>OY992769.1:23240748-23868456 GCA_963921325.1 Logfia minima
CGTCACCCTCCGGAGGCACATAGGCCTCGTCCACAATATGGCCAAACAACGGCACATCGGGTGGTACCGGTGCGCCCTTTGCATATTGACCAGATACCACAAAGATCCGGGTATTCATCGGTGTTGGGCGAAATTGGTGTTGAGGGGCCACCGGTAACCCTGGGAGTAGATGATTTAGCAATAATTGGACAAAACGTGGGTACAAGGCCCACTGTCCCTCCCCAACCTGTGCATTATCTACTATAATCCGAAAAATATACCCCGAGAAGTTATAGGGTTTGTTGTATACAAGTGCCAGCATAGCGGATGCAGTAGATAGACTCATCCCATCATAACCAGCCTTCCTACCAGACAGGCAAACAATCATAACGTGCATCAAGTACCGCCAGACCTTAGTGAGATAGGCCTTGCGGTATTGATCACGTGGGATAGTCGGGTATCCAAGCCGACCCATGCCCCCGGCAATAAACACATGGGAGAAAGCCACGGGCATCTCCGAATCATCTGGAAACTGAAAGAAATCCCGAATGAGTTGCTCAGAGATAATAATTTCTCGCTCGTTGACATGAGAAATGATCCGCGGATATCCAAGGTCTGAATTGACCGCAGCATTAACCCAAAACTCTGAGACTTGATCCTTGTATATGGGTGTTGTAGCAGTGATAGCAGTATATATACGGGATCGGCGGAGAAAAGCAATCATCGGACGGTACGGAGCCGCCGATTCCTTTTCATCATCTAAGAACGCCGTGACATTATGTCTCGGTTCCCAAAACAAAGCGTTAACGTGAGCCATATCTGAAATAAGACAAGAAACTTGAAAACCATTAGTCTCAACAATTAACATTGACATTGACAATTTAATCAATTTAACCTTGTGTCGCAGGATAGACTGCGACATAACGAGTTATGTCGCAGTTTTGCAATTTAATCAATTTAATGATTTACTAGCGACATAAGGATTGTGTCGCACAAAAAAGGTAGCGACATAAGGATTGTGACGCAGACATAGTCAGCGACATAAATAAGCGACACAATAATTGTGTCGCTACATGACGAGCGTCATAAGACAGCGACACAATAATTGTGTCGCTAGATGACCAGCGTCATAAAGAAGCGACACAACGCTTGTGTCGCAAAGATGAACACTTTGAAACCCAGATTTTTTCAGATGAACAAAAATTGGGGGTTTGTGTTTATATCATGTCCGAAGGTGTCTCATTATAGCAGGAACATGATTCAACAAGTATTACACACATTGGAACACATTTAGGCAGTTAATTTTGCGAAAATTGAAAACCTAAATAAACCGAAAGTTGAAAATCAAATGTAGCATGCAATACGCAACTAAAAATGTTAAATGTGGTACCTGTGGTTGCGGAATAACAAGGAGAACATAAATCAGTCGTTGAAACGAACGAAAAACACAAAAACAAGCGGAATCGGTCGAAAAAACGGAGCGGGATGCTTGTGTCGCTGGTTTTGCTTGTGTCGCTGGATTCGAATTTTTGTGTCGCTAGTAATTAATAACTAATTACAGCGACACGAGGGTATTTATACCCCTGACACAAGTCAGCGACATAGTGTGCGACACAAGACTTGTGTCGCTGGAAATATCAGCACAATAAGCGACATAAGGGAGCGACACAATGTCTGTGTCGCTGGGCCACAAATATGCGACACAAGGTCTGTGTCGCAGGATGGTCAATCAAGAGTTCCCGTTTTTAAGATTTTGTATATTTGTGACACTTAGTGAACAAAAATAAATAGACTAAAAATAAAATAATAAATAAAAACAATGAAAAGAACATATTTAGATGTGTCATTGTAGGAATCATATTAGAAAGACAGACTCGCAAGACAATATCAGACTTTAATTCGATTACCAGTATAGTTGTCCAATTTTAAGTTCACCAAGAAAGTTATCAAGCCTTAGACGCAGTCTGAAACAAGACGATTATCAGTATTGTTTATCCACTTAAACATGTAACACACACAACTTCAAGCTTAGCAGCTATTGTGAAAGTGAATAGATCTCTTGTGACTCCCCCATAGATATACTCTTTGTATTTAGTCATGCTCAAAACCTCGATTAGTTAGAGAAAGTGTTTGAATTCAACATTTTTAAGAATCAAGCCAGCGGTGACAGGTCTGTACTTACGTACAACAGAGCGACATTCACTTGATTCAGGTTTAAGCAAAAGCAGACTTGGTCAAACCATTTGGCGACCTTGTAAGTAATCTTTGATTTTATAAGATGTAAAAGTGCTTTGACTTTTGTTTGCTTAAAGTTTGAAAGTATACTGACTGAGACCAGGTCTGTACAAACGTACAACAAAGGAAACAAACAGTATAAATCCCCAAATGTCGTCAGATACAAACTCAATTCAATTGAAGCATGGCAAGCTAATACATAAGAATTTAAGACACATTGTCATACATCATATGATGGTCATCATAAAAGAGTAAACACAGAGTTAAGTATTTCTTAATTGCTCAAAGAGGTGTGGAAACATGTCTACCAATATATCGTGCAAGTAGTCAGGTGTTTATAAGAGCAAAAATAACACATACAAGATAAACCTACTGATATATCGAGGATAAAATTTGAGATTGTCGTTTGAGGAGTGTCTCCTAATGTACTATCATATTCCTAGTTGTTTTGAGACACAACTAAACGTCTTTTAACAAATGTTGCAACGTTGCTTTTCGTAAATGTTAAATAAACATCAAGAATGGCTATTGCTTAACTTCCACCTTTTTTTTTTTTTTTTTTTTTTTTTTTTTTTTTTTTTAAAAAAAAAAACATTTCTAATAAGCAAACACAACAGACTAAGGTCACAAATATTTATTTTTTAAGTTGAAAGAAACGTAACCCTATCATGTGGACTAGCTCATCGAAACGAGCACGGGAAAATGCTTTGGTGAATAGGTCGGCATTCTGCTTAAGTGTATCTATCTGAACCAGATCAATTAGGTGTTTTTCATAACAGTCACGAATGAAATGATACCTAATTTCTATATGTTTGGTCTTAGAATGCTGGACAGGGTTTTTAGTAATAGAAATTGCAGCAGTATTATCAATATGTATAGGAGTCATAGTTAAGAGTAAACCGTAATCTCTCAACTGATGTTGAATCCACAAAACCTGGGAACAGCAGCTGGCAGCAGCAATATACTCAACCTCTGCGGTTGAGGTAGAGACTGTGGTTTGCTTTTTGCACTGCCAGGAGACGAGCCGCGGTCCTAGAAATTGACATCCTCCTGAAGTTGACTTCTTATCCATGCTGCAGCCGCCATAATCCGAGTCCGAATAGGCAGTGAGCGCGAAGGTTTTCTCATTTGAATACCATAGACCAAGAGTTGGTCTATATTTGAGGTATCCAAAGATTCGCATTACCGCCCGCATATGAGACACCTTCGGTTGGGACTGATATCTAGAACAGAGAGAAACGGCAAAGACAATGTCCGGACGTGATGCAGTGAGATACATCAGAGAACCAATCATAGATCGGTACTCTTTTTCCGGACAGTCCTCTTCGTCCTCTGCTGGACCAAGATGATGGTTCAGTTCCAAAGGCGTCCCATAGGATTTACAATCAGTCAAGTTATAGCGAGTTAACATGTCGTTAACATACTTAGACTGATGGATGTAAATCCCTTTAGCAGACTGCTCAACTTGCACACCCAAGAAAAATTTGAGCTCCCCCATAGCACTCATCTCGAATTCCGACTTCATGATTCGTTCGAAATCTCTACACATATCATCCTTGGTAGCACCAAAGATGATATCATCTACATAAACCTGCACTAACAAAAGATGGTTATCTGCATGTTTAATAAATAAAGTACTGTCAATCGTACCCCGTACAAAGCCATTTTTCAACAAATGCGTTGCAAGTCTCTCATACCAAGCTCTAGGAGCTTGATGAAGACCATACAACGCCTTGTCCAGCTTGCATACGTAGGACGGATTGACAGAGTCCTCGAAACCTGGCGGCTGCTTCACGTAAACCTCCTCCACAACTTGACCGTAAAGAAAAGCACTCTTCACGTCAAGTTGATATACCCGAAATCCCTTGAATGAGGCAAACGCCAAAAATATACGTATCGATTCCAGACGGGCAACCGGGGCAAACACTTCATCATAGTCCAATCCTTCAATTTGAGTGAAGCCTTGGACCACTAGTCGTGCTTTGTTGCGAATAACAACACCCCGGTCATCCTTCTTGACTCGATAGACCCAACGGGTGCCAATGGGATGAACACCCTTGGGAAGCAGCACCAGAGTCCACACTTGCAACTTCTTAAACTGTTGAAGTTCTTCTTGCATCGCTTCAACCCAGTGAGGGTCCTTCAATGCATCAGCAGTCTTCTTCGGCTCCACTTGTGAAAGATGGCATTCTTCAATGTGCGAAGCTAGACAAACAAGTTCGAAATCTTCAGCAAGTGTAGATGTTGAAGCAGACTCAGCATCAGCAAGTTGACGTCTGGTCAGTACTCCCTGATTTAAATTACCAATGATAGCATCAACCGGATGTGACACATTGATACGAGAACTCGGAATGTGGGCTGGAATAATGACAGAGTCAAGATTCGTAGAGTCAGCCTCCAGTTCGAGCTCAAGATCAGATGTATCAGGAAGATCGGATGCTGGTGATGGTTCTGGTTCAGAGATGGGAGATAGGTCGGAAGCTTCAAACATGGGTTCCTCATCAGGAACACTCGCAGGAGCAGGCGTAGGTGGAGAGTCGGTAGAGACATCAGGATCATTGGCGGGTGTGGCTGGAGATGGAGGAGACACAGGAGCAGTAGAATTGTTAGATACTAGATCCAACCCATGAAGTAACGTTACAATTTCTTGTTCTTCGTGTTCCTCAGGAAGATTGAAGGAATCGAACAAAGTTTGATAATCAAACAAGTATTCGGGTCCCTTTCCCTGAGGGTTATCGGTATAGTGAAAGAAAGTAACCTCAAAGTGCTCCTCCACTCGCTTGGTCACGAGATTATACACACGTTTATTCGGTGAGTTGTTTGAGAATCCCAAAAAGACACCCTCACATGATTTCTCACCGAACTTGGCAATGCGTTCCTTGGTGTGCAAAATCGTGCAGAGACACCCAAACAGTTCAAGGAACTGAAGATTCGGCTTGCGGTTGTTGAACAATTCATAAGAAGTTTTGTTCATCTTCTTGACCGTTAGAACCCGATTTAGAACATAACAGGCCGTGTTAACAGCCTCAGCCCAAAAAGTGATTGGAAGCTTGGAATCAGATAACATTGTGCGAGCAGCTTCAATCAAGGTTCGGTTCTTTCGTTCTGCGACTCCGTTCTGTTGTGGAGTCCTCGCGGCACTGAATTGATGTTCAATCCCGTTACTCAAGCAGTAAAGCTCTATAATGGAGTTCTTAAACTCCGTACCATTATCACTGCGAATCTTCTTAATCCTCAACTCACATAGATTTTGCAATTTATCAAACAAATAAATGAGAATTTCCGGCACCTCATCCTTGGTCTTTAGAAAGTATACCCACGAAAATCGCGAGTAATCGTCCGTCACAACCAGACAGTAAGAAGCTCCTCCCAAACTCTTCTTTCGAACTGGCCCGAAAAGATCCATATGAAAAAGCTCCAAGGGCTTTTCATTGGAATTGGCCAACTTTGGGTTGTGAGATTTCTTATGTTGTTTTCCCTTCTGGCATGAGACGCAGAGATCGTTTAAACCAAAAGATTGTCGGGGAACACCTCGCACAAGATCATTCTTAACCAAATAATTCATTTTGCGAAAGTGCAGGTGTCCCATACGACGATGCCATAGCAGTGATTCCTTCTCGGGAGCTTTGGATAAGAGACACGTGAGTTGTGTTGTTTCCACAGTACTCATGTCCAGAATGTAAGTATCACGCTCCCGGGGTGCCCTCAGTAGCACCCATTCCTCAGGGATAACAAATCCCGGCTTCAAGATGTAACACTCAGTGTCTGTGAAAGCAGTAGTGTACTTTTTATCGCACACTTGTGAGACACTGAGAAGATTATGTTGCAGCTGTTCTACGAAGTTCACCTTCTCAAAGCTTACCATTCCATTGGTAAGCGTTCCTTGGCCAGAAATAACACCTCCCTTATCACCAGCGAAAGCCACATACCCTCCATTATAGGCATGGACTTCAGATAGGAGAGAGACATCTCCGGTCATGTGCCGGGAGCAACCGCTGTCGATGTACCATTTGCTGTTCTTTACAGAGTCGGATTGCTGCGGCACCAAAAACAAAAGGGAACTAGTTAGTAATGGAGACCCAAGCCTTGATAGTCTTGGGTTCTCCAGTGACATCATCAACAACAACCACATCAGTCAAAATTTTATTTTCAAATATTTTGGAATGTTTAACTGATGAATTATTGTCGGATGCAGAATCCTGAGAAGATTCTTTTATCTTCCAAACCTGTTTTGGTTTGGTTGCTTGCTTGGCAACAACTTTGAGCTTTGTATTTTGCAAAGTGGTTTGCTCAATGTTGTTGACCTTTACAGCAGGAACAGGTGTGGTTGAGCCTTTCTTTGAGATGGGCTTCTTAAAAGAATTTTGAATTTTAGTAACTTTAAAACCTTGTTTCCCTGACTGCTTTTTAGCAAGCACGGGACAATCATTAATCAAGTGACCTTGCTTCTTGCAATAGAAGCAAGATCTTAGCTCCACATTCAATTGAGATTGAGGAATAAAACGATGAGCTTTACCAAAAGAAACATGTGTTGAACAGTTACTTTTACGTGAGCATTCAACAAGAGATGGTTTAGAAAACATTTGAGAAGATTTATTTAAAATATTCGTTTTATTAATAATCTTCTTTTGAGGTCCAGCCATAGCTTTACCCTTTTCTTTTGTAATAGCCTGTTTATGCTTTTCAATAGTTATTATATAATTCTCAGGCTTAGCATGTTTCTTAACTGGTCTATACTCTAGATCAGTTATATCCTCAATTTCAATTTCCTCTTCAATGATTGGAGGAAGCACAGAAAGAGCCTTTCCTAACTTAGGCTCAACAATAGAATCAGACTTAATAGGCTCAGTCTGATGGTTTTCAGCCTTAATAGGCTTAATGATCTCAACCTTTTGAGTCTTACTTGATTCAGACTTACTAGAATTATCCCTAACAAGCACGGTCTTACTAGTGTTAGGTTGAGATGATGCAATGACAACCTTTTCAGCCTTAATAAACTCAGGCTTACTTATCTTGATGCTCACAGAAGATTTAATAGGTTTGACGTCTATCGTAGTCAAAACAGACGTCAGGTCATTGACAGTTTCCCGAACAGGCATCGGAAGATAATTTTTAGGAGGTGGGACTTGATGAAAACCAAGTCCTGCCTTGCTCTTTGTGTCAGTTCTTTGAGCCTGTAGGATCTCGTCAAAGACTAGAGAGGATGTTGAGAAGTTAGAAAGCTTTTTCTTTAAGTTTAAAACTTCATTTTGTGATTCAACAAGTTCCCTTTTAACTGATGATAACATATCAACGTAGCTACCAATTTCATCTTGTTGTTCAAAAATTTTAGCTTTAAGTTCTTTCTTTTCTTCTAAAATAGCTTTTAATTTTTGACCACTTGCCTTATCACTGTCACGTAACATATCATTTGTTTCATTTAACTGTTCAATGGCAGTGTTAAGGCGTGTAGTATCCTCTCTATACCTGTTTAATTGATTTGTTAGTTTAATGCATGACACACAAGATAATGGTTCATCATATACCTCATGCACTTCAGCCATCAGTGCACGTTCAGTGTCTTCTTCATCAGGATCAGACCATTCCCAAGCATTATTTGAGAGAAGGAGCGCAGCGGAAACCATAGCCTTCTCTTCAGTTCTAGTCTTGTCCGATGAATGGTGTTGGGAAGGTTTGGATAACCCAGAGGGTGGTTCTTCTTTCTGTCACATTCCCGAGCAAAATGTCCATATTGTTGACACTGGTAGCACTTAACTTTGCTCTTATTAAATCCTAAACCCTTCTCTTCAGGGTCTGTGACATTCTTCCTCCCAGTCTTCTTAAGAAAGTTCTTGACACGCCTAGTGAGCATCGCCATGCTCCACTTTAAGTCCATGCGTTCAAGTTCCTCATTATCTATCTGACTGAAGTCTTCTTCAGTCAAGGACACGGTGCTATTCTTGTTTGATAAGAAATCATCGTAAGCGGACAAGAAAGCAGTAAACACAGCAGCGTGTTCTTCGGCAACTGCAGGAGATGCGCCTTTGAAATTTTGATAAGCAGCACCTCCACTGGAAGAATTGGTGGTGTTGTATCCAAAGCCACCAGATGTACTAGGAGCACCGGAGCCCCCAGATAGAAAAGCAGTTCCGGCAGCATGAGTTGCTGCAGCAGGAGCATCTACGCCATAGAGCTTTGGATTTTGTAGATGAGCAGTAGCTTTAGTCTCCTTCTTTTGCATATCTAGGAGATCAGCAGTAATCTGGCCGATGAGATCGTCAAGCTCCATGTCCATAATGTCCTCATCTTTCTCCATGAGCAGCACTCTAGTATTCCACTTCTTGGGTAAGGAACCCAGAAGTTTCTTATTAACATCGGTTTTGTCAAGAGTGACTCCACCTTCGACTAATTCACTCACCAATTGTGAGTATCTGCTGCACATATCCTCTAATGACTCAGTAGGCAGCATATCAAAAACTTCAAACTGCTTTTTCACTAAGTCCAGTTTGTTCCTTTTGTATTGATCACTGCCTCCACACTTCTTCTCGAACCCCTTCCAAAGATCGTATGCAGTCTTGTGATGTCGGAGTTGTCTAAGTAGTGGTTGGGGTAAGGCCATGGTAATAGCGGAGTACGTTTTCCGCTCGGTGTCGAAGGCCTTACGCTCTTCAGGAGTCATGGATTTAATGGACTTCTCCGGTATTGGTCCATTAAATATACCTGTTCTACCAGGGCGTTCATATCTCTCTTCTAGATAGATGAGCATCTCTGCATCATTAAATGATACGAATGCCTCAAAACGTTGACGCCAGTCGAGGTAGTTCATCCCAGCGGTATACATAGGCGGTTTGTTCGTGGAGCCCACCTCACTATTATGTCTTAACATAGCTCCAACTTGCTGAAGTGAAGTAGAAGTCGAAGCAGACATGATACTGAATGAAAGAGACTTTTCAAAAAAAGTTGGAAACTGAAAAGTGCGACACAAGAGTTGTGTCGCAACAGTGTGTCGCAAAAGAAGCTACGGCGACACAAAGGTTATGTCGCAAAAAAGGTACTAGCGACACAGAGATTATGTCGCAATGAAGGCAAAGGCGACACAGAGATTATGTCGCAAAAGATACTGGCGACACAGAGGTTATGTCGCAAGAGAAATTTCAGCGACACAGATATTATGTCGCAAGAGAAATTTCAGCGACACAGATATTATGTCGCAACAGTATGTCGCAAGAAAACCCTACAGCGACACAAATATTATGTCGCAACGTTGTGTCGCAAAACGGCGCTGGTTGATGCCAAAACCTCAAAAAACGAAATTTTTGAAACCTAAACGAATTTTATTAACAAGTTTCGTAAAAACACAGTTTCTAAGGCTCAAAAACAACACACTTCAGCTCCAATAACACCTGCAATGAAAATCAAACACCAAAACATTGTTTTAAATGTTATATCATGTGACACCCGACACTTTAGGGTAATGATTACCTTAAACTAGAACTCTAATTTCGTGTATTTAGTTCTTTATTAGGCTAAGTACTTGTGATTATTTGCAACTATTTGTATATATGTGTATATACACTTACGTAATTGTTTGAATTACACCTTCGTAATTATTCGTAATTTCGCGAAACAACCGGACGTGGTCCGACTATTTATACGACGTTGGTGAAAACTTTTCATAGATAACGTAATAATATTTTATAGTTAAAATAGTGGTTATATACCTTATATTATTATTTCGAATAATGATACACGAAAAACTTTAACGTTTTGTTTAAAACGTAACAAACGCGACGGAAACGCACAAATCGAGCCCGACACCCGAGCAACACCCGAAATATACTTTTGTAACTCAATTTAGTATTTTAAGAATACTTACTAATCCCGAATATTATTCACAAATTAAAAGTATATACAAAAGCTCAACGTAAATTATCAACTTTTTTTTTTTTTTAAATCATAAATTAACGTTTAAACGAACAGGGAACGAAACACGAAGTCGAGAAATGGAGTCACGAGCCCGAGACACCTTTGGGCCAGGCCCAACTCGGCATGGGCTGATCCAAGAGGCCACTCCAAATAAGGCCCAAGCCCACCCCACAAAACACCCCCCCTAACCCCCCATTTTCACACACACACAACCCCATTTCTCTCCACCTTCTCTCTACACTCTCCCTACTCTCCCTCTCTCTCTAAAATCTGCCATCAACTACCACCTTCCCACCACCATCAACCACCTCATCACCACCATCAACCACCACTCCACCACCACGAGCCGCCATTACATTTTCAAGAAAAAGTCAAGAATCAAGCTCTTTCCTCACTTTCCTCTCCATTTCGATCGGTTCTTCAAGCTTGTAAGAACATCTAATTCATCTATAATACTTGTAACACATCTATAAACATGTTAAATGCTCACTTAACAAAGATATGTCCAAAAGATTTCACAAAAAAATCGTTTTCATAGCTTAAAACATTCAAGAAATTTACATGAATTCAGGCCGGAAACATTGTCCAATTTTGGGAGGTGATATCTCCCTCAAAACTTAACCAAAATGAACGATTAAAAACGCTAAAACTAAGTTTAAGAAGTTAGCTTTCATTTGCCACTGGTCTCATAATTTTTGGAGCGCATTTGATACTCGAAATAATTTTTACAAAATCATGTAGACAGGCTGGGAAAAAGGCAGAAAACTTGTCCCTTATTGTTTTAGTCAAAACTCGAGATTTACATGTCCAAACGACTTGAAACCAACGCCAAAACTTCAGAAATTTTGTTAAGAATAATAGTGGTAGAGATGACTTTGTCCCAAATGTGCACGAATTTTTCCCAGAAACTCAATCTCCTTGCATGCCTCCTGATTGGCCACTTTTTGTCCTCTGTGGAAACTTACAATTTTAATAAATACTTATACTTGTCTAAAAATTTTGTAAAAATTATTTTAAGTACCTAACATACTAAGGAACAACTTATATTTTTCTTGGATTTTTTCTCGAACATTTGAATTACGAAACAAAATCTACAAAACTGATCTGTTTCTGACCCTGTGTCGCAGAAGCCCAGTAGTCATTAGCGACACTAGTATTGTGTCGCTATAGCATTGAACCATCACATTTTGCGGCACAACCCTTGTGTCGCTATAATAATTGAACCGTCACATTTGCGACACAACCCTTATGTCGCTAGTCACATTTGCGACACAACCCTTGTGTCGCTATAACATTTGAACTGTCACCTCTGTGACACTAAAATTGTGTCGCCAACACCAGATTAGCGACACAAGCCTTGTGTCGGTGATGACCAAAAATCAAAACATTTTTACTAAAGAAATATAAGTTGAAATAAAAATTGTTCGACCCCAGCCAGGGGCCTTGCCCCTTGGACCCCACCAGGGGTTGCCACCCCTTGGACCCCGCCACCAGGGGCGCTGCCCCCGGATCCCCGTCATTCGTGGGCTTCACCCACTTCCCACACTAAGCAACATTATGTTTTCACAAACTTTCACCAACGGGTCGTACACGTTTTCGAATAAGCAAACAAGAATGGACATACTAGTTAAGTGAACTACTAGCGTATAGGTGGACATTAACCCTCCACCTACACGATTGGCTTAAGTGGACATTAACCCTCCACTTATACAATCACTATAGATGATCTTTTGAGACATCTACTCACACAATCTTATACGTCTAGGGCGTTAGAAGATTACTCTTGGGAACACAAATTGCTTGCTGTTATTTGTTAAATAACATACTAATCTCAGGTGAGTTTCATAGCCCCTTTTTCTACTATTTCCACTCAGGGGTGAGAATACATACAACTGCTTTTAAACAACTGCTATTTTATGTGAACGCAAGTACAAAACACGATATATTGGTTGCATGAGTTATTTAACTAATCCTGAAAGTCCCCCACACATAGTTTGTTAGTATCGTTATAGCGTGAATGTTAATGAATAGTACTATTTGGGATTGACTCCCCCGTCCGGGTTAGTCGCGCTAACTGGTCAAACGGACGCATTATCATTTGTTCTTACGAGTGTTGGATTAGGCACTCGCTGGGAGGCACCACGATCGTGGCACTTGATTGTGACCCGACACCACAGTTAAGCTCGAACTATGGGCTCATGGCAACAATATACACCTCTTTTACATTTTCGTAATACATTACTATCATTGTTGGATGATACAAATAGGAAATCTTGCGTTCCACACGTTCCATACAATGTAATATCAATTGTTTTCAAACCTATGAGCTCACCAACTTTATGTTGACTCTTTTAGTATGTATTCTCAGGTGACCAGCCGCAGTAGGATGCTTTGGAAGCAATAGCTCGAGTCGCATATTTTGAAACAACCAAGGAATTAGATTGCATTTACTATATTTTGTAATAATAGTTATGTAATTCTATGTATCGGATGCGAACTCCTAGTTTTATGTGAAAAATTTTAAGCTTGTAATGTAATGATTTTTGAAAACGTCTCATATAGAGGTCGTTTGTTGTAACTCTTGTGTTGTGATATTTGATTTGGTCGGCGCCCCCTTGACACCTCATACCTTCCGCTGCCACGCGTCTTGGGGGTTGCGACATTTCATCGTACTACTTGCCACGGATGGCACAAACGACTTGTGGAACATTTACTAAACTTTTGGTTTAAATGATGATGTCTTAAACCTGTGAATTTCACTCAACAATTTTGTTGATCATTTTAACTATGTTTTTCAGGGAATTAGCAGCGACGTAAGATCATGCATGCATACTTTTGGGACCCTTGCTCACCACGATGAATAGGATGCCATCCTTTTGATAAATATTGAAACTACGATTTGTGATTAAAATGTTAATCATATTCTTTTGCTAATCATCTATTGTTTTGTAAACACGATGAACATGTAACCGTGTTATTTAAACTATTTATGGCATTCTAAGTATATGTTTGTAATAATCATATGCTCTCGATGCGGATTGATCCCCGTCACGCCCCGTGCTTCCGCAACTTACTAAATGTGACACGATTTTATTGAGGTGTGACAGTTAAATCCCAATTCTGAATGATATTGCTCGAATATTGTTTCCGTTCCGGTAACAGATTGTTTAAGAACTTGATGTTGATTTCTAAGTTCTGCTTCACAAACTTATTTTTCCTTACTTCATTCAACAGCAAACGGAATCTGTTGTATGTTGTTTCAAGTTGTTCTCCGACCTTTGTTTTAAATCCCTCATAGGCTTGAAGATAATGAGTCATCTTCGTTTGCTGACCTCTTTCCGAACCTTGCTGTTGTCTAGCAATGACATCCCACATCTCTTTAGCTGTATAATAACTATCCACTTGAATGTAGATGTCATTCGTTAAACCTTGTAGGCTGTAGGATTTCATGTCCTTATGAGCCTTCCATAAAGCTTTTTGAGATGGAGAACATTCACTGTATGTTAATGGTGTTTGTTGAGCAACCCCAGTAGTGGTTCCCGAAGTATCTACCGGGGGATAGAAAGGTGTCACTCCTTCTTTTAGCGATTTCATCAACAATTCGTAATTCTCTTGTCGTTCGATGAAGTCGATAAACCTATCTCTCCATTGAGAATAATCACCTCGAAATAGAATTGGAGGCTTATCCTTCGACCTTATGTGCTTCTCTCGACATTTGTACGAATTTCAAATTTTCCCTCCAAAATTTTTGAATTTTGCCCGAGAAAAACGAAAATTTTCTTAAACTAAAAGTAGTCAACAGAAAGCTTAAATTAAAATTTTGATAATTGTAAAATTTTCCCGCCTTTTTACTCCAAATCCTTCAACCAATGCTCTGATACCAATTGTTGGATCTTATTTTGTGATTTGAACATGATTTGTATGAAATCCGAATATATGTATATGTAAGTATATGCGTATGTATGAATAGATCGAATGCTTCTTGTATTGATTAATCAATTCAGTATTACAAGCTCTCAGACTCTCTGTAAATCAGATACATAAACGCACATACAAAACTCTTTGATTTCAACAACTATAGAAATGAAAAACAAAGTCCTGTATTTCTACTATGTTCCTGCGACTTTGTTCCTTCTGTGACTTGTTCCTTCTGTGACTTTGTTTCTGCGACTTTGTTTCTGCGACTTTAATTAAGACTGCGACTTTATTCTTAAAGTCGCACTTTGTGTTATTGCGACACTATCTTAGTGTCGCAGAACCAGTTTACAGATATGAATGCAAATCCTATTTTTATATCTAACAGTAATATTTATCGGATTCAAAAGTTAAACTCAAATCAAAAACCGAAGAATTGTGAGTGTTTGGATGCCACAGTGACGTAAGTTCGAAGGTTTTGCTAAGTTCGTAAGATTGCAAGTTCGTAGGATTTTGAAAAGTAGAAGGGTTTTGACTTGGTCAACCCTATTTATACTCAGACTGTCCAAGTTCGTACGAACTTGGGCCGGCGAACTTGAGTCACAAGTACGTACGAACTTGGGAACTTGTTGATGCATCTTAGTGTGTCTGTCAGTTGGTCTAGTCTGTAACGTGTTTGTTAATGTAATTGAGCTAGTTAGAATTACATTTTATGTGTTATGCGACACAAGGCCTGTGTCGCATTAGTTGTAGTTGCGACACAAGGATTATGTCGCAATAGTGATCTATGCGACACAAGGCTTGTGTCGCATAATCCGGCCACTTTGTTTAGTATAAATACCCAAATGTTAGGGTTTTAGAAAGAGACTTTTTGGGGTTACTTCATTGTTCTAAGCTTTATATTCTTTGTGTTTGTGTGTTTGTCTCCACCATTCGGTTTGATCAAAAGATCCATCCTAAGGGATCTACAATTGGTATCAGAGCCATAATCATTGATTTTGGTGGTATCAAATCGTTTTGGTAAGTTTTTAATACGTATTTTGATTATTTAACAGTTTTTTTTTGTGTTTGATCTTCATTATAAAGTGTTTTAGGAGCTGAAACTTGGAATTTTTTAAGCCTAAAAAACTAAGCTTTTACGAAGTTTTTCGTTAAAAAATCATTAGGTTTCGAAATTTTTCATTTTTGAGTTTTCTGGGGTCTGACAGCGCCGTTTTGCGACACAAGTCTGCGACATAAATTTGTGTCGCTAATAGGGTTTTAGCGACCTTAATATTTGCGACATAAAAGTTGCGACATACTTGTTTTGCGACACAAGGTCTGCGCCACAGATATCTTGCGACACAATATTTGTGTCGCTGTAAGATCTTCTGCGACACAAGTTGCGACACAACATTAGTGTCGCAAACTCCACTTTTAGCAAATTTTTTGAAAAGTCTCTCGAGCCTGTTACAATGACGTCTTCTGCATCAGCATCTATTCAACAAGTTGGGGCTTTGTTAAAACATAATAGTGAGGTGGGTTCAACAAATAAACCACCTATGTATACAAATGGAATAAATTACTCGGATTGGCGTCAGAGATTTGAAGCATTTGTATCTTTCAACGATCCTGAAATGCTAATTTATATGGAAGAAAGATATGAACGCCCCGGGAGGACCGGTATCTTTGATGGACGTATTCCTGAAAAATCCATTAAGTCTATGACTCCTGAGGAACGTAAGGCTTTTAACACTGAAAAGAAGACTTACTCTGCTATTACCATGGCTTTACCTCAACAGATTCTCCGACAACTTCGCCACCACAAAACTGCGTATGATTTATGGATTGCTTTTGAAAAGAAATGTGGTGGCAGTGATCAGTACAAACGGAACAAACTGGACCTAGTCAAGAAACAGTTTGAAGTTTTTGACATGCTGCCTACTAAATCTCTTGAAGATATGTGTAGTAGATATTCACAGCTTGTTAGTGAATTAGTCGAGGGAGGTGTAAATCTCGACAAAACTGATGTTAACAAGAAGCTTTTGGGTTCCTTACCCAAAAAGTGGAATACACGAGTGCTGCTAATGGGAAAAGATGAAGACATTATGGATATGGAGCTAGATGATTTGGTTGGACAGATTGCTGCTGATCTCTTAGATATGCAGAAAAAGGAAACTAAAGCTACTGCACACCTTCAGAACCCGAAGTTATATGGTGTGGATGTTCCTGCTACAGTGACTCAAGCTGCTAGTTCTGCATTTTTCTCTAGAGGTTCTGGTAGTTCTGGTGCCCCAAGTACATCTGGTGGATTTGGATATCCTTCCATCAACTCTTCAAGTGGGAGTGGTGCTTATTCAAACTTCAAAGGTGCATCTCCTGCAGTTACTAAAGAACATGCAGCTGTCTTTACAGCTTTCTTGTTGGCTTATGATGACTTCCTATCCAACAAGAATAGCACTGTGGATCTGACTGAAGAAGATTTCAGTCAAATTGATCAAGAAGAGCTTGAGCGTATGGACTTGAAGTGGAGCATGGCTATGCTCACAAGAAGATTCAAGAACTTCTTGAAGAAAACTGGAAGGAAGAATGTCACTGATTCGGAAGAGAAGGGTCTGGGGTTTAACAAGAGCAAGGTGAAATGCTACCAGTGTCATAACTATGGACACTTTGCTCGTGAATGTGACCATAAGAAGAACCCACCTTCTGGCCTATCTAAACCTTCTCAGTACAACTCAACTGATAAGACCAAAAATGATGAGAAGGCAATGGTTTCCGCTGCACTGCTGCTTTCGAACAATGCTTGGGAATGGTCTGATCCAGATGAGGATGATGCAGAAAAGGCACTGATGGCTGAGGTGCATGAGGTAGATGATGAACCTTTATCATGTATTTCGTGCATTGAATTGACTAACCAACTAAACAGGTATAGAGAGGATACCAAACGCCTTAACACTGTTATTGAAAATTTAAATGAAACAAATGACATGTTAAGAAATAGTGATAAGGCAAGTGGTTTAAAGTTAAAAGCTATTTTAGAAGAGAAAAAGGAATTTAAAGCTAAAATTTTTGAACAACAAGATGAAATTGGTAGCTATGTTTATGTACTATCATCTGTTAAAAAAGAACTTGTTGAATCTCAAACTGAGGTTCTAAATTTAAAGAAAAAGCTTTCAAACTTTTCGGTCTCCTCTCTAGTCTTTGATGAAATCCTACAGGCACAGAGGACCGATACCAAAAGTAAGGCAGGACTTGGTTTTCCACAAGTCCCACCTCCTAAGGATTATCTTCCCATGCCTGTTAGGGATAATGTTAATGACTTAATGCCTATCTTTACAAAGATAGATGTTAAACCTGTCAAACCTGCTGTTAGCATCAAAATAAGTAAGCCTGAGCTAGTTAAGGCTGAAACTGTCTTCATTGCATCCAAACAACCTGAAACTAGTAGGCCCGAGCCAGTTAGGGCTAATACTAGTGAGTCTGAAACAAGTAAGACTCAAAAGGTTGAGAAAGTTAAGCCCATTAAGGTCGACATTCATCAGACTGAACTTATTAAGTCTAAAAATATAGTTGAGCCTAAATTAGGAAAGACTCTTTCTGTGCTTCCTCGTATTATTGAAGAGGAAATTGAAATTGAGGATATAACTGATCAAGAGTATCGACCAGTAAAGAAAAATGTCAAGCCTGAAAATCATATAATTACTATCGAACGAAATGAACAGGCTATAACAAAAGGAAAAGGTAAAGCTATGGCTGAACCTCAAAAGAAGATTGTTTCTAAACCAACTATATTAAATAAATCTTCTAAAAACTCTTCTGAAGCATCTCTTGTTGAATGCTCACGTAAATGTGACTGCTCCACACATGCTTCTTTTGGTCGAGCTCATCGGTTTATTCCTCAATCTCAATCAAGTGTTGAGCATCGATCCTGCTTCTACTGCAAGAAGCAAGGTCATTTGATAAATGTTTGTCCCGTGCTTGCGAAGAAACAGTATGGGAAACAGTTTTCGGGAGTCTCAAAATTTAAGAATCCTTCAAAGAAGTCTATTTCAATGAAAAGCTTAAAGAATTTTTCATAATTCCAAGTATTCCAAGTATTCAATTACATTAATAATTTTTCATCTTTAATGCCAAGTCCTTAATAAATTTAAGTACAATCTTAACATATAAGTTAACTGGACTTGACTAAGGTTAGAAACAAGCAAATCTAAAACCAAACCAGCGGTGACAGGTCTGTACTTACGCACAACAAAGCGACGTAGTTTGACTAGAGACCTTGAAAACGGTATTCTTGTTTCGCGGTCGAGCTTGTTTCAATGTAAGATCTACTGACTGAGACTAGGTTAACATATGTCTGGATGTAGCAGAAGAAGCAGTCAGGAAATCTCCCAGATGAAACTCTTAACTCAATCCAATACTATGTATTAGGGTACTATCTATCACCTAAGAATTAAGACTTAATGTCATACATCAACCAAGAGTTAAACATAGACTAATCTCCTTAGTATTATTTCTTGTGATTTACATACTTGAGAACCGTCATGCTTTATGCCTACCAATACATCATATAATGAATATATTAGACAAGTTATATTTTATCGTACATTGAACTGTGCATGTACTGCATCTGAAAGCCACACATATAAGAATTTTCTAGGGATGGGTAATGTTTTCATCATTTCTTTGCATTAGCTCAGTGACTTACATGCTTTTTGAGAATTTTCTAACTTACTAGAATTAGAAACTTACTAAAGGTAGAAAGTTACTAAAAATAGCAGGTTACTATGTATAGAAAGGAACAAACATTTAGGTACAAGGTCATGCATGAGATGTCTTTATTCGGGATTTATCATCCCATTTAGTTGTACTAACAATGCAAAGCGAGATTTATCAAAAGCCTTAGTATATAGGTCGGCTAGATTATCGTCTGTGGGAACTTTAACTAATTTAATCATCTGTTTTTCTGCACAGTCACGAATAAAATGATGTCGGATATCTATATGCTTCATTTTACTATGTTTAACAGGATTATTAGTTATAGAGATTGTGGATTCATTGTCTATTATCATAGGAGTAGTAGTAATATTTAGACCATAGTCACGCAACTATTGCTTTATCCACAAAATTTGTGAACAACAAATACCGGCTGCGACATACTCAGCCTCACAGGTTGAGATAGCAACCGAGGTCTGTTTCTTGTATTGCCAAGAGACAATACGTCCTCCTAATAACTAACAACCTCCAGAGGTTGATTTTCTGTTCTGGTTACATCCTCCGTAGTCTGAATCTGTATAGGCCAAGAGGTTAAAGTCGCCTCCGGAGGGATACCAAAGATCTAACTTCGGTTTTCCCTTCAGATAACACAATATCCTCTTCGCGGCCTTCATATGAGATTCCTTTGGATTAGCCTGAAACCTAGCACATAAACAAACAGCAAACATTATGTTAGGTCTAGAAGCGGTTAGATAGATCAAAGATCCGATAATTGCCCAATATTGTGTTGGGTCAACATCTTCGGTACTCTCTGAATTTGGCCCGAGATTATGATACAGGGGAACAGGAGTACTAAATGATGAACTTTCAGCCATACTGAATCGTGCATGCATTTCGTTTGATGGATAAAGAGTCCATCCTTCTTTTGATCAACCTGCAATCCTAAGAAGAAAGTCAGCTCCCCTTTAGCACTCATCTCAAATTTTCGCTTCATAACTTGTTCAAATCTTAGCACATGCTCTCGTTGGATGACCCAAAGATAATATCATCCACGTAAACTGTACTAGTAGAAAATATTTCCCCTGCCACTTAACAAATAGTGTATTGTCTATCTGACCTCTCTCAAACCCATTGTCTAAGAGATAAGTAGACAATGTCTCATACCACGCCCTGGGTGCTTGATGCAAGCCATACAGAGCCTTGTCCAGTTTGTAGACACGGTCTGGATAGTCTGGATCAGTAAACCCTGGCGGTTGTTCGACATACACCAGTTCTTGAATCTTCCCATACAGAAAAACGAACTCTTTACATCCAGTTGATAGACTTTAAATTTCTTGAATGCAACATACGCTAGAAACAATCGGATTGCTTCCAGCCTTGCTACAGGAGCAAAAACCTCTGTGTAGTCTATCCCTCCTGTTGGTTGAATCCTTTTACCACGAGTCTGGCTTTATTTCGGGTGACAATTCCACAATCATCTCGTTTACACTTAAACACCTATTTGGTGCCTATTGCAAACTCTCCCTTAGGTAGATCAACTAGCTTCCATACTTGAAGCTTCTCGAGCTGTGCAAGCTCTTCTTGCATCGCCTCAACCCATGAATTTTCCTTAAGAGCCATTTGAACAT
Organism: Logfia minima; assembly: GCA_963921325.1. Classification (NCBI taxonomy): domain Eukaryota; kingdom Viridiplantae; phylum Streptophyta; class Magnoliopsida; order Asterales; family Asteraceae; genus Logfia; species Logfia minima. The sequence continues at coordinate 23,261,103 of OY992769.1, forward strand.
TCTTTGGCTCAACCTGTGAAATGAAGCAACTATATAAGCAATTATGTATGATCCTTGTAATTTGGATCGATACATATAGACTAGTGCTCTCAGTGATTCCTCTACGAGTCTTCACACTGGAACTAGGATCACCAATTATGTTGTCAATCGGATGATCTTTGTTGATTCGTGTTGAGACTGTAGTGTCAACAGGTATATCAGACCCAAGATTTGATCCAATCTCCCCCTTAGTTGTTACTTCTTCTTCAACAATTTCTTGTTCGGAACCAATAGCCTCTAAAGAGTGAATTTGTTCACGTGAACCTGAATCAACTTCTTCTATCTGATCAAAAACTATTTCTTTTCGTTTTCCTGTTGAAATTTCTGAACTTGTAATATTGGATCTAGGTTCATCACCATCATCCAATATCGCATATTCTAACCCTGAAGATTCCTTAGAAGTACATGTATCACTCAAAAGAGGAATATTGAATGTTTTAGAAACAGCATCATAGTCAAATAACCATTCCGGGCCTGTTTGAACTGCTGGCGTGTAGGAGATAACCTGTATACTGAACACAATCTCCACTCTTCCTGAAGTCTTATTATAAACTCGTTTGTTTGGTGAACCTGCATCATAGCCTAGGAAAAACCCATCGTCTGCCCTTTCACCAAATTTCGGTTGATTCCTCGTTTTGAGTAAAGTACAAGTAACGCCAAACGGTTTAAACCCTATGAGATTCGGTTTTCGACCGTGTAAAAGCTCATAACATGTCTTGTTATGTCTCTTAACAGTTAAAACCCTATTCATTACGTGGCACGCTGTATTCACAGCTTCCCCTAGAAGATTACTGGAAACTTTGAATCAGCTAACATGGTCCGTGCTGCTTCAATCAGTGTCCTGTTTTTCTGTTCTGCAACTCCATTTTGTTGAGGTTCATATGGTGCACTGAACTGATGCTGAATATCCTTGCCTAAACAATAGATGTTCAGCACTACATTCTTGAACTCTGAACCATTGTCGCTACGGATTTTCTTGACACCTCGACCATATTGATGTTGAATTTGAGTAAAGAATGTTATCAGCATCTGTGCTGTCTCATCCTTGGAACTTAAGAAGAACACCTGTGAAAATCTGGAGTAATCATCGGTAACCATTGGACAGTAGTGTTTCCCGCCTATACTTCTCACACTCATTGGACCAAATAAATCCAAGTGAAGAAGTTCAAAAGTCGTACCAAATAAATCCTAGGCTTGTGAGGTTTCTTGTGCTGTTTCCCTTTTTGACACGGCACACATTTGTCCTCTAACCCAAAACTCTGTACTGGAACACCTTGCACTAAGTTGTGTCGAACAATATAATTCATTTTCCGAAAGTGCAGATTTGCCATTCTCCTATGCCATAACTGAGATTCAGTCTCTGAAGCCTTGGATAACAAGTAAGTTGACGCCGTTGAGGACTCAGCAGTACTCATGTCCATAACATAAGTGTCGTTCCTCCTTGGTGCTTTCATAACTATCCATTCTTCAGGGATAACAAACCCCGGTTTCAGGATAAGCGCCTCTCTATCTTGAAATGAACAGGATGTCCCTTATCACAAATATGAGAAACACTCATGAGATTGTGCTTAAGCTCCTCAACAAAGTTGACTTGCTCTAGCGTTATTTTCCCATTGGTAACACTTCCTGATCCCGTGATTTGTCCTCCCTTTGCTCCAGGAAAGTTTACATGACCCCCTTTCTTCTCCACGAAATCCACCATAATCTGCCTTTCCCCTATCATATGCTTGGAGCAACCGCTGTCTACGTACCACCAGTTAATGGCACGTCTAGTCAACTCCTGCACTCAATAAATAAATATTAGTTATCAAGTGGGACCCAAGCCACGACGGTCTTGGGTCGGCCATTTTCCTCAAATGTGAACTCCTTCGAGTAACAATCTCTCTTATCTTGAGACTTCGATACTGAAGTAGTTCCACGTGGAGGTGAATGGTGGGTCTTTCCCCTAGGCCTTCTTTCAGGAGACTTTTGATATAATCTCTGATTGACTGGCCGTGGGTTAGATGAAGATCTAACCTCAAATGGATAATTGTAATTAGAATTGTTATAATTCCTATTAGTATTACCCTGATTAGAATTATTTCGTTTAGGAGTATGAAAACGTTGTGGAGTTCTCGACCTGATAGATTTTCCAATAGAATTTCCTGTGACAGAAGTAGTTGGACTATCATCTATCGAGAACTTGACTGGTTGGAAACGAGGTTGAAATCTTTGAAATTTTAGTACTTGTAGTAACAGTTTATCTCCCCCATTTCTAACCATGTTTTCAACTGGTTCGTTATCTTTAATTTCATTACGAAAAAGATTTGCCATTTGCTTGTTTACACTAGTTATCTTAGATGTTTTCAAAAGTTTAGCCTGAGAACTACTAGCTTTAACAGGTGATTGGTTTTTCTTCACCTGCGTTGATTTGACTCTTGTTCTTTTGTTTGGACAAATACTTGCCACGTGTCCCTTCTGGTGACACACGAAGCACGAACGTTTTACCAAAGCTTTCTTAGGAGCGTTGGTATTAGTTTGATTTTCCAAATTGGTAGAAGTCAGAGAATATACCGGTTCTAATTGTTTACCTATATTATTATGGTCAAATACAAGTTGTGGATCAACAATTTCAACACTAGTTTTAGTCTCTTCTGTTTCTGAGTGTACTTCCATTAATCCATTACTTTCAAAATACACTTTCTTTTTCAGAATTGTTTTGGGAGTCATGGAAGTCTCAGTAGCAGTTTTTTCTTTTCCATTAAATATAGTCTCAACTTTCTCTGACTTAGTCACCTCAGTACTATTTACCAAGTCAGGGATTGCTGAGAGAATGGTAGAGTCAACAATTTGTGACAGCTCAGGTTCAGTTGTTAGGTATGTATAATTATGATTATATGGTGGAGGGACTTCATTATATCCTATTCCATGATGGTCTCCTGGCTGTTTGCCAACAGTTAACAGAGTGTCTAAGGTTTCAACAGAGAATCGTCTAACTTCAATTTTCCAATTTTCAGATACATGTTCTCGAGCTAAATCTATAATGTGACTCTGCTCATTAACTGTATCTTTTAATTTTTTCATGTCTTCATTTTCAGATTTTAACTTAACTATTAATTCAAAATTCCTCTGTTTTAATGCTGCGTTTTCTTCCTTTAAGTGATTAAGCTGAGCTGTCATCAAGTTAGATGAGTCTATCAATTTCTCAGCTTCACCTGCAAGGTTAGTACATAATAGACAAGCATTAACCACAAAATCTAAGTTCATAGTACCTTATGCTTTTCAACATCTAGATTAGCCATATACGCGATAAAGTCCTTTGTACTCATCGTGTTAGTGGTTTCTAGTCTCACAACTCTGGTCTCTGTAGCAGGTACTACTGTCTCAACTTTCACGTCTTCCTCATCCTCTGTATCAGTGACTACCAAACCATCTATGTTGTCACCATCTATCGAAGCCATGAACGCATGAGGTTCATCAGCATAGCTATTCCAGTCATATGAACCATCTTGAGATTGAACGATCAAAGCTCTGGAAGTGGATAAATTTCCAGAGTTTGAATCTCTATTATTCGTTCCTTGAGAAGAATAACTTGGTCTTCTCTGGTTAGTTGTTTGCTCTCTCTTTGGTCTTTGACATTCTCTTGCAAAGTGTCCAAAACCATCACAGTTATAACACTTTACTTTAGTTTTATCAAAGCCAACCTGATTTCCCACAAATTTCCTACCAGTGCGATTCACAAACTTCTGTACCCTCCTAGCCATCATTGCCATTTGTGATTGTAGATCCATCTCTTCTAAGTCATCGGGATCTATTTGATCAAAATCTTCAGTAATCATAGTAGGATCTGCAATCCTGCCCTTGATGAAGTTCTCTTAGGTGGCAATGAATGATGCTAGTAGTGACACATGTTCCTCTGCTGATTTCACACTCATTGGCATAGACTTTAACCCATTGGATATACCTGCAGATGAGCTCTTGTCCTTGCCTGAATCACTAGATGAAGCACTATAGCAGACCTTGCTTCCCGAACTTCTCAATGATTCATCAGTTTCGGCTTCCCCTGTGAAGAATGTTGTAACTCTGTTACCTGTACTTGTTGATGCAGCAGAATCAGACTTTTTACCATGATATACACTTGGATCTTGAACCTGATCAGATCCAGTCTCTTTCTTCTGCATGTTCAGATCATAAACCCTTAGCTTTCCAACTACCTCATCCAGAGTTAAAGTCTTATACTCTCTGCTGTCTTTGATCATCAGAGTGTATATGTCCCATTTAGGAGGTAATGCTTCTAACAGTTTATTATTCTTCACAGTGTCAGTATAAGCCAGTCCAATATTATCCATCTCTGTCATCAGATGATAATATTTAATGATAATATCTTCTAACGACTCGGACTTCAAATGCTTAAAAACATAAAATTGTTTAGTAAGCAGATCTAACCGGCTTTCTTTTATCTGTTTGTTTCCTTCAAATCTCTTCTCCAAAGCTAACCACAGCTCTCTAGACGAGTTATATTTCTTGAAGGTGTGCTTAATTTCTTGAGGTAAGCACATTGTTAAAGCAGATAAAGCTTTATTCTCAGTCTCATACATCTTACGATCTTCTTCCTTCATAGTTGAATACGAATAAACTCTCAATTTTCCTTCGAATTCGTATGTAGGAGAAAATGACTATTACAAATCCACATTTTAACGTCATTGTACCTAGCAAATGACTCAAACCGATCTTTCCACCAGAAGTAATCTTCGGATTTCAGTAATTTCGGTGGTGAAGCAGATTTTCCCACTTCGTGATCCATCTCAATCATTTTGCTTAAACTAGACATTATGTAGTAAGTTATACGAACTTGTATGTAAGTTCGTAGAACAGTAACTTTTTAAGTTCGTACGAACTTAGAAGTTAAGTTCAAACAAAAGTCAAATCTGGTCTATACGAACTTAAGGCTAAGTTCGTACGAACTTACAGAGGTGTAGGTTCGTAGGATACTGTATAGGTTTGTACGAATGAACTGAGCAACCCTAATTCGTAAAAACTGAATCTGAGCTCTTCTAAAGCAATTACTAAGTGATCTTAAACACTTTTGAACGAAAAAATCAAAGATTATATGTCCAAATCTTCCGTATTCTCTTGTTCTTTAGTGTTTTAAACCCCTAACCTTCAACAATTTAATGTCAAAGCTCTGATACCACTTGTAGGACCCCTAGATCTGGATCTAAGAGGTTATCACGTTTATTAAGTGCGGAATCCTTAAACAAACGTTACACTAATCAATCAAGCAATACGAATACGATTAAGAACACTTTTATTGAACGTAAAGAACAATTACATTCAATGTTAGCTTCTACAATTACAAGTGTACGAACTTGCCTTTTCTAAGCTCTGGAAATACCCTAAAACAACTGATTTCTACGAACTAAACAGGTAATCTATTTATAGGACTCAAGTTCGTATGGTCTGGACCCTACGAACTTGTCAAGTCACAGGTCCATACGAACTTAGCCTAAGTTCATATGATCCTAAGTTCGTACCCACCTAAGTTCGTACGAACTTACATTACAAAACATAATAAGTAAACTAATTACAAAAAGACTTATCAAACTAACTATTACAAACTAGAAAGCTGTTGTCACTAAATATGTACCAACAACCAAACCACGACTTTTAATGTTTTTGCCTGGGACAATTAAAATATACGATTCTCGTCTCGACATATAGTCGGCAGTTAGCATGACTAACAAAAGTGGGAGGGATGTCATCCCAATAGTACTATTCGCATATTCGGTGGCTAGCGTCATCTAGCTAATGGTTACAGTTTGTAGTCATGAGGACTTTTATGCACTACAACTAGTTTAACATCGGATCGCACAAGGATTCGTTGTCAGGTTTTTAATCATCGTATGAAAGCAGTTTGTATGTAAACAGTACAGATGTTTTTCACCCCAAATTTAGAAAGCAGTAAAAGCAGTAAAATAGGGGTTGTGAACTCACCTGGTGAGCTAGCGATTTATAAGAGTGTTTTGCCCAAGAAGCCTCCTAGCGCCCTAAACGCATGAGGTCGTTTGTGTAAGTAGATAGCTAACCACATATTTAGGTTTGCAAAAGTAGATGGCTACCCGCACATCTATGTTCGTTATAGTACGTGGCTACCCGCATACCTTTGTTTATATAAGTAGATCGCTACCCGCATATCAACGTTAGTTGTTAGTATTTTATTTTCGAAAAGTGTACGACCCGTTGGTGATAGTTTTTATATGAACGTGTATGTTTCTCGATAGTATCGTGAGTTCGTTTTTTATATCCTTATACTCTTTGTTGCACTCAAAGCGTACCTTTTAAAACATTTCGAATCGTTTTCGTTTTAGCTTTTCCCTCCAAAATTGTTACGAAAATAGCTCGGGTAAAATTAAATTTTTCTAAAACTAAAGTTACTCGATGGAAAGCTTAAATTTAAATTTTTGGGAATCGATAAATCAGAATTAAGTCTTACCTGTCCGGGTGAAGTCTCACCCGTCCGGGTAAGGCTTCAGCAAGCCGGGTAACATGTCACCCGTCCGGGTAAGGCCAAAATCTGACCTCACGCGTCCGGGTAAGGGCAAAATCCGGCCTTTTCCCCTGTTTTTCACAAAATGACTTCTAATCCGATTTTTGACATTCCAAACCAACTTTTTAGCATTTTAACAACATCTAACATGTTTCTAGTCCAAAATGTGACATTTTCGGTTTACGCTTCTCGTTTTAAAACACTCGTTTCGTTACTCGTTTTGAAAGCCGCTCCTTACTCTTTTAGTGACTTGATTAGCATTTGAACTTCAACATGGTTTTAACACTTTTCAAATCGTCTCTTTATACATATGTTCTCAACATCAAATGTTTAACCAACCCTTTTACAATTTTCTTGTTAAGATATCTAAAACATCTCCTAGTACACAAGCATTATCAAGTCAAATATGTTGGTGCTCATTTTATCACCAACTAGTTCTTGATCATTTGAAACACATTTTAACTCGTTTTAACATACATTTAGTTGATTTAAACTCAAGAGTGAACTTCTAGCATCTAGACATTCATAATGTAGGAAATGACAAGATCAAAAGGAAGAATTTCCTTACAATGCTTTAGGATGAAATGGTAAGGAAGAAGAGAAAAGAACTTGAAAGTTTGCCAAAGATCTTCAACCCAAAAGTACTTAAGAGTGCTAAAAACAACCCGAAATCACGCGTTATATCGACCAAAATCTTGAAACCAAAACGTATTTAGCCCGAAAGCTCTGATACCAATTGTAAGTCCACTTATCTTGGTTCGATAACTCCGTTATCTATAGTATTAAGGTGCGGAATCCCTCAATACGATGAATTCAAGATTATAACGCGATTCTATTAACTAATATGCTTTGTTTTGATATTAACGAATGTTAATCAGTCAAAACCTAGCCGTTAGTCTATTTAATACTCTCTGGAAACTCAAAACTCAGTAATTCGTTTTAATCAATCCATTTTGAATAATTAATCAGAATATTAATTAAATACTCGTCTCATCTTGCAGCCCGTGGGCTTTGCGAGTTGACTCAGCTCGCAAGACAAGTCAGCCCATTGACTTTGTCTCGGCTCGCAGGTTATCTGAGTTGCGAATCCAGATCTCATCTCGCAGTACTAGAACTTGCGACTTGAGTATATATTGCGAATCCAGATCTCATCTCGCAAGTCTTATGACTTGCGACTTGAAATCTCAATTCGCAATTCTGACTTTAATTTGTATTCGTTACTTGTCTAATATTATTATATTTAACAAATAATAATACCAAACTAATATCATATATTTACAAATCTAAACCAATGTACAAACTTGATAATAATTACACCAGTCCTATTACAAGCTAGATCTGTTGTCACAAAACATTGTCTCAACAGACATCGAAGCAGGTTTAAGTTGGTAGAAGGACCAACATCCCATTGCCTCAACAAATTATGAGTCTTCAGCTTCTTATTAGCAACTAGCCACATATGAAAAGTGTGTCGCGGGATACAATGAGGGAACCACACGACACGACTCCAATTAACCTCAGTAGCCCGAAGTCTAATAGACTCCCAAACCAGCGACACCGAGAAAGACTTTAGAATGCCAGCAGGATCACGCCAGAACATTTCATCATGCGAATTAACATTTACAGTAGGAACAATCAATTGGCATAGATCCGGGCACCTAATGAACCAATCAGATGGTCATCGCCATTCGCCAGAATTAATATGATCATAAACCGTATCATGTAACGAGAAACTAGATCGAGTAATTGCTCGAGTAGAAACAAACCGTTTGATAGGGCTTAAACCACACCAATTATCAAACCAAATAGAAGTGGCCTTACCATTCTGAATCTTATGCCAAATGAACGGGCGAATAGTATCCCGAGCCTGCAGAATCTTCCTCCACCCCCAACTCAGGTCCCCAGAGCATGGAACATCCCAAAAGCTTCGCCCCTTCAATTTATACACATGAATCCACTTTACCCATAAGGAATCCCTATGATTCAAAATACTCCATATGTGAGAGGACATAAGCGCAAGATTGAAGTCATCAACCTGCGAATACCTAAGCCACCCTCAGTTTTAGGCTTACATACATTATCCCAAGCAACCTTCGCCTTACCTTTCTTCATTTCACCTTGGCACCAAAGAAAACTTCTCATAAGTTGATCAATTTCATGAACAATACGAGAAGGAAGAACAAAAACAGAGGCCCAATAGATATGCATAAAGGAAAGGACAAAGACAACAAGTTGAAGACGACCCGCAAAAGAAAGAGATTTAGTTTTCAATCAGCAACCCGATTTTGAAGTCTGTCAACAAGGACCCGGCAATCTCTATATAAAAGACGAGTAGAGATCAGCGGGACTCCCAAGTATTTTACAGGGAAAGTACCTTCGGCAAAGGGCATAGAATGCAAAATCTCTCCTTTGACCGCATTATGTACATTACAGAAGAAGGCAGTACTCTTTGGAATACTCGGGACTAAGCCCGAAACATTCTTAAACTCCTCCAAGGCCGCCATAATAACACCAGCAGAAGATACATCACCATGAGCAAACAGGAATAAGTCATCTGCAAAACAGACGTGAACTATTTTTTGCTTGTCACAATGTTGATGATACTGAAACGTATCGTTCTTGGTTAATCTGCGTTGCAAAATGAGAGTAAGAACCTCCATAACTAAGGTAAAAAGGTACGGGGACAACGGATTACCTTGTCGCAGTCCACGCTGACCATTGAACCACCCATAGTGATCACCATTAATACCAACCGAATATGATGCAGTTGATACATAAGTCATAATCCAAGAGACCATCTTAGGGTGAAAACTGAAGCCAACCAAGATAACCTTCAGGAAGCCCCATTCCACCGTATCATACGCCTTTTGTATATCAATTTTAAATGCACATCTAGGGGGACCCCTTCCTCTATGATAATTTCTCATCAGCTCTTGAGTCAAAAGGATATTATCAGAGATTTTGCAACCCGGGACAAAAGCCGATTGATTGACACTAACAACAAGGCCAAGACCATCTTTAATGTGATTAGCAATAATTTTGCTAATACATTTATAAAAAACGTTACCACAAGAAATAGGCCGATAATCAGTAATACTGGCAGGGGTTGAGACTTTCGGGATCAATGCAATAATGGTATGATTAAGCTCTTTTAGAAGCTTACCAGTATAGAAGAAATCAGAGATCGCACTAATGACATCATCGCCAACCACTTCCCAAGCTTTTTTTTAAAAAGCAGCAATGTAGCCGTCAGGACCCGAGGCTTTATCATTCCCTATCAAAAACATAGCATCCTTAATGTCAGTATAGGTCATATCACGCACCATAAAATCAGCCACCTGGGCTCCAACAACGCTAGTGAATAAATCATGAGTATCATGAGTATCAAGATTACTAGTCTGACCGGCCATTCCAAGGAAATGCTCATAGTGATTAACGAACGCCCCAGCAACAGCCTGGCCTTCAAAAAGCTCATTAGAAGCATCTCGAACCATCTCAATACGATTGCGAGCACATCTACTCTTAACAACCTTATGGAAATAAGCCGAATTAGAATCACCCACCCGAAGCCACTCAATCTTTGACTTTTGCTTCAAACACCTTTCCTCATCCAAAATAGCATTATTAAAAGCCGACAAATAAAAGGCATGTTCTTCTCGAAGCACACTGCACGACGGATTTTAATCCAAAGCTTTCTGAACCTCATCCAACTCCATCCGCAGCTTATTCACACGATTATGAAGATTACCTTGATCCTTTAAAAGCTTACAAAAAGAAGGCTTAAGATTTTTGAGACGTTTAACCACACGGAACATGGCACAGCCTTCAATCTGCTGCCGCCACCCATACTCAAACGCTCTATGAAAACCAGGCTTATGCACAAGAAAATTATAGAATTTAAACGGTTTCGGTTTAGACTTACTAACCTTGGGGATACGGAGAACACAAGGAGAATGATCAGAAATCTAGTATGGCTGGAAGATGGCAAAAGACCCTGGGTAATCATCTTGAAATTTTAGATTACCCATGATACGATCAATTTTCTTAAGGATACCCGTAGATCCTCTATGCTTTTGATTCCATGTAAAATGAAGACCAGTGCTATTGAGATCCATCACCTCCATATTCCGAACACACTCTTGGAAATCACGCATAGCAATATTTGGTGCATTCCTACTCCAGCATTGATCCTCCAAATTAAGAGCAACATTAAAATCCCCCAGCAGCACCTAGGGACAGCCACTCATGAGGCGAGCATGACCATCCAAATTACTCCGAAGGGATCGACGAGCAATATATAAATTATCAGCATAGATAAAGGAGCAAAAGACGGCTTTATTGTCCTTTTTAATATTGAGTTGAACATGCATAACCTGGTTAGTTTGAGCAAGAATCAACACATCAACAATCTCATCATTCCAACCAAGGATAATGCGAGAACCCTTGTCACAAATACTACCATTAGACGTCCATTTTCACCTTTGGCAAACTTTACTGCAAGTCTCATACACACCCGACACCTCAACATGGGACTCAAGAATAGCGCAAACACTCAAATTATTATCATAGACAACCTGACGAACCTCTTTTTGTTTAGGGGAGCGATTCAAACCCCTAATATTCCAAGAAACGATACTAAACATGAGAGGCTGTGAATTCAGGAGTCCTTGCCCCCGTGTGGATCATGCTCAAGTAAGAGCTTGTTTCATCATAAACATTCTCAACTTCATCATCATCATCATCATCACTTTCTGAAGAAGCATGATCCGACTGGGTCCCATCCTCACCCTAATGATCACTCCTAGGGATCTCTTCGCTCTCAAGCACCAAAGAATTAAATGGGTTAGACGTGGGGATTATAGAAGAACTTGCTACTTCCTTACATGGAGATGAGACCCTCAAAGTCTCCATCCCACTAGCAGGTTTGGGATTAATAACTAAAGCCTTGTTGGCTTTTGGCCGATAATGGAATTTCGAGACGTTAGGCTTTTTAGATTGAGGGCCACCTTTAGGACGCACAACCTGGACACTCTTTCTCGTACGATGCTTGTTAGTCACCACCTGAAAACCATCATTTGTAGTATCCTCGACAAGAGTCTTGACCACTTTGTTCAAAGAACAAAGTTCACGAGAATGGCCGAAGAGTTTACACACATCACACCGAGGCGGTTTCCATTCATCCTCAACCCGAATAGTTTCCATTGTGTATCCCGATCCATTTAATAACGCAATGGCCACAATGAGACTATCTTTTAAAGCAGCTTCCGAACTGATTTCAATCAAAGCACAAGCAAAATTATTCCGACCCCAAGATTCTTCACACATTTTACTAGTAAACGAATCCAACATTTTAGGCGTACCCAGTTTACTAGCTATAAGGCTCAGTCCATCAGCCGTGAAAGCTGCCATAGGAACATCATGAAGTTTAACCCAAACCGAGACCCGAGTAAGATCCTCCTTTAGCAAACTTGTGTTTAGTGTCCATTCTTTAAGAATTATTGGCGTATTACGGATCATCCATGGACCATTTTCTAGCACATCATACATACCCGTTTTAGTGGTAAATTGAAAAAAGAAGAATCCTTTTGCATTCATCATGACCTTGGTAATTCCGTACTTAGACCAAACATTTAGCACATAATAGTCAACCACAGGGAAAGCAAGCCATTTACCAATAAAATACCCATACAACGTGTTCACGAACCTATTACTGACCTCCTCAACTATAGAACGTGGAATAGCAATATCCCCACCATCACAAGTATTGTCAGCAGTAAGCGTGCGAAAAGAGATCTTTGGCTTAGGTGGCTCAGCATGCAAAGCCTGAATGTAAGAAACAGGTTTCAAGTTCACCGCAGATTTCCCTTGGGAAACAACTGAAAGATCAGTCAACTAATCATCTGGGTTGTTCAGCTGCGTTTTCTCAGCATTCAAATCCAATGGCACAACAGACTGCACCTACATGTCCTTCACAACATCAGCAAACTTAACCGAGCGACGAGGCTTCAAGATTTGACCATCCGTGCCAATCATCTTTCCTTCGATGTTCCTGATTTTCTTAGCTAAAGATGTCATCAGAGAACTAGTGTCTTCCTCTCCCAAATCTTCAAACATAACAAAAACTGAAAATCACCACCTAGCCGTAAAAGGTGATAGCAACCTTCGAACTTAGCACCCTACGAACTAAGCACCCAGGAAGAGACAACGAACAAGAACCAGAATCAACGAATACAGGCACGTACGAACTTAGCCCCCTTATACGAACTTGGCCCAGGCAACGAACAAAGCAGAAAACCCTACGAACTAAGCCCAGAACAAGAACTTGTGTAGGTACGAGCAAAAAACACAGAGGGTAAAACGGCAGCGGCTCAAAGAAAATCCAGGGCAGCAAACGATAAACGAACGAAAAGACTCCAGTCAGCAAAACCAAAGATCAGCCAATTGAAGAAATCTTAACAGAAAAACGAAAAACCTACACAAAACCGAACGGGATCTAAGAACTAATCTTGCAGGTGCAACAAACCAAATACAGAAGTGGGAAACCTCCATAAACGGGTCATTACACAAACAAGAGAGCAACTACGGATCAGAAAGAGAAATGCATGGGAGAAACGCCAACGGGACAACGTTCGAACCTACCGGCAATCGTTCGAACCCACCAAAATCGTACGAACCTACGGGAGAGCAAAGATTTTGTTTTTGTGAACCGCGTTATGAGTGTATCTTGATCATAAGAGTATGTCAAAAGGGAAGCTACACAGGTAATCGTGAATAATAATTAAAACTGCACTTGAAAATTCTGAATGTTGAATGCTTATGTGGACAACAATACCAATAATCATCTTGGACTATTAGTTACATAAATAATAACAAAGGAATACAATAATTCCTACTGTGTACAGTCTACATCATGGCTACTATGATCTTCATAACAGTGACTCTCACAAAAACGAATGTGCGTTTTGTTAGTATGAATAAATAGTTATATTATATTACGTTGTACACATTTAAGTTCTTATTAGATTGGAAGATAATTACTTTTTATTGTTTTATTCTACGATTGGAGAAACAAATAGAACGCGATTAGTTCAAAGCCTAGGTATTATTCATTGTGAAGCTAAAAGATCTAAATTCAAGGATGATATTGGGTTTTGCGAGTGAACAGACCAAGAGTGCTGATGAAAGTGATGATGGAGATGATACTCCATCGTTGGATGAATCTCAATCTAAAAATACTTGGATCTCACTCCGGGTCTCGTTTTACTATGGATAAAGGCAAACATATGTTAAATGAAGACGATGATTATCTATTGCAAGATGATGACGATGATTCTGATAATAATACCTCGTTACTAACTAGAAGGTCCAAAAGGAAGACTTCACAATCCACAATCCACAACCACCACCACACCCACAATTACAACAACAATTCCAACCGCACCTATTGCAACTATTTTATCATATGATCTAGCCATCGCTTAGGGGGAGATAAATCTCTTGTTGAAGATCACGACAACCCAAGGTGAGAAGCCTAGCAGGGGGAGAAGACTGGTCATAAAGAGGATGAGTTGAGAAAGAAATAGAGACAGAGACGATGATCCCAGTCCACCAAATAATAGTGACCAAGATCTGAAAAAGATGAAATTCTTGAAGGTGAATCGAAAGCTGAAATGATTGACCTACAAGAGTTGTTGAGGGTGTATGACATATCTGAAGAAGCTTCATGAAACTACATAGATAGTTGGAAACATAAAGGCCGAAAATATCAAAGAGTGGTAAAGGTTTGTTTTGAAAGAGAATTGTACGCGGGCAGCCAGTAGAGCTGAAAAGAATCAAGATCGAAGACAACTAGAAGACAACTAGAGCTATTGTCAAGTGGGAGTCCGTTGGTACATCTTGGGTTACAACAACATCTAGTTCGTAATTGGTCATTTTGTTATTCATTGTAATCATTAACTTTTGTCTTATATGCTTATATATAGTCGTACGAACTTACAAGGTAGATACGAACTTAGGAGATCATACGAACTTCTTCGAAGTGAGCCAAGTTCGTAGGGCCCAGTCCATACGGACTTGACTAAAATATATGCATATGTCCGTAGGTTTTGAGTTAGATGTTGTGTGTTCGTGAACTCAATCTATAGTCCTTAGTGCAAGTTCGCAAAAAGGAGAATAGAGAGAGTTTGAATCTTAGTTTGAATGTAACCGAGTTTATGTTCAATAAAGATTAATATTTTTGTTCTTTATATATTCGTGTTACTCGTTAATTATCGTTGTTTGTTTATTTGAGGATTCTGCACTAAAATGTATCTATTACCTCGTTGATCCGTCACCAGGGGGAACCTACACTTTGCTTGAGTTTAGTTTTGTTCAAAGTGTTAATGACTATTCTTTATTTACTAAGAGTTTTGATAGTAACTTTATTATGTTACTTGTATATGTTGATGACATTGTTTTGACTGGTAATTCTGAAAGTGAAATAAGTAAGTGCAAAGAATTCTAAAATTCAAAGTTTAAAGTTAAAGATCTTGGCCAGTTAAAGTATTTCTTGGTATTGAATTAATGGAAAACAATGAAGGTTTAAGTTTGTCACAAAGAAAATACAATTTAGAATTGCTCTATGATTTTGGTCTTCCTAGTTGTAAACATGATGCAACACCTATGGAGTCAAATATGTGTTGTTCAGTTATGTCGTGCATAATCATGGTGGCTCTCCTCTAATAAATATAAGAAAATACTAAAAATTGGTAGGTAAGTTGATATACCTTACCTTAATCAAACCAAACATTACCTACATGTTCATTGTCTTAGCCAATACATGCATGCACCAATGCAATCTCATCTAAAAGTTGTTGTGAGAGTTCTTAGATACTTAATGGGCTCCTAGGTAAGGGTATTTTATTTAAAAGGTATAGTAGCTTTGATTTATCCGTTTATGTTGATTCTGATTGGTGTAAGTGTACAACTTCAAGAAGATCTGTCACAGGATATTGTTTATATCTTGGTGATTATTGATTTCTTGAAAAGTAAGAAACAATCAACTGTTTTTGGATCTTCTGCTGAAGTAAAATACAAAGCACTGACCATTGTGACTTGTGAATTGATTTGGGTTCATAAAATTTTAAATGATTCAAATTGTTGCCAATCATGTGATTCATGAAAGAACTAAGCACTTTGAGATTGATCTTCATTTTATAAGAGAAAAGATCAGTTCTGGTATTATTAAAGTGATCCAAATTAAGTATGAGGTTAACACTTCTAATTGTTTACAAAAGGGTTACCTACTGCACAACATGACTTGTTGTGTAAACAGTTAAAGCTATTTGACTTGTTTCAATGTAAGGATTGAGGGGGAATGTTGTAAATATCAACCTAAATTGAAACAAGTGTATTATAATTTTTTTAAGACTAATATTGTTAATGGTTTTGTTTTCTAGTGTTCATAGTTAGTGAATTAGAACTTGTTGTTTCATAAAGGACTTGGATATAAGAAGGAAAAAAAGTGACAAGTTCTTAAGCCTAGGGTTTGTATATGGTTTGTCACACCCCAATAAAATCATGTCACTTTTAGTAAATGCGGAAGCTCGGGGGCGTGACACGATCTATCAATAAGCGTATGATTATCGCAAACATATATTTAGAATGCCATAGATAGTTTAAATTCCCACAGTTACATGTTCATCGTGTTTACAAGATGATAGATGTTTTAGCAAAACAATATGATTAACATTTTAATCATAAATCATAGTTTCAATATTATCGAAAGAATGGCATCCTATTCATCGTGATGAGCAAGGGTCCCAAAATATGCATGCATGATCTTACGTCACTGCTAATTCCCTGAAAAACATAGTTAAAAGGATCAACAAAATTGTTGAGTGAAATTCACAAGTTTAAGACATCATCATTTAAACCAAAAGTTTAGCAATTGTTTCACAAGTCATTGGTGCCGTCCGTGGCAAGTAGTACAATGATACATAGTTTAAAACAATAAGTAGCTGACGGTGATCCCCCAAAGGTTTGCAAGACCTTACGAGTTAAAGTTCCAACACCTAGGCCTATAACCAAACCACGACTTTTAATGTTTTTGCCCAGGACCATTAAAATATACGCTTCTCGTCTCGACATATAGTCGGCAGTTAGCATGACTTACAAAAGTGGGAGGGATGTCATCCCAATAGTACTATTCGCATATTCGGTGGCTAGCGTCATCTAGCTAATGGTTACAGTTTGTAGTCATGAGGACTTCAATGCACTACAACTAGTTTAACGTAGGTTCGCATAAGGATTCGTTGTCAGCTTTCAATCATCGCATGAAACCAGTTTGTATGTAAACAGTACATATGTTTTTCACCTGGTGAGCTTATGCGAGTGCTAGCGTTTTATAAGAGTGGTTTGCCCAAAGTAGCCTCCTTGCGCCCTAAACGCATGAGGTCGTTTGTATAAGTAGATAGCTAACCGCATATCTAGGTTTGTAAAAGTAGATGGCTACCCGCACATCTATGTCCGTAATAGAAGGTGGCTACCCGCACACCTAGGTTTGTATATGTAGATGGCTAACCGCTCATCTATGCTAGTTGTTCACTCAACTAGTAGGTTGAAAATGTATTTCGTTTTTGAAAATTGTACGACCCGTTGGTGATAGTTTTGTGTGTATACTTCTATGTTTCTCGAAAACATAGTTACTTTGCTATTAAAGTGTACGTTATAGGTTTATACTTTCAAAACGTAAATTGAGTGTGAAAACGCACCTTCCAATTCATTCAATAGTTTTCGTTAACATTTGTTCAAAACGTGAAGTTGAATAAGTCCCTTTATTCGTTTAAGATAGAAAATCATTACTCAAATATTTTCGTGTTTAGTCCCTCGTAGTATCTCTCGTTTTATCCGAAATCATAATTAGTTAAATGATATTTTGGTACTTAATATGCTTTAAATGTGTTTACTATCGTTAGGAATGGATGCGAGAGAAAACGAGTGAAAACGTTGAAGAAAATATCATAAATGAAAAGTATTGTAGTTTTGGCGAGGCTCCACGGTTTTGGCCATATCTCTCTCATATGAACTCCGATTGAGGTAAATCAAATGTCCAAATTTTTGTAAATTATTGATGTTTTGTTTAGTGAATCTCGTATTACCTTTCTTCGTTGTGTTAAATTTTAAATCGGATAAACTTGATCTTAATCTTCTGAAAGATTATGCCATGAGCCCTATAATGATAATATAAGTAAATAACTACTATTAAATAGTTTTATATTATTTAGGAAATGTTTATCACCAACATTCGTGTTAATCGGAAATCATCCGATTTATATTGTGCAATTCTCAATAATTACTTAAATGTAATGCATCATGCAATAAAGTAGTGTGCACCAAAATGTGCAACGTGGGCGTGTGCTAGACTTATCTCGGTTTAAATCAAGTTTGATTTCATAAAAAGGGGAATTAGCGTAAGAAAGCATGATTTTAGTATGTACGGAATGTACCGATTTTTGAGGGTTGTCACATGGTTAAATATTTTAGTCTTAGTATAGATATATGTAATTAGATTTTATTATTTTGTTATGTTGTATCTCTCTCTGGTTGTGACGAATTCTTCATCTATATTCTGATCTTGACACAAGGGTTTACATAATTGTAATCTTTGTTATTGTTGTCTGCGAGTGATTATTACCTGTTAGTAACGTATCACTGAGAGTTTTCTTGTAAGTGAGGTTATATTTGGTCTTGTATTTGGCCTTTGGCCGGTATGGTTAATTGAGTGGAGTTTATATTCTTTCTGGTGTTCTTGTTTGATTCTGGTATAGATTTGTTCACGATTTGATAAGGTAAATAATGAAGGTGATACTGTACTTGTTACTTGAAATTGTTCCTAACAAATACAACTTTTCAATGCTAAATCATCATCCTTTTTTAATGTCGTGTATATTATTAAATTGATGTTTTTGATTTGCAAGAAAACACTAAGAAGGCGTTTGAATTTTATATGAATTCTCTTAAGAAGATCGTAGTAAAACATAATAACAATTCATGTTATTTTGATATTTTAGTTATCTTTATGTAATTACAGTAAAATATTGTTTGTTTTAGTACTTCACATAAGACTTTATGAATTTAATAAGAAAATTAATTTAAACAATGTTTTTGTAATTTATAAAAGAGTTTATGAATTTAATGAGAAAATTAATTTAAAATTTTCTTATCAATTATTCTGAGCAAATTTGTATTAATAACGTGTTGTGAAAGTGTTATTGCCTAAATTAGACACATTTATAACGGCAATATTGGTCCAATTTGTATAGTATTCTAGTCAATTTATGAACTTTCGGTACTTAGTTAGCTTAGATTTACTTTTAGGTCAAGATGTTGAACGAAAACAAAGAAAAGTGAAAAAAGCAAAAAACAGCAGAAATGAGACACTACCCGTCGAGTACTTGCTACCCGAATGGGTTCTTCATGCTCAACTAGGAACTTTCCTGACAGAAACTTGGCTTCGAATTATACCAGCCGGGAAAGGGGATTACCCGTCGAGAACTCATGTGTTCCAGTTTGAAAACTCAACGGGGAACAAGACATCCAACCGGGTGGGATTTAGTATTACCCGTCGGGTACTCCTTTTACCCACCGAGTACTTATGGTGGTTACGGGTTTTCTTGCTTTTATTCTTAATTAAACCCTAATTATAATTAATTTTTGGATAATCAATTATTGATGGACGACTGGAGGCTACTTTGGAGAGTTTTTGGGGACACTGATGTGTATTAATCTAGTTATAAAAATAGTAAAACGAAATCTGTAGATCCCAATACTGATCTTGAATCAAATCGTTGCAATTAATCCCACGCGCAGAATTCGTAGGACAAAACAAACGCAAATATAAAGCTAATCAAATAAGGACAAATCAAAGTGAACTTTATATTTCCTTTGCAAATTCTCTGATCAAAATACACAACAAAAACGCAGAGAATAATACCCAAAAGGTCTAAGAAAAGTCTAACCTAATTACAAAGTAATTTTAGGTATTTATACTAATCTAGCCGACTTATGCGACACAAGCCTTGTGTCGCAGAGATCACTATTGCGACACAAGCACTGTGTCGCAACTACAACTAATGCGACACAAGACTTGTGTCGCAGAACACAGAAAATGTAATTCTAACTAACTCAATTACATTAACAAACACATTACAGACTTGACCAACTGACAGACACACTAAGATGTATCAACAAACTCCTCCGTGTCTTCAGCTTGGTCTTCAAGATCTTCAGTTAAACCCAGCCTGCTGGAAATACACCGCCAGCGTGTATTCCATGTGTCACACAAACATTGACAGTCCTCTGAAATTGAAATGCGATTTTCTTATTCACAACATTCCTTTCATTAAAGCGAATCGGATTGTCAAACAATTTTCTCAAGTCCTTTGATGACATGTTTATCAAGCTCATAGGATCAAACACTCTAAACTGAGCTTTCTTCAAACCATACAGCGAGTTCCTCTCTGGTTGCTCTGTATCAGGAACAAAAACCAAAACCGCTTCACCGGTATGAGCATCCAGTTCCCAGTAATGAAATCTTCTCAGAAAGTCCAGGGGAACTGTTTCCAGAGGAATATTCTTCAAACAATCAGCCGGAGGATAACGCATTCTGCATATCGGCTGTTTGGTCACTGGGTCTATCCTTTTCTTATAGATATACCTAGTTCCCAAAGTAGGTTTGATGAAGTTATATTTCTTTGTACGTATCTCTCGCTGTAGAGTGGTTTGGATAAAATTTGCGCGGTCATCTCTGGACGGATTAATCAAAGAGAGCTGAGCAAGACGATTTACTTCTCCTTTTGGCAGTGTGCTCAGCTTGGTGAATGATCTTTTAAAATACTGGACACCATCTAGTCTCTTGATCATGAATACACCATTGGATACCTTCCAACTCTTAATCAATCCCGTATATGCTCCACTAATTTTGTACGATTTGCAGGTGACGGGCACTTGTTTTCCATCTTTTCCGTGAGGCCACCATTTAGCAAGTCTTTCTGCTTTAGTCTCAGAAGGTTCAGCATCCGGAATAGGAGTCTCCGATGTTCCTTCATCTTGAGTCTCAGATGTATTTTCAGTTTCATCTTCAGAAGAATCTGACTCAATAATTGGAGCATCATCATAGAACTCATCATCATTAAGCTCTTCCTCCTCAACCTCAAAATCAGCATCTTCTTCAAAATTTTCACTCTCATTATCAGAATTGACTTTGTTTATCATGCGTTGAATAAACGAGAGGTCTGCACAAGAATAGTCTACAGCCAACGGTCTCGGCTGGCCTGGAATCCGATGCACAGGAACAGACTCAGACCCCGGTCCTATTGGTTATATAGTTGGACCGGAGGGAACAGACTCCCCCGGACCAATAGACCGGGTCTCAAACTCCCTAAACTTAACCTCTAAGTCAGTAATCCGGGAGGTTTGACTCTCAATCAGTGCAGCTTGAGACTGAATAATAGAAGCTTGATCGTCCACAGTCTTCTGCATTGCCTCGATCCGTTCCAAGAGTTGCTTGAGAATATCCGGATGAGGTTGCACTGGAGTCTGCAACTCTGAAGGCCCAGTAGACGAAGAAGTGCGAGGTCGACTGGATGTTGGTATGTCGTCAGAGACAATGTAAGTGACATCCTCATGGGGCCTTTTCCCCGTCGACCGAGGAGGAGAGGGGCATATGTCATCAATATCCCTCATGAGATCTTCAAATTGAGGATCGGGATTAACAGCTTGTTGTTGTTGTGGAGAAGATGGTTGTTGAACCGGTGCCTGTGGCGGAGGGGACAGGGGCCTCGGAATCGGAGCCGGATCAGCGAATTCGTCACCCTCCGGAGGCACATAGGCCTCATCAACAATATGCCCAAACAATGGCACATCAGGCGGGACCGGTGCGCCCCGAGCATACTGACCGGAAACCACGAAGATTCGGGTATTCATCTGTGTAGGGCAAAATTGGTGCTGCGGAGCCACCGGTAAGCCAGGGAGCAAGTGGTTGATCAACAGCTGAACAAAACGTGGGTATAAAGCCCACTGACCCTCCCCGGCCTTTGCATTGTCTACCAGAATCCGAAAAATATAACCCGAGAAGTTGTAGGGCTTGTTGTAGACCAATGCGAGCATAGCAGAAGCTGTAGATAAGCTCATTCCGTCAAAACCAGCATTCCTGCCCGAGAGGCAGACGATCATAATATGCATCAAATATCGCCAGACCCTGGTTAGGTAAGCCTTGCGATATTGGTCATGGGGAACATCCGGATAGCCGAGACGAGCCATACCCCCGGCATTGAAAACATGAGCAAAAGCCACTGGCATCTCAGAGTCATCCGGAAACTGAAAGAAATCCCGAATGATCTTCTCAGAAAGAATAATCTCGCGATCTTGAACCCGAGAGATGATCCGAGTGAACTCGAGATCCGAATTGACAATGGCATTAGCCCAGAATTCGGAGACATGATCCCGATAGATGGTGGTGGTGGCGGTGATCGCAGTAAATATTCTTGATCGACGAAGAAACGCGATCATCGAGCGGTACGGCGTCGCCGATTCTTTTTCATCATCTAAGAAAGCCGTGACATTATGTCTCGGTTCCCAAAAGAAAGCATGAACGTGAGCCATATCTGTAAAAACACGAGAAACTTGGAAGCCGTTAGTTTCAACAAATAACATTGACATTTTTGAATTAAAAATGTCTTGCGACACAAGCCTTGTGTCGCATGATTAAGGTGCGACATAACTAGTGTTATGTCGCAATTTTGCAATTAAATCAATTTAATGATTTATTAGCGACATAACTATAGGTTCCTGGGTTTTGGATCTACGAGATATTCAAGTATAAACAAGTTGGGAATCCTTGAATATACCTAACGATAATCAACAATTTATCGCGAATATGTAAAGAACACTAATAAACACGTCTTTATTGAATATAACCAATCTTTACATTCAATCAAGACTAAACTCTCAATACAAACGTTTTCTTTCTCACACAAGACAACTGAAAATCTGCTCTCCAAACTTATTACTAAATTCGTACGAACATGGACATATATTGAGCTCAAGTTCATATGGGCTGGGCCCTACGAACTTAGCCCATGTCCAGGCCCATACGAACTTAGGTAAGTTCGTACGAACTTAGACAAGTTCGTATGTCTAAGTTCGTATGTCCTAAGTTCGTATGTATCTAAGTTCGTACCTACTTTAAGTTCGTATGAACTTACATACCTACTTAGACAAACTTAAACATTTACAATTACAAAGATAAACAAAATGACTAATTACGAAACTAGAAGCTGTTGTCACACAAAGTGTACCAACAGACTCCCCCTTGACAATAGCTCTAGTTGTCTTCAGTTTTTAATCTTTGTAATCTTCAATGGCGACCATCATACATACCCTTTTCAACACAAATCTTTCACAATCTTCTGATATCTTCAGCTTTCATGTCTTCAACTATCTCTGTAGTTTCATAAAGCTTTATCAGATGTTGACTAGACTCCCCCTTAACCTGTTCAAGCGTACCAAACCTTCTAGTTGAAGAGTTAGGCAGCTCACATTCCATTTGTCACTGCTGTGTAGTAAGTCTTCATGTTGAAGAGTTAAACAGCTTACATTCCATTTCCTTTGAAGATCATTTTGATGACCATTATTTGGTATACTGGGATCATCGTCTCTGTCTAGTCTTCCAGCTTCTTTTCAGCTCCACCTCTTTACAACCAAACCAGTCTTCTTCTCCTATCTTTTAGTTGAAGTAACCAGTCTTCTCTCCTTAGGATCGGTCTTCTCCCCTTAGGATCAGTTTTCTCCCCCTGAGCTGCCGCGCGCTTCAACAAGGAATGTTTCTCCCCCTAAGCAACGACGAGGTCATATGGTGAGATAGTTGCAATAGGTGCAGTTGAAACTGTTGTGGGTGTGGGTATGGCGGTGGGTGTGGGTTGGATAGCGTGCTCACTAATGATAACTCGACTAGATCGTCTTCTTGTGGACCTTCTAGGCAGTAATAAGGTATCATCAGCAGAATCATTAGCATTACCGACTTCAAATCTGTAAGACATATAAGAACAAACCAAATACAGGTGCACATAAAGTGAAGTATACTAGTTAGTCAAGATAGAAACCTGCAATAAGGTAATACAATGACAAACTCGGTATATTTTACTTTATTTTCATGAACTTGTAGTAGGGTCGGCAAGTTAATGAATCAAGTAGCTACGCGCAGTAATACTTAGGCAGTTTAATGAATCACAGGGTTGTGACCAATCAAAAATAAAGATCTCCTGAACAGAAAGCACGAAAATGTGGAAAATACTAATGAACTAGAAAAATTAAAACAAATATGAAATTATTCATATTGAAATTTACATTCTTTTTGTGAGAGTCACTGAGACAAAGATCGTATTAGCCATAATGCGTACGATACACAGTTAGGAATTGAGTTATTCCATTGTTATTATGTATGTAATTTATAGTTCAAGACGATTATCGGTATTGTTGTCCACTTAAGCAGTCAACACGCAGAATGTTCAAGTACACGGTTAGTTATTATTCATGATTAACTATGTATCTCACATTTGATATACCCTTAGAATCAAGAAAGTCTAGAATTCCATGTATTGGATGTTTTATCTGAATGTCATCTTTAAAGTCAAGTCCTTGTTCATTTTTAAGCAATGTACATGAGTACATGTTGCAGCTATAGGACAAGACTAGGGTTAGAGACAATCAAATCTAAAATCAAACCAGAGGTGACAGGTCTGTACTTACGTACAACAAAGCGACATAGTTTGACTAGAGACCTTGAAAACGGTATTCTTGTTTCGCGGTCGAGGTTGCTCTATTTATAGGATACACTGACTGAGTCTAGGTCAACATGTTTCAAGAAGTAGCATAAGAAACAGTCAGTGAACCCCCCAGATGAATTGGTTTATATTATCCAATAACATGTAGTCAGGTACAGTCTATCTCCTAAGAATTAAGACTTAATGTCATACATCAAAATAGAGATTGCATAGACTAATCGTATTAGTTAATATTGATTAAGTACTTGAAAACCGTTATGTCGTATGCCTACCGATACATCGTATGATGAAGCTATTAGTTACATTGATAATTAAGGTACATTGGACTGTGTATGTACTGCATCTGAAAGCCACACATATTTAATGTTCTAGGCATGGGTAATGTTTTCATCATTTCGTTGCCTTTAGTTCAGTGACACTTAGGTTTTGATATTTTTCATAACTTACTAAAAATAGAAACTAAACTATGGATAGTGTTCGTAAGGAAGATACATTATTCAGGATTGATCATACCATTGAGTTGAACTAACAACTCAAAGCGTGATCTATCAAAAGCCTTAGTATACAAGTCAGCAAGATTATCATCAGTGGGAATTTGAACTAATTTAATCATCTGTTTTTCAGCACAGTCACGAATAAAGTGATGTCGAATATCTATATGTTTCGTTTTACTATGCTTAACAGGATTATTAGTTATGGAAATTGTGGATTGATTGTCTATCATCATAGGGGTATTAGTTAGATTTAAACCATAGTCGCGGAGCTGTTGTTGTATCCACAAAATCTGTGAACAACAACAACCGACTGCGACATACTCAGCCTCGCAGGTTGAGATGGCGACTGAGGTTTGTTTCTTGCATTGCCAAGAGACAATGCGACCTCCTAAAAGTTGACATCCTCCACTGGTGGATTTCCTGTTCTGATTACACCCTCCATAATCGGAGTCAGTGTAAGCCACGAAGTCAAAATTGCCTCCGGAGGGATACCAAAGACCGAACTTCGGTTTTCCCTTTAGATATCGCAATATCCTCTTCGCAGCCTTCATGTGAGATTCCTTTGGGTTAGCCTGAAATCGAGCACACAAACAAACAACAAACGTTATGTCAGGTCGTGAAGCAGTTAAATACATGAGCGATTCGATAATCGCCCGATACTGAGTTGGATCCACGTCTTCGGAACTCTCTGTATCTGGTCCAAGGTTGTGGTTTACGGGAATTGGAGTACTGAATGACGAACAGTCTTCCATAGCAAACCGTGCAAGCATTTCATGCACGTACTTGGTCTGATGAATGAAAAACCCGTCTTTCTTTTGATCCACTTGTAATCCTAAGAAGAAGTTCAGCTCCCCCATAGCACTCATCTCGAACTTCCGCTTCATTACCTGCTCAAACTCTCTGCACATGTTCTCGTCAAATGACCCAAAAATGATGTCATCGACGTAGACCTGTACAAGTAAGAAATCCGCCTTTTTCCATTGAATGAATAGTGTACTGTCTATCTTGCCTCTCTTGAACCCATTGTCCAAGAGATAGGTAGACAGTGTCTCATACCAGGCCCGAGGTGCTTGATGCAATCCATACAGAGCCTTGTCCAATTTATAGACCCGTTCTGGATGGTTAGGATCCGAGAACCCTGGCGGTTGTTTGACATACACTAATTCTTGTACTTTCCCATACAGGAAGGCGCTCTTGACGTCCAGCTGATAGACTTTCATCTTTTTGTACGCAGCATATGCCAGAAATAGTCGAATGGCTTCCAGCCTTGCTACCGGGGCAAAAACCTCTGTATAATCTATCCCTTCCTGCTGATTAAATCCCTTGACCACCAATCTGGCCTTGTTCCTTGTGACAATCCCGCGATCATCATGTTTGCACTTAAACACCCATTTGGTGCCTATCGCAAACTCTCCCTTAGGTAGATCAACAAGCTCCCATACCTTGAGCTTTTTGAACTGTGCAAGCTCCTCTTGCATTGCCTCGACCCATGAGTTGTCTTTTAGAGCCATCTGAACATTCTTCGGCTCCACTTGAGAGATAAAGCAACTATATAAACATTTATGTATTATCCCAGAGTCTTGGATGGATACATAAAGACTAGTGCTTTCAATAATACCTCTACGTGTCTTTACACTTGAACTAGGATCACCAATGATATTCTCGATTGGATGATCTTTGTTAACTCGTGTCGAGACAGTAGTATCAACAGGTATATCAGATTCAAGGTTTGACCCTATCTCCCCCTCAGTTGTTACATCTTCTTCGAAATGGACTTTGTCGAAACTTGTAGCTGCTGAAGTTGAAGGTTGTTCATTCGAACGCGGATCAACATCTTCTATCTGCTCTTGAATAATTGCTTTTCCGTTACCTGTTGAAGTTTCGGAACATGAAATACTGGATCTTGGTGCTGAACCGTCAGCATCATCATCCAGAATTGAATATTCCAATCCCGAAGTGCCACTATCACTTATGAGAGGAACATTGAATGACTTGAAGACAACATCATAGTTAAATAACCACTCGGGACCTATGTGATCTGCTGGTGTGTGTGTTGTGACTTCAATGTTAAAGACAATCTCAACACGACCAGTCGTCTTGTTGTAAACCCGTTTGTTAGGTGAACCAGCAACATAACCTAGAAAGAATCCTTCGTCAGCCCGTTCACCAAATTTTGGTTGATTCCTGGTTTTCAATAAGGTACATGGAACACCAAACGGTTCATAACCTAGTAGATTCGGTTTTCGACCGTGTAAAAGTTCATAACAGGTTTTGTTAAGTCTTTTAACAGTTAAAACCCTATTTAAGACGTGACAGGCTGTATTCACGGCTTCCCCCCAGAAAATGACGGGAAGTTTTGAATCAGCAAGCATTGTCCGTGCTGCTTCAATGAATGTCCGATTTTTTCTTTCTGCGACTCCATTCTGCTGTGGCTCATAGGGAGCACTGAACTGATGCTGAATTCCCTTGCTTAAGCAATAGACGCTCAGCAGTGTGTTCTTGAACTCTGTGCCATTGTCGCTCCTTATCTTCTTTACTCCTCGATTATACTGGTGCTCTACCTGGGTGAAGAAGTTCATCAGCGTCGGTGTTGTCTCATCCTTGGTACCCAAGAAAAATACCCAAGAAAATCGTGAGTAGTCATCGGTCACAACTAAACAGTAGTGTTTACCACCGATGCTCCTTGCAGTCACCGGTCCAAAAAGATCCATGTGAAGGAGCTCAAATGGTGTGGCAATGGAGTTATGAGTTTTAGACTTGTGAGACTTCTTATGCTGTTTCCCTTTCAGACACGGCACACACTTGTCTTCTAGCCCGAAACTCTGCAATGGAACACCCTGTACTAAACCATGTCGGACTAAAAAATTCATCTTCCGAAAATGCAGATGTGCCATTCTCCTATGCCATAATTGTGACTCAAGCTCCGAAGCTTTGGATAATAAACATGTTGACGCCGTAGAAGGTTCTGCGACACTCATGTCCATCACATAAGTATCGTTTTTTCTTGGTGCCCTCATGATAATCCACTCGTCAGGTATCACAAATCCGAGTTTCAGGATCAAGGCTTCTCTATCTGTGAAATGAACAGAATGTTCTTTGTCACAAATCTGAGAAACACTCATGAGATTATGCTTCAGCTCCTCAACATAGTTGACTTGCTCTAGCGTTATTTTCCCATTAGTGACAGATCCTGATCCCGTGATTTGTCCTCCTTTTGCGCCTGCAAAGTTTACATGGCCTCCCCTTTTAGGTGCAAAATCCATCAAAAGCTGCCTTTCCCCCGTCATGTGCCTGGAGCAACCGCTATCAACATACCACCAGTTCCTAGCGCGTCTTATTAGCTCCTGCACCAAAGATGAAAATCATTAGGTATTAAGGGGGACCCAAGCCACCACGGTCTTGGGTCGGCCATCCTTATCAACAAATGAGAATTCTTTTAGATATCCATCTCTCTTTTCAAGAGACTTGGACTCTCTAGAATTCTTACTAGTTGAGGAATGGGAGGAACTTCCACTAGGCGTTCGTTCCGGAGACTTTTGAAAAAGTCTCTGACTTACTTGCCTTGGGTTTGATGTAGATCTAACATTAGATTGATAGTTTGAATTCTGAGAATTCCTATTATTGCTATTTTTGTTAGAAATACTTTTATTTGGTGTTTGAAAACGTTGTGGAGTTTTCGATCGAATGGTTTTTCCCGAATAACTTCCTTTAATAGGAGTAGTGGTCCGAGGACTATCATTTATCGAAAACTTCACTGGAGTAAAACGTGGTTGAGATCTCTGAAAACTAGGAGTTCTCTGATAACCTATTCCAGTTTTACTCGATGTTTCAGCATTTTCCTTAATTTTAATTTTAATTTCATCCTGGAAAACACTTGCCATGTTCTTGTTTACGCTAGTCTTCTCAGTTGATGTATTTAACTTTGCTTGAGAAGTACTAGCTTTAACAGGTGATTGGTCTTTCTTCACCTTTGTTAATGCTATGTCTTTACCTTTGTTTGGACATATACTTACTACATGTCCCTTTTGGTGACATAAAAAGCAAGAAAGTTTCTCCGAGGCCTTTTTAGGAACCTTGAGACACTTTTGTTTGTCCAAATTAGGTAAAGTTGGAGATGAGTCGTGTTCTGTTTGTTTACCTTGGTCATGAACATTTTCAGATGTAGGTTTCACAAACTTAATACTGTGTTTAGGGTCTTGATTTACTTCCAACACACCCTTATTTTCGAAAGAAACTTTCTTTTTAAGAGTGGTTTTAGATGTCATGGAAGTTTCAGATTTTAAGATATCAGTAGCAGAACCAGACTCAGCTCTCTTTGTTCTAAACTTTTCAGAGACCTCTGATTGATTAATAGAGTCAGTTTCTTGTGACAGCTCAGGTGTATTAATGAAAGAATAATTATGATTGAATGGTGGGGTACTTCATGGTATCCCACTCCACTATGATCATATGACAATTTTTGCACACTTAGCATATTGTCTAGAGTGTCAATTGAGAAACGTCTCATCTCAAGTTTCTGATGAAGTTCGGCAATTTTCACTTTAGCATCTGCTAATTCCTTTTCTTTTTCAGAACACTGTTTGGTTAAATCTGATACATGTTCATGAGCCAAGTCAATTATTTGACGCTGCTCGTTAACTGTATCTTTTAAAAAATTTAAATCTTTTTCATCAGAATTTGATTTATTAACCAGCTCAGTATTTCTATGTCTTAAGATAGAGTTTTCTTCTTTCAATAAGTTTAACTGAGCAGTCACAGAATTTGATGATTCCATTAACTTTTCAGCCTGCTCTGCAAAGTTAGTACATAATACACATGCATTTACAACAGAGTCTAAATTTAAAAATACCTTATGCTTCTCAGCATCCAAGTTTGCCATGTACGCTATGAAATCCCTCGTACTCATTGTATCAGTTGATTCTAGCTTGACAATCCTGGTCTCTGAAGTAGATACTTCATCCTCAGCCCTCTTCTCTTCAGCGTTCTCTGAATCATCATTAACCGTGTTCTTAGACGTTTCCCCGTCCACTGATGCCATAAATGCCTGAGAGTCTTTCACTTGAGTACTCCAATCATAAGAACCTTCTTGATTTTGAACCACCAAAGCTCTGGAGTTTGAAGTATTTCCAGAGTTTGAAGTTCCTCCAGATGTTCCTTGAAACGAGTATCCCGGTCTTCCCTGGTGCGAAGCCTGTTCTCTCATTGGTCTTTGACATTCCCGTGCAAAGTGCCCGAAACCATCACAGTTATAGCACTTGATTTTGGTCTTATCAAAACCAACTTTTCCTCCTACAAACTTCCGACCAGTGCGATTCATGAACCTTTGTGTTCTTCTTGCGATCATGGCCATTTGCCATTGTAAGTCCATCTCTTCCAAATCATCAGGGTCAATCTGATCATAGTCCTCAGTAAGCATCGCAGGATCAGTGATCTTTCCCTGAATGAAGTTTTCGTGAGATGCAACAAATGATGCAAGCATCGCAAGATGATTCTCAGCTGACTTCATGCTCATAGACATTGATTTGAACCCTTGAGTGATTCCAGATGTTGGGTTCCTATCTTTGCCTGAATCTCCAGATGAAGCAATATAACAAACACTGCCGTCAGAATTTCTGATAACATTATTTGTTTCGGACTCTCTAGTAAAGAAAGTTGTTACTCCATTACTTGTAGATGAAGTAGAATCAGACTTGGTCCCGTGATAAACACTGGGATCTTGAACCTGATCAGATCCCGTCTCTTTCTTCTTCATGTTCAAGTCATACACTCTCAGTTTCCCTACAACCTCTTCAAGCGTAAGTGTCTTGTAATCACTGCTCTCTTTAATCAATAAAGAGTAGATATCCCATTTAGCAGGTAACGCTTCTAGAAGTTTATTATTCTTGACAATGTCAGTGAATTTGAGTCCTATATTGTTCATCTCAGTCATTAAGTGACAATATCTAGTGATGATATCTTCTAATGACTCGCCGTTTAGATGCTTAAAAACATAAAACTGTTTTGTAAGCAACTCTGCTCTATTCTCCTTAATCTGTTCATTTCCTTCAAATCGCTTCTCTAAAGCTAACCAAAGCTCCTGAGAAGTATTGTATTTAGGAAATGTATGCTTGATCTCTTGAGGCAAGCACATAGTAAGAGCAGATAGCGCTTTATTCTCTGCCTCATACATACGTTTATCTTCATCTTTCATGGCTGAATAAGAATACACCTTTGGTTTTCCGTTAAAGTCATAGGTAGGTGCATCATATCCTTCACTTATGCAGATCCACATCTTAACATCATTGTATTTAGCAAATGATTCAAAGCGCTCTTTCCACCAAAAATAATCTTCAGCCTTTAGCAGTTTTGGTGGAGAAGTAGATTTCCCAACTTCATGGTCCATCTCTATAAGTTTGTTTAGATTCGACATCGTAATTTAAATAGTACCGAATTTCCCTCCAAAAAATTTCTCGAAAATTTTCTGTGTAAAATTGAAATTTTTCTCAAACCAAAGTTAGACAAAGGTAAGCCTACTATTTTTTAGAATTTTTTTTTTTTTTTTTTTTTTTTTGAATTCTGTAAAAGTTACTGGTAGGTTCGAAGGTCAACAGAGGAGTACGAATTTAAGTAAGTTCGAAGGTCAAACGAAGTTAGGTAAGTTCGAATGGTCAATGAACTTGAGTAAGTTCGAATGTTCTAAGTTCGTACGAACTTACAGATGTCAGTAAGTTCGTAGGTGACTCTAGGTTCGTACGAATATAGTAGGTTCGTATGTATACAGTAGGTTCGTACGACAAACTGTCAAAACCCTAATTCGCAAATTTTCGAATCTGGGCTATCCAAATGCGCCGTTTTCGAATCTAAACACCTAATTAGTGAACTTTAACACTTTTGAACGTGAAAATCAGAGATTTTAACATCAAAATCGTTCGTGATCGATCGTTCTTTATCGTTTCAATATCCCTAACCTTAAAACGAATTGTTTAAAGGCTCTGATACCACTTGTAGGTTCCTGGGTTCTGGATCTACGAGATATTCAAGTATAAACAAGTGCGGAATCCTTGAATATACCTAACGATAATCAACAATTTATCGCGAATATGTAAAGAACACTAATAAACACATATTTATTGAATATAACCAATCTTTACATTCAATCAAGACTAAACTCTCAATACAAACGTCTTCTTTCTCACACAAGACAACTGAAAATCTGCTCTACAAACTTATTACTAAATTCGTACGAACATGGACATATATTGAGCTCAAGTTCGTATGGGCTGGGCCCTACGAACTTAGCCCATGTCCAGGCCCATACGAACTTAGGTAAGTTCGTACGAACTTAGACAAGTTCGTATGTCCTAAGTTCGTATGTCCTAAGTTCGTATGTATCTAAGTTCGTACCTACTTTAAGTTCGTACGAACTTACATACCTACTTAGACAAACTTAAACATTTACAATTACAAAGATAAACAAAATGACTAATTACGAAACTAGAAGCTGTTGTCACACAAAGTGTACCAACAATAACGTTTGTGTCGCAAAGAAACAAGCGACATAAGTCAGCGACACAAGAATTGTGTCGCAGCAAATAGGCGACATTAGATAGCGACACATGGTTGTGTCGCATACATGTCAACGACATAAAGTTGCACAGTCTGCGACACAACAGTTGTGTCGCAGCTTGTGTCGCAAAGATGAACACGATGAAACCCAGAATTTTCAGATGAACAAAAAATGGGGTTTTTGTGTTTCAAACATGTCCAAAGAGCCACAAGTAGTACAGGACCATTAATCAATAATTATTGCATGTATTTAAACACATTAGGATAATTAATTGTGCAAATTACACAAACCCTAAATATCCGAAACTTTAAAGGCAGATGTTATCATTAATAAGTATAGAAATCTGTTAAAAGTGGTACCTATGAACGCGTAAAGATAAGGAGAACACGAAAGTGGCAAAGAATCGAACAGAAAACGCCAAATAATCACAGAGAGTTCGAAAATTGCGTCAGAGGGCTTGTGTCGCAGGATCCGCTTATGTCGCAGCTTTGTGTCGCAGTAATTATAATTAATTACAGCGACACGAGGGTATTTATACCCTAAATCACATATAGCGACACAAGCATGCGACATAAGGGTTTGTGTCGCAGGGTCACAATTTGTGCGACACAAAGCTTGTGTCGCAGGGTTGGCAACACAAATATGCGACACAAGGCTTGTGTCGCAAGAGTCAATCAAGGGTTCACATTTTTTAAGACCCAATACTGATCCCAATACTGATCTTGAATCAAATCGTTGCAATTAATCCCACGCGCGGAATTCGTAGGACAAAACAAACGCAAATATAAAGCTAATCAAATAAGGACAAATCAAAGTGAACTTTATATTTCCTTTGCAAATTCTCTGATCAAAATACACAGCAAAAACGCAGAGAATAATACCCAAAAGGTCTAAGAAAAGTCTAACCTAATTACAAAGTAATTTGAGGTATTTATACTAATCTGGCCGACTTATGCGACACGAGCCTTGTGTCGCAGAGATCACTATTGCGACACAAGCACTGTGTCGCAACTACAACTAATGCGACACAAGACTTGTGTCGCAGAACACAGAAAATGTAATTCTAACTAACTCAATTACATTAACAAACACATTACAGACTTGACCAACTGACAGACACACTAAGATAAAGACAATGTCCGGATGCAGTGAGATACATCAGAGAACCAATCATAGATCGGTAATCTTTTTTTGGACAGTCCTCTTCATCCTCTGCTGGACCAAGGTGATGATTCAGCTCCAAAGGCGTTCCATAGTATTTACAATCAGTCAAGTTATACTGAGTCAACATATCGTTGACATACTTAGACTGATGAATGTAAATCCCTTTGGCAGACTGCTCAACTTGTACACCCAAGAAAAATTTTAGCTCCCCCATAGCGCTCATCTCAAACTCCGATTTCATGATCCTCTCGAAGTCACGACACATATCATCCTTGGTAGAACCAAAGATGATGTCATCCACGAATACCTGCACTAACAAAAGATTATCACCGTCATGCTTGATGAAGAGGGTACTATCTATCATTCCTCGTACAAAACCGTTCTTCAGCAGATGAGTTGCAAGTCTCTCATACCAAGCTAGGAGCTTGATGAAGACCATACAACGCCTTGTCCAGCTTGCATACGTAGTTCGGATGAACAGAGTCTTCAAAACCAGGCGGCTGCTTAACGTAGACCTCCTCGACCACTTGACCATACAGAAAAGCGCTCTTCGCGTCAAGCTGATATACCCGAAAGCCTTTGAAGGAAGCGTATGCCAGAAAGATGCGAATTGATTCCAAACGAGCAACCGGGGCAAACACTTCATCATAGTCCAAGCCTTCAATTTGAGTGAATCCCTGGACCACAAGACGTGCTTTGTTGCGAATAACAACTCCCCGATCATCCTTCTTCACACGATAAACCCAACGAGTGCCAATTGGATGAACACCCTTGGGTAATGGCACCAATGTCCAGACTTGCAGCTTTTTAAACTGTTGAAGCTCTTCCTGCATCGCCTCAACCCAGTATGGATCCTTCAATGCATCAGCAGTCTTCTTCGGCTCAATTTGTGATAGGTAACATTCTTCGATTTGCGAAGCAAGAAAAACAGGATCAATATCTGCAATAGGTGAAGACGTTGAAGCAGATTCAGCAGCAGCAAGTTGGCGTCTAGTCAACACTCCCTGATGTAAGTCACCTAGTATAGCATCAACCGGATGTGACACATTGATACGAGAACTCGGAATTTCAGTTGGAACGATGACAGAATCAAGGTTCGTGGAGTCAGCCTCAAGTTCAAGCTCAAGATCAGGTATGTCAGGAAGGTCAGATGCCGGTAACTGTTCAAGTTCGGATATAGGAGACAGGTCGGAAGCCTCAAACATTGGTTCCTCATCATTTACAGAATCAGGAACATTCTCAGCAGCAGGTGGAGGTGGAGAGTCACTAGTGACAACTGGATCAGAAGTAGGTGTGGCTGTAGTAAGTGGAGGAGCAGAGATGGGTGAAATATTAGATATGATATCTAACCCATGAAGTAAAGTCACCATTTCCTCTTCTTGATGCTTCTCAGGAAGATTAAAGGAATCAAACAACGTTTGATAATCAAACAGATGTTCGGGTCCCTTTCCCTGAGGATTATCAGTGTAGTGGAAGAAAGTAACCTCAAAGTGCTCTTCCACACGTTTAGTCACCAGATTATACACCCGTTTGTTTGGTGAGTTATTTGAGAATCCCAAGAAGACACCTTCACAAGATTTTTCACCAAACTTAGCAATACGTTCCTTGGTGTGCATAATCGTTCATAGACAGCCAAACGGTTCAAGGAATTGTAAATTCGGCTTTCGGTTGTTGAACAATTCATAAGAAGTCTTGTTCATTTTCTTGACCGTTAACACTCGATTAAGGACATAGCAGGCCGTATTTACGGCTTCGGCCCAAAATGTGATTGGAAGCTTGGAATCAGATAACATTGTGCGAGCAGCTTCAATCAATGTCCTATTCTTTCGTTCAGCAACTCCATTCTGTTGTGGAGTCCGAGCGGCACTGAATTGATGATCAATGCCGTTACTTAAACAGTACAGTTCCATAATAGAATTCTTAAATTCTGTACCGTTATCACTTCTTATTCTTTTGATTTTCATCTCACACAAGTTTTGCAACTTGTCGAACAGATAGATGAGAATCTCAGGCACTTCATCCTTAGTCTTCAAGAAATAAACCCAAGTAAACCGCGAATAGTCATCTGTAATCACATGACAATATGAAGCTCCTCCCAAACTCCTCTTTCTGACTGGTCCGAATAGATCCATATGAAAAAGCTCCAATGGCTTCGTAGTTGAAATGACCAGCTTCGGTTTGTGAGACTTCTTATGTTGCTTTCCTTTTTGACAAGGAACACAGTGATCATTGAGTCCAAAAGATTGCTTGGGAACACCTCGCACTAAATCATTCTTGATTAAAAAATTCATTTTACGAAAGTGCAAGTGTCCAATGAGTCTGTGCCAAAGAAGTGATTCCTTCTCGGGATCTTTGGATAAAAGACATGTGAGCTGTTTAGTTTCCACAGTACTCATGTCAAGAATGTATGTGTCTCGCTCCCGAGGTGCTCTCAGTAGCACCCATTCTTCACGGAGTACAAATCCCGGCTTCAATATGCAACACTCAGTGTTTGTGAAAACAGTAGTGTATTTTTTATCGCACACTTGAGAGACACTGAGAAGATTGTGTTGTAATTGTTCCACAAAATTTACCTTCTCAAAGCTTACCATTCCATTAGTAAGCGTACCCTGACCAGAAATAACTCCCCCTTTATCACCAGCGAAGGCCACATAACCTCCATTGTAAGCATGAACCTCAGATAAAAGGGAAACATCATCGGTCATGTGCCGAGAACAACCGCTGCCGATATACCATTTACTATTCCTTACAGATTCAGGTTGCTGCGGCACCACAAACAAGGTAAATTAGTTAGAAATGGAGACCCAAGCCTTGATAGTCTTGGGTACTCTAGTGACATCATCAACAACAACCACATCAGTCAAAATTTTATTTTCAAACATTTTAGAATGTTTGACTGATGAAGTATTGTCGGATGTAGAATCTTTATAAGATTCTTTAATCTTCCAAACCTGTTTAGGTTTGGATACTTGTGAGTCAACAACTTTGAGCTTCAAGTTTGGCACTTTATTTGGCTCAACTTTGTTGACTTTAACAGCTGGAACAGGAGTCTTTGAGCCTTTCATTGAAATGGGCTTCTTTGAAATATTTTTAAATTTTAGGACTCGCAAGACTTGCTTCCCAAACTGTTTTTTCGCAAGCACGGGACACACATTTATCAAATGACCTTGCTTCTTGCAGTAGAAGCAAGATCGATGCTCAACATTTGACTGAGATTGAGGAATAAACTTATGAGCACGACCAAAAGAAATACTTGTTGAACATTCACATTTATGTGGACACTCAACAGAAGTTGGTTTAGGAATAGTTTTAGAAGATTTATTTTGAATAGTCAATTTAGAAATAATCTTCTTTTGAGGTTCAGCCATAGCTTTACCTTTTCCTTTTAACTTAGCCTGTTCAATTTTTTCAATAGTAATAATGTGATTTTCAGGCTTAACAGATTTCTTTATGGGTTTGTACTCTTGCTTAGTTATGTCCTCAATTTCAATTTTCTCTTCTATTATACAAGGAAGAATAGACAAAACCTTTCCTAACTTTGGCTCAACAACAATATCAGACTCAATTATATCAGTCTGATTGACCTCAGCCTTAATAGGCTTGACTTTCTCAACCTTTTGAGTCTGAATTGTTTCAGACTCACTAGTATTAGCCCTAACTAGCTCGGGCTTACTAGTTGCAGGTTGTGGAGATGCAGTGATGACATTTTCAGCCTTAACTAGCTCAGGCTTACTTATTTTAATACTAACTGTAGGTTTAACAAGTTTGACATCTATCTTTGGGTAGATAGGTGTCAAGTTATCAATATTCTCCCTGACAGGCATGGGAAGATAATCTTTAGGAGGTGGGACTTGATGATAACCAAGTCCTGCCTTGCTCTTTGTATCAGTCCTCTGTGCCTGTAGGATTTCATCAAACACTAGAGAGAAGGCAGAAAAGTTGGAAAGCTTTTTCTTTAAGTTTAGAACCTCAGTTTGAGATTCAACAAGTTCTTTCTTTACAAAT
Organism: Logfia minima; assembly: GCA_963921325.1. Lineage (NCBI taxonomy): Eukaryota > Viridiplantae > Streptophyta > Magnoliopsida > Asterales > Asteraceae > Logfia > Logfia minima. The sequence continues at coordinate 23,298,699 of OY992769.1, forward strand.
GATAACATATCTACATAGCTACCAATCTCATCTTGTTGTTCAAAAATTTTAGCTTTAAGTTCCTTTTTCTCCTCCAAAATAGCTTTCAACCTTTCACCACTTGCCTTATCACTGTTTCTTAACATGTCATTTGTTTCATTTAAATTTTCAATCATAGTGTTAAGGCGTTTGGTGTCCTCTCTATACCTGTTTAACTGGTTAGTTAATTTAATGCATGAGACACATGATAATGGTTCGTAATCTACCTCATGCACTTCAGCCATCAGTGCGCGTTCAGAGTCTTCTTCATCTGGATCAGACCATTCCCAGGCATTATTAGAAAGCAGCAGAGCAGCGGAAACCATAGCTTTCTCATCTTGTTTGGCCTTATCAGATGAAGTGTACTGCGAAGGTTTAGATAAACCAGAAGGTGGGTTCTTTTTGCGATCACATTCACGAGCAAAGTGTCCATAATTATGACACTGGTAACATTTCACCTTGCTCTTATTAAAACCCAGACCCTTCTCTTCTGGATCAGTAACGTTCTTCCTTCCGGTTTTCTTCAAGAAGTTTTTGACGCGTCTTGTGAGCATAGCCATGCTCCACTTCAAATCCATACGCTCAAGCTCTTCTTGATCAATCTGACTAAGTCTTCTTCAGTCAGACTTACAGTACTGTTCTTATTTGACAGAAAATCATCATATGCAGACAAGAAAGCAGTGAAGACAGCTGCATGTTCTTCAGCAACTGCAGGAGATGCGCCTTGGAAATTTGAATAAGTACCACCTCCACCTGGAGAGGTGGTATATCCAAAACCACCAGAAGTACTTGGAGCACCAGAACCTCCAGAAAAGAATGCAGATCCAGCAGCTTGAGTTGCTGCAGCAGGAGCATCCACACCATATAGCTTAGGGTTTTGTATGTGTGCAGTAGCCTTAGTCTCCTTCTTCTGCATATCCAAGAGATCAGCAGCAATCTGTCCAATCAGATCATCCAACTCCATATCCATTATATCCTCATCCTTTTCCATCAGCAGCACTCGTGTATTCCACTTCTTGGGTAAGGAACCCAAAAGTTTCTTATTCACGTCGGTTTTGTCAAGATTGACTCCACCTTCAACTAATTCACTCACGAGCTGTGAGTATCTACTACACATATCCTCCAAAGACTCAGTAGGCAGCATATCAAAAACCTCAAACTGTTTCTTAACAAGATCCAGTTTGTTCCGTTTGTACTGGTCACTACCACCACATTTCTTTTCAAACCCCTTCCATAGATCATAAGCGGTCTTGTGATGTCGCAGTTGTCTCAATAATTGTTGAGGTAAGGCCATGGTAATTGCAGAATATGTTTTTTTTTCAGTGTCAAAGGCCTTACGTTCCTCAGGGGTCATAGATTTAATGGATTTTTCAGGTATAGGTCCATTTTGGATACCGGTTCTCAAAGGACACTCATATCTTTCCTCCAAGTATATAAGCATTTCAGGATCATTGAATGATACAAATGCTTCAAATCTTTGACGCCAGTCTGAATAATTCATACCGTTTGTATACATAGGTGGTTTATTTGTTGAACCCACCTCACTATTATGTTTTAACATAGCCCCTACTTGTTGAAGAGATGATGATGTAGAAGCAGTCATTGTAATGAGCTCGAGAGACTTTTCAAAAATTTCAGGAAACTGAAGAATGCGACACTAAGGTTGTGTCGCAGGGGTTATGTCGCAAAGGAACTAGTAGCGACACAGAGATTATGTCGCAACTGAACTACTAGCGACACAGAGGTTATGTCGCAACTGAACTACTAGCGACACAGAGATTATGTCGCACACTATGTTGCAGGATTAAGGTCGCAAAGACCCTTATGTCGCAACACTATGTCGCACAGTTAAGGTCGCAAAAACCCTATAGCGACACAAATTAATGTCGCAGGCTTGTGTCGCAAAACGGCGCTGTCAGATGCCAAAAACCTCAAAAACGAAATATTTCGAAACCTAAACCTTTTTATCGAATTAGTTCGTAAATAATGAGTTTTTAGGTTCCAAAAACTTCAAACTTCAGCTCCAAAAACACCTATAATGAAGATCAAACACCAAAAAAGATGTTAAATAATCAAAATATGTATTAAAAACGTACCTAAACGATTTGATACCACCAAAATCCTTAGATTAATGGCTCTGATACCAATTGTAGATCCCAATACTGATCTTGAATCAAATCGTTGCAATTAATCCCACGCGCGGAATTCGTAGGACAAAACAAACGCAAATATCAAGCTAATCAAATAAGGACAAATCAAAGTGAACTTTATATTTCCTTTGCAAATTCTCTGATCAAAATACACAGCAAAAACGCAGAGAATAATACCCAAAAGGTCTAAGAAAAGTCTAACCTAATTACAAAGTAATTTGAGGTATTTATACTAATCTGGCCGACTTATGCGACACAAGCCTTGTGTCGCAGAGATCACTATTGCGACACAAGCACTGTGTCGCAACTACAACTAATGCGACACAAGACTTGTGTCGCAGAACACAGGAAATGTAATTCTAACTAACTCAATTACATTAACAAACACATTACAGACTTGACCAACTGACAGACACACAAAGATGTATCAACAAAATCAAAGCTATCTGTTACACAACTAGGCAACTGTACCTAATCAAATAGTAGTATAACAGTGATAAGTCTACCGGGTAGTCTCTCACAGGAACAGTTTAAATGTACTTTGAGGTTTAGTTGTCTAATCTTTAGTTACGGTATAAGGATTATGCCTCTTAACGACAGGCAGTCAAAAGATAATTAAATAAAAACAACTAAAATGATAATTAAATCAAGTGATAAAAGTATGTTCATCTAGACTTGTTCCCCCTAGAGTTGGATACTAAATAAACATGTATTTTACGTATAGGAGTTAATAACCTAAACTACTTGTTTTCACAACACAGTCGTTTAAATGAAATCATAAAGAGCAAGTGTCCTTGACAAATTAATGTTCCCAATTATGGCTAATCAACTCAACTAACATGACAATTCAATCTTATAATCCTAGTGTCCTAGAGATTACTCAATCATACAAGATGTCTCTCAATATGACTCATCCAGATTCTAATTAATTACCTAATTCAACTCTTTTATTATTTCCAATTAAAAGTAAATGTAATATGACATCTAAGAGTTCTCCCTCATTAGCACGATTATCATACCAATTGAAATAGCCAAATAAATTAAATACAAATGGTTCTACGATTAAACAACATATCATATGCAAAACATGATAAAAATATTAAAAACTCAACATTTAGGGTTATTAGCCTAGATGAACATAAAGAGTTTAGCCCATTCTCATGGGTTCAATCAAACAAATACTCATAATCCAGGAATAATTCATAATGCGATTACAAATATGAATTAAACATAAATTAAATAAGATTCGAATGAAAGAGAATAAAACACTAACTACTAGAAGGATTACAAGAGGAATAGATCACTTAGGGTGTCCCCAAAAGCTCTCCAAGTGCTCCCAAAAACGGCCACCCAAAGTTCAATAATCAAAAGTTTTTTTCAAATTAGGGTTTGCATGGAAATAAAAGGCAAAAAATACGAAACTGCCTCAGGTACCCAGCGGGTACTAATGGATCCCACCCGGATGAACAAGTAGTACCCGGTTGGGCCTTCAAATGGGAATACATGAGTTCCCGGCGGGTACTCAGTGTTCCGAGCGGGTATAATTCGCAGCAAAAGTTATGTTCCTAATCTTCCCGAATGAGCAATAATTTACACGTCCGGGTAGTGTGTACCCGGCGGGTACTCCCAGATCCCGGCGGGAAGTGGCAACTTTCTGCTACTTTTCGCTTTCTTTCTCTTTTCTTCGTTTTAACCCATCCTTTATTCATTCTTTCTTCGATCTTTGCAGTTATTAACCTGAAATCAATTCTAAACTAAATAAGTACTGAAAGTTCCTAAATTGACTAAATTAATATACAATTTAGACCGATATCGCCCCCATAAATATGTCTAATTTAGGCGATATCAGACACCTAAGCAATTCATCAACCTTTTAATCATCATAGAAGTAAGGGGTTGTTTCTTTCATTCGAATCTTTATCATTTTATGTTTAATTCAATTTTGTAACCGAATATGAATTATTATTGGATTATTATTGTTTGTTTGATAGAACTCATGACAATGGGCAAATTCTTTTGTGTTCATCTAGGTTAATAACCCTAGATGTTGGAGTTATGATATTTAGATTTTTATTATGCGTATGATTTGATGTTTAATCGTAGAACGGTTTGTATTTTATTTATTTCACTTATTCAATTGATGCGATAATTGTGCTAATGAGTGAAAACTCTTAGATTTCGTATTGCATTTACTTTTGACTGCCTATCATTAGAAGGTATCTTCCTGATAACTTAGCTATAGATTAAACAAATAACCTTAAAATACATATAAACTGTTCATGTGAGAGAATACTCGGTAAACTTATCACTGCTATATTAATATCCAATTAGGTATACTTGTTTAGTTGTGTAATAGTTTCTTTGATATTGTTTTACTATTTTTATAACTAGATATTAATACATCACAAAATAAAAATAAAAATAATAAATAGAGAGAAAAGAGAAGAAATGTTATTCAATTATCATAGTACATGTTATTCAATCATCAAATCAAATAATTAAAGTGTCACTATTTATAGGCTAAGGAGATAAATAATTGGTTTCAAACTATATGATAAAGGGTGAATTATTCACTTGAGTTTAATTGTAGATCATTGTTAATTTTGTGTAGCTAAATCAATAAAGTAATAAAATAAAATTAGTTTCAATATTTTCAATTTAAGTTAAAACAATCATTCTGTTAACAAAGAAGATGCTCGCATATGAGAAGGTTTAAGAGAAGTACAACTTCAAGAACTTTCATAGTACATGGTATTTCATATGTAATTAAGTCTTTTGGCATATGAAGTTGATAAAGATTAAAATTAAAATAAACATAGTTTTGCAAAACCACAAAATTATCTTCTAATTCAAATTTTCTTTTTCCGGTTCACGTATGATCATATGACACGTTCACACACGAACATTTCGTATAGCACATAATTTACAAGTTATATCATGGTTTTGAACTAATGTTTTTATAATATGAATATTAAACAAGATAAAAGGGTAAAACATAAAAAATTGTTAATAAAACGGATTGTACTTTAAAGTGTATACATGTGCGTCATATAGTTTACAAACACTTTAGCCCATCATATTTTCAAATTTCGTGTGTGCAACTTACAATCCGTAAAATACAAATATAAGTGTTTCAAAAAAAAAAAATTCATGTCTTATCTTACTTGTAATTTATGTTTTATTGATTGTACTTTGTGCACACTAAAACAAAATTTGAACATATGCTAACAAAGTTTGTCAATACGTTGTACTCATTGAATATTTAGAAAGCAAATTATCCACCTATATACATTTTAAAAAGTATAACGAGTTTTTTAGGCTTTATCTACATTTAAATAAATGTAATTGTATTGGTTGCTTTCTATAAGTTATGTAATAAAATTTTTAGAACAGATCTCGACCTTAGATGGTCCTCGTGTGAGCACTCTCATTTAGAGTTGAGCTTCTTTTCTTTTCTTTTATTCATCTCTCATTGTTTATTTTATTTTCTTTTTTGCAATTATCAAGTAACGTGGTGGTGTAGCCGACTGAAATCATTATATTTCGGAATACGTCTGGCCCTGGGTATACTTTGTTTGACTTTCCTTTTACTCCATTCCTGTCCCGCATCTATCTACCTATCTATATATGTTATACTCGCAAATAACAAACGATTTGATTCGGTATTATATTAATTAGAATTTATTATATATTTTTATAGTATTTATTAAATGTTTTTATGTTTAAATGATATGTATATAAAAAAATAAAATAAAGATATTGTATAAAAATTTTAATTAAAAATAATTTATTAAGTGTATTATTATATAAATAAGCTTAAATGTAACAAAAAATTAAAACTAAAAGTAATATAAATTAAAAGTGAGAATTTTAGAAAGTGAAGGAAGATAAATAGTTTATATATTACTATACATTCTGCAAGTTGACCACTTTTTTTAGCTTCTGTTTACACTTCTGTTCATCACCCGTTCTCTCTGTATATATATTTGTGCAGTGTGCCCATCAATAAAAATTAGTTCATGATCTAATTACAGATTAAACATAATGGTAATCCCTTCAACTTTTTACCTTTATTCTTAGTTGTTATTTTCATCAACTGGGTTATATCCAGTATCCATTTTTTTGTTTTTTCTTGGATTGCTTTGGTTGATTTTATGCTTTCTTAATGTATGCCAAGTTTATGGTTCCTGTAAAGATCTTATTTATATATTACTATTATTTAATTAATTAACTTTTGAACTTTTAATATTTGGAATCAGGGAAAAGGAGGTATGCAGGTTTCTGGGTTGAGTTTACTAGTAGTAACTTTATGGGGTTTGTATTGCATTGGAAGTGTAACATCACATGATCAACCAATTTCAAAGATTTCTGTACATCAGACTGTGTTTGCTATTAATGATGCAGCTTTTGTTAAAGCATCTCCTTTGATTCTTGGATTAAAGGTAAAATTAAATAAATAATGATTATGTTGATTATACCCCACGGCCCACTCTATTAATTGTAGTATTCATGGTACTACATTTCTTGTGTTCATTGTGAAGGCTAAGTTTAGTTACTGTGTGTGTGACAATTGATCCTAAAACTCTGTTCCAGGGCCAAACCTCTGAATGGTTGACTTTAACATTGCACAATCCAAATCCATCTATTGATGATTGGATTGGAGTATTCTCGCCTGCTAATTTTAGGTATAATCTTAAAATCCAAAACCCAATTTTCTTTCTTAGTCTATGTTTGTTACTTTAAGCAATTATTTGTTTACTTATATTCTTACATTATCACTGTTTTTAGTGCTTCGACATGTGTCCCCGAAAGCTCAATGGTTGCTCCTCCATTATTGTGCACTGCACCTATTAAGGTTTGATCGATTTCTAATGCCTTCATTTGTTTCTGTTTTTAAAAGAAGCTACACTGAAACAGGATCTTTCTCCTTTTTTCAGTTCCAATATGCAAATTATAGCACTCCTAACTATAAAGACACAGGAAAAGCATCATTGAAGTTTCGATTGATCAACCAAAGATCTGACTTCTCTTTTGGATTGTTTTCTGGTGGATTATCAAAGGTTTGCTTATTCTATTCATTCCCCTTTTATTTCATCTTTATGTTCTATATTGCTAACAAGAGATTGGAATTGGATTGTGTGGTAGCCAAAACTTGTTGCAGTTTCAAATTCAGTTACTTTTGCTAATCCAAATGCACCTAATTACCCTCGATTAGCTCAAGGAAAAACTTGGAATGAAGTAAGTATATCTCCCCTTTGCATCATATGTCAGTTCTTTTACAGACTAACGTAAGTTGAAAAAAGAATAATGTACGCATAGACCACCCAAATATCACATTAGCCACACAAGTATCAATGTGATTTTGTTTATGCCATTTCTGGCCAAAAACTTGCTGGAAGATAGTATCTTGACTAAAAATGAAACGGTTTTTATTTTTATTTTTTGCTATTTGGGTGGCTTAAGAATGTACTTTCTGTGGTCAGTACATGTTTCAAAGTTCTATTTGGGTAGTTTTCAAGATATTAAATGTATATAATTGTTGTCTGTATATTAGATGACTGTAACATGGACTAGTGGATATGGAATTGATGAAGCCGAACCTTTAGTTGAATGGGGTCGGAGAGGCGAGGAGAAACAGCGTTCGTTTGCTGCCACATTGACAATTGACCGAAAAACCCTGTGTGGTATGTAAATAATATTAAAAAACATTAAACTTCATGTTAATTTGACCCTCAAATTCAATCAGGATGGAAGTAGCAATTATTTTTTGTTTTTTTTATAGTTCTTAAGAAACAAAAAAAAATGCTTGTGCTGATTAGTTATGTACTCATGCAGGAGCACCTGCGAGAACCGTCGGTTGGCGTGACCCTGGATTCATTCATACAGGATTCTTGAAGGAATTGTGGCCCAACTCAGTGTATGTTACCATATTCCTTATTTTGATTGTTTATACCAAAAATAAGTCAACTTCAATTTCCAGATTTCAAATTTGTCATGGATTTCGTTTGGTCTTCAGTACACAATTTTCACATTATGCCTATATTGTAAAATGAAGTTATCATTTTATTTACACAATGAGATAACTGTCATTTAAGTTGAAACTAAAAAGCTGTTACTCTCAAAAGTCAAATCTAGACTCATATTTGGTGCTATAAAAGGTTATGCATTAAACTGCTCTCTCTGTGAATATTACATGCTTCTAATAAGTTTAGTACTCTTTTCATCCTATGAAACTTGTAACATTTGACCTAATCAATATCATAAGTTGGTTAAAATGACAACAATGGTCTTTTAAGTAATATTGGGTTATGAAGCTGCCAAAAAGGAAATGAATGTCTAAATACCCTGTATATTTTTTCTGAACCTCTGTTGTGCAGGTACACCTACAAACTGGGCCACAAACTGTTAAACGGTTCAGTTATTTGGAGCCTAGTTAATCAGTTCAAATCATCTCCTTACCCTGGTCAAGGCTCATTACAACGTGTGATCATTTTTGGAGATATGGGAAAGGTGTGACTGTTTGAAAAAATTTTTTTAACTATTTTCAGGTTGACTTAATTAATATCTTTCCAATATTGAAGGATGAAGCTGATGGGTCAAATGACTATAATAATTATCAACATGGCTCGCTTAACACGACCAAACAACTTATTGGAGACTTGAAAAACTATGATATAGTATTCCACATTGGAGATCTATGTTATGCCAATGGTTACCTTTCACAATGGGATCAATTTACTGAACAAGTGGAGCCAATTGCCTCTGCAGTGCCTTATATGGTAGCTAGGTATATTTACTTAGGATCGATTGTAAACCACACAAGTCTTTATGTTTATTTTTGGTCTTTTGATAATCTAATAAATCCATATTTTGCAGCGGTAATCATGAGCGTGACTGGCCCAACTCAGGATCTTATTACGAGAACAACGATTCAGGAGGAGAATGTGGTGTTTTGGCTGAGACTATGTTTTATGTTCCTGCTGAAAACCGAGCAAAGTTTTGGTGAGCTATATTGAGTTTCTCGTCATCATGGCTAATTTTGTGCAACTTTGTTTATGTGTCACAAAAACTGCATTATTTGTTACAGGTACTCTACAGACTACGGAATGTTTAGATTTTGTATTGCGGACACAGAGCATGACTGGAGAGAGGGAACCGAACAGTACAAATTTATCGAGCAGTGTTTGGCATCTGTCGATAGACAAAAGCAACCATGGCTTATATTTCTTGCTCATCGTGTACTCGGGTACTCATCTACTTCATTTTATGCCACCGATGGAGCGTTTGGCGAACCCATGGGGAGAGAGAGCCTCCAAAAGCTCTGGCACAAGTACAAAGTTGATATTGCGATTTATGGTCATGCACACAATTATGAAAGAACTTGTCCGGTTTATGAGGTACTTTCACAACATAAAATCACTTTAAATTATTAGATACTTCCTAGGACAAAAATCAGAGTGATTGAGTTCGGAACATTTTGTAGTTGGTTTTTTCATTGCAAATTGCCACCTTTCTTGTAAAAAGCAAAAAGGTGTTGATATTTAGCTAATTGCGATAAATTTCCATGCTTCAGAATATTTGCACGAGTAACGAGAAGCACACTTACAAGGGAAGCTTAAACGGGACAATTCATGTTGTGGCAGGAGGTGGAGGGGCAAGTCTTACAAATTTTGGCAAAATCAACACAACTTGGAGTCTAGTGAAAGACGTCGATTATGGGTTTCTAAAACTAACGGCTTTTGACCATTCTAACCTTTTGTTTGAGTACATGAAGAGCAGCAGTGGTAAAGTTTACGACTCTTTCACGATTTCCAGAGATTATAAGGACATCTTGGCCTGCACAGTTGATAGTTGCCCAGCCACAACTCTGACATCTTAGTATCACGACTTGTGTTTTAAGGAGTTCAAATCTCCGTTGGGCTGTATTCTTTTGAATACCAAGCTTAAATAAGATGTGAAAGGCTTGTAGCAAAAGGTTGTATTCAATTGCTCCTTCATTTGAAAATAGAAAACAAACTATAGCATTTTCAAGTGTTCACATCCTCCTAATTACTCTAGTTAGAAATTGTATTGTATTTACATGTCCTCAAGTCATTCCTTTATTTGCCATTACCGGTTATGTACTTTTCGCCTCAAGTAGTCAACAAGATAGTAACTAGGACATATAAACTTTCTCTCCTAACACTAAATTGCTAACTATTAGGTCTAAATACCATTTATGTATATGAAATTTGAATTTGAAACTAGTATATGAAGATATTGGTTTTCCGAGTTATTATTTGTGTTGCTTTGTTTGGAGAGTGATAAATGTTTAACTTGTTCACGATTAACTATGTATCTCACATTTGATATACCCTTAGAATTTAGAAAGTTCAGAATATCATGTATCAGATATTTTTGATTTTAGGCCATCTTTAAAGTCAAGTCCTTTTATATTATTAAGCAATGTATATGGGTACATGTTTCAACTATAGGACAAGACTAGGGTTAGAAGCAAACATATCTAAAATCACACCAGAGGTGATAGGTCTGTACTTTCTTACAACAGAGCGACATAATTTGACTAGAGACCTTGAAAACGGTATTCTTATTTCACGGTCGAGTTTGTTCTAGTTTTAGGATACACTGACTGAGTTTAGGTTAGCATATTTCAAGATGTAGCAGAAGAAACAATCAGTGAACCCCCCTGGATGATTTAATTTTATTTTATATCCGATAACATGTATTCAGGTACAATCTATTTTGCTAAGAATTAAGACCTGTAGGTCCCGAAATAATTGAACTTTAACACAAATCAATATTCAATAACTAATGAGCGGAAATCAATAGCTATTCAAAGTACGTTATCAATAAAACTAATCACACAACCATATATATTTTGTATTAATCAAAGCATAAAGTGTGGGTTACAAATACTGACCAGGGAATAACAAAAGCTATGCTCCAATTCGTATCTCTCCCAAAAGTCACGTAACTCAAACACTAATTAGGTATTTATACTAATACCTAATCAGCTAGGCGATATTGATGATATCGCTTATGCGATATTGCCAATATCGCAATGGCGATATTGCCAATGTCGCTATTTACATCAGAAATAGACTAAGTAATTACAACTCAAAACTTAGATCAAGTGACAGACACACTAATGTACCAACAAACTCCCCTGTGTCTTCAGCTTGGTCTTCAAAAAATAATCTTCAGTCAAATCTTCGATTAAACCCATCCAGCAGGAAACTTACCACCCGCATGGATTCCATGGGTTACACAAATATCCACAATTCTTTGAAATTGTTGAGCAAGCTTTTCATTTGTCAGATTTCCCCAGTAATATCTTATACGATTATCAAACAACTTCCTCATATCTTCCTTTGATAGATTTATCAAACTCATAGGGTCAAACACCCTGAACTACTCTTTCTTCAAACCATAGAGCGAGGTCTTCTCTAGTTTTTCCGAATCAGGAACAAAGACCATAACAGCTTCACATGTATGAGCATCCAGTTCCCAGTAATGAAACCTTCTTAGAAAGTCCAGGGGAACCGTTTCCAGAGGAAACTTCTTCAAGCAATCAGCCGGAGGATAACGCATTTTGATCAATGGCTGATTTGTGACCGGATCTAACCGTTTCTTATAGATAAGTCTTTTTCCCAATGTTGGTTTAATAAAATTGTACCTCTTAGTACGGATTTCTCTTTGCAGAGTAGTCTGAATAAAATTTGCACGGTCATCTCTTGAAGGATTTATCAAAGTGAGCTGAGCGAGACGATTAACTTCTCCTTTCGGCAAAGTGCTCAGCTTGGTGAATGATCTCTTGAAATATTGAACACCATCTAATCTCTTGATCATAAATACACCATTTGATATCTTCCAGCTTTTTATCAACCCAGTATATACTCCACTGACTTTGTATGATTTGCAGGTTACCGGTACTTGCTTTCTATCTTTTCCATGAGGCCACCATTTTGCAAGTCTCTCGGCCTTGGGTTCAGACGTTTCATTATCCTCAGCTTCATCTTGAGTCTCAGATGTATCCTCAGCTTCATCTTCAGAAGAATCTGATTCAATTATCGGAGCATCATCATAAAACTCATCCTCATTTAGTCCTTCCTCCTCAACCTCGATATCATCGTTTTCCTCAAATTCTTCATCCTCGGAATCAAAATTTACTTCGTTTACCATGCGTTGTAGATATGAGAGATCTGCATACGAATAGTCAACCGCTAGCGGTCTTGGTTGACCAGGGATGTCTTCAACAGAGAAGTAGTCCAAACGAACAGTTTCATTAATATCCACAACATTTACATTTTCTGTTTCAGGGGGAGTTACATTTGGTCTTTCACTACTTCCTATCTCCCCCGAAACGACCAACTGGGACTCCAAGACCATAACCCTAGATCTAAGCTCTTCGTTTTCCTTTTCCACAGCTGCAACTCTAGTAGTTTGAACTTCGATCACAGAAGCTTGAGAGTCCAATGTGTGTTGCATCACATCCAGCCTCTTGATCAACTCCTGTATAATAGAGGGATGAGGTTGAACGGGAATATCAACCGGCGGTGCATCCTGAGGCCTGGAAGAAGTAGAAACCTGACGAGCAACCTTGGACTTCTTTGGTGGAGGAGGCACATACTCAGCATCTTCAGAATCCCTAACTCGCTTGTCTTTCTGCGGTACATGCTGCTTACCTGCAGCAAGCCTCCTCTGAATCCTCAAATATCTCTGAGGATTGATTCGCCTAACACATTCAATCTCACGTGGATGCGGGACCGAACCTTCAGAGTCACTTTCAGTAGCACCATCAGCTGGCTCAGAAGACTCAGAGTCAGTTGACCCCTCATAAGTGTCATGATGAACATGCAAAGTGTGCAAGGCACCCTGCGAAGTAACACTCATATAAACATCCTGTAAAGGATCTTCCGTAGTTTGTACGGGAACATTAGCAAGATTGCCTTCTTCCAGTTCTGGCTGTCGAACGACTGGATCCAGATATCCGTCGTTTGCGGGTGGTTGGTAGTTAGGGTCAACAATGTGACCAAACAGTGGAGTATCTGGAGGAATAGGAACCCCCTTACCATCTGAACTCATAACCCCGAATATCCGATTTGACATTGGTGTTTGCCTGTAGACTCGGGTGGCATCAGTCGCCAAACCCGGTAACTCCCTGTTGATCATAAGCTGAACAAATCTAGGATACATGAACCATCGGTTATCCCCAAGCTGTGCATTGTCTACCATCGATCTAAATATGTATCCCGAGTAGTTGTATGGCTTGTTGTATATCAAAGCCAACATAGCAGAAACAGTCCGATGGCTGGTGCCGTCATAACCTGCGCGACGGTTCGATAGACAGAGAATGAAGATGTGCATCAACCACCTCCAAACCCGAGTCAGGTGACCCTTCCTATATTGATCTGAATGGGTACCAGCATAACCTATCCGGTTCATTGCCCCAACGATGAATTCGTTTGAAAATAAAATCAGCATGTCAAGATCATCTCCAAAACGAAGAACCTCGCGTATCAACTGCTCAGAAAGAATAATCTGGCGTCCGTGCACGGTTGAGATCAATCGCGTATAGTCAAGAGCAGAGTTGACAGTAGCATTTCTCAAAAATTGGCCGACGTGATCTCTATAGATAGTATCCGAAGCAGTAATAGCCGTGAAAATACGCGAGCGGCGTAAAAATGCAATCAACGCCCTGAAGGGCTCAGCAGAGTCCTTTGTATCATCCAGAAATGCTGTAATATTGTGACGGGCATCACATTTAGAATCGAACTGAGCGAAATCTTCCATTTCTGCAAAACAAGTCAATAAAAACACAAGACTCGAAAACAGTTAGTGAAATAATCAAAAACAGGCCTAAAGCACATTATCACTTAAATTCAAAAATATGATTAATGTCGCTTTGTTTTGGCGATTTTGGAAATTAATCCAATTCAAGCGATATTAGTTAATATCGCATGTTACATCGCACCAGATATTGCTTATATGAAGCGTTATTGCAATATCGCTTAGGCGATATTGCAATATCGCCAAACGAACGGCACAAAACCCTATGGTCACAAAACGCATAAGAACAAGTTCTAAATCTTAACAATCGACACACAATGCAATAGGCAATACACAAAACCTTTTTACACTAGTTTTTACTGCGTTTTGATAGGGTAGATACACAAGAAACAATTTTGCACAAAACCGAATAACCCTCCCAATAATGAGGCATAAAAACTAAATAATAAGGCAATAGAAACATACCAATAGATGAGATAGATATAAACGAACACGGTGATACCAATTGTAGGTCCCGAAATAATTGAACATTAACACAAATCAATATTCAATAACTAATGAGCGAAAATCAATAGCTATTGAAAGTACGTTATAAATAAAACTAATCACACAACCACATATATTTTGTATTAATCAAAGCATAAAGTGTGGGTTACAAATACTGACCAGGGAATAATAAAAGTTGTGCTCCAATTCGTATCTCTCCCAAAAGTCACGTAACTCAAACACTAATTAGGTATTTATACTATTACCTAATCAGCTAGGCGATATTGATGATATCGCCTATGCGATATTGCCAATATCGCAATGGCGATATTGCCAATGTTGCTATTTACATCAGAAATAGACTAAGTAATTACAACTCAAAACTTAGACCAAGTGATAGACACACTAATGTACCAACAAGACCCAAGTCGTACATCAAAATAAAGATTTCACAGAGAAATCGTATTAGATATTATAGATTAGGTACTTGAAAACCGTTATGTCTAATGCCTACCAATACATCGTATAGTGAAGCTATTAAATACTTTGCATTTTAAGTACTTTTACTGTGTATGTTCTACATCTAAAAGCCACACATATAAAATGTTATAGGCATGGGTAATGTTTTCATCATTTCTTCGCGTCATTACTGTGACACTCATATTTTTTATAGTTTTTCCAAACTAACTAAAAATAAAAATAGATAAAAGTTCTTATGGGAGATATGTCACTCATGATTTGTCATTCCAGCGATGTGGACTAACAATTCAAAACTTGATTTATCAAAAGTATTACCATACAAATCAGCTAGATTATCATCCCAGATTTGATCTTATCTCCCTTTCAGTCGCTACGTATTCTGCTGAACTTGTAGCCTCTGAAGTCTGTGTTCTTGCACACTAGATAAAAATCATTAGATACAAAGGGGGACTCAAACCACCACAGACTTGGATCGACCATTCTCATCAACAAATGTAAATTCCTTCAGATATCCATCTCGCCTTTCAGGTGACTTGGATACTCTAGAGTTCTCACTTGTTGGGGAATGGGAGGAGCTACCATTAGGCCTTCTATCAGGAGACTTTTGGAAAAGTCTCTAATTGACTGGCCTTTCGTTTGAAGAATATCTAACCCTAGATTTTTAACTATAATTGGAATTATGAAAATTCCTATTACTACTACCCTGGTTAGAAAAACTTTTGTTGAGGTTGTTAAAACATTTTGAAGGTTTCGACCAAATTGATTCTCCATTTAAGCTTCTTGTTTCAGGAGAAGTGGTCCTTTAGACTATCAATTGTCGAAACTATTGATTTCTTATATAGATACACACTTGCTACATGTCCCTTTTGATGGCACGTGAAGCACCGAATCGGACTACGGAGGATGTAATTTGAATAGGAAATCAACCATTAGTGTTTGTCAATTATTAGGTGGTCGCATTGTCTCTTGGCAGTGCAAGAAACAAACCTCGGTCGCCATCTCAACCTATGAGGCTGAGTATGTGGCAGCAGGTAGTTGTTGTTCGCAAGTCTTGTGGATACAACAACAGCTGTGCGAATATGGTTTAAATTTCACTAATACACCTATTATGATCGATATTCAATCCACCATGTCCAAAACTAATAATCCGGTTAAGCACAGTAAAACGAAACATATTGACATTAGACATCATTTTATTCGGGATTGTGCTGAAAAACATTTGATTCAATTAGTTAAGGTTCTCACTAATGACAATCTAGCCGACCTTTATACTAAGGCTTTTGATAGGTCTCGGTTTGAGTTTTTAATCCAGATGAATGGGATGCGTAATCCTGAATAAGTTTTCCCACAAGAACTTTGTCTAGATGTAGTTTATTTTATCTTATTATTTTATTTTATCTTAGTTTATCTTTATTTTTGTCTTTGCAAAAATTTGTAAAAATTGAGCGTCACTGTGCTAATTGCAAAGAAATGATGAAAACATTACCCATGCCTAGAACATTTTATATGTGTGACTTTTAGATGTAGTTCATACACAGTAAAAAGTACTTTAACTCTAAACGTAATACATAGCTTCATCTTATGATGTATTGGTAGGCATCCGACAGTTTAGTTTTCAAGTACTCTCAAAAATATTATAATAATATGATTATTCTGTGTAATCTCTATTTTGATGTATGACTTAAGTCTTAAATTCTTTGGAAATAGACTGTACCTAAATACATGTTATTGGATAAATATAAATCATTTCATCTGGGGTGTTCACTGACTGTTTCTTCTACTACATCTTGAAACATGCTGACCTAGTCTTAGTCAGTGTATCCTAAAAATAGAGCAAACTCGACCAAGAAACAAGAATACCGTTTTCAAGGTCTCTAGTCAAACTATGTCGCTTTGTTGTATGAAAGTACAGGCCTGTCACCTCTGGTTTGATTTTAGATTTTGTTCGGCTCTAACCCTAGTCTAGTCTCTTCACATGTACAAAAGTACATTGCTCTTAATATAAAGGAATTGACTTTAGAGATGAAATTTTAAATTAAAAAAAAAAAAAAAAACATCTGATACATGGAATTCTGGAATTTCTTGATTCTAAGGGTATATCAAATGTGAGATACATAGTTAATCGTGAACAATAACTAAAATCGTATTTGAAAATTCTGCATGTCGAATGTTTAAGTGGATCACAATACCGATAATCGTGTTGAACTATGCTTTACATACATAATAATATAGGAATAAATCAATTCCTAACTGTGTATTGTACTCATCATGGCTAATTCGATCTTTGTATCAGTGACCCTCTCAAAAAGATTGTGTGTTTCAAAATATGAACAATTTCATATTCGCATTTTAAATTTTATGTTACTTTAAGCTATAAAATAAATAAAAGTTCTTCGCTTACGGGAAATAATTACATTTAGGTAATTTAATTGCTCAAACCTTGCCCTATTGTCTAAATATTTAGGTTGTCGCCAAAAGTTTTTAATTTGAAAAATGTTAAGTTTTTGGGCTAAGGTATTCTAGGTTCGTATGAACTTAGAATGCATGTTCGAAGTCTAAGTTCGTACGAACTTAGACTCTTGGGTATAAAAGGGTCAAACTCAGTCAAACCCCTCACATTTTCAAAACCCTTCGAACTTTCCATCGTACGAACTTACTCAGATCCTTCGAACATACCTTCGAACTTAGCCCCGGTTTTTTCGAATCAAAAATCAAACTTTGGACCGTATTGAGAACTTTTTAATCCGTTAAACATCTTCAAAATCCCAATCTGAATCTAAGTAAGTAACATTTACATCATTTGAACCGTTAAAACATGTAACAATCGGATTTTATTTGGGTTTTTGTAAAACCGAACTTAAAATCAAAATTATACGTGTGTTTGTGGTTAAAAATGGTTGTTTCTTGTTCCTTAAGGTTAAACGCACTTAACCACACCTATTCCATTACCCTGATCATGTTTAATTGCAAAAAATTTTGAAATTAAAAAGTTGGTGGTCCGTTCGAACTTACAGGTTCGTACGAACCTAGCCAAATGTAAGTTCGTACGAACTTAAGTTTGACTTGGTCAAACAGTAAGTTCCTACGAACCTACATAGGGTAGTAAGTTCGTACAAACTTATAGGTTCGTACGAACCTACTTTGGTTCGAACTTTGACATTTAAAAAAATAAAAAAATAAAAAAATAAAAATTCATTAATGTTATATGACTTGTTTTAATCATAGATTCTTCATTGCAGGACACTAGATTAATTATGTCTGATATCTAACATTATTATTATCTATTTGTTGGTTTGTTTTGTGTTTGTGTGCATAAATGCCTGATCAACGTGCATTTTTTAACAAACACAATGTGGCGATATCTTTTGATTTGGCCGACCCGGCAACCGAGCAATTCTGAGGCATGTTGACTTTCTTAATGCGCTCGAGGGTTCACTTTGCTCTTACACACTCGTTGTAACACCCCCATTCCAATAATGAAACAGAAGGTCACATTTAATACTAAATAACGGAAGTCATATTATATGTCTCAAAATAATAAATGATCAAAGTCTAAAAGCAACCATAAATGTTGCCTTCAAAAGATAACTCTTAAAATCTAAAAATATTAAATGAATTCCAAACTAGTAAATTTAAAGGTAAGTCTCTAAGGTATCTCCACGAATCTTGAAGCTCTCTCACTCATCCTATGATACCCTGATTACCTGCCGCAGGAAAAGGAAATGCGGCTGAGCGAATTGCTCAGTGCGCGGATGTTGATAGAATAAAATAATAACAGTAATAACGTTTCAAACATAAGAATGAAAAGAATAAATAATTTAATTTTCCAAAATCACCCTTCGAGTAACACCACCCTTACACAAGAGTAAACAAATGAAATAAAGGCTGAAGCAACGAGGGGTTGGGTTAATTTATACCGAGTACCCTACAAAACAAAGTATCCAAACTGCACAACACCGGTGCCAAATAATATCACAAAAACACACTGGTCGCGACTCCAGGTGTTACCCCTAATCGGAAGGTGTGTATGGCACTACACCACACGACCGCCACTACACAAATCATAACATAGCCTATGATGCATCCATACGCCTCCCAAATAATCCAAAAGCTCTCCCGCGAGCATAAGCACACAAATAATATAACAAAAGTGGAGACGCCGTGGACTAATCCCACCGCCACGGATAGTGCCAAGTCATTGGCGCCACAATGACAAGCCTGTGGTACCTCCACAGGTAGTTGACTCGGTATATCTATCTCTTATCTACAAAATTCTAGGATTCTATGGTCGCACAGTGAACATATAAACCAACCACACACCAAATTATGTCCACCATGCATATGGAACCTAAATCAAACGAATCAAGATAGCTCACAATAATAAAATCACCATGTTTTCCAAAATCATTTTTCATGCAAAGTTTTTTCAAAAGTTCCACAATATATCATCTCAAATAATAGTTCGACTCAAATAGAAAGAATCAGGATGCGCAAGTATTTCATAATGAATACAAAGAGATCACACGATAATCAAGAAGTATGTCAAGATAACGCTGAAAGAAGAGTACGGACATCCGTACCTGGATAAATGTCTAAGCTAGCTCTCAAGATCAAAAAGATACTCCACAATTCCCAACAAGGTCTACACAAAATAAATAATTTAACTAACTTAGAATATTTACATATCTTAATTATTTTTCTCTCTATATCCCATATCCCATTTCTAATTAATTGTTTACATAATGCTATTTGAATATTATATACAAATCATAATTAAATTAAATATTAATTTATCGTATTAAACTAATAAAACAATAGTTACATATTGAACAATTTTTAAAATATGTTTTGAAAGAATTTCAACTCACAGGGCCTAGATGCAGATTCAGCATACTTATTAATCGTTTATCAAAATATAAGTCCATCAGGGGGCAAAATGTAATTACAGCCTTCTTTTAATTATTTTTGTAATCTTATACTTAGTCTAGGGGCCTGAATGAAAAATCATAAAATTCCTTTTGTTGCCATCTTCTTCTTCGCTTAATCGTACGTACAGGTCAACTTGATTTTTTTTTTTTTTCTTTCAATTTGTATATGTTAAATTGATAAGATCATTCAGCTAATTAATAACATATTACAATGTAATAACGTGAGTTTCAGGTTCTGATACGCTAATAACTTAATAATTTAAACCCGCAAACTATCGAAACGGTGACTTAAGCGGTTGGTTTCGGTTGGTTTAAATCAAAGATATGAACGCTAGATGATTAATAAGGTCTAATAACATATTAATATTCAAGTTAAGTTTAGATTTACCTCCAAAGTGAAACTGAATTAGCACCGAACTAAACACGTAAAAGCTATCGTTCCCGTTTGCTACTCTCTCGCTCACGTACAAATTTGCTGGCCTTTTTATGTTTCTATTTCTCTGGTAGTTTTATGATTTTAATATTAAGTGAATAATATATGAAACTAGGGTTGTTCGCATATATGGGCCGCTAGATTGTTGAACGCTCACTTCAAAATCGGGATTTGGAGTTATGGGATATATACAATTTTGACCAAGTTAGTTATACATATCATTTATTTATTTATTTATTTTTACTTGTTCTAATAATTATTCCTTTATTAATATTTGATGAGTTTAAATATTACGATTATAAGTATAATCATTATTAAATACATTTATTAAGATTATATTGTTTCCTAACAATTTAAATAAACCTCTTTTATTTATGGGTCATTATAACATATCCCCTAAAAATGATTTTGTCCCCGAAATCAACGAATAATAAGATCTAACTATATTATTTAAATCGCCGGTTATTATACTCGTCGACTTTGAGGCTTAAATACCTTCGCCAGTTTTGGGCAACGACGATTTATGATTGCATACCTCAGCCACCGGTGATTAGAGCTACCGTGAATGGGGTGAATATCGAATTCACTACTGTGTTTCTGAGGCAGGTTTTGCAGTTGGGCACTGAAATTCAGGAAGATGGCCCGACATCGTTTCCTCTTGAGATTCGAGCTGGTGCATTTCAAAGAATGGGTTATGTTGGGGATGTTACCCACACCCACTACACCAAGAGTTTGGTGTACGGCCGTTGGCGTTATCTGATGCACATTTTGTTGGTATCTTTTGGACCCTAGAAGGCAGGTTTTGACACGATGAATCACAAGATGCAAGCCAGCATGATTTCTCTCGTGTATAACAAGCCATACTGCTTCTCTCAGTTCTTTATTGATGAGATAGTGCAGCAAATCAAGAGGAGCGTAAAAGATCAGTTTATTTTATACCCACGCTTCATTATGATGATTATTAATGCGCTGATTCCGGATCTTCCGGCAGTGGATCTAGTAGTGCATCTGACTACTGTTGATAAGAAGATCTTTGGTCACTGCCTTAGTCACAACAGCCGTCACGCTGTTGCTGACCGGCCTTAGGCCTTGCCGTTATTTGGGGCGGTAATTGATGCTGCTTATCAGACACCACCTAATGATGGATGGTGGGATGTGCCTTCGACCCAGGCAGCTGCTGAGGTGCAGATTCCAGCACCTGCACCGGCCTAAGAACAAGCTCAAGTGGCTGCTGCTGAGCCAAAGCAGGAGATTGTTGAAGAAATCCTGCACCAGATTGAGCACCCTGCAGAGGGAGAGCGCGTTGACACTAATGTTGCTGAGACACTAGTCAGAGATGTTCTCCGGGGCGGCGCGAGTTCAAGTGTTGCGGTCGCTAGTTCAGGGCCTGTTTTTGATGATATTATCCGGGAGATTGACATATATCTCGCCGACAATGCCGCAGGGTCTCCGCCTGCTAATGTGGGTGACAAGAGTTCTGCCCAAGACTCTGAAGCTACTGAGACCGACTTAGATAATGAAGATGATGATGATGCTGGTGAGGACCGTCCCTCTTTAGGGGTTCAAGGGTCACGAGTTGTTTTGATTAAACCGGGGGCGGCCTCGGAACAAGATAAAGGGAAAATGAAAGTGTAGGAGGATGCGGACTATATTCCTGAAGGGGAGGAAGACTCCGAGACTGACGGTTTTGAGCTGCGGGCTCGTAAACGCCAGCGCTCAACTGGAGTAGTTAGTCGCGAGGGTGGTCCACCTCCTCAAATGATAACACCAACACCACCACCCGTCGCTTTACCCACTATCCACCCACCTACTATTACAGAACCTACGGGTTCCCAAGCATGTTCTCGACGTACTAGTGAGGATGAGCCGTATCCTCTACCACAAACTGCATGTCTTCAGACGGCTTCCATTGTCCCTCCAACCATTACAACCACATCTATTGCTCCATCTACAACGGCAACTACAACAACCACTCAAATCACCACAACTCAATCAACACAGGCTGTCATACCCACTCCATCTACAATTCCACAATCAACTCTAGCTACCACTACACCTCCAGCTCAAACTACACCCTCTCTTCCCCATCCAGCCGCCAGACTCTCTGATCCGGAAAAGTTTAAATATCTTGAAGGACGGATCACAAACTTAACAAATATCGTTACGTCTATGATTAATCTTGTTGATAGGACGAATGACGTATTCAGAGCCTGGCTGATCTAAATGGAAAATTGATCGAGCGCAATGATAAATTGGAAGAGAAAGTACGGCTGAATGAGATCACTCTCTACCGCCTGAAGCGCTAGACAGTTAGGGGGAGATGACAGGGTGCAGGGAAGATGAGTTAAGATTCGAAGCTGACAATGACAAAGACGATGATCCGAGTGCACCCAAAGAATGTGAGCTGCCTGGCTCTTCATCTAGAGAGCAAGATGCAGCACAGGCTCAGGGGAGTCAAGTCAAGGAATAGGTGGGAGCGGAACAGATCAGTCTCCAATGAATATGACTGAGACTGAAACTATCGAGGCATTGCTTGGTTTGGATGATCCTGATAGTGATTGGTCAGAGTTAGAGGAAGGGGAGATCCCTAGTAAGGAGGTTGCCGATTGGAAATCAGACGAAGAGGTCATACCTTATGCTGATGGTGATGTTGATGAATTTGTTGTTGATAAGTAACCTGTTACTGAAGTGTTCATAGAAGATGAAGCTAGTGCTGTGAAATTAATTAACTTAGAGGAGGAATTAGCTCCTGAAGTTGAATCCAATTTGGAAGAGATTGAGCCAACTCGTGAAGAGTTGAAGAAGCTGTGGTTCAAGAAAATAGAGAAGGAACCAGAAATCAAATATAAGAGTGATATCAGGGTCAGAAGATCGGGCGAGCTGAATAAAGGCATCATCAGTTGGTTTTATGACAGTGAGCTTAAATTGTTCATAATTAAGAGATTTGATGGGATTCAGTATCTCAGGAACAAACTAAAGGTCTTTAGCACGTTGCCGAAGATAGAATTGAAGGAACTAGCTTGGTTAGACTTGGTGAATATCGGAAATGATTTTTACGCTCTGACTTTAGAGAGGATCGTTAAGCGTGAAGGAAGAACGAATCAGTTCGTTGATCTGAAACCAAGGGAAGGCAGGAGAGTACCTGATCTGACCAAGATTGAACCCAATTACTAACAAGTCGTGGATGAAGATGGTCTACAGACCGGTCAAGTGCTTGAAGAGGGTTCCTTTGAAGAAATTGCCACAGAACGTTCTTGCAAATCTCAAGTGGTGGTACGTTGACAGCAAGACAGCTGAAGCAGTGACGGAAGATGCTGATGAAAAGGAGTTGCTGAGAGTGTACGACAGTTTACATCTGGTAAATTTGTCAAAGGATGATCTGATGAAGCTTCATGCAAACAAGATCTTGTATAGAGACAGTTGGAGGCATGAAGGTCGAAGATATCAGAAGGTTGTGAAGGTCTGCTTAGAAAAGAGGTTATGGGCTGAGAGTCGACAGAGCTGATCGAGAATCAAGTTCGACTGAAGCTAGAAGACTGAAGACAAATAGAGCCATTGTCAAGGGGGAGTCTTTTGGCACTTAGGTTGTGACAACAACTTCTATTTTGTAATAGTTAGTTTTGTAATTAGTTTTGTAGTTAATAATTGTATTTATAAACTCAGTTTTGTTTGTATTGATGTAAGTTCGTACAAACTTATAAGTTCGTACGAACCAAGGAAGTTCGTACGGACTTGGTAAGTTCGTACGAACCTAGAAGCAGCTAAGTTCGTACGAACTTAGCTGATTATAAGTACAAACTTAGAATATTTCATTTGAAACGCTTTTAAATTGATATATTTGAATATACTCTGTTAGGTTCGAATACATACAAACCTATATTGATAAAAGCTTAAAACACTTGTGTTACACTCGTTTTATTGTCGTTTTGTGTATTAAAGGATTTCGCACTATATGTGACAACCGTCAAAAATCTCAGGTCATTAACGCACTTAAATTCCTAGTCTATCTAATTTCGTTTACAGCACTCTAAAATCCTAGTAAAAAGTCTAGGTTACGACTCCTTAAGTACCGAAACCGTGAGTTACCGAAATCGCGTAACGTTTTAGGAGATTGGTTAGCGGACTTTAAGACCGTAAAAAACATTAAATTAGCTTACAAAGTACCAAAGAAAACAATTGAAATCTAATTTCATTCATCAACACAAAATACTTATCATATCTCAAAAATCGGAATTAACCGAAATTCCGTAACTCGGTAAACGCGACTCTAATCGAATAAATGAAACTCGAATCCGACAAACTTATATTTGAAAACCCATTATAAAAAATCTAAATACAATTTGAATTATTTTAGATATTTAGAGCATCAATTTTTGTAACCCTTATATTAAGCATACAAATAACACAATTTAAAGCCTTGAAATGTACAAGACTTGTGAGATTTTAATACAAATAAATAACACAAATAATATATATGATATTTTAACAAAAAAATAATCATTTTTGATGCCAAAAACCGGACCTCCACCCCCCCCTTTCCACTCAAATTTCTCCACTAACTAAATAAGATTCCATGCAAGACCTTTATCCATTTCCACACTCTTTCTTTCCATCATTTCCTCTCTTTTCTCTCAAGAAAAACACACACAATTCTCTCTAAACACACACTAAATCTCAGCCATATTCATCCCTAAATCATCTTCTTAAAAGTGTTCTTACACAAATACAAGAACTTTGAGGTAAAATCACTCTTCCTAGCTTCAATTTCCTACTTTTACTATGTTTATTTCATGGATTTCATGCCTTTTTCATGGCTTAAATCCCCATATAAGTTTTGATGGTTTGTAGGTTACACCTGATACACATTCATGTGTAAAAGAAGGGTAACCTATGATCAAACCAAGAATCAAACCGAAAAAGTTGACTTTTTAATGTTATAGAGTTTATTAACATGTTCTTGCTAGAATAAATGGTTAAAATGTTTAAATATGTTTATTTTTCTGTAAAACACATGTTCATGCATAAAAGACAAGACTTCAATCATTGGATGAGGGCTAAAAATCATTTGGTAGTGAAAACACAGCAAAATGATCACTTTTGTCTTCTATGTAATCTGTCCAGATTTTGACCCCACTTTGATCAATCATAACTCAGTCAATAATGGTCCAAAAATCTTGATTTTTCTTCTGGAATTTATCTTAATGTCTTACCTTTAAAACCCAACTATTCTCACTCAAATCCATGGAGTATTCGACCTCCAAATGTATCACACAAAACAGATGCGCAAACAGCTACCTTTCTGTGAGCAATCTTGTTGTGATACATGTTCATGGGGCTTAAGGTGTTCAATAAATTAAAAAAAAAAAAAATTTAGACTCTTAACAAGTGTATCTCAGTAGAATAAAAGATGGTAATTTATCTTGTTGATCTTATATTTTTAGAAAATGCATGAACATCATGCATTGTTGTAAGCTTGTAAATCTCAAATACTTGTGTTGTGATGATTCAAAAATACATAAGTGCTAGATAAAACGTGTTAAAATTTTAGGGATTATTTTTCTCAGTAACTAGATCATGAAAAGAGTCTTTAAAATAAAAATGGGAATTTTTGGAAAAACATAAGTATTTTTCCTAAATTAATGCAAATAAAGCCTATAAAAGGTGAAATATTCATGAAAAATACTTTTGGACACCAAATAGTTATGGGAAATGACACTACCCTAAAAATTTCCTCAGAAAATGACACTACCCTCAAAATTTCACACTCTTTGGAAGTGTTTTGATATGTTTTCCGATTTACGTCTCGTTAAAACGCATAATGTTGGGAACCTAAGTTCCATTGCTCAAAACGACTTGAAAATTTTACACAAACCTAAAAATGGATAGAAAATGATCTGGTAAAAATTCCAGAATTTTTCCTGAATAATTACTATTTTTCCCATAATTATTCCACTTATTAGACATAAAATGATTATAAATAATCCATAAGTCTAAAAATCCCCAAATTTTCACATAAAATTTTTGAACTATATTTCATGTTTCATACCAATTTTGGTAATTTTTAGATGTTGTATACATATATTTTCATTATTTTGTTCACAACTCGAACAATTACCGGCAACGTAAATTAAATGGAAATTCAAACTTTTAGGCACTTAGTAATTTAATTAGCTAGCTAAGCAATTATAACAAACCGTATTAGTCAATAAACTAATTAGAAACCTTGTGTTCTTAGGAATTGGATAGGAGTCAAACCCGGTCGGTACGCGCATTACATCCATCTGTACGCTCACGCTCAATAGTGAGTTTACATAGCCCCTCTTTTTAACGTTATACTTAAATGTTTTGGGGTTAAAAGCATGCTATATGATTTTTAATTACTATATTTGGATTATAAATATTATTCTTATGCTTTACTTGATTTACGAATGCTATGCATATACTATGCTTGTTTTACAAATGCTATGCTCGTTTTACAAATGCTATCCTTGATTTACAAATGCTATGCTATGCTTACTTTCGAATACTTGACATGGTTAAAATGTCATATTGATTACGAATAACTTCTTGAATGTTTGAAGTTTATACGAACATGATTATATGCTTGTTTTCTAACGTATCTAAAGTCCCCGGTATATCTACACGACCATTAACTTTATATGGGCCAAATGATGCATATGAATAGTACTATTTGGGAGCGAGACCACCTCCCCACTCACGCGGCCACGTGAGTGCATCCCATCATCCTAAATGCCAACGATATGGCATCTCTGTTTGGGGCAAAGGTTTATCAGTTGTAGGTTTGGTTATGGACTCAAGCATAATAATTCATTGTGACTATAAACATTATAACGTGATAGCATAGAAATTTCATAAAAGACTATAAACGCATGACGTTTTGACATTTGAAATGACATCTCTCTGAAACTATAGACTTACAACCCGAGCTTTACATTGACCTTGTCATTTGAAACGATATTTCTTTGAAACTATAAACTTTACGACCCGAACTTAACCATGACTTTGTCATTTGAAACGATATTTCTTTAAAACCATAAATTTTCTAACCTGAGTTTTATACTATAAATCATTGTGGTTTTGGACAATGATAAACGTGGTTTCATAATAACGCCTCACATTCTTATGAACTTCGACATAATAATCCGTTGAGATTATAAACGTTTTGATATTGATTTGATAATCTATTGACTTTATAAACGTAACATGAACTTATTAAATACTGCAATATGAGTTTTATAAATATAACTTGAACTTATTAAACACTATATCTTGAGTTTTATAAACGTGAATTGAATATTCCTTTGAAAATATGAGTGTGGTGTTAGAAATGAATCACGACTTTTAATTAAGTATAAAAAATGGATCACTCCTAAAAGAGCCTCGTTCTTAAATAAACCTCTTTTGCAAACAAAACATCGATTCACAAATGAATCTAGCTATCAAAAGAATATCGCTCTTAAATGAGCCTTGTTTTAATCAACTACTTTTATAATTATCCGCGCAATAGCGTTTGACTATCCTAAAAATTTATTTCAAGAACTTATCAGATGATTATCGTCTTTGTATGAGCCTCGGCACTAAACATACTACTTTTGCGAACTAATCACGTAGTAACGTGGAAATTTTAAACTAGACTTTGTAAACACTTGAAAAGGGTCTTTCATTACACAAAACATGTGTACTCACCAACTATGTTTCATAGTTGACCTGTTTACTTTTACATGCTTTTCAGGAATTAGTCACTACTTGTTTATTGAAGCTAAACCCGTTATATGATCTATGCTGCTGTAGCGTTACGAGATTTTCTCGTTTGGATGTAATCGCATGTTTAGATTATTTATTTTTGTGTTGTAAACGCTTGTAAAACGTTATGTAATGTATTAATTGTAGACTGTTGAACGGTGATCTTTTGTAATTTTCGATTGTGAAATCATTGTACTGTTACATCTCGTGTTTCCGCTTTAGCGGGGTGTGACACTATAATACACGTTATAATCTCGTTTGGATTCGTTCAAAGGGGACTTACATATTTAAAAATGTATATCCACTTTTGTATTATTTAAAGATTATCAAAATTGATTTAAAAATGTTAACTGGATCTATTAAATCATCAAACAAAGTACTTAGGATTTCTATTTTTAAGAAGGCTTCTAAACAAGGGAAATCTAAACTTGAAAAAAAAACATGATATTCTGAACACTGAATTTTCTGAGAAAAGTCAATAGAGTAAAAAGATTTCTAAACCAAAATCTTCAAAATCTTCACAATCTTCAAAAACTCAAGAGAAGGTTGTGAAAACTTCAAAACTTCAACGTTTTCAAATGGGCAAAAAGAATAATGTGAAGAGTTTAGAAAAACGACAAACGTTAATATCTAAAGTTATATCTTCACAAAGTCCTTCAGTAACATGTACAAGTTCTCAAAGTACAAATGCTAAGACTCCTTCAAAAACTCATTCACAACTAGGTTTTGTTGAGCTACGTTTTTGTTTTTCTTGTGTACACCGGGGCCATATTATTCGTGATTGTTTGTCATTTTCAAAACAAAACTTGAAGAATATTGAATGGAAGCAGAACTTTCAAACAAATAAATTTAAAAAATCTTCATTTTCTTCAAACTTCATTCAGAAAAATGAACATGTTGAGAATGAAAGTCAAGGACAAGGTTTTTGATCACAACATTTCATACAAACAGTCCATCAAAATTAGTTGATGTTATCACTGTTGATGAAATTGGACGATCCAAAGCCATTAAGGCTCGGGTCGCCCTTTCAAACTAATCCTTTATTTTGTTGTGCTAGAACAGACCAGGAATACGATCGAAAATATTTGGTATGTAGACAGTGGTTGTTCTAGGCACATGATAAGTAACTTATCCCTGCTCACTGATGTGAAACTAATCAAGGGGGATATGTTGCATTTGCTGGTGATAAAGGAGGTTTGATCATTGGAAAAGGAACGATTTCAAATGGACGAATAAGTTTTGAAAAGGTCAATTACAGCGAGCAATTACAAAACAACTTGCTCAGTGTTTCACAAGTTTGCGACAAGAAGTACACAACTGTGTTCAACGATGTCGATTGTATGATTCTGAAATTAGGATTTGTGATTCGTGAAGATTGGATTTTGATGAGAGCTCCACGCAGAAAAGAAATATATACATTAAATATGTGTAATGTATAGTCTTCTTCATAATTTACTTGTCTTCTTACAAAAGCATCGGAAAGAGATTTTTTGTTATGGCATCGGCGGATGGCACACATTTATTTGATAAAGATGAATTTTCTAGTGAAAAACGACCTATTAGAGGGTGTGCCCAAGAAGACCTTCTTTATAACGTTTAATTAAGGCGGAAGCACGGAACGTGATGCGATCAATCCTTAATCATTCAAGAGCGTACGATTATCAACGGAACATTGATATCGCCTAAATTAGACATATTTATAGGGGATATCGATCTAATTTGTATATTATTTTAGTCATTTTATAATCTTTTAGTACTTAATTAGTCTAGTTTAGTTTCAGGTTAATAATCGAGAAGAGATCGAAAAGATATGAAGAAAAGATCAAGAGTTGATGGATTTTTGCAACTTTTGCGAGGCTCCACGGTTTTGTCCATAACTCCCTCATACGGACTCCGATTGAGGTGATTCAAGTGTCCAAATCTTCGAAACTCAAAGGGCTACAACTTTCAAATAGGGACCTAGGGCTGAAAATGCAATTTTACCCGCCGGGTACCCATAGTACCCGTCGGGTACTCATGAAAACTACCAGTTTCAGGCTAGCCGGGAAACAGACACTCATCCTAGTGGGGAGGCTATAGTACCCGCCACGTAATTGCATTTCCAGCCGGGTAGAAGGTTCAGTTACAGCTTTTTGGCTTAAATTATACCCTAAACCCTAATGATCATTAACTAATTGATTAAGCACGAATTAGAGGTGATTTTGGGAGCATTCGCAGAGCTTTTAGGGACACCCGAAGTGATTCATCACTCTTGTAATCATCATAGAAGTTAGTCTTTTGTTTCTTTCAATCGAATTCTTGTTAACTTATGTTTAATTCATCTTTGTAACGAATTATGAATTATTATTTGGTTATGATTATTAGTTTGATTGAACCCATGACTATGGGCTAATTCCTTTGTGTTCATCTAGGCTAATAACCCTAGATGTTGGACTTTTGATCATTAGAATAGTTTATTCGTATGATTTGATGTTTAATTGAAGAACGATTTGTACTTAATTTATTTAACTTATTCAATTGATGTTATGTTTGTTTCAATGAGTGAAAACTCTTGCATTTAACATTACATTTGCATGATTATTAAATCTTGTGCTTTTGATTGGACACAATAAATGAATTGAATTAGGTTAATAGAATTATAGTATGAGTGGATCATAATTAGAGACATCATATATGATTAGTAATCTCTAGGACACTAGGATTATATAGATTAAATCATCAAGTTAATAGAATTGTTTGATCATAATTGGAATTAATAACTTGTCAAGGACACTTGCATTTTAGAATTTCAGTTAAACGATTGGATTGTGAAAACAAGTAATTTAGATTAACAATTGTTATACGATTAATACATTTCTAGTTATTGTCCAACTCTAGTGGTGAAATGTCTAGATGAACATACTTTTATCACCTGATTTAACTTATCAATTTAGTTTCTTTATTTAATTAAATATCCTTTTGGTTGCCTATCGTAAAGAGGTATCTCCTTTATAACTTAGCTATAGATTAGATAAATAATCTTAAAATACATATAAATTGTTCCTGTGAGAGACTACCCGGTAGACTTATCACTGCTATACTATTATCCAATTAGGTACACTTGCCTAGTTGTGTAATAGTTAGCTTTGACTTGTTTACTAATTTTTATAACTAGATGAATACACATCAAACATAATATTAGAATGTCATATATTGTTTTACAGACGTTGCGACTTAACCGGTCACCAAAAGTAATTGTGTTATCAAAATAACAGGATTTTAGAGATTTCACAAATATAACTAAAAACCGTTTATAGTAATACAAAAGAAATCCCTTAAGTGTTTCCCAAAAGTGGTATCCTAACTTCATAGGTAGGCATAGTCCCAAACGTGCATACAGTTCTTACATGAATGCTAATTCCCTGAAAAACATAGTAAAACGTCAACAAAATTGTTGAGTGAAATCCAAAGGTTTAAGACTCAATCATTAAACCAAGAGTTTAGTAAACGTTTCGCAATATAGATCATGCCATCCATGGCCAATAGTACGATGATATTTAATTTAAAACAATAAATAGCTGACGGTGATCCCCCGAAGATTAGCTAGACCTTACGAGTTAAAGTGCCGACACCTAGGCCTATAACCAAACTACGACTGCTTGTGAATCATTTACCTTGGACAATTAAAATAAACGCTCCTCGTCTCGACATCCTGTCGGCAGTTAGCATAACTAACAAAAGTGGGACGGACGTCATCCTAATAGTACTATTCGTATATTCGGTGGCTAGCACATCTAGCTAATGGTTACAGTTTGTAGTCATGAGGACTTCTATGCACTACAACTAGTTTAACCTAGGTTCGCACAAGGATTCGTTGTCAGTTTTTTAATCATCACATGAAAACAGTTTGCATGTAAACATTACATATGTTTTTCACCCCAAATTTAGAAAGCAGTAAAAAGCAGTAAAATAGGGGCTGTAAACTCACCTGGTGAGTTGTGTGAGTGCTAGCGTTTAAAATGAATAAGTTTGCCCATAATTGGCCTCCCAGTGCCCTATACGCATGAGGTCGTTTGTATAAGTAGATAACTAACTGCTTATCTATGTTTACATAAGTAGATGGCTACCCGCACATTTATATTCATAAAAGTAGGTGGCTACCCGCGCACCTAGAGTTGTATATGTAGATGGCTACCCGCTCATCTATGCTAGTTGTTCACTCAACTAGTAGGTTGAAAATGTATTTCGTTTTGAAAAAGTGTACGACCCGTTGGTGATAGTTTTGTATGTATACTTGTATGTTTCTCGAAAACATAGTTACTTTGCTAATAAAGTGTACATTATAGATTTATTCTTTCAAAATGTATATTGTTTGTGAAAACGCGCCTTTCAACTCGTTCAATAGTTTTCATTAACGTTTGTCTAAAACGTGACGTTAAATAAGTCCTTTTACAAATTTCAATTATTCCTTTCATACATGTTTTACCCTCACAATATCTCGCGTTTTATCCGTATTTATCATTAGCTTAATGTACTTTTGATACTTAATATGCTTTAAATGTGTTTACTATCGTTAGGAACGGATGCGAGAAGGAAACGAATGAAAACGTTGAATAAGAGATGAAAAACGAAGAAGTATTGTAGTTTCGGCAAGGCTCCACCGTTTTGGCGATAACTCTCTCATACAAACTCCGATTGAGGTGCTTCAAATGTCAAAATTTTCATAACTCAAAGGGCTACAACTTTCAAGAAGGTTACAAATGCTGAAAAACAAGATTTCCCGCCGGGAAAAAGTGTCTCAAACGGGAAATTAGTCACAGAAACTTATCACGGGAATATTTCCTGCCGGGAACTCCAATCTCCCATCGGGAAACTACCAGATGACGGATTTTTGACCCTTTTAAACTAATTTAAACCCAAATTTCACATATTATTTAGCTATTTTACCATGTTTAAACGTGTTCTTAGTCAAAATAAGATATTCGAGGGTTTCGTTACTCATTTTAAAGTCTCGTTTTGCTTTTCGTTTATAAACTCGTTTAATGATTCTTTCACCATATTAGCCAAAATCCATTTTTAACACTTTTAAACCCATTATAATATATGTATCATCAAAATCATATATCTAGGCTCTCATTTTAACACATTACGTTCTTGATCATTTTAAAGTAGTTTTAACCGTTTTCAACCATTTAAACTTTCAACCAAGGTTTCTAGCATATATTTAGTCGATTTTAACACGAGAGTGAACATCTAGCATATAATCATTCAAAACTAAGGAAATAAAGAGATGAAAGTAGAGATTTCCTTACAATAAGTTAGGATGAATGCTTATAACAAGAAAAGAAGAGGAGAACTTGATTCTTCAACCCGAAATCCTTTTACAAAACCCGATTTGCTAGTCTTCCTTTAAATGCTTCAATATCTCAAGATTATGAAATTGGGAAATTAAACCATGATGATGAGCTTGAAAGATTGTACAAATGTTGTAGAGATTATGTAGTGATATTGGATTTTGATGGTGGTTTATTGTGGTTCTTGAAGAAAATGAAGGGATGAAGATGCTGATGGTGAAAATCGTTGGAGGAGAGGAGGGAGTATAGAGAGAATGGCAGCAGATTTTGTGGGGAGTGTTGTGGTGTGTGTGTGTTTACTTGTCTTGCCACAACTCTTAAACAATTATACAAGAGAAAACAAGATATTTGTGGAATGGTTTTTCTTAATAAAAAAATGAACGGGGAGTGATGCATGGAGTGTGGAAGTAGCTCAATTAAAATGGAAGGGAGGTGGTAGTGGGGAAAACGTCTGGGAGGTCAAAGGAAGGGCCCCCCTTTTTTACTTTCGCATTTCTTTGTTTATTTAATTAACCAACTAGATATTTTAGTTGTTTAGGTTATTTATCAATTAATTAAGTGTAACCTAGATCATTAGGGTTACTTAGGTTAATTAAGGGAATTTAAATGTGGTTTTGAATATTATAAGTCTTTTAGACAATGTACGTATGTCACAATTTTATTCGTTCAGATAACTACGTATTCGGAGCAATCGTTGTGTTCAATTTAAATAGCGTATGCGTTTATTCAATTATCCAAGAACGTAATGCTTTTAATCTAGCATAATAATATAAGTAAATAACTACTATTTAATTATCAAATAGTTTTATGTTATGTATGAAAGTTGTATCACCAACGTTCGTGTTTGTCGGAAATCATCCGATTAAATCGTGCAATTATCAATAATCACGTAAGCGTAATGCATCATGCATTAAAGTAGTATGCACCAAAATGTGCAACGTGGGCGTGTGCTAGACTTATCTCAGTTTTAATCAAATTGATTTCAGTTACGAGGGAATTTGCATTAGAATGCATGTTAATTCTGTACGGAAATATACCGGTTTTCGAGGGTTGTCACATTCTTGCTATCTAATTATTGTGTTTCATGCAAGAAGGTGTCACACCCCGCTAAAGTGAAAACACGAGGGGTAACAGCACAATGATTTCATTACACAATGTACAAAAGATCACCGTTCACAACATGCTACTGTTAGGGTTTACATAGTGTTTACATAAGTTTACAACATAAGTATAGAATTACACAATACGAATAAATCCATAAAATAGAACAAAATAGAGCACATGATAACAGTATAAAAAAAAGCATAAACGTGGCTTCAATCACATTTGCTGACCGATTCCTGAAAAAAGCATGTAAAACAAGAGGGTCAACTATAAAATATAGTTGGTGAGTTCACTTGTTTCAAGTTTCAAAGCCGTTTAAAAGTTTATGAAACCATGTTATAAAGATTCACGTCTCTACGTGAAAAGTCATTTAAAAGTTTTGTGTCGCTATGCAATAATGATTGTAAGACCGAATTTTGTGGTCAAGGTTGTTTAATAGACCAAATTCCATGGTCAAAGTTGTTTATACGCTAAAACGTGACTGCTCAATAGTCGGTGTTTATACTTGAGTCCACAACCAAACCTCCGACACTCCGCCACAAAGTGATCATGCCTATCGCATACATGATTAAGTAGTGGGTTATATGCCCTCGCGCTCAGTGCGGAATGGGGGGAGTGTCAATCCCAAATAGCGCTATCCATAATAAACATCTGCTCAAATTTAGTTAATAGGTTGTGTAGTAAACCGGGGACTTAACACGATACAGTCTCTAGCATACAACATTTGCATAAAAATAAAATGCATATCAAAGTAAGTACTTGTAACAAAAACAACATTTGCAATAAGAACCACATGTTTTTCACCCCAAAACATTTAATAAAAGATTAAAAAGAGGGGCTGTGAATACTCACAATCGAGAGTGAGCGTTAACGGCTGGATGTAGTGCGCGTGCTTTTTGGGTACGACTCCTATCCAAAACCTATGAACACGAGGGTTCTAATTAGTTTCTCGGCTAATTTGGTTCGTTAGAATCGCTTAGCTAGTTAATTAAATTACAAAGTGCCATTACTAGTTGAACTTCCCTTGATTTTTGTTAATGTTTAATGATCGGATCGTTAACAAAATAATGAATACATATGAATACAATATCCAAAACTAACTAAACTTTGCATACATAATATAATATAGTTCACAAATTTCTTGTGAAAATTTGGGAATTTTAGATTTACAGATGATTTATAATTAATTTATGTCTGATATATGATGGAAATTCGAAAAATATAGTAAACAATCATGGAAAATTTTGAAATTTTTATTAGGTCAGTTTCTAATGATTATAAATCTTTTGTAAAAAATCTCAAGCCGTTTGGAGCTCTTGAACATTGGTTCCCAATAAATCATGATGAAGAATACGCAAACTGAAAGATATGTCATAAGACACTCAAATGATGTGAAATTTGGAGTATGGTGTCATTTTATGGGGAAAATGACATAGAAAAATGTTCATATAATGTATTAAAAGTTGTATTATTATTTTTTATTAAAAGTGTATAAGTTTTTGTATAATGTAAGGCTTGATTTGTGATGTTTTAGTGATTAATAATCGATTTGTAAAAATTGATGTTCTTAATTTCTAAAATGCTTCAAATTGTATTTGGAATGTTTATAATAGATGTTCAAGTATTAATTTGTCGAACTTGAGTTTCCTTTACGTAGTTACGGAATTTTAATTTAATTATGATTTCGTGATAACATATGAAATTAAATTTTTCTTTGTTTATTTGGCGCTTTGTAACCTCATTAAGTATTTCTCTTAGACTTAGGGTTCGCTAAACAATCTTTAAGACGTTATACGATTTCCGTAACCTAGAATTTTCACTAGGATTTTAAGAATGCTGTAAACGTAAATTGAGATTCTAGGAATTCAAGTGCGGTGATGACCTGAGATTTTTGATGGTTGTCACAGAAGGGCAAGCAAAGGAAGAAGTCACATATGCTGAAATTAGTAAATTCTATTCAGATGCCATTGGAACTTCTTCACGTGGATTTGTTCGGGCCAGTCAATGTTAAAAGTATTGGTGCTAAATCTTATTGCTTGGTAGTCACTCATGATTTTTCAAGATTTTCTTGGGTATATTTGTTGCACTCTAAGGATGAAACTCCAGATATTCTAAAGTTTATGTTTCTTAAGTTGGAAAATCTTTGTCGACTAAGAATCAAACAACTCAAAAGCGATAACGGAACGGAGTTTAGGAATCATAATATGGAAATGTTTTGTTTACAAAATGGCATTCAACATCAGTTTACAGCTCCAAGAATGCCTCAACCGAATGGGTTGCAGAGAGGAAGAATAGAACTTTAATAGAAGCTGCTCGAACTATGCTTTCAGATTCTAAACTTCTAATTACTTTTTGGGTCGAAGCGGTTAATACAGCTTGCAATGTGTTAAATCGAGTGTTGATAGTTAAGAAGCGGAATACAACTTGCTATGAATTGTTTAATAACCGAAAACCAAATCTTAAGTTCTTAGAACCGTTCGGGTGTCCATGCACGATCATGAATACAAAGGTTTATTTGTCCAAGTTTGGTGAAAAGTCAACTGATGGTTTCTTTCTTGGATATTCTGTTAATTCGTCGAATAAACATGTATTCAATAAAGCTACTGGTAGAATTGAAGAACATCTTCCAACATTCTTCCTTATGTTGCTAATGATGATGTATTGGGTATTATCTATGGAGGAGATAATGATAATAATACTCTTAATCTACCTTCTACATCTTCTTCTTCTTCGATTCCTATTAATGATTCTGATGAGTAAGCTATCTAAGATGATGATAAGTTTCAAGAGTCTCTATCTGAATTGACAAATCCAGTTACTGATGATGTAAACAATGATGATGACATTGAAAGTTAAAATGATCAAAGTTCATTTGTTCTTGATTCTATGATTGTGGCTGAAGATGTACTAGTTAGTCGAATTCATACTAATCATCCAACATATACAATTATTGGTGATTTATCTGATGGTGTTCGTACTCGACTACAGTTGAAGCAAACTGTTGGTCCCAAAACTAACAACAGATGTTGTAGAGGGGGGGGGGGGGTGAATACAAATCTTTTGATTTATAACTTAAAGTGAATTGTGTAATATATTTGATTGCAAAACACTAATGATAACAGATGGTAAGTTTCAATTTAATTCTTTTATTTGAATAAATAAAGAATTACAAGTTAGTTGCGGAATGTCTAACTTAATTGAATACATATATAAAAATACTTATCAGTTGAGAACAGACTCAAAGCTAGTTACAAGTAATGATATTTCTGCTAACACAAATGCTCTTTTAGTTCACTATGAAGTTCACTCAGGATTTCACACACTCATACTTCATATCTTAAGTCTGGTATTTATAGTGGAGCTTGTGTAATACTTGTAACTTGATCAACCAATCAGAATCTTCCATATGTGTAGGTCCCGAAATAATTGAACTTTAACACAAATCAATATTCAATAACTAATGAGCGGAAATCAATAGCTATTCAAAGTACGTTATCAATAAAACTAATCACACAACCACATATATTTTGTATTAATCAAAGCATAAAGTGTGGGTTACAAATACTGACCAGGGAATAACAAAAGATGTGCTCCAATTCGTATCTCTCCCAAAAGTCACGTAACTCAAACACTAATTAGGTATTTATACTATTACCTAATCAGTTAGGCGATATTGATGATATCGCCTATGCGATATTGCCAATATCGCAATGGCGATATTGCCAATGTCGCTATTTACATCAGAAATAGACTAAGTAATTACAACTCAAAACTTAGACCAAGTGACAGACACACTAATGTACCAACAAACTCCCCTGTGTCTCCAGCTTGGTCTTCAAAAAATAATCTTCAGTCAAATCTTCGATTAAACCCATCCAGCAGGAAACTTACCACCCGCATGGATTCCATGGGTTACACAAATATCCACAATTCTTTGAAATTGTTGAGCAAGCTTTTCATTTGTCAGATTTCCCCAGTAATATCTTATACGATTATCAAACAACTTCCTCATATCTTCCTTTGATAGATTTATCAAACTCATAGGGTCAAACACCCTGAACTGCTCTTTCTTCAAACCATAGAGCGAGGTCTTCTCTGGTTTTTCCGAATCAGGAACAAAGACCATAACAGCTTCACCTGTATGAGCATCCAGTTCCTAGTAATGAAACCTTCTTAGAAAGTCCAGGGGAACCGTTTCCAGAGGAAACTTCTTCAAGCAATCAGCCGGAGGATAACGCATTTTGATCAATGGCTGATTTGTGACCGGATCTAACCGTTTCTTATAGATAAGTCTTTTTCCCAATGTTGGTTTAATAAAATTGTACCTCTTAGTACGGATTTCTCTTTGCAGAGTAGTCTGAATAAAATTTGCACGGTCATCTCTTGAAGGATTTATCAAAGTGAGCTGAGCGAGACGATTAACTTCTCCTTTCGGCAAAGTGCTCAGCTTGGTGAATGATCTCTTGAAATATTGAACACCATCTAATCTCTTGATCATAAATACACCATTTGATATCTTCCAGCTTTTTATCAACCCAGTATATACTCCACTGACTTTGTATGATTTGCAGGTTACCGGTACTTGCTTTCTATCTTTTCCATGAGGCCACCATTTTGCAAGTCTCTCGGCCTTGGGTTCAGACGTTTCATTATCTGGAATAGGAACCTCAGATGTTCCTTCATCTTGAGTCTCAGATGTATCCTCAGCTTCATCTTCAGAAGAATCTGATTCAATTATCGGAGCATCATCATAAAACTCATCCTCATTTAGTCCTTCCTCCTCAACCTCAATATCAATGTTTTCCTCAAATTCTTCATCCTCAGAATCAGAATTTACTTCGTTTACCATGCGTTGTAGATATGAGAGATCTGCATACGAATAGTCAACCGCTAGCGGTCTTGGTTGACCAGGGATGTCTTCAACAGAGAAGTAGTCCAAACGAACAGTTTCATTAATATCCACAACATTTACATTTTCTGTTTCAGGGGGAGTTACATTTGGTCTTTCACTACTTCCTATCTCCCCCGAAACGACCAACTGGGACTCCAAGACCATAACCCTAGATCTAAGCTCTTCGTTTTCCTTTTCCACAGTTGCAACTCTAGTAGTTTGAACTTCGATCACAGCATCTTGAGAGTCCAATGTGTGTTGCATCACATCCAGCCTCTTGATCAACTCCTGTATAACAGAGGGATGAGGTTGAACGGGAATATCAACCGGCGGTGCATCCTGAGGCCTGGAAGAAGTAGAAACCTGACGAGCAACCTTGGACTTCTTTGGTGGAGGAGGCACATACTCAGCATCTTCAGAATCCCTAACTCGCTTGTCTTTCTGCGGTACATGCTGCTTACCTGCAGCAAGCCTCCTCTGAATCCTCAAATATCTCTGAGGATTGATTCGCCTAACACGTTCAATCTCACGTGGATGCGGGACCGAACCTTCAGAGTCACTTTCAGTAGCACCATCAGCTGGCTCAGAAGACTCAGAGTCAGTTGACCCCTCATAAGTGTCATGATGAACATGCAAAGTGTGCAAGGCACCCTGCGAAGTAACACTCATATAAACATCCTGTAAAGGATCTTCCGTAGTTTGTACGGGAACATCAGCAAGATTGCCTTCTTCCAGTTCTGGCTGTCGAACGACCGGATCCAGATATCCGTCGTTTGCTGGTGGTTGGTAGTTAGGGTCAACAATGTGACCAAACAGTGGAGTATCTGGAGGAATAGGAACCCCCTTACCATCTGAACTCATAACCCCGAATATCCGATTTGACATTGGTGTTTGCCTGTAGACTCGGGTGGCATCAGTCGCCAAACCTGGTAACTCCCTGTTGATCATAAGCTGAACAAATCTAGGATACATGAACCATCAGTTATCCCCAAGCTGTGCATTGTCTACCATCGATCTAAATATGTATCCCGAGTAGTTGTATGGCTTGTTGTATATCAAAGCCAACATAGCAGAAACAGTCCGATGGCTGGTGCCGTCATAACCTGCGCGACAGTTCGATAGACAGAGAATGAAGATGTGCATCAACCACCTCCAAACCCGAGTCAGGTGACCCTTCCTATATTGATCTGAATGGGTACCAGCATAACCTATCCGGTTCATTGCCCCAACGATGAATTCGTTTGAAAATAAAATCAGCATGTCAAGATCATCTCCAAAACGAAGAACCTCGCGTATCAACTGCTCAGAAAGAATAATCTGGCGTCCGTGCACGGTTGAGATCAATCGCGTATAGTCAAGAGCAGAGTTGACAGTAGCATTTCTCCAAAATTGGCCGACGTGATCTCTATAGATAGTATCCGAAGCAGTAATAGCCGTGAAAATACGCGAGCGGCGTAAAAATGCAATCAACGGCCTGAAGGGCTCAGCAGAGTCCTTTGTATCATCCAGAAATGCTGTAATATTGTGACGGGCATCACATTTAGAATCGAACTGAGCGAAATCTTCCATTTCTGCAAAACAAATCAATAAAAACAAAAGACTCGAAAACAGTTAGTGAAATAATCAAAAACAGGCCTAAAGCACATTATCACTTAAATTAAAACAATATGATTAATGTCGCTTTGTTTTGGCGATTTTGGAAATTAATCCAATTCAAGCGATATTAGTTAATATCGCATGTTACATCGCACCAGATATTGCTTATATGAAGCGTTATTGCAATATCGCTTAGGCGATATTGCAATATCGCCACACAATATCGCCAAACGAACGGCACAAAACCCTATGGTCACAAAACGCATAAGAACAAGTTCTAAATCTTAACAATCGACACACAATGCAATAGGCAATACACAGAACCTTTTTACACTAGTTTTTACTGCGTTTTGATAGGGTAGATACACAAGAAACAATTTTGCACAAAACCGAATAACCCTCCCAATAATGCGGCATAAAAACTAAATAATAAGGCAATAGTGTAAGGTCACTAGATCTTGGTTCGATAGCGGATTATCTTTTAGGTATTGAGGTGCGGAATCCCTCAATACTTAAGGTTTATGGCTTATATAACTAATCTATCAATCAACAAGCTCGTTTTGATATTAACTAGTGTTAAACAATCAAAACCGAGCCTATTCAATGATAGCCTTTATATCAGCACGAATTTCGAGGAGGATAATTAAATATTTGGTGTGTGTGATTATTGCACGGATTTCTAGACTTTTTTAATAATGAGCAGCATTAAAATATTTATATCTGTTTCAACTCGCAGGCCATGGGCTTTGCGAGTTGACTCAACTCGAAGCCCATGGGCCTGCGAGTCCAGATGGACTGCGAGCCCACATCTCAGCTCGCAAGTAGGTCCTGCGAACCGAGAAAGCTGCGAGCCCAAAACTCAACTCGCAGAGGAAAGCTGCGAGTCCAGTTTGAGCTGCGAACTGAGATCTCATCTCGCAGGATATTTGACCTGCGAGTTGACTTCTCATTTCTCGATTCTGACTTTAACTTGAAATCGTTAATTGTCTAATAACATTTAACAAATAATAATAGCAAGTTAATATCATATATTTACGAGTCTAAACCAATTTTACAAGTTTGACAATAAATACACAAGTCCTATTACAAGCTAGATCTGTTGTCACAATAACATGTCCCAACAGACTCCCCCTTGACAATAGCTCTAGCGTCGTTATCTTCAACTTTGTCTTTGGTCTTTACTTGTAAATACTACTGCCCATATGAATCTTCATTCTAATACAAGTCTTCACCATTAATTGATAATCTCTTGCAAGATCACCCCATGCTTCAGTCGTCAGGATCCTATTTTCATTTAACTTCAACAGGTCCTTCTTCGACAGATTCATCAGGTGTCGATGGTCATAGACTGTCAGAATTACTCTTTCTCCTCCTTCAACTTCATCATCAGCTTCAACCATGACAGCTTCACCGGTTTCTGAATCCACGTGCCAATTCAGAAGATTTCCCAGAATATTCTGTGGCATAGGTTTTAGTGGTATCTGCTGCATGCACTTGACAGCTGGATAAGTTTTCTTCCTTAATCTTCGGCCAGTTCTCTGACTGCGTTCCTTTAATTTGATCGTTTTTTCGACTCTTGGCTTAATCTTCTCAAACTTCATTGATCTACCCTCAGTCCGAATGATTCTCTCAACATAAGTTGCGTAGGGATCATTACTGGGATTTATCAGTTCTAGGCGTGCCAAGTCTTGGATTTCAAATCGAGGAAGCGAACTGAATACTTTGAGCTTCTTATCAAAATATTGAACTCCGTCAAACCTTTTGATAGCGAAAAGTTTCAAGTCAGAATCAAAATACCAGCCGATGATCCCCTTCCTTGAAGCTTTCTTTCCAGTTATATCTACTTCAGACATCCCAACCTTTTGCTTTCTCCTTTTCAGAGGTCTAAACATGGGATTGTTTCTGAGTTTTTCTAGAAGGTCATCTTCTGATTCAGAACTGGTTGATTCATCTAGATTTTCATCTAAATCAACAACCCTTTCTCCATCTTCTTCCTGGATGACCACTTTAGTTGTAGATGGGCTTACGATGTGTTCAACAACATCAGCGTCAAGATCTACACACTCGTCTGCCCCATCATTAACAATGAAAGTCCAATCTTCAGGAGGTACAAACTCTCATTCTTCAAGATCAAAGTCAATGTCCTCATCTAATTCATCTGGCATGTCGCCTTCAGAATCTGATAAGTTCAACATTTCATGACCTATAGAAATACATACACAATTAGATTAATATCATAAGTTCTTTCATTGATTTCCCTGAATCAATCTAAGATTTTTCTTATTAATCTCTTTGTGTATTTAAATTATATATACACTTATTCAAATCTTTCATCGATTATGATAATTGATCTAAAATTTGAATAAGTCTTATAAAATATGCGATCATCATATATTATATGATCTTATAACTCTTTTATCGATCATAATCAATCTAGAATTACAAAAGGCTTATAATATACAAACATTCATAATTATAACATTTTAAACATTAATGTTTTACACATTCAAGTTCAAACATCTTAATTACAGAATTATATTACAAAATAATTCAAAGTTACAATGTATTAATAATTACAATCAG
The DNA here is from genome assembly GCA_963921325.1 of Logfia minima. Lineage (NCBI taxonomy): Eukaryota > Viridiplantae > Streptophyta > Magnoliopsida > Asterales > Asteraceae > Logfia > Logfia minima. The sequence continues at coordinate 23,342,255 of OY992769.1, forward strand.
TCTATATTAATACAAGTGTCACCTTCTTCAGCTCCACCCTTATCAGCACCAGCACCAGCTCCACTACCACTAGCTCCAGCAGACTCCCCCTGAAGTGTAGTCTGCTGACCAGTCATTGAAGGACCAGCCAACTCACTTTCCTTTTCAGCTGAGGGATCATCGTCGTCATCATTCTTCTTTTTCTTTGCAAGCTCATCTTCTTTACAAGACTCTTGGAAGGCCTTTATCTCCCCCTGAGATGGCACGTCCTTCAGAAAGGTGTGAGCAAGGCGATTAAGTCTATCAATTTGCCTCTGTTTGTCAGCTACATCATCTATCAGATTGTTATTCGTCTTGATGAGTAGTGAATAGGCATCATTCTGATTAGTCATGTTATCAGACATAGATAGCATTTGAGAAATCAAGAATTTGACGGTTTCTTCCAACTCTCGAACTCTGGACTCTAAGCAATTAATACGATCAGAATCAGTCGTAGAGGAGGTGGATGGAGCGGCAGTAGTTGTGGTTGGTGGCGTGGGAGCGGGCGGTTGCATTTTCTTCGCTATCTCGGTAGCAACATCGGTTAATAGACGCGCCGCACCCCTGCTAGATTTGGTGGTTGGGTGCGAAGACGGGCGAACCAAAGCAGCAATCATTTCAGCCTCTGAGGGCGTAGAACTTGATTGTATAGGAGCTGCAGAGGTTGAAGCTGTTTGCCTGATCAGCTTGCGAAGTCGAGTAATAAGCACCTCCTCTTCTTCTTCTTCTTCTTCTTCTTCGTCAACTAAAACAAAATCGGGATCTTGGTCCACGGCTTTCCTCTTTAACTTCAATGCCGGATCCATAATCAATTTTGATCCTTGACGAATCATCCCTTCAGGGATACCGGAGACAAACCCTGGTGGTCCAGTCTCATCATCATCATCATCAGCATCAGACTCAGATTCAGAAGCAGAAGCAGCTTCTCCATCTCTGCCCGATGGCCCAACAGCATCAGATGCCTCAGTAGGTAGAGGTGGGCCAGAGGTACTCGGACCTGCAGCCAAAAATTGATCTATATCTTTAAAGACCTGATCAGTGTCCTCTTCAACTCGTAGTGGCTCAGCAATATATTGATCCACATCCTGCAAGATAGGATCATTTGCATCATCATTTTCAGCCAAAACTTGTTGCACTACTTTAGCAGCAACTTCAGCATTAACTTGTTGCACTACTTTAGCAGCATCATCATTTTCAGCCAAAACTTGTTGCACTACTTCAGCAACTTCATCATTTGCATCATCATTTTCAGAACCTCCTCTATCAGCTCTTGTGGTGCAGGCACAGCTGCAGCCACATCAACATCAATCCAACCATTGTTCGGTGGCGTAATATACTCAGGATTAACCAAGAATCCAAACAGCTCAGTCAGCTGAGGCTGCATCTCAAACCTACGTGAGGTTTGCATGAACATAGCATTGTAAGCCCTGAGCCCAATAGTGTCCACCTTCAGATCTGCTTGAAAAACCGGCAGATCAGGGATAGAAGCCCGAATGATCAGCATGCAGAATCTGGGATATAACATGAACTGAGACCTGACACCTCCCAAGATTTGTCTAACTACTTATCCAAAAACGTAGTCTGAGAAACTGTATGGTTTTTTGTAAACCAGTGACAGTGCAGCTGAAAGTAAGGAGGAACTTAACTCATCATATCCGCCCTTCTTCGGGCCAAATATCGTGACCAAGACATGGAGTAAGAATCTCCATTCTCCGAATACGAGCGCCTTCAAAAACTGACGGCCTCTCTTGGGTCCAACATACCCCATTCGTCCTAGAGCACCCTCGATAAAGTCAGACGGAAACTCAGTTGGTCCATCTTCCTGCTCTACAGTTCCCAACTGTAATATGTTTCTCAGATCAGAGGCAGAGAAGATAACCGGACGATCATTAATCCGCGTCTGGATGACCGGAGGATTCACAGATGTGTCATATACAATATTAGCCCAGAACTGGGTAAGTATATCTTGTGAAAGAGCAGGTGACTCTGTAATGGCATATTGTATCCTTGATCGACTCAGAAATGTAAGAATCCGAGCGACCCTGGATGCACCTCGTGCATTGATATCTAGATCAACAACCACGTTGTGATGAGCAGCGAATAGTCGAGCCATATCTAAAATATCACAAATTACACAAATATTAGACAATTAGTTTAACCAATATGATAAACTTATATGATCTACAACTCATAATTGAACTATTAAGTCGTGAAACTTAATTATCAATTATAGTTGTTAAACATATATAGAATCAGTAAGTCGAACTAGACAAGTATATTACTTATTACAGAAAGTCATAGGTCTTATACAGTGTACGGTTTTACGTGTTTACATTAAAGTCGACACGTCTAACCGTAGACTATTTAACCTATAAACGCTTAATTAGTTAAACTAATCGAGAATTCGTAAGTTAAAATTGAAAATTCAAACAATTCAGCTCGCAGAATAAGTCAACTCGCAAGCAGTTCAACTCGCAGAGTCAACAAAAGTCAACTCGCAGAGTTCAACTCGCAAGACAGACTTGCAAGTCAACTCGCAGGTTGGACTCGCAAGTCAACTCACAAGTTGGACTCGCAAGTCAACTCGCAGGAGTGGACTCGTAGGAGTGGGCTGCGAGTTGAGTCTGGATCTCAACTCGCAGCATGAACTGCCATGATGACATCATTTTGAATTTTAATTTTGGGCGAGTTTTAACATGATCAGCCTATGTCATCTTGTTCAATATACTCAGATTTACATAAACCCTAAGGTTTCTTGTACATTTGAGTTATATTTTTAGTGATTCTTGCAAGTTTAAAAACCAAAACTCTCATTTTATTTAAATGTCGATTTAGAGTTAATTACACGGTGAAATCACTTGGTTTTTACCTCAATATGTTCAGAAAGTAAAAATGTATAATTGCTACGGAGTCAAAAAGTCCAACACTCGAATCAAATTTTGAAAATGAAAATGAAGTGAAATCTCGGTTCGCAGTGTGTGTGGGTTCGTAAGGTCAAGTGGATTCGCAGAACTGTGTGGGAGTTTCAGCGGGCTCGCAGGTATTTATACCTGTTGACTCGGCTCGCAGAACTCAACTCGCAACCCCAAGTCAGTTCGCAGCACTATTCTCAACTCGCAATTTTTGTCCAAAAATACATTTTAATTATAAAACGTAATTTTAAATCCAAAAACTAAACAAGTCTAAAATAAATGTATCTTTCACTTGGTTTTCTCATGGAATAACGAACAAGTCTAAAATAAAATATTTTTCACTTGTCTTTCCTAGAAAAATGCGCACAAGTCTAAAAATAAAGTATTTTTCACTTGTGAGACTTAGGAGAACGTGCACAAGTCTAAAATCAGAGGATCTTTCACTTGTGATGAGATCATGCGATAACACGAATGATAAACATAAATAAACATAAATAAATAAAATAAAATTAAAGAAGATTTACTAAAATAAGAAAAATGCGAACAAATGCATAAAAATGAAAATAAAATAAACGAAAGTGATTCATGATAAACATTGGTATCAAGTACCCTTGTATTAATGAAACACATAGACGAAAAATAAAATACAATAAAATAAATTAAAATAAATCCTAATCGAGGGCGTTAAGAAATTATCAATAGTGGGATCATATTAGAAAGAAACAGCTGAACCAATTGATGACTAAAAGTTCTAAGAAGATTGTTAGTATTCATACCTCATGAAATTCTCAATAAGTTACACAAAATCTCACAACTTAACCATTTTTCAACTTACATTTATAAAAGTATAACTTAGTTACCTATCTCCACAAAATATAACATTCACATCAAAATGAAGTGATTTAAATATCACGGTCAGTTCAAGATGATTACTGATATTATAATCCATATAAACAAAGGCTACACTGATTTCCAAGCAAACCTTTTATTGTTTGTATGTGAATTACCTAATGCGATTCGAAATAAGACATACTGAGAAATTTAGTAGAACACATAACACTGTATCTTTCACTTTTAAGGTAGAGGTCACTAAATGATGTTCTTTTCGAAGCATATAACATACCCTTGAGTGAATTTTAAAATGTGACAAACATCAAACCCGTTTTGTAGATACTAGTGGTTCTAGTTCTGTACTTAGTACAACATAAGATCCCTTAGTATAGACAAAACAAGATTGAAACCATTGGCAAAACTAAAGGAGTCAGGTCTGTACTAAGTACAATAAAGACACCAGTAATTTCACTAACAGTCATAATTCTTATTATTTGTCTTGACATATTTTTCATAGATACAAGATAACAGTGTATGGTCAGACTATCCTTCATCAATTAAGACTTATGTCATAAATCATATAGCAAATCACACGAGATAACACACAGAAGATTTATAGCTTATTATATGCTCAGAAATCAAAGCATAATTTGCCTACCAGTAAATCATGTAATAAAGCTGTCTAGATTTTAAGTTTTCAAGCAAAGTATAACGTGTGGAAAGAGGTGTATACTAAAATAAAGATAAGTAAAAGCCTGGTTTTAAAGATGTAAAGTTCATGTAGCTAATTTGAATCTACTAACACATCTAACTTAAGACTTTTTCCTACAATTATTAAGCCGATTCCTCTAATTTACTATCATTTCCCAGTTGATAAAGACTTAACCCTTATCGGAGGCGATTCCCCGTAGGTAACAAGCAAATGAATGCCATACGCTTAACCCCCTTTTTTTTTATTTTTTTTTATTTTTTTTTTATTTTTAAATAAACATAAACAACTAATATATATAAACGACTAATTATTAAAAACTAACTCGATGGAAGACTAATCCTCTAGATTTCTCATTCCATTTAGTTGCACCAATTTCTCGAATCGAGCTCTGTCGAACGCTTTGGTGTATAAGTCTGCTAAATTATCCACAGATGGAACCTTAGCTAACTTTATCAGGTTCTTCTCAGCACAGTCTCTAATAAAGTGATGTCGAATATCAATATGTTTAGTTTTACTATGCTTGACCGGATTATTGGTTATTGAGATCGTTAATTCATTATCAATCATCATAGGAGTATTTGTTATACTCAAACCATAATCAAGCAATTGCTGTTGTATCCACAGAACTTGGGAACAACAGCTGCCAGCTGCAACATACTCAGCTTCACATGTAGAAATGGCTACTGAGGTTTGCTTCTTGCATTGCCAAGAGACCAGTCTACCTCCTAGGAATTGACATCCACCAGTTGTAGACTTTCTATTCTGATTGCATCCTCCGTAATCAGAATCAGTGTAAGCCACAAAATCTAAGTCTCCATCAGTCGGATACCAAAGTCCCAGCTTCGGTTTCCCTTTGAGGTAACGAAGAATCCGTTTTACAGCTTGCATGTGAGATTCTTTAGGAGTAGCTTGATATCTTGCGCAGACACATACTGCAAACATTATATCAGGCCTTGATGCTGTAAGATACATTAGTGATCCAATCATGGCCCTGTAAAGAGTAAGATCCACGTCTCTATTACTCGATGTATCTGGACCAATACCATGGGCTTCCGGAATAGGAGTATGAAAAATTCTTGATTCTTCCATCTTAAATCGTTCTAGAAGCTCATTAGTATACTTAGTCTGATGAATGAAATATCCATCTTTCTTTTGATCGACTTGCAATCCTAAGAAAAATGTCAATTCACCCATTGCTGACATCTCAAACTTGTTCTTCATAACTTTTTCAAATTCACTACACATCTTTTCGTCGGATGACCCAAAGATGATATCGTCAACATATACTTGAACAAGTAGAAAGTCTCTTCTTTTCCATTTCACAAAGAGTGTCTGTCAATTCTTCCTCTTGTGAATCCATTCTCAAGAAGATAAGTGGACAGTGTTTCATACCACGCTCTCGGAGCTTGATGTAATCCATATAGAGCCTTATCAAGACGATATACTCTATCTGGATACTTTGGATCAGTAAATCCCGGTGGTTGAGAAACATACACCGTTTCTTTGACTTTGCCATACAAGAAGGCACTTTTAACATCCAGCTGAAATACTTTTATTTTCTTTGAGGCTGCAAATGCTAAGAATAACCTGATTGCTTCAAGCCTAGCCACAGGTGCAAACACTTCATTGTAATCAATCCCCTCTTGTTGATTGAAACCTTGGACAACTAGACGAGCTTTATTGTGAATCACGATTCCTCAATCGTCTTTCTTGCACTTAAATACCCATCTAGTTCCAATTGGATATTCTCCAACAGGTAAGTCAACCAACTCCCAAACTTGCAATTTTGTGAACTGAGACAGTTCTTCCAGCATTGCCTCGACCCACGAATTTTCCTTCAAAGCTATCTGAACATTCTTAGGTTCAATTTGTGAGATAAAGCATGAATATAGACATAGATTAGAAATCCCTGTCTCGTTCATTTCAGCATACAAGCTTGAATGAGTGGATGTACTAGCTTTAGATTGATTCCGAGTCAGAACAGGAGAATTTGGATCACCGATGATATTATCAATTGGATGAATCCTATTAATTCTTGTTGAAGTAACAGGTTCAACTGGAATATCATTCTGTAAGTTGGCACCAATTTCCTCCAAAGGTGGGATACCTTCATTAGTAGTTGATATCCTTAATTGTCTCAGAGGAGTGAGAATATCATCCACAATCCTTTGAGAAGCAATTTCAGGATTTTCACTCTCTTGAGGTATGTCATCTTGAGGTTGTTGTGACTCGATAGGAGGGACCACATCAGTATCGACAATAGTCCTAACATCAGACGTTTGAGCACTCGATGTTGGAGAAGGAGTGGGATCCTCCTCTCCCGACAATAAATGCTCAGGAATATCTGAGTTACTGACATAGTCACTGATAGGGACTTTAAATGACTTGAAAAGATCTGAATAATCAAATTGCCAATCCAATCCCTTATGCGAGTCATGTGTATAGCTCGTAACTTCGATGTTATAAACTATTTCAACACGTCCCGAAGTTTTATTGAAGACCCGTTTTTTTGGTGAGTTAGGCATGTAACCTAGGAAGTATCCTTCGTCAGCCTTCTCACCAAATTTAGGTTGGTGACTTGTCTTCAACAACGTACATGAAACTCCAAAGGGTTCAAACCCTTTTAAGTTTGGTTTCTTTTGTTCAAAAGCTCATAACATGTCTTGTTCTGCTTTTTAACCGTAAGAACCCGATTGAGAATATGACATGTTGTATTCACTGCTTCTGCCCAAAATATGACCGGAAGTCTTGAATCTGCAAGCATTGTTCTCGCTGCTTCAATTAGAGTTCTATTCTTCCTTTCAGCAACACCATTTTGTTGAGGTTCATATGGTGCACTAAATTGATGTTGAATGCCTTTGCTTAAGCAATATACATTCAATGCAGAATTCTTGAACTCAGTCCCATTGTCACTACGAATTCTCTTAACTCTTTTTCTATAGATGTTCTCTATTAGATCTAGAAACTCCATAAGAATGCCTGGAGTTTCATCCTTAGATCCCAAAAAGAATACCCAAGAGAATCTAGAGAAATCTTCTGTGACAACCAGACAGTACCATTTCCCACCTATGCTTCTCTTGCTTATTGGGCCAAAGAGATCCATATGTAGCAACTCAAAAGGCGAGGAAATAGAGTTCACAGTTTTAGACTTGTGTGGTTTCTTATGTTGTTTTCCTTTCAAGCAGGATATACACTTGTCTTCAAATGCAAAACTCTTCGGTGGTACACCCAAAACCAACTCATGTTTTGTTATGTAGTTCATTTTACGAAAATTCAGGTGTGCCATTTTCCTATGCCATAGGAGAGAGTCTGATTCTGAAGCCTTGGATAATAGACAAGTAGACACCATTGAAGTAATAGGAGCATTCATGTTGATAGCATAAATGTCCTTCTTCCTTGGAGCTTTCATCAGTATCCATTTTTCGGGAATGATAAAACCCAGCTTCAGGATCAAGGCCTCTTTCTCAGTGAAGAGAACAGGATGACCTTTATCACAGACTTGGGAAACACTCACTAGGTTGTGCGTTAGTTCTTCAACATAAGTCACATCCTCTAGAGTCAAGGTTCCATTTGAAACTATTCCTTTCCCAGTAATTACTCCTCCTTTATCACCAGCGAAGTGCACTCCTTGTCTCAGTCCACCTCTGAAGTCTGTCAGTAGACTTCTGGTTCCTGTCATGTGCCTAGAGCATCCACTGTAAACATACCACCAATTATCATTGTTCGCAGTCTGCTCCTTTTTCTTGTCTGACTGTACATCAACCATGTATGCAACGAAGTCATCGGGACTCATTTCTTTAGTCGAGTTGATGTAGAGCACGTCTTCCTCGTTCCTCTTGACTTCTGTGTGTGGCACATTAGCTTGACATTCCTCAGCAGTTGGCATGTATGGAGTTGATTCAGTTGGTTTCTCCTAATCGTCTATTTCAGCCATGAGAGCTTGCTCAGGCGGAGTAGACCAATCATAGGAACCATCAATTTGCTGAACTACCAAGACTTTGGAAGTTAAAGTACTTCCCGAGTCTTGTTTTGCAATGCCTGTATCAGCCTTCGGTCGTTGACACTCCCTGGCAAAGTGTCCGTAACCTTGACAGTTATAACACTTGACCTTGGACTTGTCAAACCCTGGTCGATTTCCAACAACTCTCTTACCCGTACGCTTTAGGAAATTCTTTACTCTCCTTGACACCATAGCCAGTTGCCACTGGAGGTCCATTTCCTCTAAGTCATCAGGGTGAACCTGATCATAATCTTCATCAAATTGAGCAGGATCATTAATCTTCCCTTGAATATAATTTTCATAGGAAGCAACGAATGAAGCCAGCACCAAAAGTTGTTGTTCTGCTGACTTCACACTCATCGGCATCTTATGATGCCCTTGAGTAGACTTATCAGAAGAATTGTTCCTGCTTCGTTTTTCACCGCCATCCGAAGCTATGAAGCACATATCCTCTGTTAACATTTCTCCGAGTTCATCAATTTCACCAGCAAACAATGCAGTGGTCGAATTGGATGAAGGATTAGAGATACTGATCTTTCCATGGTATAAACCTGGATTCTGTAGGTGATCAGAATCTGTATCTCTTGTTTTTTTGGAGAAATCATAACCCCTGAGCATGTCAATAGCCTGCTCTAGGGTCATAGTGGCATACCGTTCATCATTGTCTTTGAGCATGATACCATACATTTCCCACTTATAAGGTAAACCCTCAATGAATTTGTCGGTTTTCTCCTTGTCATTGTAGAAAATTTCGTGGTCGTCAAGTTCACTTAATAAGTGATAAAACCGGGTGACGTAGGCTTCAAGGTCCTCTTCTCTAAAAGCTTTAAATACCATAAACTGTTTTTTAAGAAGATTACACTTGCCTGCCTTCACCTGAGGGCTTCCCTCACACCTTTTCTCTGGAGCATTCCAGAGCTCTTTAGCTGTGTGAAAGGACTTCAATTGGTGATTGATTTCCTTGGGAAGGCTCATTTTTATCGATGAATGTGCCTTATTATCAATAGTGAATTCTTTCTTCTGATTGTCATTCATCCTGTCGTAAGGCACAATCACAGTTGCATTCCCTACCTCAGCTGTAGGTGCAACATATCCGTTCTTAATACACAGCCAAATAGTGATGTCGTGGAATCTACAGTAACTTTCGAATCTGTCTTTCCACCTGTAATTGTCCTCAAGTCTGAGTAGCTTTGGTGGAACATTAGATTTGCCAACCTCGTGTTCCATCCCGATCATTCAACTCAAATCAGACATTTTAAGATCAAAAATTAAGTTATCTTGCGTATTCAGTAATCTCAACTCGCAACTAAACTCAATTCGCAAGTAAAGTCAGTTCGCAGAAATCTCAGCTTGCAGAGGATCTCAACTCGCAAGGGAAACTCAACTCACAAGTGATCTCAGCTCGCAATGGAAGTTCAACTCGCAAGTGATCTCAACTCGCAGATAAATTTCAGCTCGCAAGTGAATCTCAGCTCGCAAGTGAATCTCAGCTCGCAGGAAATCTCAACTCGCAAGTGAATCTCAGCTCGCAAGTGAATCTCAGCTCGCAGGAAATCTCAACTCGCAAGTGAATCTCAGCTCGCAGGAAATCTCAACTCGCAGCTAACAAAACCCTAATTTCAACTCGCAGATAGCAGTAACCCTAATCTCAACTCGCAAAACGGCGCCTCGAAATCTGAGAACTGAAACTTTTTGGTATTTTACGAATAAATCCGTAGATTTCGTTCGAAAAACGACCCTAAAGATGTTATATAACCAAAAACCTTGTAACCACAACGTTTCTAAGCCCGAAAGCTCTGATACCAATTGTAAGGTCACTAGATCTTGGTTCGATAACGGATTATCTTTTAGGTATTGAGGTGCGGAATCCCTCAATACTTAAGGTTTATGGCTTATATAACTAATCTATCAATCAACAAGCTTCGTTTTGATATTAACTAGTGTTAAACAATCAAAACCGAGCCTATTCAATGATAGCCTTTATATCAGCACGAATTTCGAGGAGGATAATTAAATATTTGGTGTGTGTGATTATTGCACGGATTTCTAGACTTTTTTAATAATGAGCAGCATTAAAATATTTATATCTGTTTCAACTCGCAGGCCATGGGCTTTGCGAGTTGACTCAACTCGAAGCCCATGGGCCTGCGAGTCCAGATAGACTGCGAGCCCACATCTTAGCTCGCAAGTAGGTCCTGCGAACCGAGAAAGCTGCGAGCCCAAAACTCAACTCGTAGAGGAAAGCTGCGAGTCCAGTTTGAGCTGCGAACTGAGATCTCATCTCGCAGGATATTTGACCTGCGAGTTGACTTCTCATTTCTCGATTCTGACTTTAACTTGAAATCGTTAATTGTCTAATAACATTTAACAAATAATAATAGCAAGTTAATATCATATATTTATGAGTCTAAAACAATTTTACAAGTTTGACAATAAATACACCAGTCCTATTACAAGCTAGATATGTTGTCACAATAACATGTCCCGACAAATAGAAACATACCAATAGATGAGATAGATATAAACGAACACGGTGATGTAGTTTGATTGGAGTAAGGGTCGAAAACGAGAAGACAATCGAAGAAAAATGCAATATCGCCAAAATCGCTTCACAATATCGCATGTAATATCGAAGAAGTGATTTTGAAAACGTATCGAATACTGTAACATACAATTGTATATATACAAGTATATGATTAAGCGATATCAATAATATCGCATTCAATATCGCATGCAATATCGCAAGCATTCAACTTCAAACAGTAACTTGTGACAAAACAATAAACTAATAAAAAAAAAAAAATTAAAAGGAAAAAGAAAATAAATAAAAAATTAAAATACAAAAAATTTATATATATATGTATATTTTTTTTTTAAAAAAAAGAAAAACTAAAAATTTGAATAGTTAAGAAAAATTAAACTTTACTTATTTTTGGTGACGAACTAGATGGTGTCGAATTAAGGATCATATTAGAAAGACAGATTCGCAAGACAATATCAAATTTTAATTCGATTATCAGTATAGTTGTCCAAATTTAAATTTAGCACACAAAGTTAACTAGCCAAAGAGACAATCAGTAACAAGACGATTATCGGTATTGTTTGTCCACTTAAACATGTAACATAATCAACTTCAAGCTTTAGCAGTTATTGTGAGAGTGAATAGGTCTCCGTGAATCCCACATAGATATACTCCTAGTATCAAGACATGCCCAAGACTTCAATTAGTTAGAGAAAGCATTTGAATTCAACATTTTTAAGAATCAAGCCAGCGGTGACAGGTCTGTACATACGTACAACAAAGCGACTTAAACTTGATTCAGGTGTAAGCAAAACCAGACTTGGTCAAACCATTTGGCGACCTTGTGAGGAATCTTTGATTTTGTAAGATTTGAAAGTACTTTGACTTTTGTTTGCTTAGGTTTTAAAAGTATACTGACTGAGACCAGGTCTGTACAGACGTACAACAAAGGAAACAGACAGCATAAATCCCCAAATGTTGTCATATACAAGCTCAAGTTAATAGAAGCATGGCAAGCTGATACATAAGAATTAAGACCCATTGTCATACATCATATGTAGGACCGCTAAGTGACAAATCTTAAGCAAATCAATATTCAATAGCTAGTGAGCGGAAATCAAAAGCTAAACACAAGTACGTGTAATCACAAACACAAGCAATATTGTATTATGAATAATAATCAAAGATTGAATACAATACTGACCACAATAGGAGAAACACACCCAAAAGTTCTCTGGAATTCGGATTAGCAAAAGTCACTCGAAGTAAAACCCTAATTAGGTATTTATACTCTTACCTAATCAGCTAGGCGATATTGCTGATATCGCCTAGGCGATATGACTAATATCGCACATGCGATATTAATGATATCGTAGGTTACATAAGGAACTACACTAAACAATTTACAACTAAAAACCTAGACCAAGTGACAGACACACTAATGTACCAACAAACTCCCCCGTGTCTTCAGCTTGGTCTTCAAAAATAATCTTCAGTCAAATCGTCGATTAAACCCATCCAGCAGGAAACTTACCACCCGCATGGATTCCATGGGTTACACAAATATCCACAATTCTTTGAAATTGTTGAGCAAGCTTTTCATTTATCGGATTTCCCCGATAATATCTTATACGATTATCAAACAATTTCCTCATATCTTCCTTTGATAGATTGATCAAACTCATAGGATCAAATATCCTATACTGTGTTTTTTTAACCCATAAAGAGAAGTCTTCTCATGTTCTACATGCCCAGGCACAAATACCAACACAGCTTCTCCAATCTGACTGTCAAACTCCCAGTAGTGAAATCTTTTTAGAAAATCCAGAGGAACAATTTCCAGAGGAATCTTCTTCAAGCAATCAGCTGGTGGATAATGTACTTTGTAGATTGGCTGCTTGGTTACTGGATCCAACTTCTTCTTGAACTTGTATCTTTTTCCCAGTGTTGGTTTAATAAAACTGTATCTTTTTGTCTGTACTTCCTTGCGCAAAGTTCTTTGAATGTAATCTGCATTATTATCTTGAAACGGATTTATCAGTTGTAACTGAGCAAGCCTATTAATTTCACATTGAAGATTACTGCATGCTCATTGTGTGATGCAGTAGCAGAGGAAGATGGTTGTGCAGTGAAAGAAGAAAATGTTCCACCCGGATTATTATCAGACGAGTAATTAGGTTTAGATATAGCAGTAGAAGGTCCAGATAAAAGAGCTGTACTTCCATATCCAAAACTACTAGTATCAGGAAGCAAAGAACTGGATCTTGTGCTTTTCTTTTGGATATCCAAAGCACATGTTTCTAATTTTCCAATAAGTTGATCCAAAGTCATTGCCAATACGTCTGGATCATTCTCCATCATCAACACTCTAGTTTCCCAGTGAGGAGGTAGAGCATTAAGCAGTTTCTTGTTAACCTCAATAGAGCTAAATTTGTATCCACCCTCAGTCAGCTCATTCACTAGACGTGAATATCTACAGAACAAGTCCTTAACCGTCTCGTTCTTCTGGATGTCAAACAGATCATACTGTTTCTTCACTAACTCCAGCTTACTTTGCTTGTATTCAGTAGTACCTCCACATCTTTCAGCTATACCATTCCACAACGCATAAGCTATGTCGTGTTGCTTGAACATCTTCATAGCATCGGCAGGTAGAGACATGGTTATAGCAGAGTGAGTTTTTCGTTCACATTCCCATGCCCTGCGTTCCTCAGCCGTCATTGAACGAATAGGTTTTGGAGGAGGTATACCCACATGTTCTCCACTTGCAACCGGTCGAACATATCGCTCGATCAAAGGTATCTCCATTTCAGGGTCAGTAAAAGCAACAAAAGATAAAAATCTACCACGACATTCAGAATACTCCATTCCAGGTGCAAAGAATGGAGGTTTGTTTGCGCTACTAACCTCAGCGTTATGTTTTAACATAGCATTAACAGCTTGTAAAGTAGACATTATAATATGTATTAACTAAGATTAATTTTTTGAAAAAGTTAAAAATTCTGATTAAAACAGTATAGCGATATTAATGATATCGCTAAAAAGCTGATGATGATTGAGCGATATTGATAGCTAATTAAAGCGCAAAACAAAATCAGAATCAAAAAAGGCGATACTACAGGCGATATTGAGATTAATATCGCTAAAATTAATTAGGCGATACTATGTAATATTGCTCAAATTAATGAGTACAGTTCAAGTAATATCGCTGAAACCCTAGAGGTGATATTAAGATAAGATCGCTTCTAATATCGCTAAAATGGCTATAAACCCTAAAAATTATTAATCTCAAAGATCTAATTAAATTTAGGTTTGCAAATGACGAACACTAATCCCAGAAAACACTACAAAGCACTAATTAATCAGTTTTAAGGCTAAAAAGTAATTAACCTATATGAAACTAGTTACTTAGCCTTTTTTAACGTACTAATATTGATTTAAACAACCACTAATCCAATGGATAAAGTGCTCTGATACCAATTGTAGGTCCCGAAATAATTGAACTTTAATACAAATCAATATTCAATAACTAATGAGCGGAAATCAATAGCTATTCAAAGTATGTTATCAATAAAACTAATCACACAACCACATATATTTTGTATTAATCAAAGCATAAAGTGTGGGTTACAGATACTGACCAGGGAATAACAAAAGCTGTGCTCCAATTCGTATCTCTCCCAAAAGTCACGTAACTCAAACACTAATTAGGTATTTATACTATTACCTAATCAGCTAGGCGATATTGATGATATCGCCTATGCGATATTGCCAATATCGCAATGGCAATATTGCCAATGTCGCTATTTACATCAGAAATAGACTAAGTAATTACAACTCAAAACTTAGACCAACTGACAGACACACTAATGTACCAACAATATGTCTTCATCTTCATTGGACGATTTCATACATGCTTATTTGTGTGTTCTGATGAGCTCTACATGACCAGGTTTGTAGTCTGTCAAAAAGTACACTGCATAATTTGTCTTATTGGCTGACTTTGATAAGGAGACATTCGGTACATATAAGACCAAACTGAACAAGTATGTACGATGTGTACAACCTCTGAAGATGCCATTTGATCATACACATAGTTCTCAAAGTGTTGGTTAATGCATTTACTTGAATCTGAAACAAGTAAAACATTCTTCAATCTTTGTGTTGGGTGAAGTGAACTTCAGTCTCTGTGCTGGGTCTTCAACCTTCAATCAAAACTCGATATTCACTTGTCAAGAGAGTCTTTTATTGGTGCATCTTGTGTAATAACAGCGTCTACTTTGTAATTAGTTTTATTAGTTAATCATTGTAATTGTTAACTTCAGTTTTGTATATGTATTTTGTAGGTTCGTACAAACTTAGATGTAGGTACGAACTTAGGAAGTTCGTAAGAACATAGGTAAGTTCGTATTGCTTCGAAGTTGCCTAAGTTCGTACGAACTTAGGTGGTTATAAATAAACAAGTTCGGAAATTTTGTATGAAGAAGTTTTAGGAGTTGTAAGTTTGTAAACTCAGTCTTAGTCCTTAGTGCAAGTTTGCCTAAAGGAGAAAGAGAGAGTTTTGTATCTTTGCTTGAATGTAATCAAGTTTATGTTCAATAAAAGTGTTCTTTACATATTCGTGTTTACTTGTTTATAATCATTGTGTATATAAGAGGATTCCGCACTCATATATACTAGTTTACCTCGTGGATCCAGTCACCAGGAACCTACATCTTTAGTACAAGATTGTTCATTACAAAGAACAATGTGTGGTTACTCAAGTGATCAATCTTCTCTGTGCTGGCTATACTGTCAAATCCTGTGTGCTGGGTGAACTGTCAATATTCTGTCTGGTAGGTGAACTAGCATCGCGAATTCTTTGTGACCAACTAGCTGGCTATACAGATGACTTAGTACCATAACGAATGATCTCAAGGGCTGGATGTATGAACCATATTCATAATGTTAAATATAAGTTGTTGTCATCATAAAATGATCATAGAAAGGATCATGACTTAACAATCTCCCCCTATTTGATGATGACAAAACCTTAACATATGCCAGCATACAAAAGACTTATAAATATTCATATTTTCATGTAGATAGAAATGAATAAGTACATGCCCCTTGTTTGTTTTTATGGGATCTTTTTAGAGTAAGTTGTATCACACTTTTTCAAATATGAACATCAACTCTGATAATCTTATATTTTTCTTTGAAAGTTATGAAATTACAAAGTTAATTACATAGTGAAAGAAGTTTAACAAAGTGCATCACAATCACACAAACTAGACAAACACATCGTCTTCATTCTTCTTCTTTTTTCATAGTCTTCAACATGTCTGGACTATCAGGGTCCAAACCTCTTCTAACCATTTCTTCAGTAACTTGCTTTGAATACAAACTAGCACTAGTAGCTAGTAATGTCATTCATCTCAGATTGATTAAATGTTGTAGACTGACCAGACCTAGTTCTGAAGTTCTTTGAAACTTCAGAATCTCACCATCACTATCGTAGATGCCGTGAACAGGGTACTCAACAGAAAAACCATGATATCCATGTAATCTAATGGGTGAATCAGTGTTGCCTGGAATGAAGTAATTCAAAGGAGGAAATCCTTCTTCAGTAACTAGTGTAGCAGTCACATTCATGAGTTGGTCAATGCTGATCTTTCTCTTGGATTGACCTTGAGCTCCAAAATGAATGGGTTGGACAGAGCTACCTTCAACATTTCTAACCTTCTTCTGCTTAGATATCAGAACAGGTTTGAATACATCTCTTTTTGGTGTGCCTTCCAATCTTGATGCTTTGTTGAATAACTCTTGCAATCTTTTTATGACTGCTTCCCTGGTGACTCCACTTCTCTACTGGTAACACTCTTGAATCTCCAACAACTCAGAAAATCTAAAGTTGTATAAGTTGAGTAATCTCACATTCTCTAAAGTGTCATACGATCTTGTGATGTTGATTACTTCATCATTGCACCCTTTTACCTTTACAATCTTGGTTGGATGTTTCCTTCTTTTAGCACAGTCTTTGTATCTTTCCAATTCTATGGGCAGATAAAAGCTATCAACAATTTTTGTTGACCTTGGTTGAAGTTCATGAATTGTATTAGGCTCATCTCCTTTTTCTTCATCTATCTTCTTGGCTTCAGCAATTAGCTTAACTCTTCCAAAAGCTATTGCTTGAGACTTATCTGCTAGTAGAACTTTGGTGACAACTTTGTGAGTTGGCTTCTCTTTCATAGCCTTAACATTTTCTACTTTACCTAGTTTCTTTGCAGCAGCCTCATTCTTCTTGATTTCCTTCTCCTTTTCTATCTGAGTAGCTAGATCAATTAAATAAGCCTCAACACATTCAAATTCAAAACTTTTATCTTCTGCAAGTAGAGCTTCTCCTTCTGTTTGTTCAACTTCAATGCCAGCAACATATATGTATTCCTCCAAAGTCATATTCAACTTCCATGCAGAGATGGAGTCTTCCTGATCTTCTAGTCGAATGTTATCTCTGACATACTGAGAATAGACACCGAGCTTGAGTTGACTTGCATCTTTAAGCTCTTCAATGGTAATACCCAAATGCATTGTTTCTCTAAATAAAGCTTTATCTTCATCTAGCATGTCTTCTAGGTATTCAAACCCCATTGGTTTAGATTCTTCTTCATCAATGATTCATCTTCTTCTACAACAGGTTGTTTTTCAGGATTCTTGAATGGATCTTGAATTATTTCTTCTGTTTGCTGGGTAGAAGGCATCTGGGTACTCCTTGAACTAGAAGTCCCACGCAAATCAGCAGTTATCGTTGTGCTTGCATGAACTAGCTCTTCTTCTGGAGCTAGTTCAGTTGTGGAGTCCAACTTTCCTGCTTCAACATTAACTCCATCATCATCATTGTCACTCCTCATCTTTCTGGCAGCCCCATTGCCAATTAGATATTCATCATCTTTTTGAGTCCACTACATACTTGGACTTCTTGACTTTCCTTTTTTGAATCACCTTGACACTCTTTGATCTATTTTTGGTTGGAACCTCTGGTGGTTTGTGTTTAACTTGCTCCCCCTTAGATTGCGATGAGGATGAGCTTGTCTTGACATTTGAACTTCCACCAACTTCCATCTTCTTAATCTTCTCACTTGTGATCTCATACCTTCTTCTTTTATACTCTTCAAGCTTTTTTCTCAAAAACTTGATCTCTCTTTATCTTCTTTGCTTCATATCTTTCTCTCTTTCTTTCCAAAATAGACTCAATTGTCTGAGATCTATTGGGATCATCATCCTGTTTCTTTTGCTTTTGCTCCCCCACAAATGTAGCTTTATCATTCTTCTCCCCCTTTTTATCATCAGCAACAGGGGCAGAGGCAGCAGTAGGAGCAGGTGGTTGTGTATCCAAGGGAGTTGGATAATGAGAAAGAATTTGTTTGAGGAGCTTCTCTTGATTCAGGAAATTTGCCTCTTTAACAAAATTCTGAACAACTAAAGATTGAGTGAACTTGTCAAATGTTGCAACATTACTAGCTTGAGCTTGATGAAGTTTCTTAAGCTCAGTGAAGATCTTGGATTTTTCGTCTGGTTGAAGAGAATGAGCTTCGATAGATTCATTTTCCTTCTTCAATGCAACATTTTCCTTCTTCAAAGTTTTTAATTGATGTAACAAGTCCTCATGATCTTGATGAATGATCATGGTTTGATCAAATTTGTGACAACCCTCGAAAATCGGTACTTCCCGTACACTTTAAAATCATGCATTCTTACGCTAATTCCCTTTAATGAAATCAAACGTGTTTTAAACTGAGATAAGTCTAGCACAGGCCCACGTTGCACGTTTTGGTTCACACTACTTTAATGCTTGATGCATTTCGTTTAAGTAATTATTGAGAATTTCACAATATAAATCGGATGATTTCCGATAAACACGAACGTTGGTGATAACTTTTTCCCGAACGGTATAAAACTATTGAATATAATTAGTAGTTAACTACTTATATTGTTATGCCACTTAAACTAATCATTTAGAAGCTTAAACATGTCAAAATAATTCCAAGCAAGCTAGCACATAGCTCTAATTTAACCAAGCAAGCTAGCACATAGCTTTAATTAAATCCAAGCAACCTAGCTAGCATGTCACTTAATTCAAATGCAGATTCCTTTTCTACGTGATCTCACTTCGCAAGCTCCTTTCTCAACCATATGTTTTCTCCTACTTGGTTACTTGCTTAATTTCACACTCACATGTTTACTTGCTTGCTTATAATCCAACGCCACTTGCTCCCTTGATTTGATTGAAAGACTAAGCACCTCCCATCACCACCTCCTCTTGCTTCACATTTAAGAAAGGCATTAAACAAGAGAAAACATTACGTACACACACTTCACAATTTCATTTCAAAAATTCTGCACATTTCTCTCTCTCATTTTCCCTCTCATTTCACCACTTTCACCACCTCCTTCAAGAACAACCACCACAAACCACCATGAACCACCACCTTTTATACCTCATTTTTCACCTCCTTTCAAGCTCTTGATCATCATTAAGTATTTTAAAAAAAAAAGGAGATTTGGGTTGAAGATTTCAAGTTCTCTTCTTTTTACCATTTCATCCTAGAGCATTGTAAGGAAACTCTCCCTTTTGATCTCTTATTTTCTTTCATTTTAAATACCTACATGTTAGATGTTCACTCGTACGTTAAAATCAACTAATATATATGTATC
Source organism: Logfia minima (assembly GCA_963921325.1). NCBI lineage: Eukaryota > Viridiplantae > Streptophyta > Magnoliopsida > Asterales > Asteraceae > Logfia > Logfia minima. The sequence continues at coordinate 23,361,943 of OY992769.1, forward strand.
TATGTGTTATTAATGGTGAAAACTCGTTAAAAAGAACTAGAGAAACTCAAAACTCAAAGAAACGTAGCTGCTATACCTTTGTGTACTAATAAATAGTTTTGAACGCCTTATACTTGTTCAAAAATTATGAATCTTACTTTTCTGTAAACCTAAGACATAGGGGAACATATGAAAAAAAATTCATAAGAAAATAAGTTCGTTTGACCAGTCAAAATGATACCACAAGAAGGGTAAAAAAATGGGCAGAATCTGTTAAAAATGTAAACAGCACTAACTGTGGTCAAACAGTGTTAACTTTGGTCAAACAGCACTAACTGTGACTTAACAGCACTAACTGTGGTCAAACAGTGTTAACTTTGGTCAAACAGCACTAACAACACTAACAGCACTAACTTAACAGCACTAACGACACTAACAGCACTTACTTAACAGCACTAACGACACTAACGACACTAACAGCACTAACGACACTAACTTTGGCTTAACATCACTAATAATGAAAACAACATTACAAAAACAACACTAAGCCCAGTAAACCCAATATTTTCCAATCTTGAACAAATAGATAAATGTATTTAAACGTCACGTTTTGAACCAATGACAATGAAAATTTTTAATCGATTTAAGAATCGCGTTTTCACTAACGATATACATTTTAGGTTTAAAAACCTTAAATGTACACTGTAATAGCAAAGTAATTATGTTTTCGAGAAACATACAAGTATGCATAAGAAACTATCAGCAACGGGTCGTACATACATTTAAATGGCAAGTAATACTCCTACTAGTTGAGTGAACAACTAGCATAGACAGGCCATTAGAGCCGTCTACTTATATAATTGACCTCATGCGTATAGGGCGTTAGGAGGCTATTTCTATTTGGGCAAAAGATACATTTTGAAACGCTAGCACTCTTGCTCACCAGGTGAGTTCGCAGCCCCTCTTTTACTGTTTTTACTGCTTTATAAATTGGGGTGAAAAACATATGAACTGTCTTGTAAAACATGACAATGAATCTTGTGCGACCCTAAGTTAACATGATGTAGTGCATTGAAGTCCTCTTGCTTACACAATATGACCATTAGCTAGATGACGCTAGCCACGTGGATATACGGATAGTACTATCGGGGTGACTACCCGCCATAATTGTTATCGGTTAGTCGCGCTAACTGTCGACGTTGTATCGAAATAAGGATCGTATATCTAGTTTGTTGAGAGGCACAAGCAAGTAATGCGAGTCGTGGATTGGTTATAGACATAGGTGTTGTCACATTAACTCGTATGACCTAGCTAGTCTATGGGGGATCACAGTCATGGCTTTGTTTAAATGAATATGTTATTTATCTTATAATGTTGCAAAGGTTTATGCTTGCAAACAATTGATTTATACAAGTAAAGGTTTAATGATAGAGTCTTAAACCTGTGGATTCACTCAACAATTTTGTTGACGATTTATAAATATGTTTTTCAGGGAATTAGCAGCGATGTAAGATTATGCATGCATATTTTGGGACCCTTGCTCATCACGATGAATAGGATGCCATCCTTTTGATAAATATTGAAATTATGATTTGTGATTAAAATGTTAATCATATTGTTTTGCTAAACATCTATTGTTTTGTAAACACGACGAACATGTAACCGTGTTATTTAAACTATTTATGGTATTCTAATTATATGTTTGCGATAATCATACGCTTATTGATCGTTCTCGTCACGCCCCCGAGCTTCCGCACTTGTTACTCGTGAAACGATTTTATCGGGGTGTGACAAAATTGCTTGGACTTTTGCTTAACTTCATCCATCTCCTGCTTTAATCTTTCCAGAAAATCCAACAACTTTAGCTGGTGATCAGCAGAGAAAGCATCTTTTTTTAGATCTTCTAAAGCATTTGCAAATTGAGTATGAGCTTGTATATCAGCAAGAACAATCTTGGTGAATCTGGAAACAAATTGCTCTAGAGCAACAGTGTAATCAGTAACCAAGGTTCAATATTGGACATAGAGTCAGAAATGGCTTTGAACCCAACTTCTAGAACTGGTTGAATGGCTGCGATGACATGACTAACAATGTCATCCATAGAAGATACAACAGGAGTGGTTTGACCCATAGTAGCTGCTGGGTGAGCAGTACTTGGTATGTCTGCTTGATGGGCAGGATCAGGATAATCTGGGATGTCAATAGGTGATGTTACTGCTTGTAGACATCTAGGATGACTTCATCTTCTTCATCCTCAGGAGCTAAGTTCTGAATATCTTCATCATCTGATGGAATGTTGAGCTTTTTAGTAGAGAGTGAAGCCATAGTTTGCTTGAGAAACTCTGCTACTTCAGCATGAATGATGGTTATGAGTGGAACACTTGATGATGATGGTTGTGTTTCTGGGACAGGTGCATCATAACTAGAAGTTTCTAGTTTAGCAGCTGTATTTGGAATTGGTTTCTTAAATGTAGCATGTGTTTTGACTACATCATCATTGAAAACAGAAATGGATGACTGTAAGTGCAGCTGTGTATCTGCTGACTCATTGACAACGTGTGTAGACTCAGATTGTGTAAGAGGTGTTGACTGAGTGGGGATATCTATGAGACTCGTTTGAACCTGGTTGGGCTCTCAATGACTAACTCCCGAGAGCTGACATTAGTAGATGTAGTTTCCCTTTGTAAGATGTCAACATTTTGTGATGCTGACAAATGTTCAAGTTGATGAGGTGGACTCACTGACTTAGTGTGAGTTGAGATGTCCCTCTTGCTTTCAATGAACTTCCCCTTTCGAGAGGTTGATCCAGATAATGGTTTATCTCTTTTCAACAATGTATCTTTTCTGGAAGATATATCTGAGCTGGCTACAGGGTTGTCAAGTGCTTGCGTTGACTCCACACGAATAGAAGTCAAATCAGTCTTGTGCGGTTTGTTCATTACCTTTTTGGCATATGCTGATGTGTTAAATCTAGTTAAAAATTTGTAACTAAGAACCCGAAATTAGACTATCACACAACCGGGCAGTGAACCCTGTTAATGTAATAGTATAGCTAAGGTAAGTCCGAGTCAAACCTAAAGGACTGTATAACCAAGAGTATTAAGCGAATGTAAATAATCTGACAAGTAAGTAAACGGGGGGGGGGGGGGGGGGGGGGGGTGGTTTGCAACCGAATTGTTGCTTTGCAATTATAACTAATTAAATTAAAGTAAACAAAAGGCAGTTGGATACTAAAGTATCAGATTAAATTTTATCAATGGTAAAAAGGCATTCACTTGGATTAGTTCACTAATGATGTCGGGGTGTTTGTTAAATCATATTTACCGATTGTTGTTTATTAACTAAATTTCAATAACTATAACTTGATTACAAATGGTTCTTCAATTAAACGTGAATTAAATAACGGTAATAACTAAATATTAAGACCCCTAATCATAAGTTCACATCATCCAAGTGAATGTTCAAGTATTTAGCTCAAAATCAAAGAAGACATAGCAAAAAAAATCAAATAACTCAACTTAATCATCTTAAGAATGAAAAGAATAAAAACCGAGTTAATAATGCGTTCCGAATGACTAATCATCAATCCTTAAGTGAGAATGAATGAAAGAAAGCCTTATATCTTCAAAATCACCAAAAATCCCCTTGAATATGAGAGAAAACGGCTACCAAAAGAATAGATCAAAGTTATGTGAAGCAGATCCCCCTAGAAAAACACCTCACCCGGACGGGTAGTAGGTCACCCGGACTGTTGGTGCATTTCTTGTGACAACAGCTTCTAGTTTGTATTTAGTCAATTTGATAATCATTGTAATCATTAGCTTTAGCTTTATATGAGTATGTATGTAAGTTCGTACGAACTTAAGGTAGGTACGAACTTAGGAAGGCCTATGAACTTAGCCAAGTTCGTTTGGGCTTCGAAGTGGGCCAAGTTCGTAGGGCCCAGCCCATATGAACTTGACGAATAGTGTTTTAGAAATCAGAGCAAATTCGTGAGTTTCTGAGTGTTAGTCTAGGTTGAATGTAAACAACTTTATATTCAATAAAGACGTGTTTAATTGTGATCTTTATATATTCTCATATACTCTGTGTTTATCGTTGTGTTTAATTGAAGATTCCGCATTCATCGACCCTTCACCCAGACGGGTGAATTAGAATTTGCAACTTTCTGCGACCCTTCACTCGGACGGGTTAGGGCTCACCCGGACGGGTGTGCTTGTTTTTTCAGCTTGATATCTTCTTGAAAGTTGTAGCTCTTTGAGTACCAAGAATTTGGGCTTTTGAATCACCTCAATCGGAGTCCGTATGAGGAAGTTATGGCCAAAACCGTGAGGCCTCGCCGAAACTACAAAACTTCTTATTTCTTGACCTTTTCTTCCACGTTTTCACTCGTTTTCTTCTCGCATCCGTTCCTCATGATAATAACCACATTCAACACATATTAAGTATCAAAGGTTCATTAAACTCATGCTAAATACGAATAATACGAGAAGTAATGCGAGGGTAAAATATGTATAAATTGAGCATTATCATATGCCCTTGGTGGCTGACTGTCAGCTTTCACCTTTTTAGGCTTTTCAAACATTTTGGTAGGAGATTGATCACCCTATGCTGGCTGTTTAGCCTGCACAGTGCTGGTTGTAGATTGAGATTTGAAATCTTGGTGGTGGATGCTGGGATAGAAGAAGTGGGTTACTTAACTTCTTGGCATCCTTTTTAGAAAATTTGGGAGGAAGAAATTGGTTGAGTATCCATACCTAAGGTCTAGATTGACTTAGTCTTCATTACAACTTTGGATGATTTCTTCTGAACTTGATGATGAGTCAGGAGGTTGAGTAACAGCAACAGCTGGATCAACATCCAATATCACATCTGGAGGTATGGCAGCCAACATAGAGGGTGAGAAACCTTGATGAGGTTTTTCAATCACTTTATGGAACATTTTGTCTCCAAAAAAGACATCACCAGAATCCAATTCTTCTAAATCTTTGTAATCATCACCAAGAATATCTTCAATAATCAGACTTAAGAATCGAGGAAATGGAACATTCCTTTCCTTTTTCTTTCTCTCAATTCAGAGTAAATGAGAGCAACAAAGTCAATCTTTCTTCCAAAAGTGAGAGCATTACTCAACTGTAATTCAAAGTTATTACATTAGTCTTTACTTCCAAATTTGTGGCCCATGCACCCGATAATAACCCTAAAGAAATAGCTCCAAAAGCCATTCATTTTTACACGTTTACGACTATTATCAAAACTTTCAGGGTATCTAATGAAGCTTAACACTTCATGTCGACAATCAGTAGGTGATGGAAAATCAACAAATGGTTCTTCTGGTAGTTTGAGGTACCTACGAATATGCTCTGTTGAAATAACTATGGATTTGCCATTTCCAACAGTTGCAGAGATATAAGTTGTACCTAGATGAGTTTTTGTAGATCCCTAGTCTGATCTTATAATCAAATCGTCTCAATTAATCCAACGCGCGGAATTCGTTAGATTAAATCAAACACAAATACAAAGCTAAAACAAATAAGCACAATCAAAGAACCACTTTATATTTGTATTACTAAATTCTCGGTCAAGATTTACAGTTGAAAAACGCAGAGAAATAATACCAAAAAGTCTAACCTAATTACAAAGTAATTAGGCCTATTTATACTAATCTGGCCGACTTATGCGACACAAGACTTGTGTCGCAGAGATCACTATTGCGACACAATCACTATGTCGCAACTACAACTAATGCGACACAAGCCTTGTGTCGCAGAACACAGAAAATGTAAGTTTAACTAAGTCAATTACATTTACAAACACATTACAGACTAGACCAACTGACAAACACACTAAGATGTATCAACAAACTCCCCCGTGTCTTCAGCTTGGTCTTCAAAATCTTCAATCAAACCCAGCCTGCTGGAAATACACCGCCAGCGTGTATTCCATGTGTCACACACACGTTGACAATCCGGTGAAATTGAAATGCAATCTTTTTATTCACAACATTTCTCTCATTAAAGCGAATAGGATTATCAAACAGCTTTCTCAAATCTTTCTCTGAGAAGTTTATCAAGCTCATTGGATTAAATACTCTACATTGAGTTTTCTTCAAGTTATACAGTGAGCTCTTCTCTGGTTGCTCTGTCTCAGGCACAAATATCAGCACTGCCTCACCGGTATGAGCATCTAGTTCCCAGTAATGAAATCTTCTTAGAAAGTCCAGGGGAACTGTTTCCAAAGGAATCTTCTTCAAGCACTCAGCCGGAAGATAACGCATTTTAATCAATGGCTGCTTGGTGACAGGATCTAACCGTTTCTTATAGATAATTCTGGTTCCCAGCGTCGGTTTGATAAAACTGTACCTTTTAGTGCGAATTTCTCTTTGAAGAGTGGTCTGAATGAAATTGGCACGATCATCTCTCGAAGGATTAATCAAAGTAAGCTGAGCGAGACGATTAATTTCTCCTTTTGGCAAGGTGCTCAGCTTTGTGAATGATCTCTTGAAATATTGGATACCATCAAGCCTCTTGATCATAAACAACCCATTCGATATCTTGCAACTCTTAATTATTCCAGTATACGCTCCACTAACTTTGTACAACTTGCAGGTAACCGGCACTTGTTTTCCATCTTTTCCGTGCGGCCACCATTTTGCAAGTCTTTCAGCTCTAGTTTCAATAACTTCAGTTTCAGGAGCAGGAGCCTCAGATGTTTCTTCATCTTGAGTCTCAGATGCATTTTCAGTTTCATCTTCAGAGGAATCTGATTCAATTATCGGAGCATCATCATAGAACTCATCATCATTCAATCCTTCCTCTTCCATATCAACATCATCATCAGTTTCCTCAAAATTTTCATTTTCATCATCAGAATTGACTTCATTTATCATGCGTTGTATAAATGAGAGGTCTGCACAAGAATAATCGACAGCCAATGGTCTTGGCTGGCCTGGTGTGTGATGCACAGGAAAGTACTCTAAAGTTGGCATTTCATTACTATGTTCAATATGTACATCTTCATTTACAGACTCAGACCCCGGTCCACTTGGTTCTATTGATGGACCAGCGGGAACAGACTCCCCTGGACTAAGTGACCGGGTCTCAAAATCCCTAAACTTAACCTCTAAGTCAGTAATCCGGGAGGTTTGACTCTCAAGCAGTGCAGCTTGAGACTGAATGATAGAAGCTTGATCGTCCACAGTCTTCTGCATTGCCTCGATCCGTTCCAAAAGTTGCTTGAGAATATCCGGATGAGGTTGCACTGGAGTCTGCAACTCTGAAGGCCCTGCAGTGGAAGAAGTACGAGGACGACTTGTAGTGGGCAGGTCCTCAGAAACAAAATAGGTCACATCCTCACGAGGCCTTTTGCCCGTTGACCGAGGAGGAGAAGGGCATAACTCATCAATATCCCTAAAAATATTATCAAATTGAGGATCGGGATTGATAGCCTGTTGTCGTTGTTGAGGAGGTGGTGGTTGCTGGAGAGGTGCTTGAGGTTGTTGTTGTTGTTGAAGAGGAGGAGAAAGCGGCCTTGGAACAGGAGCCGGATCATCAAAGTTATCACCCTCCGGAGGCACATAGGCCTCATTTACAATATGTCCAAACAGAGGGACATCTGGCGGGACCGGTGCACCCCGAGCATATTGACCGGATACCACGAAAATACGGGTATTCATCGGTGTAGGGCGAAACTGGTGCTGCGGAGCCACCGGTAAACCCGGGAGCAAGTGATTGATCAACAACTGAACAAAACGTGGGTATAAAGCCCACTGACCTTCCCCGGCCTTTGCGTTGTCTACCAAAATCCGAAAAATGTAACCTGAGAAGTTATAGGGTTTGTTGTAGACCAATGCAAGCATCGCGGATGCTGTGGAGAGGCTCATGCCATCGAAAGCTGCCTTTCGCCCGGAGAGGCACACTATCATGATATGCATAAGATACCTCCAGACCTTCGTCAGAAAAGCCTTGCGGTATTGATCGCGAGGGATAGTCGGATAACCGAGGCGAGCCATACCCCCAGCAATAAAAGATTGAGCATAAGCCACCGGCATCTCAGAGTCATCCGGAAATAGAAAGAATCCCAAATGATCTGCTCAGAAAGAATAATCGCACGATCTTGAACCCCAGAGATGATCCGGGTGAACTCGAGATCCGAGTTAACACTGGCATTAGCCCAGAAGTCTGAGACATGATCGCGATAGATAGTGGTGGTCGCCGTGATAGCAGTATATATTCTGGATCGTCGAAGAAATGCAATCATCGGGCGGTACGGCGCCGCCGATTCTTTGTCGTCATCGAGGAAAGCCGTGACATTATGTCTCGGTTCCCAGAAGAAAGCATTAACGTGAGCTATATTTGTAAAAGGACAATAAACTTGGAAGCCATTAGACATAAACACGTTTTTAAAGATAGACATTTTTCAAATAAAAATGTACTGCGACACAAGACTTGTGTCGCAAGATAACACAGCGACATAACGAGTTATGTCGTAGTTTTGCAATTAAATGAATTTAATGATTTTCAGCGACATAAGCGACATAACGCAGCGACATAGAGAGTGTGTCGCAGAAAGACAGTGACATAAAGCTGAACAGAATCTGCGACACAGATTTTATGTCGCAGCTTGTGTCGCAATGAAGAACACTATGAAACCCAGATTTTCCAGATTAAAAAAAATTGGGGGTTTGAGTTTAAAGTGGTTCCCGAAGGTGTATTAGGATATCAGGAGCACAAAAGAATCAATTTATAACACCAACAACCTCTACAAGTGATTTAATTTCGCAAATGTAGAAAAACCTAAAAAACCGAAACTTTAAAAGCAAATGTAAGCAGGAATACGAAGTTATAGCGTGTTATAAATGTACCTATAGATACGTGTGAGGGAGGAGAACAAGAAACAGGCTTTGAATCGAGCGGAAAACACGTAAAAATCACAGAAAGATCGAAAATTGCGTCGGAAGGCTTGTGTCGCAGGATCCAGTTGTGTCGCAGGGTTGTGTCGCAGTAATTAAAACTAATGACAGCGACACGTGGGTATTTATACCCTAAACACACATTGCGACACAAGGGTGCGACACAAGTGTTGTGTCGCAGGATTAACAACACAATATGCGACACAAGCCTTGTGTCGCAAGTGTCAATCAAGGGTTATTTGAATTTTTATTTGTGACCCTTAGAAAATAAATCTAACAGAAACAGACATATGATAAACTAAAATGAATCATCGTGCTAAGAAGTGTCTATTTAGGGATCATATTAGAAGGACAGGCTCGCAAGACAAGGTCAAATTTTAAGTCGATTATCAGTATAGTTGTCCAAATTTAAATTTATCAAGCAAAGTTAACAGGCCTGAGAAGCAATCTGTAACAAGACGATTATCAGTATTGTTTGTCCACTTAAACATGTAACACACTCAACTTCAAGCGTAGCATTTATTGTGAGAGTGAGTATGTCTCCGTGAATCCCACACAGATATACTCCTAGTATCAAGACATGCCCAAGACTTCGATTGTTTAGAGAAAGTATTTGAATTCAACATTTTTAAGAATCAAGCTAGCGGTGGCAGGTCTGTACCGACGTACAACAAAGCGACTTAACTGGATTCAGGTTTAAGCAAAAACCAGACTTGGTCAAACCGTTCGGCGACCTTGTTAGGTATCTTTGATTTTATAAGACTTGAAAGTACTTTGACTTTTATTTGCTTAGTGTTTGAATGTATGCTGACTGAAACCTGGTCTGTACGGTCATACAACAAAGGAAACAGACAGCATAAATCCCCAAATGTTGTCAAATACAAGCTCAGGTTAATAGAAGCATAGCAAGCTGATACATAGGAATTAAGACACATTGTCATACATCATATGTTGGTCATCACAAAAGAATAATCACAGATTTAAAGGATTTCTTAGATGCTCAAAGAAAAGTATGAGAATGCCTACCAATACATCGTGCAATGATACAAATGTTTGTAAGGACATGTATAACACATACGAGATAAACCTACTGATAGATCGAGGAGAAAACTTAAGATTAACGTTTGAGGGCTGTCTCCTAATGTACTATCATATCCCTAGTTGTTTACAGACACAACTGAACGTCTTTTGCACATGTTGCAACATTTCTTTTCTTTAATGCTAGTAAGCACAAAGAGTGGCTATTGCTTTTCTTACCTTTTTTTTTTTTTTTTTTTTTTTAAGAACATAACACTTAGAACAGTATAAGGTCACAAATATTAATTTTTTATCTGAAAGAAACGTAACCCTATCATGTTGACAAGCTCATCAAAACGACCACGGGAAAAAGCTTTGGTGAATAAGTCTGCATTCTGCTTAAGTGTGTCTATTTGGACTAGATCAATTAGGTGTTTTTCATAGCAATCACGAATGAAATGAAACCTAATTTCTATGTGTTTGGTCTTAGAATGTTGGACTGGATTACGTGTAATTGATATAGCAGCAGTATTGTCTATATGAATAGGAGTCATACTGAAGAGTAAACCGTAATCGCGCAACTGGTATTGTATCCAAAGAACCTGAGAGCAGCAACTAGCAGCAGCAATGTATTCAGCCTCTGCGGTTGAGGTAGAGACAGTCGTTTGCTTTTTACACTGCCATGAAACAAGCCGAGGTCCAAGGAATTGACAACCACCAGAAGTGGACTTCTTATCCATATTGCATCCACCATAGTCCGAGTCCGAGTAAGCAGTAAGCGCGAAGGTTTTCGCATTAGAATACCATAGACCAAGGGTTGGTCTATATTTGAGATAACCGAAAATTCGCGTGACTGCCTTCATGTGAGACACCTTTGGTTTAGACTGATACCTGGAACAGAGAGAGACGGCAAAGACAATGTCCGGACGTGATGCAGTGAGATACATCAGAGAACCAATCATAGATCGGTAAGCTTTTTCCGGACAATCCTCTTCATCCTCTGCTGGACCAAGGTGATGAGTCAGCGTCAAAGGCGTCCCATAGGATTTACAATCAGTCAAGTTATACCGAGTCAACATATCGTTGACATACTTGGACTGATGAATGTAAATCGCTTTGACAGACTGCTCAACTTGTACACCCAAGAAAAATTTTAGCTCCCCCATAGCGCTCATTTCAAACTCCGACTTCATGATCCTCTCAAAGTCACGACACATATCATCCTTGGTAGAACCAAAGATGATGTCATCCACATAAACCTGTACTAACAAAAGATCATCCCCGTCATGCTTGATGAAGAGGGTACTATCGATCGTTCCTCGTACAAAACCGTTCTTCAACAGATGAGTGGCAAGTCGCTCATACCAAGCTCTAGGAGCTTGATGAAGACCATACAACGCCTTGTCCAGCTTGCATACGTAGTTCGGATGAACAGAGTCTTCAAAACCAAGCGGCTGTTTGACATAGACCTCCTCGACCACTTGACCATACAGAAAAGCGCTCTTCACGTCAAGCTGATATACCCGAAAACCTTTGAAGGAAGCGTATGCCAGGAAGATGCGAATCGATTCCAAACGAGCAACCGGGGCAAACACTTCATCGTAGTCCAAGCCTTCAATTTGAGTGAAACCCTGGACCACTAGTCGTGCTTTGTTGCGAATGACAACGCCTCGATCATCCGTCTTCACACGATACACCCAACGAGTGCCAATTGGATGAACACCTTTGGGTAATGGCACCAATGTCCATACTTGCAGCTTTTTAAACTGTTGAAGCTCTTCGTGCATCGCCTCAACCCAGTATGGATCCTTCAACGCATCAGCAGTCTTCTTCGGCTCAACTTGTGATAGATAACATTCTTCAAATTGCGAAGCAAGACAGACAGGATCAATATCTGCAGCAGATGAAGACGTTGAAGCGGATTCAACAGCAGCAAGTTGGCGTCTGGTTAACACTCCCTTTTGCAAGTCACCAAGTATGGCATCAACAGGATGTGACACATTGATACGAGAACTCGGAATTTCAGCTGGAACGATGACAGAATCAAGGTTCGTAGAATCAGCCTCAAGTTCGAGCTCAAGATCAGGTAAGTCACCAAGATCAGATGCCGGTAACGGTTCAGGTTCAGATATAGGGGACAGGTCGGAAGCCTCAAACATTGGTTCCTCATCATTGGGAGAATCAGGAACAGCCTCAGGAACAGGTGGAGGCGGAGAGTCACTAATGATAACATGATTAGAGGCGGGTGTGGCTGGAGGTGGTGGAGACACAGAAATAGGTAAAATGTTGGATACAATATCCAACCCATGAAGCAGTGTCACCATTTCCTCTTCTTCATGTTCCTCAGGAAGATTGAAGGAATCAAACAATGTTTGATAATCAAACAAGTATTCGGGTCCCTTTCCCTGAATGTTGTCAGTGTAGTGAAAGAAAGTGACCTCAAAGTGTTCTTCCACACGCTTGGACACTAGATTATACACACGTTTGTTCGGTGAGTTGTTAGAGAACCCTAGGAAGACGCCTTCACAGGATTTCTCACCAAACTTAGCAATACGTTCCTTGGTGTGCATAATCGTGCATAAGCAGCCGAACGATTCAAGAAACTGTAGATTAGGCTTTCCGTTGTTGAACAACTCATAGGATGTCTTGTTCTTCTTCTTAACCGTTAACACCCGATTCAGAACATAGTAGGCTGTATTCACAGCTTCAGCCCAAAAGGTGATTGGAAGCTTAGAGTCAGATAACATTGTACGTGCAGCCTCAATCAAAGTCCTATTCTTACGTTCTGCAACCCCATTCTGCTGTGGAGTCCTTGCGGCACTGAATTGGTGTTCAATACCATTGCTCAAACAGTACAGTTCCATAATTGAGTTCTTAAACTCTGTACCGTTATCACTCCTTATCTTCTTGATTCTCAATTCACAAAGATTTTGCAACTTATCGAATACATAAATGAGAATCTCAGGCACTTCATCCTTGGTCTTCAGAAAATAAACCCTAGAAAACCGCGAATAGTCATCCGTCACAACCAGGCAATAAGAAGCTCCTCCCAAACTCTTCTTTCTGACTGGCCCAAAAAGATCCATGTGAAACAGCTCCAAGGGCTTCTCAGTTTAATTGGCCAGCTTCGGTCTGTGAGACTTCTTATGTTTCTTGCCTTTCTGACAAGGGACGCAGTGATCATTCAGCCCAAAGGATTGCTTGGGGACACCTCGCACTAGATCATTTTTGATCAGATAATTCATCTTACGAAAGTGCAAATGTCCCATACGCCTGTGCCATAATAACGATTCCTTCTCGGGAGCTTTAGATAGTAGACATGTGAGCTGTGTAGTTTCCACAGTACTCATGTCAAGAATATACGTGTCTCGCTCTCGAGGTGCCCGCAGTAGCAACCATTCTTCAGGGATTACAAATCCCGGCTTCAATATACAACACTCAGTATTTGTGAAAGCAGTAGTGTACTTTTGATCGCACACTTGAGAGACACTGAGAAGGTTGTGTTGCAATTGTTCCAATAAATTTACCTTCTCAAAGCTTACCATTCCATTGGTAAGCGTTCCCTGACCAGAAATAATGCCCCCCTTATCACCGGCGAAAGCCACTTAACCTCCGTTGTAATAATGAACTTCAGAGAGAAGAGAGACATCACCGGTCATGTGCCGAGAGCAACCACTATCGATATACCATTTACTATTCCTTACAGATTCAGGTTGCTGTGGTACCACCAACAAGGTAAATTAGTTAGAAATGGAGACCCAAGCCTCGATAGTCTTGGGTACTCCAGTGACATCATCAACAACAACCATATCAGTCAAAAGTTTATTTTCAAACATTTTAGAATATTTGACTAATGGACTATTGTTGGATGTAGAATCTTTACAAGATTCTTTAATCTTCCAAACCTGCTTTGGCTTGGATGCTTGTGAGTCAACAACTTTGAGCTTTAAGTTTTGCAAAGTATTTTGATCAACTTTATTGACTTTGACAACTGGGACAGAAGTCTTTGAGCCTTTCATTGAAATAGACTTCTTTGAAAGCTTCTTAAATTTTGAGACTCGCGAAACTTGCTTTCCAAACTGTTTCTTAGCAAGCACAGGACAATTATTTATCAAATGACCTTGCTTCTTGCAGTAGAAGCAAGATCGATGCTCAACATTAGATTGAAATTGAGGAATAAAACGATGAGCCCGACCAAAAGAAGCAGGTGTTGAACACTCACATTGTTGTGAACATTCAACAGGGGATGCTTTTGAGGTATGTTTAGAAGATTTATTTTGAATATTCAATTTAGAAGCAATCTTCTTTTGAGGTTCAACCGTAGCTTTACCTTGTCCTTTTGATATAGCCCGTTCATTTCTTTCAATAGTAATGATATGATTTTCAGGCTTGACGTTTTTCTTAACTGGTCGATACTCTTGATCAGTTATATCCTCAATTTCAATTTCCTCTTCAATAATACGAGGAAGCACAGAAAGAGTCTTTCCTAATTTAGGCTCAACTAGATTTTCAGACTTAATAAGTTCAGTATGATGAATCTCGGCCTTAACAGGCTTAACTTTCTCAACCTTTTGAGTCGTACTTGTTTCAGACTCACTAGTATTAGCCCTAACTCGCTCGGGCCTACTAGTTTCAGGTTGTGGAGATGCAGTGATGGCATCTTCAGCCTTAGCTAGCTCAGGCTTACTTATTTTTATACTAACTGCAGGTTTAACAGGTTTGACATCTATCTTTGGATAGATAGGTGTCAAGTCATTAATATTTTCCCTGACAGGCATGGGAAGATAGTCTTTAGGAGGTGGGACTTGATGATAACCAAGTCCTGCCTTGCTTTTGGTATCCGTCCTCTGTGCCTGGAGGATTTCATCAAAAACTAGAGAGGAGGCGGAAAAGTTAGATATCTTTTTCTTTAAATTTAGAACCTCAGTTTGAGATTCAACAAGTTCTTTCTTTACAAATGATAGCATATCTACATAGCTACCAATCTCATCTTGTTGTTCAAAGATTTTAGCCTTAAGTTCCTTTTTCTCTTCTAAAATAGCTTTTAACTTTTCACCACTTGCCTTATCACTGTTTCTCAAAATGTCATTTGTTTCATTTAAATTTTTGATAACAGTGTTAAGACGTTTGGTGTCCTCTCTATACCTGTTTAACTAGTTAGTTAATTTAATGCATGATACACAGGATAAAGGTTCATAATCTACCTCATGCACTTCAGCCATCAGTGCTCGTTCTGTATCTTCTTCATCTGGATCAGATCACTCCCAAGCATTGTAAGAAAGCAGCAAAGCAGCGGAAACCATCGCTTTCTCATCATTCTTGGCCTTATCAGATGAATTATACTGCGAAGGTTTAGATAAACTAGAAGGTGGGTTCTTCTTATGGTCACATTCACGAGCAAAGTGACCATAATTATGACATTGGTAGCATTTCACCTTGCTCTTATTAAAACCAAGACCCTTCTCTTCTGGATCAGTAACGTTCTTCCTTCCAGTTTTCTTCAAGAAGTTTTTAACGCGTCTTGTGAGCATAGCCATACTCCATTTCAGATCCATACGCTCAAGTTCTTCTTGATCAATCTGACTGAAGTCTTCTTTAGTTAGATTCACAGTACTATTCTTGTTTGACAGAAAGTCATCATAAGCAGACAAGAAAGTAGTGAAGACAGCTGCATGTTCTTCAGCAACTGCAGGAGATACGCCTTGGAAATGTGAATAGGTACCACCTTCACCTGAGGAGGTAGTATATCCAAAACTACCAGAAGTACTTGGAGCACCAGAACCCCCAAAGAAAAATGCAGGACCAGCAGCTTGAGGTGCTGTAGCAGGAACATCCACACCATATAGTTTTGGATTTTGAAGGTGTGTTGTAGCTTTGGTTTCCTTTTTCTGCATATCAAGAAGATCAACAGCAATCTGTCCTACCAAATCATCAAGTTCCATATCCATGATGTCTTCGTCTTTTTCCATCAACAGTACTCTAGTATTCCACTTTTTGGGTAAGGAACCCAAAAGTTTCTTGTTCACATCAGTTTTGTCGAGAGTAACGCCTCCCTCAACTAATTCACTCACAAGCTGTGAGTATCGACTGCACATTTCTTCAAGAGATTCAGTAGGCAGCATATCAAAGACTTCAAACTGTTTCTTGACTAGATCCAGTTTGTTCTTTTTATATTGAGTACTTCCACCACACTTCTTTTCAAAACCAGTCCATAAATCATATGCAGTTTTGTGGTGTCGTAATTGTCTCAATAATTGTTGAGGTAAGGCCATGGTAATAGCAGAATATGTCTTTCTCTCAGTGTCAAAGGCCTTACGTTCCTCAGGAGTCATAGACTTAATGGATTTTTCAGGTATAGGTCCATTATGAACACCAGTTTTTAAAGGACGTTCATATCTTTCCTCTAAGTATATAAGCATTTCAGGATCATTGAATGATACGAATGCTTCAAATCTTTGATGCCAGTCCGAATAATTCATACCGTTGGTATACATGGGTGGTTTATTTGTTGAGCCCACCTCACTATTATGCTTTAACATAGCTCCTACTTGTTGAAGAGATGATGATGTAGACGCAGTCATTATAACGGATTCGAGAGACTTTTTAAAATTTTCTTGAAACTGGAGTATGCGACACTAAGGTTGTGTCGCAAAAGTACATATAGCGACACTAAAATTGTGTCACAAGAGAATCTGTGTCGCAAATTCTGTGTCGCAACAGTATGTCGCAAAGATTATGTCGCAACTTAATGTCGCAAAACAGGTATGTCGCACAACTATGTCGCACCGTATGTCGCAATCTGTGTTGCAACGTTATGTCGCAAAATATACTATGTCGCAAGGTTAATGTCACAAAAACCCTACAGCGACACAAATGTTAAGTCCCAGCCTTGTGTCGCAAAACGGCGCTGTCAGATGCCAAAAACCTCAAAAACGAAAATTTTCGAAACCTAAAACCTTTTTAACAAAAAATTTCGTAAAAGCTTAGATTTTTAGCCTCAATAACTCCAAATTTCAGCTCCAAAATACCTATAATGAAGATCAAACACCAAAAAAGATGTTAAATAATCAAAATATGTATTAAAAACGTACCTAAACGATTTGATACCACTAAAATCCTTAGATTTAATTGCTCTGATACCAATTGTAGATCCCTAGTCTGATCTTAAAATCAAATCGTCTCAATTAATCCAACGCGCGGAATTCGTTAGATTAAATCAAACACAAATACAAAGCTAAAACAAATAAGCACAATCCAAGAACCACTTTATATTTGTATTACTAAATTCTCAGTCAAGATTTACAGCTGAAAAACTCAGAGAAATAATACCAAAAAGTCTAACCTAATTACAAAGTAATTAGGCCTATTTATACTAATCTGGCCGACTTATGCGACACAAGACTTGTGTCGCAGAGATCACTATTGCGACACAATCACTATGTCGCAACTACAACTAATGCGACACAAGCCAATTACATTTACAAACACATTACAGACTAGACCAACTGACAGACACACTAAGATGTATCAACAGTTTTGGTAACGACAAACGTATACTAGAATTATGTAAGTTTTGATGAAAATTAACTAGCGAATATCAATCGTAAACGAATCAAATATATTTTGATGAAAATTATAAACTTGTAAAATAAAATTTTACAACTCAAATATCACAAATAAACTTTACAATATACATAAACATGTCACAAATTAAATATGTAACACTTAAGCTTTTATTTCACATTATATTTAACAAAAAAAAAAAAGAACCCCCCCCCTTCTTGACTACTCAAATCCCCCACGAACTTCTTTTGTGTACATGCATACTTCACCTTTCATTTCTCCCAACACTCTTCATCATTTCCTCTCATTTCTCTCTCAAAAGTACACATAAAACCTCCCATTATACACACTAAACTCCAGCCCTTTTTCAATTAAAGATCATCACATTAGAGGTGTTCTTACACCAAAATAAATCTTCTAAGGTATAACCACCTACTTGTACTTTCATTTCTTGTATTTCTTTACTTATATCTTATATACTAAAAGATTAAGTCCCATTTATTAATGATAAGTCTTAATAATTCAATTTAGTATATTAAGTCCTATTCATTAATGTTAATTCTTATTAATTCAATTTAATTTTTAATTTAATTAATTAATGTAAATAAAATGAGAGGATGAACTCAAACTTCACATATATTATCATATCATCAAGTCGTCAACTATTATCATCGTCAGAAACATGGTAACCTAGTTACAATTATATTGGGTGCTTAATTTTTATGGATATCAACTCAACCGTTGATTAACTCTCTTCTCAGAGTCAAAAAGAAAAGCTTTAACATATGAAAAACTACCGGGAGGCACATAATGGAAGTTTCAAACCACTAAATCATGTTAAATGTTAAATGAATTGTCTCTTTAGTTTTTTCTTATTGTTTTGTTAAGCCTTTTTTATAGTCGTATGCGTTTGAGCTTTGTTTAACTCAACTTATTTTATAGCTATATAACTAAACATTACGACACACGTTTTAATTAGATACACCATCATATTTAGATCTCAACAATTTACACAAACATTACATAATGAACAATCTTATACAAACTGTGTGCATTGCACGGGTCTGAATGACTCTTTCATGTAAATACTTCGATTATATGCCTTTATCATGGCTATAATACACATAAAGAGTTTGATGTTTGTAGGTTGTCCTCACACATGTTTATGTGTTAAAAGAAAACGGCAACTCATGATCAAACCGAAATCAAATCGAAAATCGTCTTTTGTTGGTTAAAATGAACAAACTACATGTTCTTGTTAATTTAAATGGTTTAAATTGTTGGAAATCATTCCTAACACATCATGGTTGTATTTTAACACCATGAGAAGTGGACTTCTTATCCATATTGCATCCCCCATAATTCGAGTCCGAGTAAGCAGTGAGTGCGAAGGTTTTCTCATTAGAATACCAGAGACCAAGAGTTGGTCTACATTTGAGATAACCGAAGATTCGCGTAACTACCTTCATGTGAGACACCTTCGGTTTAGCCTGATACCTGGAACAGAGAGACACTGCAAAGACAATGTCCGGACGCGATGCAGTGAGATACATCAAAGAACCAATCATAGATCGGTAATCTTTTACCGGACAGTCCTCTTCATCTTCCGCTGGACCAAGGTGATGATTCAGCTCTAAAGGCGTCCCATAGGATTTACAGTCAGTCAAGTTATACCGCGTAAGCATATCATTGACGTACTTGGACTGATGAATGTAAATCCCTTTAGCAGATTGTTCGACTTGTACGCCCAAGAAAAAGTTAAGCTCCCCCATTGCACTCATTTCAAATTTTGACTTCATGATCCCCTCGAAGTCGCGACACAGTTCATCCTTAGTGGAACCAAAGATGATGTCATCCACATAAACCTGTACTAATAACAAGTCCTCCCCTGCATGCTTGATGAAGAGAGTACTGTCGATCGTTCCTCGTACAAAACCATTCTTCAGAAGATGAGTCGCAAGCCGCTCATACCAAGCTCTAGGAGCTTGATGAAGACCATACGATGCCTTGTCCAGCTTGCAGACGTAGTTCGGATGAACAGAGTCTTCAAAACCAGGCGGCTGTTTGACATAGACCTCTTCAACCACTTGACCATACAGAAATTCACTCTTAACGTCAAGCTGGTAAACCCGAAATCCTTTGAATGAAGCGTACGCCAGGAAAATGCGGATGGATTCCAAACGAGCAACCTGGGCAAAAACTTCATCGTAGTCCAGACCTTCAATTTGAGTGAAGCCCTGGACCACTAGACGTGTTTTGTTGCGAATTACCACGCCTCGATCATCCTTCTTCACACGATATACCCAACGAGTGCCAATAGGATGAACACCCTTGGGTAAAGGCACCAAAGTCCAGTATGGATCCTTCAACGCATCAGCTGTCTTCTTCGGTTCTACTTGTGAGAGAAAGCATTCTTCAATTTCCGAAGCAAGACAAACAGGATCAGTGTCGGTAACAGGAGACGGTGTCAACACAGATTGTTCAGCAGCAGCAATTTGTCGTCTCGTTAAAACACCTTTGTTTAAATCACCAAGAATAGCATCAACTGGATGTGACACATTGATCCGAGAACTCGGAATTGCAGCCGGAACGATGATAGAATCAAGGTTTGTAGAGTCAGCTTCAAGTTCGAGTTGAAGTGCAGGTAAATCTTCAAGGTCAGATGCAGGTGATTGAACAGAATCCTCAAACATTTGTTCCTCATCATTTGTAGGATCAGGAACATTCTCAGTAACGAGTGGAGGTGGAGTCTCACAAGTAGCAGCAGGAGCAGTTGCTGGTGTTGCTATAGGTGGTGAAGGAACAGAGATGGGTGGTGTTTCAGAGGCGATGTCCAGCCCGTGAAGAAGTTTCACTATATCCTCTTCTTCATTCACCTCAGGAATATTAAAAGAATCAAACAGTGTTTGATAGTCAAACAAATATTCGGGTCCCTTCCCCTGAGGGTTGTCAGTGTAATGGAAAAAGGTGACTTCAAAATGTTCTTCCACACGCTTGGACACTAGATTATACACACGTTTGTTTGGTGAGTTATTAGAGAATCTTAGAAAAACACATTCACAAGATTTCTCACCAACTTAGCAATTCGTTCCTTGGTGTGCATAATAGTGCATACGCAGCCGAATGGTTCAAGAAACTATAGATTAGGCTTTCTGTTGTTGAACAATTCATAGGATATCTTGTTCTTCTTCTTAACCATTAACACTCGATTCAGAACGTAGCAGGCCGTATTCACAGCTTCGGCCCAAAATGTGATTGGAAGCTTAGAGTCAGATAGCATTGTACGTGCAGCCTCAATCAAAGTCCTATTCTTACGTTCTGCAACCCCATTCTGCTGTGGAGTCCTTGCGGCACTGAATTGGTGTTCAATACCATTGCTCAAACAATACAGCTCCATAATTGAGTTCTTAAACTCTGTACCGTTATCACTCCTTATCTTCTTGATTCTTAAATCACAAAGATTTTGCAGTTTGTCGAATAGATTGATGAGAATCTCAGGCACTTCATCCTTGGTCTTCAGAAAATAAACCCAAGAAAACCGCGAATAATCATCCGTCACAACTAGGCAATACGAAGCTCCTCCCAAACTCTTCTTTCTGACTGGCCCGAATAGATCCATGTGAAACAGCTCCAAGGGCTTCTCAGTTGAATTGGCCAGCTTCGGTCTGTGAGACTTCTTGTGTTGCTTTCCTTTATGACAAGGGACGCAGTGATCATTCAGTCCAAAGGATTGCTTAGGGACACCTCGTACTAGATCATTCTTGATCAGGTAGTTCATCTTGCGAAAGTGCAAGTGTCCCATACGCCTGTGCCATAATAACGATTCCTTCTCAGGAGCTTTAGATAGAAGACATATGAGATGTGTAGTTTCCACAGTACTCATGTCAAGAATATACGTGTCTCGCTCCCGAGGTGCCCTCAGTAGCACCCATTCTTCAGGGATTACAAATCCCGGCTTCAATATGCAACACTCAGTGTCTGTGAAAGTAGTAGTGTACTTTTTAACGCACACTTGAGAGACACTGAGAAGATTGTGTTGCAATTGTTCTACAAAATTCACCTTCTCAAAGCTTACCATTCCATTAGTAAGCATACCCTGACCAGAAATAACTCCCCCTTTATCACCAGCGAAGGCCACATAACCTCCATTGTAAGCATGAACCTCAGATAAAAGGGAAACATCACCGGTCATGTGCCGAGAACAACCGCTGTCGATATACCATTTACTATTCTTTACAGATTCAGGTTGCTGCGGCACCACAAACAAGGTAAATTAGTTAGAAATGGAGACCCAAGCCTTTATAGTCTTGGGTACTCCAGTAACATCATCAACAATGACCACATCAGTCAAAACTTTGTTTTCATAAAGTTTAGAATGTTTGACTGATGAGGTATTGTCGGATGTAGAATCTTTGCAAGATTTTTTAATCTTCCAAACCTGCTTTGGTTTGGATGCTTGCAAGTCAACAACTTTGAGCTTCAAGTTTTGCAAAGTATTTTGCTCAACTTTGTTGACTTTGACAACTAGGACAGGAGTCTTTAAGCCTTTCATTGAAATAGACTTCTTTGAAGGATTCTTAAATTTTGAGACTCGCGAAACCTGTTTCCCATACTGTTTCTTCGCAAGCACGGGACAAACATTTATCAAATGACCTTGCTTCTTGCAGTAGAAGCAGGATCGATGCTCAACACTTGATTGAGATTGAGGAATAAACCGATGAGCTCGACCAAAAGAAGCATGTGTTGAACAGTCACATTTATGTGAGCATTCAACAAGAAATGCTTTAGAAGAGTTTTTAGAAGATTTATTTAATATAGTTGGTTTAGAAACAATCTTCTTTTGAGGTTCAGCCATAGCTTTACCTTTTCCTTTTGTTATAGCCTGTTCATTTCGTTCGATAGTAAGTATATGATTTTCAGGCTTGACGTCTTTCTTAACTGGTCGATACTCTTGATCAGTTATATCAATTTCAATTTCCTCTTCAATAATACGAGGAAGCACATAAAGAGTCTTTCCTAATTTAGGCTCAACTATATTTTCAGACTTAATAAGTTCAGTCTGATGAATCTCAGCCTTAATAGGCTTAACTTTCTCAACCTTTTGAGTCTTACTTGTTTCAGACTCACTAGTATTAGCCCTAACTGGCTCGGGCCTACTAGTTTCAGGTTGGATGCAATGAAGACAGTTTCAGCCTTAACTAACTCAGGCTTACTTATTTTGATGCTAACAGCAGGTTTGACAGGTTTAACATCTATCTTTGTAAAGATAGGCATTAAGTCATTAACATTATCCCTAACAGGCATGGGAAGATAATCCTTAGGAGGTGGGACTTGATGAAAACCAAGTCCTGCCTTACTTTTGGTATCGGTCCTCTGTGCCTGTAGGATTTCATCAAAGACTAGAGAGGAGACCGAAAAGTTTGAAAGCTTTTTCTTTAAATTTAGAACCTCAGTTTGAGATTCAACAAGTTCTTTTTTAACAGATGATAGTACATCAACATAGCTATCAATTTCATCTTGTTGTTCAAAAAATTTAGCTTTCAATTCCTTTTTCTCTTCTAAAATAGCTTTTAACTTTAAACCACTTGCCTTATCACTGTTTCTTAACATGTCATTTGTTTCATTTAAATTTTCAATAACAGTGTTAAGGCGTTTGGTATCCTCTCTATACCTGTTTAGTTGGTTAGTCAATTTAATGCACGAAATACATGATAAAGGTTCATCATCTACCTCATGCACCTCAGCCATCAGTGCCTTTTCTGCATCATCCTCATCTGGATCAGACCATTCCCAAGCATTGTTAGAAAGCAGCAGTGCAGCGGAAACCATTGTCTTCTCATCATTTTTGGTCTTATCAGTTGAGTTGTACTGAGAAGGTTTAGATAGGCCAGAAGGTGGGTTCTTCTTATGGTCACATTCACGAGCAAAGTGTCCATAGTTATGACACTGGTAGCATTTCACCTTGCTCTTGTTAAACCCCAGACCCTTCTCTTCCGAATCAGTGACATTCTTCCTTCCAGTTTTCTTCAAGAAGTTCTTGACTCTTCTTGTGAGCATAGCCATGATCCACTTCAAGTCCATACGCTCAAGCTCTTCTTGATCAATTTGACTGAAATCTTCTTCAGTCAGATCCACAGTGCTGTTCTTGTTGGATAGGAAGTCATCATAAGCCGACAAGAAAGCTGTAAAGACAGCTGCATGTTCTTCAACAACTGCAGGAGATGCACCTTTGAAGTTTGAATAAGCACCACTCCCACTTGAAGAGTTGATGGAAGGATATCCAAATCCACCAGATGTACTTGGAGCACCAGAACTACCAGAACCTCCAGAGAAAAATGCAGAACTAGCAGCTTGAGTCACTACAGCAGGAACATCCACACCATATAACTTCGGGTTTTGAAGGTGTGCAGTAGCTTTGGTTTCCTTTTTCTGCATATCTAAGAGATCAACAGCAATCTGTCCAACCAAATTATCTAGCTCCATATCCATAATGTCTTCATCTTTTTCCATCAGCAGCACTCGTGTATTCCACTTTTTGGGTAAGGAACCCAAAAGCTTCTTGTTAACATCAGTTTTGTCGACATTTACACCTCCCTCGACTAATTCACTAACAAGCTGAATATCTACTGCACATATCTTCAAGAGATTCAGTAGGCAGCATGTCAAAGACTTCAAATTGTTTCTTGACTAGATCCAGTTTGTTCCGTTTGTACTGATCACTGCCACCACATTTCTTTTCAAACGCAATCCATAAATCATACGCAGTTTTGTGGTGGCGAAGTTGTCGGAGAATCTGTTGAGGTAAAGCCATGGTAATAGCAGAGTAAGTCTTCTTTTCGTGTCAAAAGCCTTACGTTCCTCAGGAGTCATAGACTTAATGGATTTTTCAGGAATAGGTCCATCAAAGATATCGGTCCTCCCGGGGTATTCATATCTTTCTTCCATATAAATTAGCATTTCAGGATCGTTGAAAGATACAAATGCTTCAAATCTCTGACGCCAATCCGAGTAATTCATTCCATTTGTATACATAGGTGGTTTATTTGTTGAACCCACCTCACTATTATGTTTTAACAAAGCCCCAACTTGTTGAATAGATGCTGATGCAGAAGACGTCATCGTAACGGGCTCGAGAGACTTTTCAAAAAATTTGCTAAAACTGGAGTTAGCGACACTAATGTTGTGTCGCAACTTGTGTCGCAGAAGATCTAACAGCGACACAAATATTGTGTCGCGAGATATCTGTGGCGCAGACCTTGTGTCGCAAAACAAGTATGTCGCAACTTTTATGTCGCAAAGATTAAAGTCGCTAAAACCCTATTAGCGACACAAATTAATGTCGCAGACTTGTGTCGCAAAACGGCGCTGTCAGACCCCAGAAAACTCAAAAACGAAAAATTTTGAAACCTAATGATTTTTTAATGAAAAACTTCGTAAAAGCTTAGTTTTTTAGGCTTAAAAACTCCAAGTTTCAGCTTCAAAACACTTTATAATGAAGATCAAACACCAAAAAAATGTTAAATAATCAAAATAAGTATTAAAAACTTACCAAAACGATTTGATACCACCAAAGTCAATGATTATGGCTCTGATACCAATTGTAGATCCCTTAGGATGGATCTTTTGATCAAATCGAATGGTGGAGACAAACACAAACACAAAGAATATAAAGCTTAAAACAATGAAGTGCAAGTCAATAATAATATACTTTATATTTCTTTACCAAATATTCTCTCAATACAAAGCAGCCAAAACAGAGAATAAGTGTGTGTGAAAATCCCCAAAAAGTCTCTTGAATTACAAAGTAATTGGAAGTATTTATACTAAAACTGGCCGACTTTAGCGACATAAGCATTATGTCGCTAAGACACTATGCGACATAACACTATGTCGCAAACACAACTAATGCGACACAAGGCTTGTGTCGCATAACACATAAAATGTAATTCTAACTAGCTCAATTACATTAACAAACACATTACAGACTTGACCAACTGATAGACACACTAAGATGCATCAACAATAACCCCCCGTGTCTTCAGCTTGGTCTTCAAAATCTTCATTCAAACCAATTGTAGATCCCTTAGGATGGATCTTTTGATCAAATCGAATGGTGGAGACAAACACAAACACAAAGAATATAAAGCTTAAAACAATGAAGTGCAAGTCAATAATAATAATACTTTATATTTCTTTACCAAATATTCTCTCAATACAAAGTAGCCAAAACAGAGAATAAGTGTGTGTGAACATTTTGGTGTATTTTTCACTACCAACGATTTTTAGACCTCATCCAATGATTGAAGCCTTGTCTTTTATGCATGAACATGTTTTTTACATAAACATAAACATATTTTAACATTTTAAACCATTTATTCTAGCAAGAACATGTAAATAAACTCTATAACATCAAAAAGTCGACTTTTCAGTTTGATTTTCGGTTTGATCATAGGTTGCCCTTTTGTTTTAACACTTAAACAAGTGTAAGGGAACCTACAAACCATCAAACCTTGTATGAGAATTTTAGCCATGAAAAAGGCATAAAATCCATGTTTTAGAAGATTTAAAGAAAGAAAAAGGAAGAAAATGAAGCTAGAACACTTTAAGATTGATAATTTTTGGTTGAAAGAGGGTTGGAAAGTTTTGTGTTCTTGAGAGAAAATTGAGAGTGTTTTTGAAAGTGGAAATGAAGAAATGATGAAAATGAAAGAGTGTGTAAGTGTAGAAGGCTTTTTGCATGGAATCTAAGCTAGTTCGTGGGGAATTGAATGGTCAAGAAGGGGTGGGATGAAGGAGGCCGGTTTTTGGCTTAAAAATAAAGGTTTTTATTTAAGTTTTTTGTTAAAATATAATGTATATTAGTTGGGCTATTTATTTGTATTAAAATTGCACAAGTCTTGTACATTTCAAGCCTTTAAATTGTGTTGTTTCAATGCTTAATATTTGGGTTATAAAAATTGATGTTCTAAATTTCTAAAATACTTCAAATTGTATTTAGATTTTTTATAATGGATATTAAAGTATTAGTTTGTCGGATTCGATTCGGGTCGCGTTTGCCGAGTTACGGAATTTCGGTTAATTCCGATTTTTGTAATGTTTTTGTGGTTAAAGTTTGAGTCATGAAACTTTATCTTATAAGTTTATAACACTCATCAAAATGTATTTGATTCAATCACGATTGACATTCGCGAGTTAATTAACCGATTTTCGGTTGCGTTTACTGAGTTACGGAATTTCTAGTTAAATTCCGATTTTTGCGATATGATAAATATTTTGTGATGACTTATGAAATTTAATTTCATTTGTTTTCTTTGGCACTTTGTAACCTAATTTTGTGTTCCTCACAGTCTTAAAGTCCGCTAAGCAATCTCCTAGAACGTTACACGATTTCAGTAACTTACGGTTTCGGTACTTAAGGAGTTGTAACCTAGACTTTTCACTAGGATTTTAGAGTGCTGTAAACGTAATTAAATGTACTAGGAATTTAAGTGCGGTGTTAACCTGAAATTTTTGACGGTTGTCACAACTGCATCTTCTATTATATACTGCATTAGATATATATATATACTGCATTATTTATTTACTGCTAAATATTTTATGTATGTTGCATCTTGTATATGTTGCATCTTGTATGTTTACTGCAACATTTGTTATGAAGTTAATGTTTTTTGTATTTTTTTAATACTGCATTTCTAGTGTTCTGTTGCTGCATTTTTGAATACTGCATCATAATATGCTGGATCATACTTGGTTTTGGATTGCAACTTATATATGTTGAATTATCATATTTTTTTTCTTTTGATAATATAAACTGAGTCTGAATATTCTGCAAATTTACTGTGTATTATGGTATCTTACATTTTTGTATTTTTACATATTATGGTGTATTTGTATTTTTGTTCAAAATTAGATTGTTATTTTTTTTTTTTTATAGCATTTTCATGTTTTAGTTCATTTTGTAGGAAAATCAGTTCTACAGAAAGCAGAAAAGAAATCTGTCAAAATTAAAACTGTCAAGCTAGAAGTTGAAAATAAAAAAGGAGGAAGGAAGAGAAAAGAGCCAGATCAAGTTCAAGATTAGGAAGTTAAGGTTTTTTAGGCTTGAGGCAAGATCATCACCCAAATGGTTGACTTCAATTGTTAATACTGTTACTTCTCAACAGAAGGTGTTAATAGAAGAACTGGGATTTGGATCATTACTTAATGGATGGTTTAAATTTCAAATAGTGCCAGCAAAGTTGGGCTTGTTTGTTGTTGAAATGTTCAACCCACAAACCTGCAAGTTTAAGTTCCCGGATGGCAGGTTAATCAAAGTTACAAGGGAGTTAATTCATTCTACTACTGGATTTCCCATTGGTGGTACTGCAATTAAAACTAAGGGTAGATAAACTTCTGAAGATCATATACTTGCGGATTAAAAATCAAAATAGGGAATCAAAAAGAAAGGTGATGTGTTGTATGTCAAGCAGATTCATAATTGGAAGGTGGATGGGATAGATGCTGATGAATGGTTCAAGTACAATTTTCTGGTTGTTATTACAACGTTGTTGATGGAGTCAATAAAAAGTGGGTATGTGAATAACATGATTTTCTCTGTTGTTTCACAACCTGGTTGTAAGTCTGTACGTATTCGGATCGATAACAAGGTTATCTAAATGTATTAAGGTGCGGAATCCCTCAATACTTAGTTATAGGATCTATAACGATTTGTTTCACAATTATAGTGAATCGGGTATCTAATTGCTTTGTATTGACTATTAACGAATGTTAAACGATCAACACCTAGCCTTTAGAATGTATAAACGCTCTGGAAAACTCAAGTAATTCGTATTAGGTTAATGGCAAAAATTAATTAGGTATGAAACCTAATTTGTATTTATAACCGTCTCAGTTCACGGCTTTTGGGCTTCAGCGAACTGACTTAGTTCGCAGCCCATTGTAGCCCAGCGAACTGACTCGGTTCGCAGTCCAAATTTGTCCTGCGAACTGACTCGGTTCGCGGTCAACCTTGGTCAATATTTTTCAGCTTTTTGATTTTTCACTCTAAAATGATTTCCAACAAAAGTTTTTCATTTACAATTCAAAACCAATGTACAAACTCGATTACTATTATTACAAGTCCTATTACAAGCTAGATCTGTTGTCACAAAACATGTCTCAACAGACTCCCCCTTGACAATAGCTCTAGCTGCCTTAGCGTCTTGGTCTTCAAGTTTGTCTTTGATAATCACTTGTAAATTTTACTACCCGCATATATCTTCAGCTTAACGCATGTCTTAACCATTGACTGATAATCTCGAGCAACATCTTCCCATCCTTCAATAGCAGTGATCCTATTCTTGTGTAACATTAATAGGTCAGCCTTTGATAGGTTCATTAGATGTCGTCGATCATAAACCTTTAAGATCTCTCTCTCTTCATATTCAACTTCATCATCATGTTCAAACATGAGAGCTTTACCAGTCACAGAATCCACAGACCATCTCTTCAATTTGCCTAAGATATCTTGAGGCATAGTCTTTAATGGAATCTGTGGCATGCACTTAACAGCTGGATATACTTTCATCCTTTGACGCCTTCCAGTTCTTTCGCTTCTTTCATTAAGCTTTATTGTTTTTCCAACCCTTGGCTTAATTCTTTGAAACTTCAATGATCTACCCTCAGTCTTGATAATATTTTCTACATATCGTCCAAAAGGATCATTACTGGGGTTAATCATTTCTAACCTAGCCAAGTCCCGAATTTCAAAATGCGGCAAAGAACTAAAGACTGCAAGCTTCTTTTCAAAGTATTGAACTCCGTCATATCTCTTTATAGCAAAGAGCTTTAAGTCAGCGTCGTAGTACCATCCAATGATACCTCTTTTGGATATACGCTTTCCTGTAATATCCACCTCTTTAATCCTAGTCTTTTCCTTTCTCCTTTTCAAAGGCCTAAACATCGGATTGTTTTTAAGTCTATCAGGAAGATCATCTTCATATTCAGAATCAGTTGATTCAGCTAGATTTTCCTCTAGGTCTATAACTGTTTCTCCATCTTCATCCTGAATAACCACGTGGGTCTTTGACGGGCTCACAATGTGTTCATCGATATTAGCATCGGGATCTACACATTCGTCTAACTCAACGTCAGAAGTGGATGTCCAATCTTCAGGAGGTACAAACTCTCCCTCCTCTAGATTGTAATCAATTTCCTCATCTAACTCATCTGGCATATCGCCTTCAGAATCAGACAGGTTGAGCATTTCCAGATCTAAAAGAGCACACACACAAATAAAATATTAATACATAAATTCTTTCATTGATTTCTCTGAATCAATCTAAGAATTTCCTTATTAATCCTTTTTGTGTATCTAATGCTCATTATATATAATCTTTATAAATCTTTAAATGATTTCTCTGAATCATTCTAAGAGATCTAAGATTATGACATACTAGCAAACATTAATTAATCTTAAACATTAATGTACTGTAATCAAGAATGATCACCAAACATTCAAGGTTACAATTAATTAATTATATAATTTCCAAGACTTAATTGAACGATTAAGTGTACGAGACTTAATTTTCAATTATATTTTCTAAATTATATATCATTTGCAAGTTATAGACAATTGCATAATTAACTTGTCAATTAAAAATTCTCAAGTCTATAATGCATAGATTGTTATAGAAGTTTGACCGCTGATATTAAATCAGGAAACGCCACACGACTATATATTAGTCGGAAGACTTTCGATCAAAATTCCACACAATCTTTAATAATTGTAACTTATTTAACATATTTAACTTGTTATTATAAATCTCAAGTCAAATAAACATATTTCACTTGTAATTAAAATCTCAAGTCTAATACAAAATAAATATTAAGTTACAAATTTTAACAAATATATTTAATCTAAATGAATAACTGCTTCACCTTCATTAGCAGCTCCATCTCTCGTGCTAGTACCAGCACTACTTCCACCTGTAGACTCCCCCTGAATTATAGGAAGCTCACCAGTCGTTGACGGACCAGTCGGCTCTCTATCTTTCTGTGCATCGGGATCTTTATCTGCATCATCATGCCTCTTCTTTAGTAACTCATCATCCTTGCATTGCTCATGTCGCCTCTTCTTTAACTCTTCATCTTCTTGGCGAGCCAATTGATATGCCAAAATCTCTCCCTGAGACGGCTGGCCCGTCAACATACTGGCAACAAGACGTTCTAATCGGTCAATCTGACGTTGCCGATCAGAAGACTCGTTGAGCAGAAGTACGTGAGAATGCAACAGATGAGTGTTGGCGGCCGTGTGAGTGGCTACCTGTGTAGCAAGAATACGGTTTTGATGTTCTAAGGTCTGAACCCAAAGCTCCAGATTAGAAATCCTCTCAGAAGCTCTTACAGGAACAGTAGGCGGTGGAGTAAGGGCACGGTCAGATCGAGGAGTATGTTGTTCAATCTGCGCAGCTACATTTGCCAAAAGTAAGCGAGCTGCAATGCGACGAGCTTTAGTAGTCGTAAGAGTAACGGGAGCATTAGCAGCAAGCTCTGAAATAGGTGAAGGTTGCAGAGTAGGCTTTGCGTTTGGTGGAGCTGAATCTTGAACAACTGGACTAGGCAAGTTGCCAATAGTCAGTTGAGCAGTAGAAGAACGGATTCTCTTGCGTCGTTGAGTTTGAAGTGGTTAAACATCTTCATCCTCAGAATCTGTATCAATCAAGTAATCAGGATCAGTATCAACAGCTTTACGCTTTCCTTTCAATGCAGGATCCATGATTAGCTTGGAACCCTGACAAATCATTCCTTCCGAAATACCCGAAGAATAAGGGTGAGGAGCATCATCGTCCGTCTCCTCAGAATCAGATGCAGTGGCACCATCCTTGCTAAAGGCACCAGAAGGCCCAGCATCTCGATCATCCTGATCTCGTTACCTTCAGGTCTAACGTCCTCGAGATCGACGATTTCAGTAGCCTGAAAATTTTCCACCTCAGCTAAGAGTGGATCACTGGCCTGGTCATTTTGTACCAAGACATCATGTAAAACCTAAGCAGCAATATCAGGTTGAGATGTCTGATTCATCACATCTTCAATAAGCTCGTGCGGCCCAGGTTGTTGAGCAACAACCACTGGCTGAGCTGGAACTTGTGCTGTAGGTTGAGGTTGAGCTTGTTGTTGAGCATCGGCATCCAACCAACCATTATTTGGTGGAGCAACATAGTTTTCATCAAGAAGATGTCCAAAAAGATCACAAGCTTCCGGCTTGACTTGATCTGGACGGCGAGAGGAATGAAGAAAACAAGCGTTGTATCCTCGTAGTCCAAACCGATCAACATGCATGTCTGGTTGAATATTCTGTAAGCTAGGGACGCAGTGACGAATGATAAGCATGCAGAAACGGGGATAGATCATGAACTTAGATCTAACTGCACCTGTCACTTGTCCAATAAATGAGCCAAAGATATAAGAAGAGAAACTGTATGGTTTGTTATAAACCAGGGACAGTAACCCAGATAGCAGCTCAGGGCTCAACTCATCATACCCGCCCTTCTTGTTCCCAAAAATAGTAACCATAATATGGAACAAGAACCGCCATTGGCCAAGAACAAAGGCCTTAACAAATTGACGTCCGCGTTTAGGTCTAGAATATTCCATACGACCAAGTGCACCCTCAATGAAGTCCGAGGAGTACACAGACGGACCAGCTTCCTGCTCAACTGTACCCAGATGTAAAATCTGTCTCAGATCATCAGCAGAGAAGACAACCAGATGATGATCAACCCTAGTACGAATGACAGGAGGGTTGGCAGCAACATCATACTCAATATTATCCCAAAACTGATCCAGGATGGATCGGGACAATGGTGGCGATTCCGTAATGGCATATCGAATCCTTGATCGTGCCAGATACTTAAGGATCTCAGTAAAGCGCTCAGCACCGCGCTCATTGACGTCCAAATTCACCAAGATATTATGAGCAGCAGCAAAAGATCGAGCAGCCATATCTGTAATCATAAGAGTGACACAAATGGTAATTAGCTCAATGAATAATAAAACTTAGCGAACATTAATTAATTCTAAACATTTATGTATTGTGAACAAAAATGATCACCGAACATCCATGTTTACTATTAATTAATAACTTAATTTACTGAACTTAATTGAAACAATTAAGTGTACAAGACTTAAATTTTCAATTATATTCTCTAAATTATATATATAGTTCGCAAGTCATAACGCATATTCTAAAAAAGTCACACCGCCGATCGATTATCGAAACACGCCGCATGACTACATAGGAGTCGGAAGTCTTTCGATATGAAAGAACATAATATATATAATATAAATAATACGCATTTTACTTATAAGCAAAAACTCTTAAGTCGAAACGTATTATGAATAAGTAACAATGCCAGACTTATAAATTATTTGTAAACATAAATGTCGCAAATCGAGAATAAGTCTAATCATATTAAAATTTAAACTAGGCAAATAAGTCAATCAAGCAAAGTCAACAGTTCAGTTCGCTTTGCAAGTCAACATAAATTGTGATCAGTTCGCATCGCAGTCAGCTAAAGTCAACAAATTTTGGGTTCGCTTCGCAGGTCAACGAAGTCAACCATTCGGTTCGCTTCGCAGTCCAGCAAAGTCAAAATTTTGGTTCGCCTCGCAGCAAGTCAACGAAGTCAACCACTTTGGGTTCGCTTCGCAGGTCAACAAAGTCAACCTTTTAGTTCGCTTCGCAGCCCAGCGAAGTCAAACTTTGGGTTCGCTTTGCAGAAAGTCAACGAAAGTCAACATTTCACTTCGCAAACAGGATTGGCTAACTGAGATTGGATCTCAGTTCGCAGAAGCATGTGCGAACTCAGAAATGTCGAAATCAACAATTAAATCCAAGAATGATTAATTAATTTATACAAACATGTTTAATATATGCCGATTAATCAACTTCGAAGTGTTTTATGATTCCTTTTCCACTAATTATTAAATAATCTGTGAAAAACTAAACAAA
This sequence comes from Logfia minima, assembly GCA_963921325.1. NCBI lineage: Eukaryota > Viridiplantae > Streptophyta > Magnoliopsida > Asterales > Asteraceae > Logfia > Logfia minima. Next base: position 23,395,404 of record OY992769.1, read on the forward strand.
AACATTCAAAATCTAAAATATGCGATTTAAACACAAAATAGCCGATGAAATCGAGTGATTCTTACCTCAATAGATGCGGATTTGAAAGTTGTAAATGATCTACGGAGTGAAAAACATATCCCTGTTTTGGAAATATCGAAAATCAAAGAAAAACACTCGCTTCGCTTCGTGAAAATTCGAATCGCAGAATTGGGTTCGCAGGAGGTTTGGGAAAGTGAGAAGTGGACTTGTTGACTTGGGTCTTTTGTACAGTAACTCACTTCACAAACTTTGGGTTCGCAGGATTTGAATTCGCAGACTTTGGGTTCACAGGCTTTGGGTTCGCAGGCTATGGGTTCGCAAGTTTGACTGGTCAACAACCCAATTATGACCCGTGGACTTGTCCCTTTTGTATTTCAAACTCAATTTGCAATTTTGACTAGTCAACTATGCAAATTTAATTTTAAATATAACAAGAGTTTATTTTGTACAAGTCAAAAACCAACACTTTCAATTGCAGTGAATAAGTCACAATTATTGTATATAATCCACAAATCGTAATTGAACTAATAAGTTTGTAAAAACTTAATTATCAATTATAATAACTAAATATATAGAGACAGTTAATAAAGTCTCAAATTAAAGTATATATATAACTTATTACTAAAAGTCATAAGTCGTATATTTTACATATGCTTTTACGTGTTCACAGTGAAGTCCATACGTCTAAGCATGCAAGCTTATAACTGATTATTAAAGTAGTAATCAACAGTTCTTAAGCTGTAAACGAAACCAATTGCAGTTTTGTCACACTGAAACAACACGGAATACTAAAGTATAAATGAATTGAATTCCAAAGGATTATAATTATTAAAACAATAAAGTAACACGACAAAGAAAGAATCAAACATAAACATAGGAATCAAGTACCATTTTATTAATGAAATAACGAAAATAGACTAATACATATGCTTGACATTAACAGTTGAATCTGCTCAGTGATCATATTAGAGAGAATACGCAGTACTTTAAGATTTAATAAGTCTTAGAAGATTGTTAGTATACATACCACATGAAATTCACAAGAAGTTACACATAAGTACAACTTAACCATTTATCAACTTATATTTATGAAAGTATAACTTGGTTACCTATTTCCACAACATATATCAAGTTCATTAATCATACATTTACAGGAATTTAGAACAAATGATTCATCAATCATGAAATGTTTAAATATCATAGACAGTTCAAGACGATTACCCATACAAAAAGGCACTCTTAACATCCAGCTGGAAAACTTTCATTTTCTTGGAAGCTGCAAATGCTAAGAATAACCTTATTGCTTCTAGCCCCCTTCTTGTTGATTGAACCCTTGAACAACTAGGCGAGCTTTATTGCGAGTTACGATTCCCCGATCGTCTTTCTTGCACTTAAAGACCCATCTAGTTCCAATTGGATATTCTCCAACGGGAAGGTCAACCAACTCCCAAACTTGCAGTTTTGAGAACTGAGACAACTCTTCCTGCATTTCCTCGACCCACGAATTGTCCTTTAATGCCATTTGAACATTCTTAGGCTCAATTTGTGAGATAAAGCACGAGTAGGAACATTGATTGATAATCCCAATCTCCATAATTGCAACATATAGGCTCGAGTACTTAGAAGTACTAGCCCTGGTTTGAACCGATGCATTTGGATCACCAATGATATTCTCAGTCGGATGATCTTTGTGAATTCTTGTGGTTATAATCGACTCAATCACCATATTATCATAAAGATTGGTGCCAATTTCTTCCAATGATGGTATATCCTCATCAGTACTGTACATCTCATCAGAAGTTATCCTATCGGTAACTGCTGGTGACGTGTCAGTCTCTTGAGTGTCATTCACCGGAGGTTGTTCTGTGGCACTTGTTGATGCATGATTATGATCCACAGAGGCAATCGATGTTGGAATGGAGCCAATATCTCCATCACCAGACAATAAATGTTCAGTAAGTACAGGATCAACCGCGTAATCATACAATGGGACTTTAAATGACTTAAAGAGATCAGAATAGTCAAATTGCCAATCTTATCCCTTATGTGAGTCATGTGTGTAGCTCGTAACTTCAACGTTATAAACTATTTCCACACGTCCCGTAGCTTTATTAAAAACTCATTTATTTGGTGAGTTAGGCACATAACCTAGAAAATATCCTTCGTCAGCCTTCTCACCAAATTTTGGTTGAGAACTAGTTTTCAATAAAGTACATGAGACACCAAAGGGTTCAAACGCTTTCAAGTTCGGTTTCTTATTGTTCAAAAGCTCATAACAAGTCTTGTTCTGCTTCTTAACCGTAAGAACCCGGTTTAGAACATGACATGCAGTATTCACCGCTTCTGCCCAAAAGATGACTGGAAGCCTTGAATCTGCAAGCATTGTTCTTGCTGCTTCAATGAGAGTTCTATTCTTCCGTTCAGCAACACCATTTTGTTGAGGTTGTTCATATGGTGCACTGAATTGATGTTGAATGCCTTTGCTTGAGCAATATACATTCAACGTGGAATTTTTGAACTCAGTCCCATTGTCACTACGAATACTCTTCACTCTTGTGTTGTAGACATTCTTTATTAAGTCTAAGAACTCCATAAGAATTCCTGGAGTTTCATCCTTAGACCCCAAAAAGAATACCCACGAGAATCGAGAGTAGTCATCTGTGACAACTAAGCAATACCACTTGCCACCTATGCTTCTTTTTCTTATTGGGCCGAAGAGATCCATATGTAGCAATTCAAATGGCATGGAAATGGAGTTTTTAGTTTTAGACCTGTGTGGTTTCTTATGTTGCTTTCCTTTTAAGCAAGAAACACACTTGTCTTCAAACTCGAAACGCGTAGATGGTACACCCAGAACTAACCCATTCTTGGTTATATAATTCATTTTTCGAAAATTCAGGTGTGCCATTTTCCGATGCCAAAGTATAGAATCTGCTTCTGAAGCCTTGGATAATAAGCATGTCGACTCCATTGAAGATGCAGGAATACCCATGTTAATAGCATAGATATCCCTCTTCCTTAGAGCCCTCATTAGAATCCATTTTTCTAGAATAACCAGACCCGGCTTCAGGACTAAGGCATCTGTATCATTAAATAATACCGGATGACCTTTATCACAGATTTGGGAAATACTCATTAGATTGTGAATCAGTTGTTCAACATAGTTCACATTCTCAAGAGTCAAAGTTCCGTTAGAAACTTTTCCTTTCCCAGTGATGATTCCACCTTTCTCCCCAGCGAAATTAACTCGCTGCTTCAGTCCCCCTTTGAAGTCCATCAGTAGACTTCTATCTCCTGTCATGTGTCTTGAACACCCACTGTCTACGTACCACCAGCTATCTTCGTTCACAGTTTGTTCCTGCACATGACAGTTGTACACAATTAGTCGTCAAGAGAGACCCAAGCCATAACAGACTTGGATCGTCCCTCATCATCAGCAAACTTAACTTCTTTAAAGTAACCCTTTTTCCCATCTGGGGCCTGAATTACTTTCGAAGGAGTTCGAGTTTGTTGAGGAACGGTGGTCTTGGGTCTATGAGGTGAATGAGAAACAGGCCTCTCTGACACATTACCTTGGGATTGTTGTCCTTGATTACGATTATAGTTATAATTATAATTAATCCCATGTGTACGTGCGGTAGGACCACTCTCATTGTTTTGTGACAACAACTTCTAGTTTGTAATACTTAGGTTTAGAAGTCATTTTGTTAATCATTGTAATCGTTAACTTTAGTTTTGCATGTGTATTTTGTAGGTTCGTACGAACTTAAAGTAGGAGTGAGTTCGTACGAACTTAGTAAGTTCGTACGAACTTAGAAGCAGCTAAGTTCGTACGAACTTGGCTGCCTATATATACACAAGTCCGAAAATCAGTTTTTAGGTTTTTAGAAACTGAGTTTTTGAGTGTAGGTTCGAATACTCTTTTTATGTTCGAATGTAACCTGGTTTAAGTTCGAATAAAAGTGATATTTACATTTGTATACTCGTTTGTTATCTTTTATGTTTATGTGAGGATTCCGCACTCGTATAAACGAGTTTACCCTGTAGATCCGAGCCCTATGGGGACTTACAAGTGGTATCAGAGCCTTTAAACATTCGTTTTTGGTTCGGGGTAAAGAAAAGATAAAGAAACGAGTGATTACAAGAGATTTGGAAGTTAGATTGTTGTTTTAAGCTTCCATAGTTGTATATTATCACTTAGTGTTGAAGGTATTCGAATTTGCAGGTTGAAACGAACCCAGATCTAAAAATTTCAGATCTGAGTTTTTCAACAGCAGATCGTACGAACCTAGAAAGGTACGTACGAACTTACCCAGAATAACCATACTGTAGATCCCGATGTTGATCTTTTAATCAAACCGTAGGATGGAGATAATCACAAGAATATAAAGCTTAAACAATTTAGAACAATGCAATAATCAAACTTTATATTTCTTCAACAAAATCTCTCTGAAAAATACAGCAGCAAAACACAGAGAATAGTGTGTGAAAAGTCTTACCCTAAAATTCTGTAATTTGGGTATTTATACTAAACAAACTGGCCGACTTATGCGACACAAGCCTTGTGTTGCATAGATCACTATTGCGACATAAGCACTGTGTCGCAACTACAACTAATGCTACACAAGGCTTGTGTCGCATAACACAGAAATGTAATTCTAACTAACTCAATTACATTAACAAACACATTACAGACTTGACCAACTAACAGACACCCTAAGATGCATCAACACATACGAACTTACACCTGTAAGTTCGTACGAACCTACCGTTCGAACATACTAAGTTCGAAAAATTCCTAACTTCGTACGAACTTAACCTTCTTAAAAAAAAAAAAAAAAAAGTTTTGCCAAAATTTAAAATTTAAAACTTTGGCGGGAAATTTCCGAAAAATTTTGTTTCACCAAAATTTGAATTTAGGCTTACCATCGTTTAACTTTGGTTTGAGAAAATTTAAAATTTTACTCGGAAAAGTTTCGCGAAATTTTGGAGGAAAATTTGTGTTTTGAGTGAACTTGACGTTAGTTGACTTTCTACTACAAACTTACCTCAAATCCGTATACACTCTTTCAAGATGTCAAATGTGAACAAGCTGATAAAAATCGATCATGAAGTGAGTAAAGCTACTTCACCACCAAAGCTTTTAGCTGAAGATTACTTCGGGTGGAGAGATAGATTTGAATCATTTGCAAAATTCAATGACATCAACATGTGGATCTGTATCACTGAAGGGTATGATACACCTTCTTATGAATTCGAAGGGAAACATAGGTTTTATTCGTATTCAATGATGAAGGAGGCAGACAAAAAGATGTATGATGCAGAGAACAAGGCGTTGTCTGCTATCATCAAGTGTCTTCCTCATGAAATTAAACATACTTTCACACGTTGCCACTTTTCTAGAGAGCTGTAGGTAGCTTTGGAGAAGAGATTCGATGGTAGTGAACAGATCAAAGAGATTAGGACTAACTCATATCAATGGACATCGACTAGTGATCAATACTCAGGGAATAGTACACATTCCAGAGTCTTGGTTACTCAAACACATGTCGGTTCATATGATTGGAGTACACATCTTGAAGAGCCTCAGGAATTCGTGGCCACAATTGATGAGGCAGATCAAAAGGGTGCTAGTGAGAAGAAGACTGAGAGAGAGTTACTTACTTCAGAGACCAGGGTTATAAGATTGGAGTCAACTGATACTATGAGTACAAAGGACTTCATTGCTTAAATGGCCAACATGAATGCTGAGAAGCATAAGGTTATTCTAAACTTAGACTCTGTAGTTAATGCTTGTGTTTTATGTACTAACTTTGCAGAGCAGGCTGAGAATTTGATTGAATCATATAATATGATGATGGCTCAGCTAAATGCTTTAAAAGAAGAAAACACAATTTTAAAACTTAGAAACTCCGAGTTAGTTAATCAAGCTAAATCTGATAAAGAGGATTTAAAAGTTTTAAAAGACAAAGTGAACGAGCACAGTCAAATAATTGATTTAGCTCGTGAGCATGCTTTGGATTTAACTAAACAGTCTTCAAATAAGGAAAAAGAACTAGCAGACACTAAGGTTAGGATTGCACATATTATTAGAAAACTAGAACTAAGAAGATTTTCAATCAAAACTTTAGATAATCTACTAAGTGTTCAGAAACAGCCCAGTGATTACAGGGAATGGGTTACACTGAAACCCCTCCTCCATTTAATCATAATTATAATTCTACATCTGATGAAACTGAGTTGTCAACTGTCAATGACTCTTTCAATCAAGTAGCAGTCTCTGAGATGGTAGACATCATTGAGTCGACTAAGTCAGAGAGAGCTGTGTCAGGGACCAATGAGGAGTCAAAAACTAAAATTGAGTTTGTTAGACCTACAATAGAAGATGGTAAGAATAAAAATGAAAAAGGTAAACAAACAGAATTGGAACACCAAGCGCATCTTAGGGCTCAGAAGAAAGCCTGGGAAAAGCGTTTGTGCTTCACGTGTCATCAAAAGGGACATGTAGCAAGTGTGTGTCCATATAAGAAATCAAGAGTTTCGACAATTGATAGTCCAAGGTGCAGTTCTCCTGAAACAGGAAGCTCAAGTAGAGAATCAATTCGGTCGAAACCCTTAAAAAGTTTTAACAACCCCAACAAAATTTTTTATAACCAGAGTAGTAGTAACTATAAGTCTAGGGTTAGATATTCTTCAAACCAAAGGCCAGTCGATCAAAGACTTTTCCAAAAATCTCAGGATAGAAGGGCTAGTGGTAGCTCCTCCCATTTCCCAACAAGTGAGAATTCCAGAGTATCCAAGTCACCTGAAAGGCGAGACGGATATCTGAAGGAATTTACATATGTTGATGACAATGGTCAATCCAAGTACGTGGTGGCTTGGGTCCCCCCTTTGTAACTAATGATTTGTATCTAGTGTGCAGGAATACAAACCTCATAGGCTACAAGTTCAGCAGAAGACGTAGCGGCTGAGGAGGAGATAAGTTCAAATCTGGGATGATAATCTAGCTGATCTTTATGGTAAGACTTTTGTTAAATCATGTTTTGAGTTGTTAGTCCTCATCGCTGGAATTAAAATTCATGAGTAACATATCTCCCTTAAGAACTTTTATCTATCTTTATTTCTTAGGATTTTTTAGTTAGTTTGGAAAAACTATAAAAAAATATGAGTGTCACTGTAGGGACGCGAAGAAATGACGAAAACATTACCCATGCCTAGAACATTATTGTATGTGTGGCTTTTAGATGTAGTACATACATAGTAAAAAGTACTTTAAATATAAACGTAACTAATAGCTTCATCATACGATGTATTGGTAGGCATACGACATAATGGTTTTCAAGTACCTAATCAATATTAAATATTACGGTTATTCTGTGCAATCTCTATTTTGATGTATGACATTAAGTCTTAATTCTTAGGAGATAGAGTGTACCTGAATACATGTTATTGGATAAATATAAACCAATTCATCTGGGGGTTCACTGACTGTTTCTTTTAATACATCTTGAAACATGTTAACCTAGACTCAGTCAGTGTATCCTAAAAATAGAGCAAACTCGACCAAGAAACAAGAATACCGTTTTCAAGGTCTCTAGTCAAACTATGTCGCTTTGTTGTACGAAAGTGCAGACCTGTCACCTCTGGTTTGATTTTAGATTTGTTAGGCTCTAACCCTATTCTAGTCTCTTCACATGTACAAAAGTACATTGCTCTTAATATAAAGGACTTGACTTTAGAGATGAATTTAAATTAAAAACATCCACTACATGGAATTCTGGACTTTCTCGATTCTAAGGGTATATCAAATGTGAGATACATAGTTAATCGTGAACAATAACTAAACGTGTACTTGAAAATTCTAAGTGTTGACTGCTTAAGTGGACAACAATACCAATAATCGTCGTGAACTATAAACTACATACATAATAACCAAGGAATAAATTAAAATTCCTATTTGTGTATCGTACGCATTATGGCTTATATGATCTTCGTAACAGTGACTCTCCCAAAAACAATGTGCTTTTTAATATGAATAATTTCATATTTGTTTGTCTATATTTAGTTATTTTTCATTTTAGATTGTACAAATTTAAGTTCTTACAAAATGGGGAGATAATAACTTTTGAATGTTTATCTATACGATTGGACAAACAACTCGAATGCGATTTTTTCAACTCTTAGATATGACCAAGCATTGAAGCTAGAAGATCTATATTCGAGGAGGATATTGGGGGTTTGCATGTAGACAGACCGAGAGTGATGATGAAAGTGATGATGAAGATGAAATTCCACAGTTGGATAGATCTAATCATACTTAAATCTCACTTGGGGTCTTGCTTTGCTACGGATAAAGGCAAGACATAAGTTAAATGAAGACGATGATTATGAATTGCAAGATGATGATGCTGATTCTAGTAATGATACTAACTAGAGGGTCCAACAAGAAGACAGTCTAGTGGGGTTGTCATTAGTAAGCCGACTGCCAATACACAATCATCACCACCTACACTTTACAACAACAATTCCAACCAAACCTATTACAACTTTTTTACCATAGCTTAGGCGGAGATAGATCCCTTATTGAAGAGCGCAGCAGCTCAGGGGGAGCAGCCTGGTAGGGGGGGTGAAGACTGGTTGTAAAAAGGATGTGTTGTGACAGACGATGATCCTAGTGACCAAACAATGTGAGCTGTCTAACTCTTCAACTGGAAGACTTGGTACGCTTGAACAGGGTAAGGGGGAGTCTAGTCAATCTAACAGAGAGAGATACCATTGAACTAACAAGTTTAAGTGTAATAAATCAGAGTTAGAGAATACCTACAGAAGTCTAGTTCAGAAAATGAAGAAATGTCTGAAGGTGAATTGTAGTGATAGACCGAGAGGATTTAAGATCTGAAAAAGATGATTCCTAAAGGTAAGCTACAAGAGTTGTTGAGGGTGTATGACATGATTCGATTGAAGATGTTAGAAGCTAGAGATAGTTAGAGACATGAAGATTGAAGATGTCAGAGGGTGTTGAAGACTTTGTGGAAAAGGTGTTCTATACAAGAAGACAAAAGAGCTTAACAGAATCAAGATCACAGGCAACTCGGGTGACAACATCTCAGGTGAAACCAGAGCTATTGTCCAGGGGGAGTCTGTTGGTGCATCTAAACTAGAGCTATTGTCAAGGGGGAGTCTATTGGTGCATGTTTTGTGACAACAACTTCTAGTTTGTAATAGTTAGGTTTAGAAGTCATTTTGTTAATCATTGTAATCGTTAACTTTAGTTTTGCATGAGTATTTTGTAGGTTCGTACGAACTTAAAGTAGGTACGAACTTAGTAAGTTCGTACGAACTTAGAAGTACATACGAACTTAGTAAGTTCGTACGAACTTAGAAGCAGCTAAGTTCGTACGAACTTGGCTGCCTATATATACACAAGTCCGAAAATCAGTTTTTAGGTTTTTAGAAACTGAGTTTTTGAGTGTAGGTTCGAATACTCTTTTTATGTTCGAATGTAACCTGGTTTAAGTTCGAATAAAAGTGATATTTACATTTGTATACTCGTTTGTTATCTTTTATGTTTATGTGAGGATTCCGCACTCGTATAAACGAGTTTACCCCGTAGATCCAAGCCCTATGGGGACTTACAAGTTTTATAGTGATAAGTCTGAGTTAGAGGATACCTAGAGAAGTTTAGTTTAGAAAATTATGAAACTTCTAAAGGTGAATCGTAGTGATAGACCTAGAGGAGTTAAGATCTGAAAAGGATGAAATTCCTAAGGGTGAGTTAGAAGCTACAAGAGTTGTTGAGGGTGTATGACATGATCTGATAAAGCTTCATGAAGCTACAAAGATAGTTGGAGACATGAAGGATGAAGATGTCAGAGGGTAGTGAAGACTTTATGGAAAAGGTGTTATATGCAGGAAGACAAAAGAGCTTAACATAATCAAGATCGAAGACAACTTGGGTGACAACATCTCGGGTGAAACCAGAGCTATTGTCAAGGGGGAGTCTGTTGGTGCATATTGTGTGACAACAGCTTCCAGTTTGTAATAATTAGGTTTATAAGTCATTTTGTTAATCATTGTAATTATTAACTTCAGTTTTGTATGTGTATTTGGTAGGTTCGTATGAACTTAGAGTAGGTACGGACTTAGTAAGTTGGTACGAACTTAGAAGCTGCCTAAGTTCGTACGAACTTAGGTGCCTATATATACACAAGTCCAAAAATAGGATTTATTAGTTGTAAGTTCGAACTCAGTCTTAGTTCTTTAGTGTAAGTTTGCAGAGAGGAGAAAAGAGAGAGTTTGTATCTTGTTTGAATGTAATACTTGTTTACGTTAAATAAAAGTGATCTTTACATATTTGTTATTACTCGTTTGTTATCGTTTATGTATATTTGAGGATTCCACACTCAAATATATCAGATTACCTCATAGATCTAGGTCACTGGAACCTACATAAGTGATATCAAAAAGTGGCCCCCCTCCTCTCTTGCAAAAACCGGCCACCAAAGGGGGTCCTCCCTTCGGTGGAGTGTTGCTTGGTTGATTGTGGATGTGCCATGTTTTGTTCATCCATACTTGCTTGCATCTCCATGTATGAGTTTATCTTTGACTTTGTGTAAGCATGTGTGTATATAAGATACATTCAAAGGTTCAAGGCTTCCATGCTAGTGCAGTATTTCCTCTCCTCCTTACTCTCTCATTTCTCACTAAAAGTTAGTATTAGAAAGGATAGAGAATTCAAGCTCTCTTTTAAGACAAATTGTTATTTGTTCTTAAGAGCTTAAGAGTTAGTTACAAGGGTTTAAAGACTAGCATCAAGTGTTAATCAATTGCTATTGGTGAACTAACTATAGAGGAGTTCCAATCTTGAGCTCTAGTTATCTTCATCAACACCCTAATTGCCAAAAGGGTTCAAAGACTATAAAGGTTGTAATCTCTAAACACCATATGGTTGTGTATCTTAATTATCATGTAATTGGATCTTGGTAGGTTTAGTTAAATCGTTTTAATAACTTGATAACTTAATAAAGCTTCCGTTGCAATTGACTTTGTTTTAACAATGTTTTGATCTAATAAACCCAACAATTGGTATCAGAGCTACTTTTACATGTAATTAAGATCATTTTTAGATTATGTGATAATCTTGCTTTTTGGAAAATATATATGATCATCTTTTTGACCAAATTATGATCATATGTATTTTCTATGGCAACTAGTTTGTTTATATTTGTTATTTATTATAACCAAAGTTTACATGCATTTTTGGTTATAAAAGTTTCCTTAGAAAAACAAAGGTTGCTTTATGTTCATATGATGATAAGTGTATAAACAAGCCAATGACCTTGTGATGCTTTATTTTGATGTTGTGATTATTTATTCATTTGGAATGTAATAATAATTAGGTATTCATTCAATTTTGTAATAGATTAGTATTAGACTAGTTTATTTCATTTAATGTAACAAGATTGAAGAATGGAGCATCAAAGGGAAAGATGGAGGCTTGGATGTTCTTATTGCTAGCAAAAGTTGTTTTGGCAAGTGGGAGCTTCAAGACTTTGTTGTAATAGATTAAGTATCCCTTAGGAAGGCGTTAATGATCTTGTGTTAGCTCACAAGTATCATTAATAGAATCATGACTTGATTTATACACTAACTTGCATGCTTGTGATGTTTAATGTTTGTATGACAATGTTGTATGTATGAAATAGGATTTGAATGCTAGAAAACATTTTAAACATATAAATTCATCAAATGGAGTTTGGAAAAACTAAAAACTGAAAATTTCGGCCAAAATAGCCTTACCCAGACGGGTAGCTTGTCACCCAGACAAGTGATTTAACCCGGATGAACTTCTGTTGTACTTCCACCAAGACGGGTGACTATGTCACCCGAACGCGTGAAGTATGTTTTTCAGCTTTTTAACTTAATTTTTTAAATGAACAAATGGGATTTGTTAAAAGGTTAAAATAGCTTTTAGGTTGACCAAACTCCTAAAATTCTTGTTGGTGCACGTTTTGTGACAACAGCTCTTATTTTGTAATAGTTAGTTTTGTAATTAGTTTTATAGTTAATTTGTAGTTTGTTTAATTAACTTAGCCTTTTTATAAGTTGTATTGTAAGTTCGTACGAACCTAGGAAGTTCGTACGAACCTAGGACCAGCTAAGTTCGTACGAACTTGCTGGGTATAAATACCAACTTGTAATGTTTTATTTGTGTGCTTTTGGAAACTGATATATTCGAATATACTGTGCAATTTTCGAATCTATACGAACCTACATCATAACCACTTGCAATTACTTGTTTTATTGTTGTTTATTGTGTATTATACCATTCCGCAAACTAATACACATTGTAATCCCATTTGGATCCGTTCAAAGGGACTTTCAATTCTTATATATAAAATGAAGTTTTATTAAAAGACTTAAAATCGGTTCTCCAATGTTCAAGTGACAAACTACAAATATAGGATATATATATATATATATAGTTTATAATTGAGCAAGTAGTAGTTTCATGAAATAAGATTTTATCAAACTAAAAGGAACCAATTATATAAATGTAAATTATATTCAAAAATGTATCGTGATACGTTTGATGCATGAAATGTTCATGATACATGTTTTTACAAAACTATAATCGTTAAAACATATAAAGCCCTTTTAAAAGTCAAATCTATGTCATCCTTTTGCAAAACATTTGTTTCAGTTTGTATGATCCTAGTGGGATAAAGGATACCTAACCACTTAGATTATCTTCCATAAGCAAGGTGGTTCTCGCGATTCTCATAAATAGTTATGGGCCGATACCACACGTTTTTCATAAGGATGATTTGATCGGAAATCTTTTGTGATAAAGGTCACCTAAGCATTAGAAATCCGAGGCATAGATGGGATCAAACATGTCAATATTAAAAAACATTGTTAAGGATCCCATAAATACTAGGAATTACATATGATGTAATTGATAAACGTTATCTACCTTGTCGAAATAAATGAATGGGATAAAGGACACCTAACCATTTGTTTATTTGTGATGTTGGATCCTAGACTTTAATAATTAATGGTTTTAAAACACAAAGGGTATTAATTATAAAAGGAATTAAATACTAAAACGAACCCTTTTTTGAAATTTTGTAGATGGCCCCAAATGGAACCACATCAAACACTCACTCAATATCTCTTCGTTCCGTCCTTGAGAAGGACAAACTGAACCATACGAATTTTGTTGACTGGTTTCGAAATTTGAGAATTGTTCTCAAACAAGAAAATAAATTCTATGTTCTTGAAAGCCCCACTTATCCCGAGCCACCAACTGTCCCCAAGGCAGCACACGACACATGGATAAAACATGTTGAAGATTCCATCGATGTGTCGTGCCTAATGCTAGCCACTATGACTCCAGATTGGAATGTCTAGTCTCCATAGAGTTAGCCATGGATTTGATCCTTAACTCTTTTCCAAAATCGTTCGATCCTTTTGTGATCAACTACAATATGAAAGGGTTGAACAAATCTATCTCGGAGCTGCATGCGATGCTTAAAATTGCCGAGAATAGTCTTCCCAAGAAAACTCCTCAAGTGCTCATGATAAAGGAGGGAAAAATCCAAAAGCCCAAGCATCCATACTCCAAGGCCAAGGCGAATGTCGCCAAAGGCAAGGGAATGGGTAAAAAGTTTATCCCTCCTCCTCCACCAAAGATGAAAGTGCCCAAGGAAGGCACATGCTTCCAATGTGGTGTTGTTGGTCACTGGAAGAGGAATTGTCCCTCTTACTTGGCAGAGGTGAGAAAGAAGAAGGTTGGTGAGACCAACACTTTAGGTATCTTTTATATAAAACTTTATACATTCTCTTTACCTCCTAACACATGGGTATTTGATACTGGATGTGGAACTCATATTTGTAATTGACATCGCCTAAATTAGACATATTTATAGGGGCGATATCGATCCGATTTTTATATTATTATAGTTATTTTATAATCTTTTAGTACTTAATTAGTCTAGTTTAGTTTCAGGTTAATAATCGAGAAGAGATCGAAAAGATATGAAGAAAAGATCAAGAGTTGATGGATTTTTGCAGCTTTTGCGAGGCTCCACAGATTTGGCCATAACTCCATCATACAGACTCCGATTGAGGTGATTCAAGTGCCCAAATCTTCGGAACTCAGAGGGCTACAACTTTCAAGAAGGAATTAGGGCTAAAAATGAAAAGTACCCACCAGGTAGGCCTAGTACCCGCCGGGTACTCATGAAAAATACTAGTTTCAGCCTAGCCGGGTACGGAACATTCATCCGGGTGGGAAGGCCATAGTACCCGCCGGGTACTTGCATTTCCAGCCGGGTAGAAGGGTCGGTTACAGCTTTTTGGCTTAAATTATACCCTAAACCCTAATGATCATTAACTAATTGATTAGCTACGGATTAAGGACGATTTTGGGAGTTTTTAGAGAGCTTTTGGGGACACCCTAAGTGATGTATCCTCTTGTAATCATCATAGAAGTTAGTGCTTTTATTTCTTTCACTTGAATCTTATTTAATTGATGTTTATTTCATATTTGTAATCGCATTATGGATTATACTTTGATTATTATGATTTGTTTGATTGAACCCTTGAGAATGGGCTAAACATATTATGGATTATACTAACGAGCACCTCCGTCGATTCTTAGAAGTTTGCACCCTCTTCAATCTCCAAGCCATCGAGACTCGGTGATTTACCTTAGAGTTTTCCCTTGGACTCTCATGGGAGAGGCCAAGGATTGGTTAGACTCCCTACCCGAAGGGGAAATAACCAAATGGGACTCTATGGTAGAGAAATTCTTACAACGGTTCTTCCAGGCCTCCAAATCGGCCCGTCTCCAAGGGGAAATTACTCAATTTGAGCAAAAACCCATGGAGACACTATATGAGGCATGGAACCGATTTGGAAAAATGCTACGATCATGTCCCCAACACGGCTTGAACACCTTTCAAAAGGTGCAAATCTTCTATAAGGGGGCCGACGTGGCTACACGGAAAGAAATAGACACCGCCGCGGGCGGGTCTATCATGAAAAAGACCGCCACCCAAGCCCACGCCATCATTGCCGACTTGGCTGCTCAGACTTATGAGTGGCACCAAGAAAAGCAACGATCCCGCTCTTCTCTAGTCACTAGTGCCAAATCTAGCGACGCCATTGCCGCCTTAACCACTCAAATGGCAACAATGTATGTTATGTACCTAGTTTGACTAAGAATATTATTTTAGTTTCTTGTATTAAACAATGCGGTTTTACAATTTGCGATATGGGCAATGTATTTCATATATATAACAATGAAATGTTTTATTTTGAGGTCCGACCTCTTAATAAAATTTATGAAGTAAATCTCGATTGTTCAATTAATAATAGTTCTATGTATATTGTAAACACCAAAATACTTAGATCGGATCTAAATGAAACTTATCTATGGCATTGTCGTCTTGGACATATAAACAAGAAACGCATATCCCAACTTCAAAAGAGTGGTGTTTTGAAGGCAAATGATAAAGACTCATTTGATATATACGAATGTTGTTTACTTGGCAAGATGACTAAGTCACCCTTTACTAGTAGTAGTGAAAGGGCAAAGGAATTGTTGGGGGTAATACATACCGATGTATGCGGACCTTTCAAACCTGCAAATAGATATGGTGAAAGATACTTCATCACCTTCACTGATGACTATAGTTGTTGTTGGCACTTGGGTTGTGTTGTAATAGTTAGTTTTGTAATTAGTTTTGTAGTTAATAATTGTATTTATTAACTTAGTTTTGTTTGTATTGATGTAAGTTCGTACGAACCTAGGAAGTTCGTACAGACTTAATAAGTTCGTACGAACCTAGAAGCAGCTAAGTTCGTACGAACTTAGTTGATTATAAATACAAACTTAGAATATATCATTTGGACGCTTTTTCAACTGATATATTCAAATATACTCTGTTAGGTTCAAATACATACGAACTTATATTGATAAAAGCTTAAAACACTTGTGTTACACTCGTTTTATTGTCGTTTTGTGTATTAAAAGATTCTGCACTATAATACACGTTATAATCTCATTTGGATCCGTTCAAAGGGGACTTACAATTGGTATCAGAGCTAAACAAGTCATTTGTTGGGTTCCGGATTAGAAAACGCAAAGAAAACAAGTGTGAAAGTTGTTTTGGAAGATATAAGTTGTACTTTTGACTTCCATTGGTGTTAGTGTTTCATATTGTACAAGTCTTATTCAAATTTGTCGGTTGAAATTACCTAGATCTGAGTTTTCGTTCAAATCTAAGTTTCAACAGCAAGTTCGTATGAACTAGAAAGGTACGTACGAACATACCTGATTTAGTGTTCGAACGTAGACAACTGTAAGTTCGAACGAACCTACAGCTTCGAACTTATAAGTTCGAACGTTTGAATTTGAAAGTTCGTTTGACCAGAAGTTTGACTCATTCGAACTTAGATAGTCTTCGAACTTATTAAGTTCGAATTAATCTAAGTTCGTACGAACCTAGTCAGTTTGACTTTTGTTGACTGTTCAAATTTGACTTTTTGTTGACTCCTTGGGTTTGACTTTTATTAACTTTACGAAAAATGTCAACCTTGAGTAAAATGATAGAGATGGATCATGAGGTGGGTAAATCCGCCTCACCACCGAAACTTCTTAAAGGAGAAGACTATTTATGGTGGAAGGATCGATTTGAATCATTTGCAAAATACAATGATGTCAGAATATGGATTTGCATCAAAGATGGATATGAAGCACCAACTTATGAGTTTGAAAAATGAATCATTAGAGGATATTATCACTCGATACTATCACCTGATAACTGAGATGGAAAGTATTGGCCTGAAATTTAATGACACCATGAAGAACAACAAACTTCTTGAGGCATTACCTTCGAAGTGGGATATTTACACTTTGATGGTTAAGGAGAGTAATGATTATAAGAGTCTCACACTTTATGAAGTTATTGGGAAACTGCGTGTTTATGACTTAAACATGCAAAGGAAGGAGACCAGATCCGATCAGGTTCATGATCCTAGTGTTTACCACGGTAAACGGTCTGATTCCATTGCATCAACGAGTAATGGTGTTACAACATTCTACACTGGGGATGCTGAGACAGACTCGGCTGTCAGAAATTATGGCAGCAATGTCTATTATGTAGCATCATCATAGGACTCATACAAGGACAGGAAACCACAATCTGGGACAACAAGTGGATTCAAGTCAATGTCAATGAGTATTAAATCGGCCGAAGATGAAGTTGCTCTACTTGCATCTTTCGTTGCCTCACATGAAAACTTTATTAAAGGTAAGGTCACAGATCCAAGCATGATAAATGAGGATTATGACTAGTTAGATCCTGAAGACTAGGAAGAAATGGATCTTCAATGGGAAATGGCAATGATAGCCAGGAGAGCTCAAAGGTTCATGAACAGAACAGGAAGAAAGTTCATTGGTGGTAAGGTTGGCTTTGATGGTTTTGGACACTTTGCTAAGGAATGCCAAAGACTCAAACGGGAACAATCTTCAAGTCAAAATGGACAAAGGTACTCAACTGTTGGAACATCGAGTGACAACCACAGCTCAGGGAATTCTACAAATTCTAGAGCGTTAGTGGTTCAGGCATAGGATGGCTCTTATGACTGGAGTGCTAAAACTCAGGAACCTCAAGCCTTCATTGCATCTATTGAAGAACTAAAAGGGGATGTTAGGAATGAATCAGATTTGGGGGATAGCTCAGAGAAAGAAATGGAGATTAAAGTACCTGCTTTAGAGACTAAGGTGGTCCAGCTGAAGTCAACAGAGAACATGAAATCACAGGACTTCATAGCCTACATGGCCAACTTAGATGCTGAAAAACAAAAGGTATTTCTTAATCTGGACTTAGTAGTTAAGGCATGTGTTTTATGTACTAACTTTCAGGTGCAGGCTGAGGAATTAATCGAGTCATCTAACTTGTTAACGACTCAGCTAAATTCCTTAAAAGAAGAAAATGCTGTTTTAAAACTAAGAAACTCAGAGCTAAGAAATAAGGTTAAATCTGAAAAACAAGATTTAAAAGTTTTAACAAAAAAAGTAAATGAGCAGAGTCAAATAATTGACTTGGCTCATGAACACGGTTTTGATTTAACCAAACAGACTTCCGAGAAGGAGAAAGAGCTAGCTGATGCTAAGGTCATGATTGTTGATTTAAACAGAAAATTAGAATTAAGAAAATTCTCAATCGAAACCTTAGATAATATGCTTAGCATACAAAAACAGCCAGGAGATCATCGGGGAATGGGTTATACTGAAAACCCTCCTCCCTTTAATCATAATTATACTTTTGTAACCGATGATCCTGAGCCGTCAACTGTTAATGATTCTGTCGATCAATTAGCCGTCCCTGGGTTTATATAGTTTGTTAGACTAGAGAGAGCTGAGACCAATGATGAGATAAAATCACAAATTCTTGAAACTTCCAAGACATCTTCGTCTATTCTTAAAAAGAAAATAACTTTTGTAAAAGAAAGTGTAATGGAAGTTAAATCTGGTAATGAGGAGTCAAATGAAACTATTAAACCTGTTTTACCTAACTCTAAAAATGTAAATGATAATCTTAAAAGGGATAAGGGTAAACAAGTAGAAAAAGATCTCCTCTCAACCTTTACTTGTGCTGGACAATCCAATGGATCACAAGGTTCCTAAAAAGGCCTCGGTGAGACGTTCATGCTTTGTGTGTCACCAAAAGGGACACGTGGCAAGTATATGTCCAACCAAAGGGAAAGGTGGAAAATCAACTCAGGTGAATAAAGACCAATCACCTGTTAAAACTAACTCATCTCAGGACAAGAAAATTCTGATGCCTGAGACAACTAGTGTACATCAAAGAATTACAAATGTTTTCACTGATACAAAAGAATATGTTGCTAATTCTGGAAGAAACGGGTTAGGATTTAAGAGAACTTCGAGCTCTTAGAGATCTCAACCGATCTAAAACTGTGAAGTTCACGACTGGTGAGAGTTCACGGAGTACTACTCCTGCAAGAGGAAACTACTTTGGACAATCATCTCGGTCGAAAACTCCACAACGTTTCCAAACACCAAATCGAAGTTTTTTTAACCAAAACAGTAGTAATCAGAATTATCAGAATTCTAATTATAACTATACTTCTAGGGCTAGATCTACTTCCAACCCTACGCCTGTCAATCCAAGACTTTTTCAAAAGTCTCCCGAGCGAAAGCCTAGTGGTAGTTCCTCCCATGCTCAAACGAGTGCGATTCCCAAAGCATCTAGCTCTACTGATAAGAGTAATAGATACTTGAAGGAGTTTACATTCGTCGATGAGAATGGCCGACCCAAGACCGTCGTGGCTTGGGTCCTTCTTGACGACTAATTGTTTTCAATTAATGTGCAGTGGTTAACCAGACGTGCTACAAACTGGTGGTATGTAGATAGCGGTTGCTCCAGACACTTGACGGGGGAAAAGCAACTTCTTGTGGACTTCATACACAAGAAAGGAGGATATGTAAACTTCGCCGGAGCGAAAGGTGGCCAAATTACAGGATTAGGCAATGTAACAAATGGGAAGATAACGCTTGAGCAAGTCAACTATGTTGAGGAGCTAAAGCACAATCTTATGAGTGTATCTCAGATTTGTGACAAAGGACATCCTGTCCATTTCACAGATAGATAAGCACTTATATTAAAACCAGGAATTGTTATTCCAGAGGAGTGGATAGTAATGAGGGCACCGAGGAAGAGCGACACTTATGTAATGGACATGAGTGTTGTGGAATCATCTTCGGAGCCTACATGCCTACTATCCAAAGCCTCTGAGACGGAATCTGTATTGTGGCATAGGAAGATGGCACATCTAAACTTTCAAAAGATGAACTTTATAGTCAGAAATGAGCTAGTGCAAGGTGTACCATTACAAAGATTTGAGTTAGAGGATAGATGTATGCCGTGTCTGAAAGGTAAATAGCACAAGAATCCCCACAAGTCCAAATCTCAAAATTCAATTTCCTCAATCTTTGAACTCCTTCACATGGATTTGTTCGGTCCTGTGAATGCAATGAGTATATGTGGTAATAACTACTGCCTAGTGGTTACTGATGACTACTCACGATTTTCTTGGGTTTTCTTCTTGAGCTCAAAGGATTAGACAACTCAAATGTTGATGACATTCTTTACTCAAGTAGAACAACAATATGGTCAAGGAGTCAAGAAGATTCGAAGTGACAATGGCTTAGAGTTCAAGAACTCGGTAATGAACATCTTTTGCTTAAGTAAAGGAATTCAACACCAGTTCGGTGCACCCTATGAGCCACAACAGAATGGAGTTGCTAAAAGAAAGAATAGAACATTAATAGAAGCAGCAAGGACAATGCTGATTGATTCAAAGCTTCCTGTCATCTTCTGTGGGGAAGCAGTGAATACAGCTTGTCATGTGCTTAACAGGGTTTTAACCGTCAAAAGACATAACAAAACGTGTTATGAGCTGCTAAATGGTAGAAAACCAAATCTTATTGCTCTTGAACCTTTTAGTGTTCATCGTACTTTATTAAAAACCAAAAATCAACCAAAATTTGGTGAAAAGGCTGACGAAGGATTCTTCCTAGGTTATGAAGCTGGTTCCACAAACAAAAGGGTTTTTAATAAGACATCTGGTAGAGTTGAGATTGTCTACAACATTCAAGTCATATCTTACTCTCCAGCAGTACAAACGGGGCCAGATTGGTTATTTGACTATGATACTGTTTTCAAGAATTTTAATCTTCCAATCCTAAGTAATTTTGACACTTTAGGATTAGAACATGTGATACTGGATAATAGTGAAGATAATGGCTTCACACCAAGATCCAGTGTTCCATGATCAGAAGAATCCACAGAAGAACGAAAAGAAATTGTTGAAGAACAGATTGTAGATGATGATCCAAGTTCAAATGAACTACCACACTCTTCAAAGGTCACTGATTCTCAGCAGAAAACTGTTGATGAAGATGTACAAGCTGAGGGGGAGATTGGATCAAATCTCGAATCTGATATTCCTGTTGATACTACGATCTCGACACGTGTACACAAATATCATCCAATCGATAACATCATTGGTGATCCTGGTTCAAGTGTAAAGACACGTAAAGGAATATCAAAAAATGCCAGTCTTTATGTATCGATCCAAGACACTGGGATAATACATAAATGTCTGCATAGCTGTTTTATCTCTCAAGTAGAGCCGAAAAACGTTCAGATGGCTCTTAAGGAGAACTCCTGGGTAGAAGCTATGCAAGAAGAACTTGCACAATTCGAGAAGCTCAAAGTTTGGGAGCTAGTCGATTTACCCAAGGGAGAGTTTGCTATAGGCACCAGATGGGTGTTTAAGTGCAAACGGGATGATAGAGGAATAGTAACATGGAACAAAGCAAGGCTAGTTGTTCAAGGATTTAATCAGCAGGAAGGGATAGACTACACTGAGGTGTTCGCACCGGTAGCAAGGTTAGAAGCAATTCGATTGTTTCTGGCATTTGCTGTACACAAAAAGATCAAAGTTTACCAGCTCGATGTAAAGAGTGCGTTCCTGTATGAGAAAGTTCAAGAACTCGCGTTTGTACAACAAGCCCCTGGGTTCAGTGATCCAGATTATCCAGACATAGTATATAAATTGGATAAGACTCTATATGGACTGCATCAAGCACCCAGTGCTTGGTATGAGACATTATCTACCTATCTCTTAGAAAATGGGTTCAAGAGAGGTCAGATAGATAGTACACTGTTCATTATGTGGAAGAAGGATGATTTCCTACTTGTACAAGTCTACGTCGATGACATCATCTTTGGGTCATCTGACGAGAACATGTGTAGAGACTTTGAACAAGTGATGAAGCGAAGGTTTGAGATGAGTGCCATGGGAGAGTTAAACTTCTTTTTAGGATTACAAGTTGATCAAAAGAAAGACGGATTCTTTATTCATCAGACGAAATATGTGCATGAAATGCTCACTCGTTTCAATATGAAAGATAGTTCGTCTTATGGCACTCTGATTCAACAGAATCATAATCTTGGACCGGATACGGAGAGTACTGAAGATGTGGATCCGACTCACTATCGGGCCATCATCGGTTCTCTCATGTATTTAAACGCTTCAAGACCCGACATAATGTTTGCAGTTTGCTTATGTGCTCGATTTCAATCAAATCCTAAGGAGTCCCACTGAAGGCTGCGAAGAGAATCTTACGTTATCTGAAGGGAAAACCGAAGTTAGGACTTTGGTATCCCTCCAGAGGAAATTTTGACTTCATCGCCTACACTGACTCGGACTACGGAGGATGTAATTTGAATAGGAAATCAACCACTGGTGGTTGTCAATTATTAGGTGGTCGCATTGTCTCTTGGCAGTGCAAGAAACAAACCTCAGTCGCCATCTCAACCTGTGAGGCTGAGTATGTGGCAACAGGTAGTTGTTGTTCACAAGTCTTGTGGATACAACAACAGCTACACGACTATGGTTTAAATTTCACTAATACACCTATTATGATCGATAATCAATCCACAATGTCCATAACTAATTATCTAGTTAAGCACAGTAAAACGAAACATATTGACATTGGACATCCTTTTATTCGGGATTGTGCTGAAAACCAATTGATTAAATTAGTTAAGGTTCCTTCTAATGACAATCTAGCCGACCTTTATACTAAGGCTTTTGATATGTCTCGTTTTGAGCTTTTAATCCAACTGAATGGGGTGAGTAATCCTGATTAAGTTTTCCCACAAGAACTTTGTCTAGATGTAGATTATTTCTTCTTATTATATTATTTTATCTTAGTTAATTTTACTTTTTGTCTTTGCAAAATAATAAAAGTTAAGGGTCATTGTGCTAATTGCAAAGAAATGATGAAAACATTACCCATGCCTAGAACATTTTATATGTGTGGCTTTTAGATGTAGAACATACACAGTAAAAGTACTTAAGATGCAAAGTATTTGATAGCTTCACTATTCGATGTATTGGTAGGCGTTAGACATGCTGGTTTTCAAGTACTTAATCTATACTAAATAATACGATTTTTCTGTGCAATCTTTATTTTTGATGTACGACTTAAGTCTTAATCAAGCTCGTGATCCGGCCCTCAAGGTACGTAAATTTGTCGGAATCAAAGAGACGAGCAGCCGGGTTGGGAATAGACGGTGTCGATTGAGTTGGAGGAGGAGTGGTAATTGAGGGAGGTGGGGTAGTTGTAGTGGTAGAAGGTGGGGTAGTTGTAGTGGTAGGAGGTTCCGAAAGTGGGATTTCGGGAGTAGTTGTTTGTGTGGTGATTGTTGGTTGCTAGCAGCAACAACATCAAGCAACAAGTCAGCAACATAGCAATTTCCATGATTTTTGGGCTTGGGCTAATTTAGGAGCTCTCAACAACATAAAATAGAATAAAAATAGTAAAAATGAGGCATATAGGCCTCACTTTAGTTCCAATCATCGTTAACAATATACTCATTGTATGTCACTGTTTTGGTTGAAAGTTCATCTACAAAAGAAGAGCATATACTATATTAATACCCTATTACCAATTTCTAGCTTCTCCAAGTTCTCCACCAAACTTTATAGTTATAAGGAATTAACGGGCATGTCCTGTAAGTCGGCGGGTATACATCTTATCCAATCTCGTGTGAAAATTAATGCTTCTACGGTCCTAGGAGAAAGAGAACTTCGAAATTGATCTATGACTCTACCATCGGTACTAAAAGCTGACTCTGACGCAACAG
This sequence comes from Logfia minima, assembly GCA_963921325.1. NCBI lineage: Eukaryota > Viridiplantae > Streptophyta > Magnoliopsida > Asterales > Asteraceae > Logfia > Logfia minima. The sequence continues at coordinate 23,419,181 of OY992769.1, forward strand.
TGGTTATTGGCATTGCCAACACATGCCTAGCCACGTGAGAGAGTATCAGAAACTTCACGTTAAAGAATATTCTCAAATACTCGATAAAATACCTAACATTTTCCCAATCCTCTTCTTGAGGAGCTCCTACAACTCTCTCGATTCTTCTTCTTTTTCTAGTACTCCGTTCACCATCATCCTCAACATCGCCACAAAAAAAGCTATATAATTGTTCCCTATTTCATCAACATCTGTCATTGGCACCTCTTCAACATCTATGTTAACATCCTCATCAACTGCTCCCATCCTTAAAAGTAAAAAAGGAAAAACAAACAATACATTAACAACAGTTAGATAAACCACGGTGACATATAATTATGCATTTTATCCTGGTTCTTATATGAACCAGAACCACAATGACGGTAAATGAAAACAACAGTTAGATGAACCGGAACCAAAACTGAGCAACATTTAGATTTTTAAATGGTAAGTTATTCCATTAAAACCATGAAAATAAAACACTATACTGTTGAGTAAGTATCTACTTATGAGATACCAAAATATGGCAATATTGACCCATTTTAAGATTCATCTATCACATCTACTCTCAACAAAATGTAATCATCAGTATAACTATACATACCTATATTAGTAATGAAATGTTAATATAATCAAATAAGCCTCCACATTTAATTTCCAAATTCTAATATTATATTATGATATTATAATTAACCTTCACAATTAGTGTAAAATAATTTCATATTGCAATAAAAGCAGTGGCTCATATATTCAATTTTAACATAAAGCCTAATGTTTAATCAAACTAATCAGAAAACCTAAAAGTATAAACATGCCACTTACTCTCCAATCGATAAAATCAGGGTTTCAATTAGCAGAAACCTCAATCACAACACTTTCCAATCATCAAGCAACTTGAAAAAACAATATAAACACTATTAAAATCAAGAACCTCAATTCATGCATATACATAGATATAGATACATACGTATAAACAAAATAATAGTACGAATGACCTTACAGGTACATGAATTGTTCTATTGTAATGAATTAAATGTGAATTTATGATGAAATATAGATGAGATGTACATAAGTATCCGAAAAGTGAGTTGATGAAAAAGGTGAACTCACTGAAGAGTCAAGAGAGGAAGGGAGGTGGATTTTCAAATGGAAGTAAAAGTAAGAGGGTAAGAAACTATTAACCTAATATACTTCATGTAGTAATAACTTGTACCATACAACATGATAAGCCCTAATATTTGTATTTGGATCGGTTTTTGGTTTGAATCGGTTTGGTTCGGTTCATCTATTCGGGCTAAATCGATTTTTTTTAATTCGATTTCGATTTTTTTCTCACCCCTACATAATGGTATCGAACACGGATACAACTTTATTAGGGTGGAACTGGAACCTCCCTCCGGTTAGTAAAATCATAAACCATCAGTTACACCACCTTGTTTTCTTCCTCGATCACAAGTAGAAATGTTGAAGGTTGCTAAGTTGGGGCGTACATTGCGCCGCAAAGACCTCACCTTCCGTTTCTCTTCTTCACCCATGACGACCTATCAACGTTCATTAATTACCCTTTTTTCTCATCCTAAAAAACCTTCTTGTTTCCCATTTCCTCATTCTCCCTCAACTTTTTATTTTTCTTATAGAACTAGTCGTCAATACTCAACGACCATTGAAAACCCTGCTGCTCACTGTAATTCTCTTTACTTATCACAATATCTCCTTTTTTAATTTTTGGTCTTTATATCTATACGTTTCCATGCCTTCCAACTGTTCGATCAAAGTCCCCTTCATCATTTTACCTTTTAGTGTTTGTTATTGATTTATAGTTTGCATCTAAACATGCTTTCTTGTATCCAAGTGTGAGTTAATTACTCAAATGTATAATACATACTGTATTTATTTGTGAAGCTGACTCAAATGATGAGGTAGAACCAATTGACTTATGGGAGGAAGAAGATGAAGCTGAGCCTGAGGTTTGTTCTTATCTAAGCTTTGAATTAGGTTATCTCCATTCATTAATTACTAGCCTTGTACCCCTGTAAAACGGCGTCAATGTTCGGCATTATATTTATTAGCGTCCGATGTGTATTTTCTATGGTGTTTATCAGGTGTTTTTATGTTCAGATGACATGTATATAAGGGAGATAAATAAAGTTATTGTGTGGATTTTTGGTTAAAAGTGTTTGTTTATTTGTTAGGTGTGTTATTATATAGGTAGCTTAAAATGAAATGAAGGATGAGATTAAAAGTGATATAGATTCAATGGTGAAGATTTACTTTACTTAGTTTAAAAAAGTGAGGGAATGGGGAGGGGGTAAATGCTTTATATATTAGTATAGATTATTGTATTAGTTATTGACGATGCTTTGATAGATCGGAGATGGTGGCGATGGAGGTGGTGTTGTCTTGCAAAACTGTCCTTGGGGTGAGAAAGTTTTATCCCTTGCTCAGGATGTGTTGTTGCAGTTTGGTGATGGCATTGAAATCTTTGCTTTCAAAACCTCCCCTCGGGGTTACATTTATGTCAGACTGGATAGACTATCTAACGAGTAAGATTATCTATTAAATTTCATTTTTATCATATACTTAATTGTTTTTACATCGTACCATATGGTTGTTTGTGCATTAGACACGGGTGCCCCAGCTTGGAGGATATTCAAAGTTATAATCACGAATACAAGAAGAGACTAGACGAAGCAGGAGCTGTTGGAGACATCCCCAGCAACTTGGCTATCGAGGTAACCATTTAAATCTCTGGAATTGTTATCTGTTCATTATTATTTTTTAGGGTGAAATAAGCTCTTTACATTAAGCTGATCATCTGCTTTTACTTATTAGCATCAGCAGTTTAAACTAAGCAATAACAAATACCCCCATAACTTAGATTGTATCACATAAAGTTTCACATACGACAGAAAAGAATTTGTGGTTTTTCTTTTTTTGGAAGGTATCGTCTCCTGGTGCTGATCGGCTTCTAAGAATACCAAACGATTTAGAACGTTTCAAAGACATGGCTATGCGAGTAAAGTATGTAGAGAAGGATGATCTTAAATCCCCAGAAAAGGAAGGAGTATTCTTTCTGGAATCCATTGAAGCAGAATCTGGGAGCTGTATATGGAGGTTGGCTGATGTAAAAGAAAATCATGACCCGTCATCTAAAGGAAGACCATTGACCCGCAAACAAAAGGACTGGAGACTCAAACTACCTTATGAAATGCTTGAGCAGGTGACTCTGTATCTTGACTACCAATAACATGTAGTCTCAAGTTTTATGTTTTTGTGGAATTTTTTTGGAAGTTGAACTTCACAGAATTGAAAGTTGTAAAAGTGGTCCTTCTGCCTGTCCCTGGGCTCAGTTGGTCTTGATTATAGCCGACTCTAGACTTGTAATTTGCCCTGGCCGACCCTGTCTCATCCGAATTTTGTCCATCTTTTTGTTTATGAAAGCTGACCGTACTTGTCAATTGTCTCTCATATTTTGAAGAGTTTCGTACCAAATTACCCATTGTCTATTGTCGTTGTTATGTTTTCTGAGTATTATTCTATTGAAGGGTATTGAAGACGGTTAGCTTTCTATGAATTACTCTGTGTAAATGGATGAATGATCAAGTTTAAAACTAGAAACTTGACGGAGATCTTCTTTATAACTTACTGTTGACAAGTTGACATGTCCAAATGTTATGTATTTGAACTTCTAGTGTATGTCAATAGGGATTATAAACTTGTAACAAATAATGTTCCAAATATGAAAGGACCCCATTTAAATGATACAAAACAGAATGATAGATAAATAATAATTAAAATCGAAGATGTGGTATTTATTTGATAGCTACTTATGTTTTGAAAAATGAAACGCGGCATCTTTGCATAGCATGGATTCACATCTTAAATGCTTGAATCAGTAACATTTTGTAGAATCTTTGTTAACGAACCTCCTACATATAAGTTATAACGACTTCAAATGGAGTTCATATAGAAAAAGTACGAAACCAATAAATATACAGAAGCTACAAAAATTTCACATCCAGCTACCTAAAGGCTAAAATCTTGATGGTCACTATCCCTAAACACATCATTTGGTCTGGAGTTTAAGAAACAGAAATGGTGAACGTTGAAGCCAAAATATGATCCAACTCTTGTTTAAGCACCAATTGCTTCCCCTACTTTGTGCATGGTCTCTTCGTCATCCAATTCCATGTCACCTATATCTTCTGAATCATAATCATCGTGTCTCTCTATGTTAACACCTTCATCTTATTCTGAATCATCACCGTCATGTCTATTCACGGTAATGCCTTGAATCATCATTATCAACCTATATATCGAATAAGAAAGAAATAAAAGGTTAGAAAATGAGAAGATGATTTAATCATGTATACTATCACAATCATTAGAATTAAGTCTGGTGAAATAGCATAAATGTTAATTGACCACCGTACATATTTCCACTTGAACAAAAAGTGAAATTCTTACTCACAGCATGTCAAATCTCGGTTAGAATTCAACATTTTGTCAGTGGGACTTAAAATTTTCATATATATATATGTGTAGCATATGGGCGGCTCAGACTAGTTATGTAACGAGTCAAAATAGATCGAGTTGAATTGAATTTCATATTTAAGTGATAAAGTATATATGATTATAAAAACTACTATTAGAATAAAAATCTAGTTCTATTAAACATAACAATTTAGGAGATTGCTAATTTCATATGAATAAAATATAACGTAAATTTGACTCATTTTCACACATTCTTGAAATTCTTGTCACACCCCGTTAAAGCGGAAACACGAGATGTAACAGTACAATGATTTCATAATCGAAAATTACAAAAGATCACCGTTCAACGGTCTACAATTAATATATTACATAAAGTCTTACAAGCGTTTACAACTCAAAAGTAAATAATCTAAATATGCGATTACATCCAAAGGAGACAAAATTCCGTAACGCTATAGCAGCATAGCTCATATAACAAGTTTAGCTTCAATAGACAAGTTGTGACTATTTCCTGAAAAGCATGTAAAAATAAACAGGTCAACTATGAAACATAGTTGGTGAGTACACAGGTTTTGCGTAAGGAAAGACCCTTATCAAGAGTTTACAAAGTTTAGTTTAGAAGTTCCACGTTACTACGTGATTAGTTCACAAAAGTAATTTGTTTAGTACCGAGGCTCATACAATGACGAAAATCATCCGATAATTTCATAAGATCAATTTTTAGGATAGTCAAGCGCTATTGCGCGGATAATTATAAAGTAATTCATTAAAACAAGGCTCATTTAAGAGCGATACCCATTTGATAGTTAGATTCATTTGTAAATCGATGTTTTGTTTGCAAAAGAGGTTTATTTGAGTACGAGATTCATTTAGGAGTGATTCCCTTTGGAACTCAATTAAAAGTCATAATTCGTTCATAACGCAACGCTCATATTTTCAAAGAAATGTTCAATTCACTTTTATAAAACTCAAGATATAGTGTTTAATAAGTTCAAGTTATGTTTATAAAACTCATATTGTAGTATTTAATAGATTCAGGTTACGTTTATAAAGTCAATGGATCATCAAATCAATATCAAAACGTTTATAATCTCAACGGTTTATTATGTCGAAGTTCATAAGAATGCGAAGCGTTATTATGAATCCACGTCTATCATTGTCCATGACCACAATGATTTATAGTGTAAAACTCAGGTTTTAAATTTATGGTTTTAAAGAAGTATTGTTTCAAATGACAACGTTTTTGTAAAGTTCGGGCCGTAAGGTTTATAGTTTAAAAGAGATATCGTTCAGATGTCAAAGTCATTGCAAAGCTCGGGTCGTAAAGTTTATAGTTTTAAAGAGATATCGTTTCAAAAGTCGAAACGTCATACGTTTATAGTCGTTTATGAATTTCTATGCTATCGCATCTTTGTCTATAGTCACAATGAATTATTATGCTTGAGTCCACAACCAAACCTACAACCGATAAACCTTTGCCCCAAAGAGAGATGCCCTATCGTTGGCATTTAGGATGATAGGATGCACTCACGTGGCCGCGTGAGTGGGGAGGTGGTCTCACTCCCAAATAGTACTATTCATATGCATCATTTGGCTCATATAGAGTTAATGGTCGTGTAGAGATACCAGGGACTTTAGATACGATAGAAAACAAGCATATAATCATGTTCGTATAAACTTCAAACATTCAAGAAGTTATTCGTAATCAATACGACATTTTAACTATGTCGAGTATTCGAAAGTAAGCATAGCAGATAGCATAGCATAGCATTTGTAAATCAAGGATAGCATTTCTAAAACGAGCATAGCGTAAGCGTAGCATCAAGTATAACATAAGAATAGTATTTGTAATCCAAATATAGTAGTTAAATCATATAGCATGCTTTTCACCCCAAAACATTTAAGTAAAACGTTAAAAAGAGGGGCTATGAAAACTCACTATTGAGCGTGAGCGTACGGATGGATGTAATGCGCGTGCCGACCGGGTTTGACTCCTATCCAAGTCCTAAGAACACAAGGTTTCTAATTAGTTTCTCGACTAATATGGTTTGTTAGGATTTCTTAGCTACCTAATTAAATTACAAAGTGCCGAAAAAGTTTGAATTTCCCCTTAATTAACGTTGTCGGTAATTGTTCGAGTTGTCAACAAAATAATGAAAATATATGAATAGAACATCTAAAAATTACCAAACTTGGTATGAAACATGAAATATAATTCACAAATTTTCTGTGAAAATTTGGGGATTTTTGGATTTATGGATTATTTATAACCATTTTATGTCTAAAAAGTAGGATAATTATGGGAAAAATAGTAATTATACACGAAAAATTCTGGAACTTTTACCAGATCATTTTGTACCCATTTCTAGGTTTTTGTAAAATTTTCAAGTCTTTTTGAGCAACAGAACTTTGGTTCCCAACATTATGTGTTTTAACGAGACGTAAATCGAAAAACATATCGAAACACCTCCAAAGAGTGTGAAATTCTGAGGATAGTGTCATTTTCTGAGGAAAATAACACTAGAATTTTCCCATAATTATTTTGTGTCCAAAAGTATTTTTCATGATTATTTCACTTTTTGTAGGCTTTATTTGCATTAATTTAGGAAAAATACTTATGTTTTTCCAAAAATTCCCATTTTTATTTTCCAGAGTCTTTTCATGATCTAATTACTGGGAAAAATAGTCCCCAAAATTTTAACACGTTATATCTAGCACTTTTGTATTTTTGAATCATCACAACACAAGTATTTGAAATTTACAAGCTTACAACAATGCATGATGTTCATACATTTTCTAAAAATATGAGATCAACAAGATAAATTACTATCTTTTTATGCTACTGAGATATACATGTTAGCAGTCTAAAATAATTTTTCTTAGATTTATAGAACACCTTAAGACCCATGAACAAGTATCACAACAAGGTGCTCATAGAAAAGTTACTGTTTGCGCATCAGTTTTGTATGATACATTTGGAGGTTGAATACTCAATGGATTTGAGTGAGACCAGTGGGGTTTTAAAGTTGTTACATTAAGCTAAATTCTAGAAGAAAAATCAAGATTTTTGGACCATTATTCACTGAGTTATGGTCGTTTCAAGTAGGGTCAAAATCTGGACAGATTACATGCATGACAAAGTGATCTTTTTGGTGTGTTTTTCACTACCAACGATTTTTAGACCTCATCCAATGATGGAGGCCTTGTCTTATATGCATGAATATGTATTTTTACAGAAAAAAAATTATATTTTAACATAAATTAAGATTTAGCTACGAAAAATGATGCATGCAAGCACTTAAACATCAAAAAGATGATTTTTCGGTTTGATTTCGGTTTGATCATGGGTTTTTCTTTTGTTTTTACACTTAAACAAGTGTAAGAAACAACCTACAAACATCAAACACCTTATGTGGATTATAGCCATGAAATAGGCACAAAATCCATGTATTTACAAGAATTAAAGTAAGAAAATGCAAGAAATGAAAGTACAAATGGGTGGTTATACCTTAGAGGTTTTGTTTTTGTGTAAGAACACTTTCAAAGTGATGATCTTTATTCAAAATGTGGCTGGAAAATAGTGTGTGTTTAGGGAGAGTTGTGTGTGTTTTTGAGAGAGAAATGAGAGAAATTAGTGAAATGAGTGAAGGGAAGAGTGTAGAAGTGGTTCAAATAATTCTTGCATGTAAACTAATAAAGTTAGTGGGGGATTTGGGTGGTCAAGAGAGGGCTGGCCATTTTTAGGAGGGGGTGGGGGTAAAAAAGAAATTTATTTTTTTTTATTTTTTTTTTAAAGTTAAGTAATTAAAGGTTTTAAATGTTACATATTGTTTTGGTATAAGTTTCTACATATTGAAATGTTTAATTGTGATGTTTTAATGGTTGAAATTGGAGTTATAAAATTTTATTTTCTAAGCTTATAATTCACATCAAAATTCATGTGATTCGTTTACGATTGACATTTGCGAGTTAAATAACCGATTTCCGGTTGCATTTACCGAGTTACGGAATTTCAGGTTAAATTATGATTTTTGCGATATGATAAATATTTTGTGATGACATGTGAAATTTAATTTCATTAGTTTTCTTTGGCACTTTGTAACCTAATTTAATGTGGTTTACGGTCTTAAAGTCCGCTAAGCAATCTTCTAAAACGTTACGCGATTTCGGTAACTTACCCCGGTTTCGGTACTTAAGGAGTCATAATCTAGACTTTTCACTAGGATTTTAGAGTGCTGTAAACGAAATTAGATAGACTAGGAATTTAAGTGCGTTATTGACCTGAGATTTTTGACAGTTGTCACAATTCTTCTCTGTAATTGTATAAAAGTTGAATATCAAAAGATGGCATACTTACAGGGAAGAGTGTGTCGTATGCTTTTCCTGTGATGGTTTTGAAACCATTAAACTGGTTGCAACACAACAGTGGAAGAGTCTCAGCTGTATCAGCACGACCACCACGGTCGCAATGGTGACCGTGGTGAGTTGTTACTATGGTCTGAGCACGCTAGCTGCACGGGCAAAACACAGGGTTCACTCCAGTTTTCTTAATGTTTTTCAATTTCTTTTCGGTGTATTATAAAAGAAAAAATATAAAAGATAATTAAAAGGTGGATCCCAGTTTATAGTTGTGTGTAGTGGAGAGGTTAGCATTGAAAGCATGATAATCACGATATGTAGTGGAGACTGACGTGACTGTAATAAAGTCTCCACGGCATGTGACCTCATCATCTTCCATGCCTGGTTTAGGAGGGTAGCCCCGTGTTCGTGCCTGCATCTATTGTCAATACTATTCACCAACTACTCTTTATACGTCATCAGGTGTGGATGAACTATCAACTTACTCATAAGCCCTAATTAATCCATCATTTCAAAAACAACATTAGAACCCAAATCAACTAACTTCACACACACACTCTAAAGTCTAAACACACATATATGTTACCTGCAACAATGCCAGCTCCAGCTGCAGTCATGTCAGAAGTAAAAGGAGTGATTGGTGCCTCCTCCGTTCCGAGAACCGAACCTATGTGTATGTTTGTGTAATAATGAATCTTAGAAGTCCCGTTTGTGACAAATAAAACCTTAAGATTATCGTGTAAAATTGGAGCAATAACATTCGGACTGTAGCGAACAAATCTCGATCTATAATTATCTTTGGTGTTAAATCTTTCAGAGGTTTCTATACCACGCAAGAATTAAAGTTCTTGTTTAGTAATCTCGATAATATCTGCAAGTTCCAATGCCTCCTGAATGATTGACCGAGTTTATTCTCTTTTCTCTTACAATTGTACGTAGCGACATCTTGTACGTATCAGTGTATCAACAGGACATCAAGTACGTATCAAAGTACGTATCAGTGTATCACAAACGCGATTCATCCTTGCCAATTACTCGAACTACAAACGCGATTTCACCAAGACAACAGGTACCTATCTGATTGAATAATACTCAATTCTGATTTCTTCTCTTTTCTCTTTATTTTCTGATTGAACAATGAACAATACTCAATTATGTTGCTGAATTTCTGATTCTGATTGAATGTTGTTTTTGTTTTTGTGTATATCTGATTTTCTGTTCTTGTATTTGTGTAGCAGTAACGTTTCTGATTTTCTGTCCAAGGAATAATATATTAATGTTTAGAATAAGAAGCATGGGGATACAATAAATAAGTAACATGATTTCTGTTTTTGTTTTAATCGTTTAGCACAGTAAGGCGGTGGGCATTGATATTCTGTTTTTGTTTTCTTTATTTCTGTTTCTGATTCTGAATTTTCTGAATTTATTATTCTGTTTATGTTTATGTTTCTAGACAATTATGTTTATGATCCTATTTCGTATATTTGCACATATAATTGTGACATTTATTATTTAAATTAAGAAAAAGTCTAATCCGTGTACTCTCCGATTAATCCCCGTTTCGGCCGAGTACTCCTTACAAGGTCGCGGCCGTGTACACCTGGCTAGCACCTTTTACAACCTCGATGGCAATAAAACAAAAACCACAATTCTTTTATCAAATTTTCTTACATCTTTGAGCACATCGATGTTGATTTCAGATTTCTTTAGCCCATCCTCGGTACATGGGTTGATACATGTTATTCTTAAACCACCTCTTTTACTTATTTTCATCCCTGAAATGGAAGTTGTTCGTTTGGGATCGATCCGAACCAATCAAGTCTGCCCTCTACTCTCATTCAAATGATACAACACCTGCCCAGAATCATCATCCCCAATTTTACCGATAAGAGCTGCATTACTCCCAAATCTAACAAGACATGCACAACCTCCGGGAGCCCTCACAAACTTCTGCGGGTCCCACAATGAATCCTTCATACGCTCGTGTGATTCATGGTCTATAAGTCTATTGGCCCGCCTTCCAGATGGCACAAACGAGTGTTGAATCGGTCCAAAACAACAAACTAGAGGGGGCCATGAGTATGTAAAGCTAATATCATCACCATCAATGGCATCAAGTTCTACATCTTTTTCATTATCGGTATCTTCCTCACGTTCACTAACCTCTGTTTCTTTACTACTTTCATCTAACGTATCCTCAATCTTTTTCTTAGTACGCCCTCACGTTGTCAAATTTTTTCCAGTTCTTCATTTAAGATACTAGAAGTAGACGCAACTGCACTTTCTGTCAAAGAAATGTATGTGGTCAGAAGCAAACAATTTTGGTACATGTCATGCTTCTAAAACAAACATGTAAGCGCATAAGTTACTAGGTTATATATAACTAATATATACAGGACGTGCTTATGCTTTTGGATTATAAACTTATAACGTAGGCCCTTAAACACTGAGTTTGAAATTATATTCTCTCACATAGAATCTGACTGAAGTGCAATATGACCACTGTGAAAAGCAACAAACTAATGTTCCAAAGTTTATCACTCATTTCTCATAGCCATAAGACTGACCTTTTTTCCGAGTTCTTCTTTGAGGTTTAGATGACTCAGAAGGTGATGATGTCAGTTCACTAATACTAGTCTCTAATAGCGGGTTCTCCTCTGGAACTGGAACTTCTGACTCTGCTTTTTTTCTTTTCCTAGATGGAGCTCATTTACGTGTTGTCTTCTTTTCTGAGTTATCTTCTTCTGCATCAGACGTCTTTTCTTCGATTTTTTTTTCTAGGAATTGCTGTAACCACAAATCTACTACGCAATCTAATTATATCCGGGAATTGTACAAGGTTTATTGAAGATAGCGAAGGCAAATTGGGTGCAACTTACAGATTCATGAATTGGAGTTGTAAGAATTAAGTGAATTTAGTTCACCCTAAAGATCTACTTTTAATTCAGTCAAAATGCAAAATCAAATCCACTTGGTTCTAGAGACTATAACAATATAACTACTCTGGTCAAAACATACTTTCTTATAAATACCAAGTTTGAGATGACCTTTGCTAAACAGTTGCAATTAACACAGCCTACTAATATTATCAAGAAAACGTATCAAAATTTAAGTTTTCTTTGACTTCAAAAGTCAAATCATGAATAAGAGATTCAAAACACATTTGCAAAGTTGGGATTTAAGCTTAGGGATAACTTATGAGAATATCATGTTGAAAGAAAAGAGAATTTGAAAGAAGAAAGCTACTATTCTTTCTCCTCAAATTACACAATTCTATCCTTATCCCTTATTTATACTCAAGTTGAGCCAAAAACATAAATCAAACTCAAATTTTGGAGAACTATTCTATAATTTCCAAGCAACTTAACTTAGAATTTAGCATCCGGGTATTGTCTTTTTAGATATAATTATCTATTCTATCTATAAGTATATGTGTGTAGATATAGAGAGGAAGATAAGGAAAGAGAGAGAACGTGGGCAAAGAACAGAATTGGGTAAAAGAAGGCTAAGAAGCCATTTGTGAAACACTGAAAAGCTCAAGCTTTCACCTCGACACCACCATTTCTATGGGTTTAAAGATGAGGGCTTTACCTTACCTATTGTAATATACAGATTTTTCAAAAACCAGATTAATGTACAATATCTAATGGACAATATACAACCAAAATTGGTTTCAAGTATTTCAGATCTCAAAAGCGGGCTGGTGTTTTCAGTATCGATATTTTTTAACTAATTGCCACATTTCTTTGACATATTAACAATGTAACCCACGAACTAAAGGGTGTTACCTTACCTGTTTCAGATATTCAGCACCCTTCTCTGTATATGTTTGAATCTCTCAAATTGGATTCTGCTTGCATCAAAAAGGTGCTTACCTTTTCGTTTTTTGCATTACCCATTTCATGATTCTTTCATATTTCAATCTTTTTATTTCATTTTTTGAGTGTTCCATAGTTTATGTGATTTGCAGTTTAAATTCAGGGCTTGTTTATAAATGAATGCATCCAAATAGCTCTCATTTGGGAAACTAGGAAAGGTAAATGCTTGAGTTCATTTCTATTGATTTTTTAAGACTAAAGATGAACTGAACTTGATATTACATTGAATAGAAGGATACTTTGACTTTTATTGTCATAGCATATGTGCTTGCAGACTTGTAATCCCCTTACTTGTTCATTTTGATCATCATGTACACTGTAAAAGGGTGATGCTGATAATCATAAGATGGATAAATAGTAAATGGTACACCATTAGTTCCTGAAGATATGATTTAGTCAGATATTTCACTTATTAAGTGACATAATTTCATTAGTTTTCTTGAAAGCCCAACGCTAGATTATACATATAGGAAGTTGTTGGTGCTAAACATCAACGTATCACAGTGAATATTTTGCTTAAAAAGTATTATGCTTGACATGAAAACCCTCGAAGTGTGACAGTTCCACCTCTTTACAGTCTTATCAGGTTTCATATTGAACCTGATGTGGTCCTTCCATCCCATAAGGAACAGTTCACTATAAAATCTAGACTAAATTAAAAATTGAAAGACATTTTACGCATGGTTAAGTACAAGTTCATTAAATTATAGTATTTTAATAACAGCAAGTTAATATCATCATGTTAAAGTGCCACATAGTAATTGTTTTAGTTTTCATTGTATGAATAGAATATCTTCTTAAACAATCGCTTTGGGCTTTGTTGGTTTTGCAGATTTTCCTTCACTACTTTTTAGCTTGAACGATTGTTGATGAAGATTCATATCTTATAAAGATGAATATCTTGAAGCAGTTACTCCGATCAAGATTAGCAAACACTCATGCCTGCTCGTTTATAGAGGTAGAGTTGCGCAAATACATCTGTATAGAACCAATGCCAGTTTGACATAATTTTATATAGGACCACAGTGATTTCTTGTTGTTCAAAATGGATATTTAAGATATTTTACTAGTAAACTAGTGCCAGGCTAAACTCTGTATCCAGTTAAGTATTGCATTTAGTGTATGCCTAGAAGTTTTGGTATATTTACTTTTATCTATCATGTCATTTTTTACATCTTTTTCCTGCAGCATCTTTTTCATTCTTTCATTCATCTTCTGATACTTCGGTACAAGTCCATTCTCAAGAACAAGAAGTGGTAATTGCTTTGGGTAGCAATGTGGGTGACAGACTTAATAACTTCAATGAAGCATTGAGTCAAATGAAGAAATCGGGCATAGAAATAACAAGACATGCTTGTTTATACGAAACAGAGCCTGCTTATGTGACCGATCAACCTCTTTTTCTCAACTCTGCTGTTAGAGCCATTACAAAGCTCGGCCCTCATGACCTCCAGTCAGCCCTCAAGAAAATTGAAAAAGAAATGGGTAGAACGAACGGGATTAGGTATGGCCCACGACCCATTGACTTAGCTATACTGTTCTACGGTAAATATAGAATTAACTCTGAAATTCTCACTGTTCCTCACGAAAGAATCTCTGAGAGGCCATTTGTCATGGCCCCGTTAGTTGACTTGTTAGGGTCTGATATAGACAATGATACGGTTCTATGTTGGCATTCTTTTTCAAAAAAGGACTTTTTGAATCGTGGGAAAGATTAGGTGGCGAATCTTTGATTGGAAAATATGGGTTAAGAAGAGTGTCACCGGTCAATAATCGTTTATGGGATTGGTCAAAGAAAACGTCTGTCATGGGAATATTAAATTTGACTCCCGATAGTTTTAGTGATGGAGGGAAGTTTGACTCTGTGAGATCTGCTATATCTCATGTTCAGGCTATGATATCCCAAGGAGTTGACATAATTGATCTAGGAGCTCAATCCACTCGTCCAATGGCCACCAAGGTCTCGGTCCAAGAGGAACTGGATAGGCTAATTCCTGTTCTTGAAAAGATTCTTAAATTACCCGAAATTGAAGGAAAGTTACTCTCTATAGACACATTTTACTCTCAAGTTGCTTTAGAGGCAATCAAGAAAGGGGCTCATATAGTCAATGATGTATCGGGTGGAACTTTAGATTCTGATATGCTTCGTGTTGTGGCTAATCTCAATGTTCCATACATCGCTATGCACATGAGAGGGGACCCATCTACGATGCAAAACAGTGAGAATTTGAAATATGATGATGTTTATAAGGAAGTTGGTGATGAGTTGTATGAACGTGTAAGAGCTGCAGAGTTATGTGGTGTGCCCGCGTGGAGGATGGTTCTTGACCCTGGAATCGGTTTTTCAAAGAAAACTGAAGATAATTTGGAGATTTTGATTGGATTAAAGAGGATTAGGACTGTCATTGGGCGAAAGAGCTTAGGGGTATCACTTGCACCTTTGTTGATTGGACCTTCAAGAAAGAGGTTTTTGGGTGACATTTGTGGTCGATCTTGTGCTGTTGACAGAGATCCGGCAACTGTTGCTGCTGTCACGGGTGCGGTTTTGGGCGGTGCTAATATTGTAAGGGTTCATAACATTGGAGATAATGTGGATGCTGTGAAGCTTTGTGATTCGATGTTGGATCTCGTTGGAAGATGTTAGGAGCTAACAGTATTTTGACATTTATGGTTTCAAGTTTCTGGACTAATATTAATTATGTGGTTTATGACCAACAAAGGATTTTCTCGGGGTTCTGAGTTCAACTATTCAAGTGTTGTTCAAGCTCACCAAACTTTCAACAATATGAAACAATTACTGCTAATAAAACATGCCATGGAGCACATTAAGGAAATAGTAAATTTGATTTAGGGAGCATGACAAACGTACTGAAATGAAATACTAACTTCAGCCATCAGCCATCAGCCATAACTATAATCCAAGTGGAATTACAGCCTATCAGCAGTCCACGGAGAACTTATATGATCAAACTGACAGGTTCGAAAAATCGAATTTGGAAATTTTCGTGTTCAAGGGTTAATTTATTTGTGTTCATAAAGGTAAATCACATGAATTCAATATTTAAGAGCTGATTTGGAATCAAGAATCATTGTTTGCTGACCCACCAAAATGAATGAATCCCCTTAAACCTTGTTTGTAACTTAAGATCCATTCAGTATAACTGTAAGCTTCTATTAAGTGTGTTCAAAGACTGTTAACGGTTATGTCCAGTGTCAATGCCCACTAGATAGTAAAATAATTTTGAACTTGATAACACGAGCATAAATGAATACAACACGAAATTTATAATTCAATTCCACCAAATGATCGTTCTACTTTATTAAAAGAAGCAACAGCCTATAAAGTTTGATCAACGTTAACACAAGACTATTGTAGGATACAGCACACAAGAAACCAAAACTGTCTTGTGCTTTTCTCTCTTTTCCATGTTCAATATTCAATACAAAGACTTCTAACTAAATATTGTTCTGCCTCAATGATTCTGCTTCAGCTATAGCCATAGGATCATCTTTGCTGTCGGGTTCATCCTTCTCTCCTTCTCGTTCATCTGCCAATTTTTTTCTATGCAGTTCCTCTGCAGCCTGCATTGATGCTTGGTTTTCTTTTTGAATGCGTTGCATTTCTTCCTCTTGTTGCTGTCGTTCAAACCATGTGTCCGCATCGGCCCAAACTGAAATTTATCAAGCCAAAATGACAATCAAAATACAGATTCTAGGAGCCAGAAATATATTACAGCAGAAAAGATAGTAACTATTGAACTCAATCAGAACAATATGATAAGAGACTTAGCCGAATACATTTATCATACTAACTACATCTTCTATTTATCCAGAGCACAATGATATAAACCATGCATTTATTTATCCCTAAACATTGTGAAGATCAAATAATCACATATTATTATTGTTTTCCTATCTAATTTTCTTTGCAATAGTCCATATTTCAGAAACATTATCGCTTTGAAGAAAGACAAACAAGCTACATATATTAAGAAGGAATTCTTTCTTCAAACAAACTGACCAAAATATATGCATGTCACAGATGGACCAAATCCTTTCTTTTTGACATGGAAGACCCCTATTATCTTTTAAAGTAACAAAATTATGCAAATAGACACCAAGGACAACAAATGCACACCCATTATTTCAACTTCCAACATTTAACTTTTAACATCTGCAGAAAGCAAGCAACATGAAACTTATCCTTTTACGATTCTAACTCATAAATATCCGTTATTTGGTTGATCGAAGAGTGACTGGGCTAAGTGAAACTGTTGATTGCAGTGAATGTATCAAACAATGTTCACAAACAAAAGTTAATAATAGTTACTCTAAGCCCAATAGAAATGTTCTTGTGACAAACTTCCTATTTATAATAATAAAATGTTTATCATTGATATGGTGTGAGATACTTAGAAACGTGTTATCTTTACATAGCTCGAAAAATAAGGTGAAAATGTTAATCAAGCTTAAATTATCCAAAAAATAAATAAATAAGTAAATAAATAATAAATAAATATATAAAATAAAACAAAAACTTTCTCGAGTTGCATTATAGTTGTAGGTCTTCATTGTGTCATGCTTTGGTGAACATGAAATGTCATGGATGTTGCATCTTTTATTAGTAGGAGACTATTATATATGCTGAACTTAAAAACCCATCAGTTCACCCGGATTGCTAGCTAATTAAGAATAGTGATGATACCATACCGAATGACTAATGGCATAAACTTCTCAAATACTAATCATCTTAAATCCCAAACAAGCTAGGGCAGAAGAAAAATACCCAATAATCAATATGCTATACATACATATACATATAAAGTATAAACAAAAAATTAGAAACCATAATTACTTAAGTCTTAACCATAATCCTTTCAGGAAGCTAAAAACTAAGTTTCATAGTAACATAATTCCTAAACAGTAGCCTCAGATAAGCCCTAAAATGTGAATATAATAATAACATCTAAACCCTAAATCTAAGAAATTAGAAAAGCTAGGTTTAAGCCAAAGGTTAAAATAATTAGAACACGTACTAGGTTGAGCAGCCCAGCCTTGTTCACCACCCTTAATTTTCTCAGGCAAGGCGTAATTGACGGTGAGAACACGGCCAAAGAGTTCAGCACCGTCCATGTTATCCATGGCTGCAGCCGCATCTTCTCTCTCCAAAAACGTCACAAATCCAAACGATCGGTGCTTCTGAGTCGCCTGATCTAACGGCGTTTTCACATCTTTAACATCACCAAACGGAATGAACGCCGAATGTAATATCGTTTCGTTTACCTCTTCCGCTAATCCACCTAACAGTCCATACATACATATTTTAAAATAAATATATATATACATATATATGTATAGTAAGTAAGTACGTGTGTGGAATTGAATGATTTTCTTACCGATGTACAGTGTGTTCTTCTGCATTTGTTGACTCATTCTCTCAGCATCAATCGAAAACGGGGGCGAGTTCAAGTATCATCAGAATACGGGCCTTGCTGTTTACACGATGGTCGAATGACCCAAATCAAGAAGTCACCACTTCATCATCATTATCTAATTATTAAAATATAATAATTTATTTTAATTTATAATTTTTTTTATCAACTCAATTACTTCATTTTCTAAATACAAATATATAAGGGCATTCCCAATGTTATCTCAAAATCAACCGGTCATTTTCTGTCAAATGAACGACACGTCAGTTTTTCTCAAAACTGACTGAAACTGACTAACAACTGACTGACCCGTGCCAATGGTCACGGTCAGTTTTTCGGTCACTTTTTAATTTATATATTTAAAAGGGTTAATTGTTTCGTTATGTATTCAACTTTACATTTTTTACTATTGTATGTTACTATCTTTTAAAAGTGCTATTGTGTGTATTGAACTTTACAACTTCGTATATTGTATGTAACGGGTGACCGGATAAGCAGGTATCCGGTTTTTCCTCTTAAAAAAATGTCTATAGTATGTGTCGAACTTTGTAAAATTGTCTATTGATTGTATCGAAACTGGTAGTTCCTGTCATCTGGTCACCCGTTACATACAATATACGAAATTGTAAAGTTCGAGACATACAATAGCAAGTTTTAAAGGTGGTTACATACAATAGTAAAAAATGTAAAGTTATATACATAATGAAACAATTAACCCTATTTAAAACACAATAATTAAAATAAAACACATTTCATTAAAATAAAAACATTACAATAATTATAAAAAAAAAACATTACATTTTCTAAAAAAAACACATTACATTCCTTGAAAAAAGAAAAACATTACAATAATAAAAAACACACTAAATAATTAAAACGTAATCTAATAAGGAACTCCATTCTTTGTCCGGGCCATCGACTTTGTGTTCGTCTTCGTCCGAATCGTATGTCGGAAACATTGAACCATACGTGTTTACCACTTCTTTTCGAGCGGCTTTAATCATTTTTAGTTCCTTTTTTGTTACCACGCTTTGGTATTTTTTTATAAAGAAAATTCAACGCTTTGAAAGCTAACTTTTTCGTCGAATTCATTTTTATTGCGTCTTGTTGGAGGCGAGAGGTCTTTTTAACTTCCTCAAGGGCTTCAATCTTTTCGTCTTTTAAACTTCTTGATGAAGTAGCCGCGTCCGATGAACCCGAACTTTTATGAGACTTGCGATAGAGTGGACGACGTAGTAGGTTGTCTTGAAACAACATTTTCATGTTAGCCGCAAGATTTGCATTGCCCGGTGGTTGGGAGTCACTCGCTTCTAGATCGACGGGTTCCAAGTCGGCTTCAAATGTACGTGTATTGTTCATTACCCTCGGCTCCATAAAAATTGTTGGTGCACGTTTTGTGACAACAGCTCTTATTTTGTAATAGTTAGTTTGTAATTAGTTTTATAGTTAATTTGTAGTTTGTTTAATTAACTTAGCCTTTTTTGTAAGTTGTATTGTAAGTTCGTACGAACCTATATGTTCGTACGAACCAAGGAAGTTCGTACGAACATGTATGTTCGTACGAACCAAGGAAGTTCGTACGAACATGTATGTTCGTACGAACCTAGGACCAGCTAAGTTCGTACGAACTTGCTGGGTATAAATACCAACTTGTAATGTTTTATTTGTAAGCTTTTGAAACTGATATATTCGAATATACAGAGTTATCTTCGAATACATACGAACTTATACTATAAACACTTGCATTTCACTTATTTTATTGTTGTTTGAGTGTATTAAACCTTTCCGCAAACTAATACACGTTGTAATCCCGTTTGGATCTGTTCAAAGGGACTTTCAATTGGTATCAGAGCGTCAACAAGACTTTGTTGGGTTCGGGGTTGCTTAAAACACAAAGAAAACAAGATTTAAAGTGCTTAGGAAGATAAAAGTTGTACTTTCGGATTCCTTGAGTGTTTGTAGTTCTTATTTCTCAAGTTTCATTCGATTTCATCGGTTGAATCTTTCTAGATTTGAGTTTTTGCTCGGATTTGGGTTTGAACAACAAGTTCGTACAACTCCGAAAGTGTCGTACGAACCTACCCAAAATAGCCTTCGAACCTAGACAGCTGTAAGTTCGTACGAACCTACAGCTTCGAACCTACCTAAGTTCGAACGTTTGAAAATTTGAAAAGTTTGACCTGAAGTTTGACCTATACGAACCTAGATAGTCTTCGAACCTATAAGTTCGAATTAATCTAAGTTCGTACGAACCTAGTGTATGACTTGTGTTGAATTTTTGTACTTGACTTTGTTTGACTCTATCTCTTTATGTCGAATCTCAACAAAATGATGGAAATGGACCATGAAGTTGGGAAGTCGGCATCGCCTCCAAAACTCCTTAAGGGAGAAGATTATTTTTGGTGGAAGGAACGGTTCGAATCCTTTGCCAAGTATAATGATGTTCGGATGTGGCTTTGCATCAAGGACGAATATGAAGCCCCCACTTATATGTTCGAGGGTAAACCGCGATTCGTCTCATATTCATCCTTGAAGGAGGAAGAAAGAAAGATGTACGAAGCAGAAAACAAGGCGTTATCTGCTCTGACTATGTGCCTCCCTCAAGAGATAAAGCACACATTAAAAAAATATGACCTATCTAGAGAGCTATGGTTAGCTCTGGAAAAGAGGTTTGAGGGAAATGAGCAAATCAAGGAGGGTAGAACTGATTTGCTTACGAAACAGTTCTATGTTTTTAAACACATGAAGTCTGAGTCATTGGAGGATATCATTACTCGATATTACCATCTGATGACAGAGATGGAAAATGTTGGTCTTAGCTATACTGATATAGTTAAGAACAACAAACTTCTTGAGGCTCTACCATCAAAGTGGGACATTTACACCTTGATGATAAAAGAGAGTAGCAATTACAAGTCTCTCTCACTTGATGAAGTGATAGGGAAACTGCGTGTATACGACTTGAACATGCAGAGGAAAGAGACCGGGTCTGATCAGGTTCAGGATCCCAGCGTTTACCACGGTAAACAGTCTGATTCTGCTGCATCTACAAGTGGTGGAGTTACTACTTTTTATACTATCGAGGGTGAAACGGACTCGGCTATCAGAACTACTAGTAGAAATGTCTTCTTATATTGCCTCATCAGAAGACTCATGGGTTGATAGAAAACTGAATTTGGGACATCAAATAGCTTTATATCAATGCCCATGAGTATGAAGTCAGCTGAAAAGGAAGTAGCCCTGCTTGCCTCTTTCATTGCATCTCGTGAAAACTTCATGAAGGGCAAGATCACTGATCCTGAGTTGATAAATGAGGATTATGATCAATTGGATCAAGATGATCTAGAAGAAATGGACTTGCAATGGCAAATGGCCATGATCGCACGAAGAGCCCAACGTTTTATGAATAGAACTGGGAGAAAACTTGTAAGTAGCAAATTGGGTTTTGAAAAGTCCAAAGTGAAGTGCTATAACTGTGATGGCTTTGGGCACTTTGCTCGGGAATTTCAGAGACCTAAAAGAGATCAAGCTCCTGGTCAAAACGGGTCAAGACATTTCAGTCAAGGCTCCTCTGATAACAATCAGAGCTCAGGAAGTAATCATACTTTAAGAGCTCTGGTGGTTCAATCTCAAGAAGGAGCATATGACTGGAGCACAAAATCTGAGGAACCGCAAGCATTTATGGCCTCTATTACTGAAGAAAAGGAGGAAAGCAGTGCGGGGTCTGATTCAGAGAAGGAAGCAACTGCTGAGATGGAGGTTGATGTACCTGCTGATGAAGAAAGAATCAAGACTCTGAAGTCAACTGAGGATATGAGCTCAAAGGACTTCATTGCTTACATGGCAAATCTTGACGCTGAGAAACAAAAGGTATTGCTTAATTTAGATCTAGTAGTTAAAGCCTGTGTGTTATGTACTAACTTTCAGGAACAGGCTGAGAAGTTAGTGGAATCATCTGATGTCATAACATCTCAGTTAAAATCTTTAAAAGAAGAAAACACCATATTAAACATCAGAAACTCAGAACTAATAAGTAAAGCAAAATCTGATAAATCAGACATGAAATACTTAAAAGATAAGTTAAATGAGCAAAGTGTAAGAAATGACTTGGCTCATGAACATATTTTAGAATTGACTAAAATAGGGAAAAGGAATTAGCTGACGCAAAGGTTAGGCTAGCTTATCTTAACAGGAAATTAGAGTTAAGAAAATTTTCTATCGAAACCTTAGACAACATGCTTAGTGTCCAAAAACAGCCTGGTGATCACAGGGGAATGGGCTATACCGAAAGCCCTCCTCCATTTAATCATAATTATTCCTTTATTTCTGATGAAACTGAGATGTCTACTGTTGATGATTCTGCTAAACAACCAGCAGTTCCTGGTCTAATTCATTTCGTTAGACCTGCGAAAGCTGAGACAAAATCTACACATGAATCAACACTCACTGACATTCCCATGCCACCTGTTTCTGAACTAAAAACGAATTTTGTAAAAGAGAGTGTGGCTGAACATGGAAGTGTCCAGGAGAAGCTAAAGCACGAAATTAATCTTGATTTACCCAAATCTGAAAATGAAAATTTAAATACTAAAATTGATAAGGGTAAGAAGGTTATAGTTGTGTCCTCTCCAAGTTTGCCTGAACTGGACGATCTGACAATTCAAAAGGCCGCTAAAAAGGCTTTCGTGAAACGCTCTTGCTTCACATGTCATCAAAAAGGGTATGTTGCAAGTATTTGTCCAACTAAGGGCAAAACTGGAAAGGTACAGGTGAAGAAAAATCAATCACCTGTAAAGTCTGTGTCGCCTCCTAAAATGAAAAATTCTAAGGCGACAAGCATAAAATTGAGATTGTCTGGTGTTTTCATACCAGAAGGTAAAATTAAAGAAAATGAAAATGCTGGTAATGCTGGGAGGAATGGGTTGGGATTTAAGAGAACTCAAAGTTCTCAGAGAACACAACCCGCATTAAAATCTGTGAAGTTTTCGTCTCATGATAGTTCTAGGAGCACTACCTCTTCTGGTGGAAGCTCTTATGGACAGTCTTCTAGGAGTAAGACTCCACAGAGATACCAAACTCCCAACAACCGTTTTAACAACCCTAATAGCAATAATAGGAATTATCATAATTCAAGTTATAACTATCCAACTAGGGTAAGATCTACATCAAACCCAAGGCCAGTAAATCCTAGACTTTTTCAGAAGTCTCCGGAAAGAAAGCCTAGCGGTAGTACCTCCCATGCTCAGACGAGTGAGACTTCCAAAGCATCCGGCTCTACTGAAAAAAGCAATGGATACTTGAAGGAGTTCACATTTGTTGACGAGAATGGCAGACCCAAGACCGTCGTGGCTTGGGTCCCCCTTGACAACTAATTATTTTCATCTAATGTACAGGAGTTAATCAGACGTGCCGCAAACTGGTGGTATGTTGATAGCGGTTGCTCAAGGCACATGACAGGGGAAAAACATCTTCTAGTGGACTTCATACATAAGAAGGGAGGATATGTCAACTTCGCAGAAGAATGGATAATCATGAGGGCTCCTAGGAAGAATGACACTTATGTTATGGACATGAGTGTTACTGAATCTGTTCAGGAGTCAACATGTCTTCTATCCAAGGCATCTGAAAATGATTCACAGTTGTGGCATCGGAAAATGGCACACCTGCACTTTAGAAAAACAAATTACATAGTTAGAAATGGACTAGTGTTAGGTGTACCAGTTCAGAAGTTTGGCTTTGAGGACAAATGTGTACCTTGTCAGAAAGGAAAAACAGCACAAGAAAACTCATAAGTCAAAGTCTCTAAATTCCATTGTCTCAAGTTTTGACCTTCTTCACATGGATCTATTTGGTCCTGTAAACGCCAGGAGTATAGGCGGCAAACACTATTGCTTAGTTCTGATGACTTCTCGCATTTCTCTTGGGTATTCTTTTTGGGAACGAAAGATGAGACAGCAGAAATGCTGATGACATTCTTTACTCAAATTGAACATCAATATGGGCGAGGAGTCAAGAAAATAAGAAGTGACAATGGCCTAGAGTTCAAGAACTCAGTAATGAATGTCTTTTGCTTGAGCAAAGAAATTCAACCCCAGTTCAGTGCACCCTATGAGCCACAACAAAATGGTGTCGCTGAAAAGAAAAATAGAACATTGATTGAAGCAGCAAGAACAATGCTAGCTGATTCAAAGCTTCCTGTCATTTTCTGGGGAGAAGCAGTGAATACAACTTGTCATGTACTCAATAGAGTTTTAACCGTTAAGAAGCATAACAAAACGTGTTATGAGCTCCTAAATGGTCGAAAACCAAACCTGACTGGTCTCGAACCCTTTGGTGTTCATTGTACCCTATTAAAGACCAAACATCAATCTAAGTTTGGTGAGAAGGCTGGCGAAGGATTTTTCCTAGGTTATGAAGTCGGATCTCCAAACAAAAGGGTCTATAATAAGACATCGGGAAGAGTTGAGATTGTATATAACATACAAGTCACTTCGTATATTCCAGCAGTACAAACTGGACCAGAATGGTTATTTAACTATGAGGCTGTTTTCAAGTCATTTAATCTTCCGATCCTAAGTGAAGTTAACACTCTAGGATTAGAACATGTGATACTAGATGATGGTGAAGACAATATATCTGTACCAAGATCTAGTGTTCCAAGTTCAGAAGCTGAAAATGATAAAGGAAAAGAAGTGAGTGATACACCGATTGTAGAATTAGATCCTTCTTCGATTGATATCCCATCTTCATCTGAGGTTACTGATTCTGTGCAAGAAATGGGTGAAGAATAAGCAACATCAGTAAGGGGGATTGGATTTCTAAGGTCTGACATACCGGTCGATTCTACGATCTCAACTCGAGTGAACAAATATCATCCAATTGATAACATCATTGGTAATCCGAGTTCTGGAGTAAAGACTCGTAGAGAGATATCTGAGAGCATCAGTCTATATGTATCTATCCAAGATACTGGGATCATGCATAAGTGCCTGTATAGTTGCTTCATATCTCAAATAGAGCCGAAAAATGTTCAAATGGCTCTCAAGGACAACTCCTGGGTAGAGGCTATGCAAGAAGAGCTTGCTCAATTCAATAAGCTCAAAGTATGGGAGCTAGTTGATCTACCCAAAGGGGAATATGCAATAGGCACCAAATGGGTGTTTAAGTGCAAACGTGATGATAAGGGAATTGTAACTCGCAACAAGGCAAGGCTAGTACTTCAGGGATTTAATAAACAATAAGGGATTGATTATACAGAGGTGTTCGCACCAGTAGCAAGGCTAGAAGCAATTCGATTGTTTCTGGCATATGCTGCACATAAGAAGATTAAAGTATATCAGCTCGACGTTAAGAGTGCCTTTCTTTATGGTAAAGTTCAAGAACTGGTGTTTGTCCAACAAGCTCCGGGGTTCAATGATCCAGACTATCCAGATCGAGTCTATAAATTAGACAAGGCTCTGTATGGAACTCAAGGATGTTGACAAGTATTTCTCTGAAGGAATTGATGCTGCCGAGCCCAGTCAAGCTGATAAGGATGCAACTCATGATTCTGAGGCCACTGAGACTGATGCTGAAGATGATGATAATGATGATGATGATGGGGATGATGATGGTGATTCGGATAAGCCTATGATCATTTTCCAGGGCTCTAAGGGGTGTTGCGTGACCCCAAAGCTGCCAGGGAAAAGGAGAAGGGAAAGAGAAAGGTCCAGGAGGATGATGACTATATCCCGTGGACTCTGATGCTGAATCTGAACTAAACCGGTTCCGGGTGCAATCACGTAAGTGCCTGCGTTCCTCACATCATATCTCATATTCCACCACCCGTTGCTCCACCGACTGTTCCATCACTACCGGTTACATCCACAACAACAGCACCCGCCCGTCCATCGGTTACACCTGCAACTGCCCCTCCTACGTCTTAACCCACCCAATCTGTTCCCAACCCGGCCGCTCTTCTCTCTGATCCGGACAAGTTTACCTATCTTGAGGGCCGGATCACTAGCCTGATGGATATGGTGACTGCCTTGACTGCTGTTGTTACAAGCCAGGAAGTTCGAGTCACAAATCTGACAGCTATTAATGAGCGCTTAGAGAAGAACCTTTAAAAGGTAGAAGATCAAGTGCGGCTAAATGCGGTCACTATCTTCCAAATGAAGCGCCATTCGCTCAGGGGGGATAAGACAACAGGATGCAAGGAAGATGAGCTGAGACTCAAAGCTGATAATGACCGTGACGATGATCCAAGTGTACCCAAAGAAAGTGAGCTGTCTGGCTCTTCATCTAGAGTGCAAGGTGCAGTAATAGCTCAGGGGGAGTCTAGTCAAGGTTCTGGTGTGAGCGGATCTGGACAAAGTGCAACGAAGCCTCAAGAAGAAATTGAACCATCTGGAGGGTGGAACAAAGAGTCCAGTGAGGCACCAGCAGAAGAGTCAAACTGGAGCAAGAAAATCGAAGAAAAAACGGATCAGAAAGGTGGTTGGGGTGCAGAATCAGGGTCTGGTGTTGGTGCAGCGGCAGAAGGAGCCAGATCTCAGAGTGGGGTGCAAAGAAGAATGAAAACAAAGCTGAGAAGGCTGGCAGTGGATCTGAACAGATTCCAGTGAATCTACCTGAGACTGAAACTATTGAAGCGTTGCTTGGTTTGTACGACTCCGATAGTGAGGGATCTGAGTTAGAGGAAGGAGAGATTTTGGATAAGGAGGTTGCAGACTGGAAATCTGATGATGAAATTATTCCAGATGACGATGCCGATATTGATGAATTCATAGTATCAAAGCAACCAGTAACTGAAGTATTTGTTGAGGATGAAGCTGTGGAGAAAGTGATCAACTTGGAACAAGACTGAGCTCCTGAAGTTGATTCAGATTCTGAAGAAGTTGAACCAACTCGAGAGGAGTTAAAGAATTTATGGTTCAAAAAGGTTGAAAAGGAACCGGAAATCAAATATAAGGGTGATATCAGGGTCAGAGGATCGGGCAAGCTGAAGCGAGGCATCATAAGTTGGTTCTATGACAGCAATTTGAAGTTGTTCATACTAAAAAGATATGATGGGATTCAGTACTTGAAGAACAAGCTCGTTGCTTAAAATTGAACTGAAGGAACTAGCTTGGATAGACTTGGTGAATATTGGTGATGATCCTTACGCTAGTGCCTTAGAAAGAATCTTAAAGCGTGAAGGAAGATCTAATCAGTTTGAAAGTCTAAAGCCAAAGCCGGGAAAGAGAGTTCCTGATCTGACCCGGATTGATCCTCTAACTAACAAGCCGTGGATGAAGATGGTCTACAGACTAGTCAAATGCTTGAAGAGGGTTCCGCTGAAGAAAATGCCACAGAACATTCTTGCAAATCTCAAGTGGTGGTACGTGGATAACAAGACTGCTGAGGCAGTAATGGAAGATTGTAACAGAAAGGAGCTGCTGAGAGTTTATGACAGTTTACATCTGGTAAACTTGTCGAAGGACGATCTGATAAAACTTCATGTAAACAAGATCTTGTATAGAGACAGTTGGAGACATGAAGGACGAAGGTATCAGAAGGTTGTGAAGGTGTGTGTTGAAAAAGGCTTATGGGCTGAGAGTCGACAGAGCTGATCGAGAATCAAGATTCGACAGAGCCAGAAGACTGAAGACAGATAGAGCTATTGTCAAGGGGGAGTCTGTTGGTGCACGTTTTGTGACAACAGCTCTTATTTTGTAATAGTTAGTTTTGTAATTAGTTTTATAGTTAATTTGTAGTTTGTTTAATTAACTTAGCCTTTTTTGTAAGTTGTATTGTAAGTTCGTACGAACCTATATGTTCGTACGAACCTAGGAAGTTCGTACGAACATGTATGTTCATACGAACCTAGGACCAGCTAAGTTCGTACGAACTTGCTGGGTATAAATACCAACTTGTAATGTTTTATTTGTAAGCTTTTGAAACTGATATATTCGAATATACAGAGTTATCTTTGAATACATACGAACTTATACTATAAACACTTGCATTTCACTTATTTTATTGTTGTTTGAGTGTATTAAACCTTTTCGCAAACTAATAAACGTTGTAATCCCGTTTGGATCCGTTCAAAGGGACTTTCAAAAATTTTTGGGTATTGTTTTAGTATATTCCAACATTGCTCGTAAATGAATTTACGTTTATTGTTTTGTTGCTTAAAGTGCTTTCGGTGGCTTATAACACGTCTTCATCTCGCGCACCGCTTTGAGGGTGAAGCTCGGAATAGTTTTTGTAGATCGCGTTGAACTTTTTCACGTCGGGTGCAATTTTGTTCCATTTGCCCGTAAGTTGATTAATATTACGTTTTTCAGCGACTAAGGAATTAAAATCCTTGTGTATTTTTTTCCAAAAATTCGCGTCAGTTTGCGAGTTTCCTTGTATGCCGTTTTCGGAACAATGTACCTAACGTTCGGCTAAAATTCGTGCATCCTCGTCGGTCCACCGAACTTGTTTTCTTTTTTGTTTGATGTCTTGTCGGGTTTCGGCTTCGAATTCCTCTTCACTTTCTTCGACTTGGGTGTTGGTGTCGGGAATGACGAAATTTATTTCTTGGTGTTGGAATTGTTGTGTATGTTGGAATTGTTGGAATTGTTGTGATTAGTACCAACTTTGAGAGTAAGGGTTTGTAAGGGGTACGTATTGTGTAAACCCGAATTGTGGAGACGTTTTAGACGATGTTGGAAAGTTTGATTAAGCGGACGAAGAACCGGATGATGAAATTGTGGTTGAAATTTGAGTGTTTAACAAATTGTTCTACATATCTTGGGCTATATTTGATGGAGATGTTGTTTTGTTTTGGTTGTTAGACATTTTGCGGATGAAATGAGTGTGGTGGTGTGTAGGTTTTGCGTATAAAATAAATGTGTAATTGTAGCAGTGTAGTAGTTGTTTTGGATATGAATTATAGTTGTTTAGAGTGTGTATATATATAAGAATAATTATGTATGAATTAATAGGTAAAATAAATAAATAATTTGAAAAAATTGAATTTTTTTGTTTGTTTTTGAATTTTGGTCGTTTGGTTGTTGGCACACATTTTAAGATTTCAAAATCTTAAATTTTGAAAGTTTGAATGAAAACCAAAAAAAAAAAATTGAAAAAAAAAAGGAAACAAGCCGAACATCCGTCGGATATCCGACTAAACCAAACCGACCAAGCAACCGACGAGACCGTGCCATTGGCGTCGGTGTCGTCGGCCCAAACTGACGTCTCAACCGACGAAGGGTTGGGACTGCTCTAATACACACATATTTTCATAATTATATATTTCAATAATATGATATTTATATTATATTATATATTTATTGGTGCGCCTTGGTGCGGTTTAGCGTAAGTAACAAAGAAATCCAAGTTTTAACCACAAATACTTCACAATTTTGATTTAAGTTTGTATAAATAAAACCTAAATAAAATCTGATTATCTATATGTTTAATGGTTCAAAATGCGAATGTCTTACGTACTTAGTTTCGTATGAGCGAGTAGATGATGTTTAACGGATTGTAAAGCCTAACACGGATCAAAGATTGATTTTTAATTTGAAATAGATGCAATATTGAGTAAGTTTGCAGGCCTAAGTAAGTTCGAATGCAGGTAAGTTCAAAGGGTTTTGAAAAGGTAAGGGGTTTGACCGGGTCAGACCCTTTTATACCCATCAGTCCAAGTTCCTACAAACTTGGGCATTCAAACTTGGGTCCCTAAGTTCGTACGAACTTGTACAAATTTAGTCAAGAACTTATATTTTTACGAATAAAAAACATTTTGCGATGACCAAAATACGTAGGCTTTCAATTCATCAAGTTTTGAGCGATTAATCTAAAGAAATGTAAGAATTTCCTGTAAACTAAGAACTTATATTTAATAAATTAAAATAACTTAAAATTAAAGATACGAATATGAAATTGTTCATATTTTGAAAAGTACAGTCTTTTTGGGAGTGTCACTGATACAAATATAGAATTAGCCATGATGCGTACAATACACAGTTAGGAATTTAATTATTCTGATGATATTATGTATGTAAACTATAGTCACGACAATTATTGGTATTGTTGTCCACTTAAGTAGTTAATACTCAGAATTTTCATGTACACGCTTAGTTATTGTTCACAATTAGCTGTATCTCATATCATATACACTAAGGATCAAGAGAGTCCATAATTCCATGTATCGGATGTTTTAATGTTATGTCATCTTTAAAAGTCAAGTCCTTTAATATTTCGAGCAATGTACTTTGGTACATGTTTAGCTATTGGACAAGACTAGGGTTAGAGGCAAACGAATCTAAAATCAAACCAGAGGTGGCAGGTCTGTACTTTCGTATAACAGAGCGATATAGTTTGACTAGAGACCTTGAAAACGGTATTCTTGTTTCTTGGTCGCGTTTGCTCTATTTTTAGGTTACACTGATTGAGTCTAGGTTAGCATGTTAAGAAACAGTTAGTGAACCCCCAAATGAATTAGTTTATATTTCTCCAATAACATGTATTCAGATACAATCTATCTCTAAGAATTAAGACTTAAGTCATACATCAAAATAGAGATTGCACAGAATAAGCGTATTATTTAATACAGATTAGGTACGTGAAAACCGTTATGTCGTATGTCTACCAATACATCGTACGATTAAGCTATTAGTTACATTTAGAATTAAGGTACTTTTTACTGTGTCTGTACTACATCTAAAAGCCACACATATATAATGTTCTAGGCATGGGTAATGATTTCATCATTTCTTTGCAATAGCACAGTGACCCTCAATTCTTTAATAAAAAATTTTCAAGTTAAAAATAAAATTAAAGATAGAAATAAAAATTAACTACAGCTAGATAACAGTTCTTATGGGAAATAATTTACTCAGGATTACTCATCTCGTTCAGTTGGATTAACAACTCAAAACGAGACCTATCAAAAGCCTTGGTATAGAGGTCAGCTAGATTGTCATCAGTGGGAACCTTAACTAATTTAATCATTTGTTTTTCAGAACAGTCACGAATAAAATGATGCTTTATATCAATGTGTTTCGTTTTACTATGCTTAACAGGATTATTAGTTATTGACATAGTGGACTGGTTATCTATCATAATAGGTGGGTTTGAAAATTTTAAATCATAGTCACGCAACTGTTGTTGTATCCACAAAACTTGTTAACATCAACTACCGGCTACAACATACTCAACCTCACAGGTTGAGATGGCATCTGAGGTTTGTTTCTTGTATTGCCAAGAGTCAATGCGACCACCGAGAAGTTGACAACCGCTAGTGGTTGATTTCCTGTTCAAATTACATCCTCCGTAGTTCGAGTCTGTATAGGCCAAGAAGTCAAAATTTCCTCCGGTGGGATACCAAAGTCCTAACTTAGATTTTCCCTTCAAATAACGCAAAATTCTCTTTGCTGCCTTCATGTGGGACTCCTTTGAATTAGCCTGAACTCGAGCACATAAACAAACAGCAAACATTATGTCAGGCCTTGAAGCAGTTAGATACATAAGAGATTTGATAATAGCCCGATATTGAGTCGGATCCACATCTTCGGTACTTCCCGTGTCTGGTCCAAGATTGTGATTCTGGTGAATCGGAGTGCTTAAAGATGAACAATCTTCCATGTTGAATCGTGTGAGCATCCTATGCACATATTTCGACTGATGGATAAAAAATTCGTCTTTCTTTTGATCAACTTGTAATCCTTAGAAGAAATTTAGCTCCACCATAACACTCATCTAAAACCTTCAATTCATTACCTTCTCGAAATCTCTGCACATGTTCTCGTCAGATGATCCAAAAATGATATCATCAACGTAAACTTGTACCAGTAGGAAATCATCCTTCTTCCACTTAATGAACAGTGTGTTATCTATCCTTCTTCCAAGAGATAGGTAGATAACGTCTCATACCATGCTCTAGGTGCTTGATGTAGTCCATATAGAGCTTTATCCAATTGATAAACTTTGTCTGGATAATCTGGATCACTGAACCCAGGTGGTTGTTGGACAAACACTAGTTCTTGAACTTTCCCATATAGGAAGGCGCTCTTCACATCGAGCTGATAGACTTTGATCTTTTTGTGTGCAGCATATGCTAGAAACAATCGAATTGCTTCTAACCTTGCTACCGGTGCGAACACCTCGGTGTAGTTTATTCCTTCCTGCTGATTAAATCCTTGAACAACTAGCCTTGCTTTGTTTCGTGTTACAATTCCTCTATCATCTCTTTTGCACTTAAACACCCATTTGGTGCATATAGCAAAACTATCCCTTGGGTAAAGTCGACTAGCTCCCATACTTTGAGCTTCTCGAACTGTGCAAGCTCCTCTTGCATTGCTTCTATACAGGAGTTGTGTTTGACAGCTATTTGTACATTTTTCGGCTCTACTTGAGAAATAAAAAAGCTATACAGACATTTATGCATTATCCCTGTGTCTTGGATTGATACATAAAGACTGGTGCTTTCAGATATACCTCTACGTGTCTTCACACTTGAACTAGGATCACCAATTATGTTATCAATTGGATGATACTTGTTCACTCGTGTCGAGACCGTAGTATCAACAGGTAAATCAGATCCGAGATTTGATCTTATCTCCCCTTCAAATGGTACATCTTCTCCGACAATTTCTTGCACAGAATTTGTAGCCTTTAAAGAGTGTGGATGTTCCATTGAACTAGGATCAATTTCCTCAATCTGTTCGGCAACTGTTTGTTTTCCTTTACTTGTTGATTCTTCTTAACAGGGAATACTAGATCTTGGTGCCAAGCCATTATCTTCACCAACATCCAGTATTACGTGTTCTAAACCTAAAGTGCCAACATCACTTAGGATATGAAGATTAATTGACTTGAAGACATCATCATAATCAGATAACCAATATGACCCAGTTTGTACCGCTGGAGTGTAAGATGTGAATTGAATGTTGAAGACAATCTCAACTCTACCAGATGTCTTATTGTAGACCCTTTTGTTTGGAGAACCAGCTTCATAACCGAGGAAAAATCCCTCGTCTGCCTTTTCACCAAATTTTGGTTGAATTTTGATCTTTAATAAGGTACAATGAACACCAAAAGGTTCAAGACCGGTTAAGTTTGGTTTTCTACCGTTTAGAAGCTCATAACACGATTTGTTATGCCTCTTGACAGTTAAAACCCTGTTTAATACATGACAAGCTGTATTCACTGCTTCCCCCCAGAAAATGACTAGAAGCTTTGAATCAGCCAACATTGTCCTTGCTGCTTCAATCAATGTTCTATTCTTTCTTTCAGCGACTCCATTCTGTTGTGGCTCATAGGGTGCACTAAACTGGTGTTGAATTCCTTTGCTTAGGCAAAAGACGTTCATCACCGAGTTTTTGAACTCTAAGCCATTATCGTTTCTTATCTTCTTGACTCCTCGACCATATTGATGCTCAACTTGGGTAAAGAATGTCATCAACATTTGAGCTGTCTCATCCTTTGTACCCAAGAAGAATACCCATGAAAACCGCGAGTAGTTATCAGTTATAACAAGGCAATAGTGTTTACCGCCTATACTCCTTACATTCACCGGATGGAACAAGTCCATGTGAAGGAGTTCAAAAGTTGAGGCAATGGAGTTTTGAGATTTGGACTTGTGACGTTTCATGTGCTGTTTCCCTTTCTAACACGGCACACATCCATCCTCTAACCTGAACCTCTACAACGGTGCACCCTCATATGCCACAGTTGTGATTCACTCTCAGAAGCTTTGGATAGTAGACATGCCAACTCCTGTGAAGATTCAGCTACACTCATGTGCATCACATAAGTATCGTTCTTCCTTGGTGCCCTCATGACAATCCACTCTTCTGGTATGACAAATTTAGGTTTCAAGATTAATGCCTCTCTATCTGTGAAATGAACAGGATGTCCTTTATCACAAATCTGAGATACACTCATGAGATTATGCTTCAGCTCCTCAACATAGTTGACTTGCTCTAGCATAATTTTCCCATTCGTGACATTACCTAATCCTGTAATCTGTCCTTCCTTTCTCCCCTGCGAAATTTACATATCCTCCTTTCTTGTGCACGAAATCCACAAGATTCTGCCTTTTCCCCGCTTATGCCTGGAGCAACCGCTATCAACATAGCACCAGTTAATAGCTCTTCTGGTCAACTCCTACACATAAAGAGAAAACAATTAGTCATTAAGGGGGACCCAAGCCACCACGCTCTTGGGTCGGCCATTCTCAACAAATGTGAATTCCTTCAAGTATCCATCTCTCTTATCAAGTGACTTTGATACCTTGGGAGTCACACGTGTTGGTGAATGGGAGGTTTTATCAATAGGCTTTGTCTCCGAAAACTTTTGAAAAAGTCTCGAATTTACAGGCCTAGGGTTTGAGGTAGATCTAACCTTAGACGGATAGTTATAATTTGAATTTTGATAATTCCGATTACTACTATACTGGTTAGAAAAACTTTTATTCGGTGTTTGAAAACGTTGTGGAGTTTTCGACATAGATGATTGTCCATATGAGCTTCCTGCTACAGAAGTAGCGCTCCTTGAAATATCATTAGTCGTAAACTTCACAGACTTAGAAAGTGGTTGAGATCTTTGAAAACTAGAAGTTCTCTTAAAATCCTAACCCGTTTCTACCCGAATTACCAACATTTTCTTGAATATTCATTTTAATTTCTTCATTGAAAATTCTTGCCATTCTTTGATTTACACTAGTTGTCTCAGTTGTCAGAACTTTCTTTTTCTGAGACGAACTAGTTTTGACAGGTGATTGGTCTTTCTTCACCTGTGATGATTTACAAGTTTTACCCTTGTTTGGACATATACTTGCTACGTGTCCCTTCTGATGGTACACAAAGCACGAACGTTTCACTAAGGCTTTCTTAGGAGCCTTGTGATCCGTTTGATGGTCCACATTAGGTAAAGTTTGAAAGGAGACATGTTCTACTTGTTTTCCCTAATCCTTTTAATTTTATCATTATCATTTTCAGATGTAGGTGAAACAAATTTAACTACTGCATTAGACTCCTCTTTTATAGATTTTTCTTTCATTACACCATAGTTTTCAAAAGTTACTTTCTTATTAGGAATTGGTGTAGTAGAAGTCTCAGTAGACTGTGACTTTGTTTCTATGACTGTCTCAGCTCTCACCGGTTTAACAAAATGTGTTAACCCAAAGACTGTTGATTGATTAATAGAGTCATTAACATTAGACAGCTCAGTTTCATCAGATGTGAAAGTATAATTGTGATTAAAAGGTGGAGGGATTTCAGTAGATCCCATTCTCCAGTAATCTCTGGGCTGTATCTGAACACTTAACAAATTATCTAAAGTTTCGATTGAAAATCTTCTTAGTTCAAGTTTTCTATTGAGATCTGTAATCCTAACCTTAGCATCTGCTAACTCTTTATCTTTTTCTGAAGATTGTCTAGTCAAATCGGACACATGTTCACGAGTTAAGTAAATTATTTGACTCTGCTCATTAACTTTGTCTTTTAAATCTTATTTATCATATTTAGATTTGTTAATTAGCTTAGAGTTTCTTTGTTTTAAAACAATGTTCTCTTCTTTTAAAGAATTTAGCTGAGCCGTCATCAAGTTAGATGATTCAATCAATTTCTCAGCCTATTCCTGAAAGTTAATACATAAAACACATGCTTTCACGACTAAATCCAAATTAAGTAATACCTTATGCTTCTCAGTATCCAAGTTGGCCATATATGCTATGAAGTCCTATGAGTTCATGTTCTCAGTTGACTCCAGTCACACCACTCTTGTCTCTAAAGTAGGTACCTCAATCTCTATCTCATTCTCTGAGCTCTCTCCCAAATCTGACTCAGAATTTTCGTCCCCCTTCACTTCCACAATAGACGCCATAAATGCCTGAGGTTCCTCGGTCTTGGAACTCCAATCATATGCCCCATCTGCGTCTGAACCACCAGAGCTATGGAATTTGGATTATTCCTTGAGTTGTGGTTGCTGCTAGGTGTCCCTTGATTAAAGTGCCTCTGCCCATTCTGGCCTGAAGTCTGTTCCCTCTTAGGTCTCTGACATTCCCGAGCAAAGTGCCCAAAACCATCACAGTTATAGCACTTGACTTTGGCTTTGTCAAATCCGAGCTTGCTGCTAGCAAACTTCCTGCCAGTTCGGTTCATGAACCTCTGCGCTCTCCTTGGAATCATGGCCATTTGCCACTGCAAGTCTATTTCTTCTAAGTTGTCAGGGTCTAGTTGGTCATAATCCTCGTTCACCATCTCAAGATCCGTGACCTTACCCTTAATAAAGTTCTCATTTGATGCAATGAAAGATGCAAACAGGGCAACTTCATCTTCAATTGATTTGATACTCATAGACATAGACTTCAATCCATTGGATGTCCCAGATTGTGGTTTCCTGTCCTTGCACAAGTCTTCAGATGATGCCACATAACAGACATTGCTACCAGAATTTCTGATAACCGAGTCTGTCTCAGCATCCCCAATGAAAAACATTGTTAACCATTACTTATTGATGCAGCGGAATCAGACCGTTTACCGCGATAAACACTAGGATCCCGAACCTGATTGGATCCGGTCTCTATCCTTTGCATGTTCAAGTCATATACATGCAGCTTCCCAATAACTTCATCAAGCGTGAGAGTTCTATAATCGTTACTTTCTTTAATCATCAAAGTGTAGATATCCCACTTTGAAGGTAACGCCTCTAGAAGTTTATTGTTTTTCACCGTTTTAGTATATGAAAGACCGTTGTTATCCAATTCGGTCATCAGATGGTAAAATCTAGTGATAGTCTCCTCCAATGACTCGCCTTTCATATGCTTAAAAACGTAAAAACGTTTAGTAAGTAGGTCAACTCTACTTTCCTTGATCTTATCATTCTAATCAAACCTCTTTTCTAAGGCTAACTAAAGCTCCCGAGAGAATTGGTAGCATTTAAATGTATGTTTGATCTCTTGTGGGAGACACATGGTAATGGCAGACAATGCCTTGTTTTCTACCTCATACATCTTTTTTTCCTCATCCTTCATTAGTGAATACGAACACAGTTTTTGTTTACCTTCAAATTCATAGGTCGGTGTGTCGTAACCATCATTGATACAGATCCACATTCTGATATCAGTAACCATCATTGATACAGATCCACATTCTGATATCATGAAATTTAACAAAAGATTCAAATCGATCTTTCCACCAAAAATAGTCTTCACCTTTCAGAAGTTTAGGTGGTGAGGTGGACTTACCCACCTCATGATTCATTTTAATCATTTTACTCAAATTAGACATTATTTCATAAAGTCAACAAAAGTCAAACTTGACAAGTTCGTACGAACTTAGGTTAGTTCGAACACAATGTAAGTTCGAAGAGGTCAAATGAACTTGGTCAACTGAACTTGACTGCCAAAATTGACTGTTCTAACTTAGACTAAGTTTGAAGTCTTCAAGTTCGTACGAACTTACAGCTGTAAGTTCGAATGATATTCTAGGTAAGTTTGTACGAAGCTTTCTAAGTTCGTACGACAAGCTGATGAATAACTCAGATCTGAAAATTTCAAATCTGGGTTTCTTTCAACCCGCTTCTTCGAATCCCCTTTGCAAAGAGTGATAATAAACACCTTTGGAAGCTAAAAACAATAATTCTAACGTCCAAATCTTTTGTAATCACTGGTTTTCTTAACGTTTCCTTACCCCGAACCAAAACGAACAAATTCGAAGGCTCTAATACCAATTGTAAGTCCCTGATGAACGAATCCACGAGGTAAATAGGTTTATTAGAGTGCGGAATCCTCTAATAAACAATATGTTAACTAAACAAGTATTACAAATACGTTTATAACACTAAATACGCTTTGTTGAATATAACTTCGTATTACATTCAACTAAGACAATATTACAAAAAGTATACGAACTTGCTTCTTGGAAACTTAGTTCTCAAAACGTACAAATAATAAATTCGGACTTGGTATTTATAAGCAGCTAAGTTCGTACGAACTTAGCAGCTTCTAAGTTCGTACGAACCTACAAGTTGGTACCTACTCCTAAGTTCGTACGAACGCTACAACTTCGTACGAACCTACATAAATGCACAAACAAAACTAAGTTAATAATTACAATGATTAACTACACAGACTAATTACAAACTAGACATTGTTGTCACACAAGATGTACTAATACATGTCAAATGGATGTATTTAATGTTTTCTTACATGGGGATTTACTTGAAGATGTGTACATGAGATTACCTTCAGGGTAGGTAGGTAAGGGGGAGTCTATTCAGGATGTCTAGTCATCTAATTCTAACGTCTGCAAATTGGTTAAGTCTCTATATGGACTTAAACAGGCCCTAAGGCAGTGGTTTTCAAAGTTGTCTTAGTGTATGTTGATGTCCTCCTAATCATTGGTAGTGATTCTATTCAATGAATTAAAACTCTAGTTACATGCTTACTTTCACATGAAAGATTTCGCTCCCATACACTATTTCTTGGGTTTGGAGATTTCCAAGAAAGAACAAGGCATCTTTATTTCTCAAAAGAAGTATGCCATGAACTTCTTTTCTTACACAAATCATTCTACACTCTTTCAAACACACACACTTTCTCTATAAAAAACACACTCTTTTCTATCTAAACACTCTCTAAAATGAGCCTACTTTTCATCCTAAATCCAACAATTTAAAGAGTTCATTCAAAAACACAAAGGTAACAATAACATCTCTAACTCTTCTTCCTTACTTTTATACTTGTAATCTATGTTTTTCTTTCAAAAATTTTGGATACTATGCCCATTTATGGTTAGAATCCTTTAATATATGGTTGATGTTTATAGATCATTATTTTCACATCATCATATGTTTAAAAGAAACGATGATTCATGATCAAACCGAAATCAAGTTCAAAAGATGTATTTTGTTCATAATCTTGCAAAATTATATTTTCCATAACTTTTGATGTGATAAAAGGATTGTAATGTTAAAACCCATTTCTAAAGCATCAAGGATTTTATTTCAACATCATGCATGTGCAAGAACATGGATCTCATATGCAAAAATTAAAAGCTCTTTTGGTTCAAGATGATGTTCTTCATCCATGAACAAAATCCCCATTTTTGGGACTATTATGAACCAAAGATCATAGTTAGATTTCTTGCACTTAAAAATATATTTAATCTCTGGAAAAATGATGGTGCATGCATGTAAATCAAGGCCTAAATCAATGATTGGGGTCTAGGAGTTAAAGTAGTAGTCTATGACTCAAAAATTTAACTTACATACAACATGCAATCAGTCAGATTTCTTTGTCCGACTTTGAAAGGCCATAACTAAATGAATACTTGTCCAAAAATTCTGATTTTTCTTTTGGAATTTATCCATAGGTTTTAGCTTTCAAACCTAAGTGGTCTCACTAAAAAATATTGAGTATTCGACTTCCAAACATGTCACACAAAACTGGTGCGCCAGTAGAATACTTTTCTGTAACCATAAGTTTGTGTTGCATGTTCATGAGCTCATATGTATCATAAAAATCAAAACAAAAATATTTTTAGTCTCCTAACATGTTGATCGGTAGGTTAAATATATTATGTCTTGAAAATTTTTGCTTGTATACTTAGAAAATGCTTAAACACACAACATTGAAAATCTTGTCAAAAATGACTAATTGTGTGTTGCTCATATCGCAATAATCCTAAATTGGTTAAAAACATGTTAAAAATGAGAATATGATTTTTCTCAACTTCCTTAATGTATAAAGTACTATGGGAAATTATTTTGGAATTTTTGGAACATATATGTATTTTCTTTAAGAAAATACAAAACTATTGCTATAACAAGGAAATAAATCATAAAAATTAGTTTTTCAGGCCAAGAAATCCTGGACATTTCTGTCCTCATACCAAAAATTACATTATTTGGGTGTTTTTTGGTATTTATTATGATTTATGTGTTTATATTAATTACATATCTTGAAAACAAAGTTTCATTACTTCAAACGACTTGAAAATTTTACACAAGTCTAGTTTTTGATAGAAACTGATGTGGTAAAAATTTCATAATATTTCATGATCATTTGCTATATATTCTGAATTTACATCATATATTAGACATAAAATAATAATAAATAAACTATAAATCTAAAAATTTCCAAATTTTTACAGAAAATTTATAAATACTATTACGCTATATAGACAAGGTTTAGTAATTTTTGGGTTTTGTATTCATGTGTTTCCATTATTTTGTTTGGAAAAAAACTAGTAATGTTAACAAAATATAAATACAAATCAAACTTAAAAATGACACTTTATAATTTAATTAGCTAGCTAAACAATTCTAACAAACTAAATTAGACGAGAGCCTAACTAGAACCTTCGTGTTCATAGGACTTGGATAGGAGTCGTACTCGGTTAGCATGCGGAATACATTCAGTAACTAACGCTCACACTCAATCGTGAGTTTTCACAACCCCTCTTTTTAATGTTTTTATTAAATTTTTTGGGGTGAAAAACATGTTGTCTTGTTGCAAGTACTTATCTAAATGTGTTCTCTTACTATTTATACGCTCATGTTATATGCTTGTTTTAACTATTGTATGGTAAATCCCCGGTGACTTGTTCTTTCACACAACCCATTAACTCTTTATGAGCCGATGGTCATTATGGAAAGTACTATTTTGGGATTAGACACTCCCACCCCATTCCGCATCGATCCTTGCAGGGGCATAAGACTATCTACCTAAATCATGTTAACGATAGCCATGATCTGTTTGGGGCGTCGTCAGAGGTTTGGTTGTGGACTCAAGCAATATAAACATCGATTCTTAAATGAATCCCATTTTGAATATAAATGACTTCTCACGTAGCAACGTGAATCTTTTAAACATGATTTCGAAACTTTTAAATGGCTTTTGCAAATGAAACTTGTGAACTCACCAACTATATTTCTATAGTTGACCCTCTTATTTTACATGCTTTTCAGGAAGCGATAAGTAATTGTGGATTGAAGCCATGTCTAACTTTATTAACGTTGTCGTCATGTTATCTACTTTTGTTTATCTTATTGATGTATTTGTATGTGTAATTCTGTATTTTGTCTTGTGAACGTATATAAACACTTTGTAATCTCTAGTAGTAGCATATTGTGAACAGTGAACTTTGTGTAACTTACGTTATGAAATCATTGTGTTGTTACATCTTGTGTTTCCGCTTTAGCGGGGTGTGACAGAAAATCTATAAGTTATCATACATTATACGAACGACACATATTAACTATAATTGACGATAGAAATGGGCTCATCATGACATCCTACGATGTTTTGCTCGTATGAATTCGTTGGTCCTAGAAATGTTAGAAAAAGTGAACGAAAAAAGTAATAAGAAGTGAAAAGGACATAGATACTTCCCAACCAGAAAACAAAGTTTTCACTGAAGGTATACTTAGCATAAGCAAGCTCTAAGATCACATCTTTGTAATAAAATCCAGTTGGAAAAGAAAATCCAATTAAAAATAAACTGTCCGTGAACATCATGGCATAAGTAAAAGAGCATGGAGGGAATAGTTTTTTTTTTTTTAACTAAATGACCCGTATATATACACGAATTTGAAAGCTAATACTTATAATGTTTGACATTGAATTGTTGAATTTCGTATTTTTGTATTTCCGAGTGCCAAAATGAAATCATTTTATTGCTTAATAATAGATATAAATAGAACCACAACTTATTAAAACTTTAAAAAAAATTCAATGAACGAATTGTTATCTCGAATATACTGCATATGTATTTTGAGATATGACTTGCAAAACTTTAAAGTGAAACTTTTGATTTTATACAAGTTAACTCTCAGGTAGAATTGAAAAATATAAAATGACAAAAGTTCACTTACAAATTCTTCTATTAATGAAAAACAATGACTAAGGGTATCTAAATAATTTTAGTTTTGGTAAACTCGGTCTCTCTTAAAAGGCAATTTTAATTAGTTATTTTTATGGAGCTTACTTTTTTTGTTAGTAAATTCCTACAAACATGGACTTTTAGAAACCTAAACCCAGAGGGTATACTTACTTCCTTGGAGAGCTGCTTTCGCGTAGGTAAATCACCTCGTGAGTTGCACATCGAATGTATTGTTATGCACACCGCTGATAGCTAATACGTCGGTTGACCAAAATAGCTTATAAGCTAAATATACCAACTAAATTTAATTTCACTTCCCTAATACAACTAGTCTCAACCAAACATATGTACACAAAAATACTACTGAAGTACTGAACTTAATGCTAAATATGTAAGGATTGTTGAGTTAATTTGTACCGACAGGACCAAACTCCTACCAAAAACAATATAAGTAGTGGCCGATGTCGAGCTATTAAGTGTCAAGGATTTATTTTGGTTTCTTCTTCGTTTACCAAAGCTACATTTCCTCCTGTACGTCCACAAACACATAGTAGCACGTGCATATAGAGTAGAATTCAAATGTTTAAACTTGTTCATTTCCCTTGAGTATGTTGTATTTGCAAAGGGGGCAAGTTGCGTTCATCTTCAGCCATTTCACAATGCATGTAGCATGAAAATGATGGTTGCAAGGAAGCGAATGAAGCTCTGTTCCATCTTCATATGCACTTAAACATATGCAGCAGTCCTGAAAAGAAAAGAAAAGAAAAATGCAACATTTAATAAGATTTAAGTATTGTCGAATATTTAATATATACTTGTACACCTTTCTAATCAAGGATACTCAATTAAAATCTAAATAATGTTTTAGTAAATAAAACACTTACAGCATCCTCAGGTAAAAGAACGCGTTCAACGGCCAAGTATCGAACATTCGATTCAACAGGAACCATTCTACCAGCTCCCGGATCAGGCTTGTCCTCATTTTCACTCGACACCTGAAATTTGTATTTGGGAAGGACACTGAGGTCTGCCTCTGATGCACCTTCCTGCATATTAAAATATATCATGTTAAACACCTTCATGAAACATGATCATTAATATAGGTAGCGATTTCAACCCACTTGCAAGAAAA
This sequence comes from Logfia minima, assembly GCA_963921325.1. Taxonomy (NCBI): domain Eukaryota; kingdom Viridiplantae; phylum Streptophyta; class Magnoliopsida; order Asterales; family Asteraceae; genus Logfia; species Logfia minima. The sequence goes on from OY992769.1 coordinate 23,462,340, forward strand.
CGTATCAATTTGGAATTTAGTTATTAGATAACGGGTCAAACAAGTAAATACCCAAAAATGCAACGGGTCAAATGAGTTAGACAGGATGAAAGTGGTCTAAAATGTATTCAAATGTTTACATCCTAAATCGTTCTATTTTAAATATATAGTATACTAGCCATTCTTAATGCCTTAGCTATTTACATAATTAGAAAAATGGACAAAAACCATTGGCGCAACCATACCTGTTCTGACCCGCGCAAAAAAGTTACCCTTTTGACCCAAACCCATGCATTATGTCACCTCTTATTAGTAGATAATAAAATCTTGGAAAAAAAGGCTAATCAATTTCACCTGGCCAGCAATTGCATACAGAATTGCAATGATGCAGGGCAAGCAACAACAAAGAGCAATCCCAATTAAACATGCCAAAACAACACAGAAGATGGCAAAGAACACATCAAATGCCAAAAAGACCACGGTCAACCTGCACTCATAAGAGGAACAAAAACACTTGTGATACCCAAAGCTTCCCTTCTTTTAAGAGTACATATCGTATTAGTTGCAGACATACCAGTACAGACGTGGAGCACTGTGCATAAGAATCTCGCCACCAGAGACCATCCAGTAGAAGCCAACTAGCCACCAGACGAATGATACCATCGTATTAAGATTTTCACATCTTTTAGTGTAGCTGAAAATCCCAAAATATCACGCATCAGTCAGAAGCATGTATTGTTCACAGCATGCATACAGGAAACTATTTACTATTTTAGTGTGAAGATTTTCATACCAAAAAATAGTAAAATTAAGAGAAGTGCAAGGAACCTGGAAAATGGTTAGACACGCCGTAGAACAATTACACCGCAGATAAATCATAATATGGTATATCAGTGTATCAAACATTTAATCTCATGCAGTATTGGAGGCAGTATAAAATGAGTATTCAAGTATTCATACTTATGTAATTTAGTGATTTTATTTGTGGATATATTATTAAATTATTCCTTTTCCCTGCCACATAGCCTTCTTCCAGATGAAAATGTGCCGACTGCCCGTCATTGTTATGATGCATTTGTTTTATTTCATCAGATAATATTTAATAATTTAAAATAGTTAATTAACTGGCTTCAACAATCTATAAATCTATAATATATAACTTTAACTAGACATATATCTCTGAGACTGCCATCTTAGATTCCAATTGGGATTATAAATAACGTTCATATTTGCTTATATTTCTTTAACTGTAAGATCATAATATTAGAAAATCAACTATAAGAGTAACTAATTATTTGACATTTATATAAAATGGTAATGATGTAATAATAGGCAAGAATATAACTATCAATTCTTTTTCTAAGCGAATAAATGATGCAGTTCATGCTCCATATCCACATGCCACATTATGATACTTTTTGTAACAGCCCTGTTTCATTTTTAGTTAAAAAGCAATAAGTTTCTATAATCATGTTTCTCTTAAAATTATATGGACTTAATTAGGTAATTAAAGTATAATTATAATATATACAAGTAGCTTACAAGTAATGCACACAAGTAGCTTACAAATGGACATCAACAACCACAAGAATTTCATGAACAAATGCTCATGAAAGTGAATTGTTAGGAAAGTGACCTTGCTGTCCAGATTTGTAGCCACACTAAGAACACCTTATTAAGTAAAACTAGAACCATTACAATGCAAAGCTAGGAAGAGTAGATGCAATACTTGTCAAGAAATAAGGAGGAGAAGTACAAGGCACTTTCACTATAAATAGAAGCTTAACAAGTTCATTATTCTTCATCCAAAACTTAGAAACACATCAAGTAGCAAGGTGAATAATTATAGTCCTAAGCAAGTGAAGATCATAAGCAAGTGAAGATCACAAGCAAGTGTCCTAAGTATTTAGAACATAAACAAGTGTCAAGATCTAAGTAAGGTGAGTATTTATGTGATTTAAATGGGATGCAGACATGCTATAACAAATTTTATACTACTTTGTCATGTTTAAATTATTTTTATGTTAAAGTCATGTTTATAGTATGTTATCAAATTAGCATGAAAGTTTTGCTCATGTTAAGTATGGTCATTTAAATACCCAACGTACCAGGTATGGAATGAAGGGACGTCTTGCAAACGAACCTTATGGGACAGCCCTTTGTGGATCCTGAGGTTAGCCAACCTCCTAGTACGGGCCTACTTACATGTGGCTATAAGATCTCAAAAAGTTTAAAGCATGAAAGATTTTATAATTATTATTTTGCATTAACTGTTTATGCTATATGTCAAAACCATAATTACTCACTAAGCTTAAAGCTTACCTATTCATGTATGTATCTCAGGAGCCAAGGAGTAGGGACTATTGAAAGGTTACTGTTTAAATAAACTAGACTTTTATTTTACGCTTTTTCCACTTATGTAATAACTCTGTATCAAGTTATGATGAAATAAAATATGAGGTTTCGTTTATTCACTTGTATTAAAGGCTAAGATGATACCCGCTGAATCGGGGTGTCACACTTTTGAGGATAGACATTGAGAAGACACATGTGTTAGTTTGAGATGTAAGTTAATTCTGTCTACAAGAATTTCAGTTCAGTTATCTTCCATATTATATAAACTTTAACTACACATCCTATCAAATTATAGCGAATTTAATGTTTCCCAACGAAATGGATTTCAGATCTAACAAATACAGTAGATTGATCTATTTACTAATCAGAATGCTGAATAGATTCTTAACATTATCTCTAGGTCAAAAGACTCAATTGTTACTAGAAGTTAGAAAGAGGCAGTAGATTGTTTGGCTAAAGCTAAGTTAACTCTGACTAACGACTCCCCGTACTCTCTCAATACATACAAACATCGAAACAGAGGCTTTAAGAACTTGACCCACATCCGATTAACAAACAAAAATTAACATCTCATGAATTAAACACTAATGGGGCGTTTAGTTACATAATATTTTTTCTAGTTTCTCATCTCCATTTATCTTGAAATTGAAAGTTGATTTTAATAAATGTGTTTAAATGTTTTCATTTTGCAGTTCAGAAAACAAGAGGAGTTTTCCAATAAGTAGAAAGGAAAATAGCTGAAAACTATGAATAAAAATGGAGCTTTTAAAAGTGTAGCTATAAAATAGATGAGTAGTTTTTCTATTTCAATGAAAAGTTTGTCAAAAAGTCATATGTCAACACGTTTTATTGTTTTTCATGTTTCCCGTGAATTTTTCTTAAAAACGCCTTCACTTTTCTACAACTAAACGCACCCTCACAGTTTCATCATACTAAATATCTTAAATACAGATGACATGCTAAGTTGAGCTAGTCTTGCTTATATTAAGATTAACACTGATCAATATTCGTAAGAACTGCTGATACTAGCTTCTTAAACTTAACACCAATACCCAATGCTTTCTAAAAATGAAACCGAATTTACAAACACCAAATCAATTAATATATCGCTTAATTCAAAGTTCAAACTCTGACAATCCATCATTTCGCCAACGCTATAATCTACTCATACATACATGCCACACCATATATATAAACATATATACATAGATTTAAGTAGATAAAAGCAATAACAAGTTGAATTACAGAACACACAAACAAACCTGATTCTATTTGAAGTCAAAAAAGCCCCAATCCTTTCATCATCATCATCACTATCATTATCATTTATTGGTGTGATTTCACTATCATCATTACGTACCTGTCTTCGATTTCTTCTGGTATACTCCAACCACACAAGAGCCACATGAACCGCACACTGGAACGCATAACCGCAGATCCAAACCCTAACGGGGACGTTGGGTTTCTCATCGCCCGTACAAATTAGTAAAACAATAGAAACCGCAACGAATGCAAGGTTCCAGGTTACATCTAGGGCTACAACAGGCTTTGAATAGCCCCAATCGGCTCGGCGTTCTTCAAGTTGTCGCGCTGCTGTTTCGCGAACAAGCATAGAAGATGCACCATGACGTCCTGATGAACGACCCAAAAGAAGAGCGAGTGTGTGAGGTCTTGTTTGAGATTCGCCGGTGGGTTGACGTGGCCGGAGTAACGGTGCGGTGGTGGTGATGGTTTCCCTTGACATCTTGAAACTTCTTTCTTTCTAAACTTGGGTCGAGTATAAGTTTATTGATAGGACAACAAAGAAAAAACACAAGGCCTGTTTAGTTGACACGCAGATTAGAATTTGATGGAAACGAATGAATTCAATCTAAGGAGCATTACTATCGAATTCTCAATATCGAATCTATATTGTATTGATATTGTATTTTATATTGCACTTGTATATGTACTGTACTATTTTATGGAGTTCGGTATTCGATATTTACTTTCGTACAAAAAAGAGAACAGGTACTTCTGGTACGATACCGATATTTTCTCACTTTTTCCGCTTTGGTACCATATCCGAAATATGTATATGTTATCATTTGTTATTTGTCATTTGGTTCTTTCTATATTTTATAAGATTTATGCATAAAAAACATTAGTGACTAAAACATTATTTTCGTGATCATATTATATTATGTGTATATGAACACAAAATGATATTTTTCGACAACTAAACAAAATTAGAGTTGATTATCACGTATGAATACAATTAAAATTTTATAGAAGTTTAGCTAGTGTTTTATGACACAAAAATTCACGTTTTAACACATTAGTTAAATCGAATTCCAAAGTATTGCTTATTAACATATAAGTAAGATCCGTGACTTTGTGTCATTACAAAATCACGTAACATTAAAACAATAAATTTTGTATATATACATTTTTCTTAGTCATTGTCCTTCTATGTTATAAAATTAATTTTTTATTTATTTGAGATATATTGATATTTATTGCCTTTAATTTTTATCGAATATATGATACGTACACAAGGATTCATTCATATACACATTAATTATTCTTTTGTATTATATTTTCGGTACCAAACCGGGTATGGTACAACTTTTACCGTACCGGTACCGGAACCGTACCCGTACCATCCCACTTCAATTGGTACGTTATTCGGTACTCACTTTAGGGCCAAAAAGAAAAGCGGTACCGACCGATTTGATACCGGTTCCGTACCACGCTCATCCCTAATTCAATGTCTTCCTTACGTTGCATTCTCGAGTTTTTATGTAGTGGAAAGGAATGAAAATCAAGGGAAAAAATAATAAAAAGTCATTCTCAAGTTTTTCTGTATGAAGGAAATGATGGAAAGGAAAGGATTATGGTGGATTTTTTGTTATAAATCTTTTCCTCCCAATTTTGAGATGATTGGGAAGGGAAACAATATATGTAACTATTTTCCTTCCGACTCGAGAATACATATGAGTTATCTTACATTACATTCATTTCTTTCCTTGTCTTCTCTTTTCTTTTCCATCCCATTATTTTCTACTAAAAAAAACTCGAGAATACAACGTTAGTAAAATGGATGTAGAGATGAGATCATTAAAGTATGAGAAATATTATGAGAACGGAAGAATCAATCAAATTTTATCATTCTGAAGAGTATTTCAGTCTTTTACAAATTAATAACACAAAAATAAAATCAAATCAAAGTGACAGACAACACACAGTTACGCAGGAAGCATGAACTAGGGTTTATAAAATCGCAATCTCAGCAACAAAAATCGACCAAACTTGCAATTAAACAAGCAATTGAAGACGCGATTTCAACCTACGAACATTTAATTATAGATGATTTGATGTGTTTTCTGTTAAAAAACTGCAGATGCAATAGCCTCAAATCGAGATGCAAAATCACGAAATTGAAACTGTAATTTCATATAATTAAACCTGCAAAAATCACGTAATTGAAGATTTAATTTCATTTGATAGTTTGTAGTGTCTGAAAGAATACATGTAACTGTTGTTATTGAATATTGTAGTTTCTAAAAGAATACATGTAACTGAAGTTATTGATGTAAAGAATACACGTATGCGATTTTCAACCTATGATTGTGATTTTGTTAAAAAGTTGCAGATGATTTCAGAAAATTGTGATTTCAGAAAGTTGCAGATGATTTCAAATTCATTGATAATATGTATTTGTGGTTTATGCAAAATTCATAGCATAATTTATAAAGTTTTGACTTGCACACCACGTGTTTGATGATATGCAAAGTTGACACATATGTTAAATTATCTAGCTGGCGGTGTTTGGGAATTTTCAGTGAAACATTTATTTGTAATGTTGTGGAAAATATCTATTTATTCGCCCAATATAGTGTATGAAGTTGGTCTATTTCGTATATGTTCTAGACATCACGAGATAACATTGTGTTCGAAAACATGACACTGACGTAAATCCTGAAATATATTGTGAGCTACAAGTCAGAATGTTTGTTTGGTTGATAAACAGAAGTGGAGATGCAGTAAATGGGTCAAGTGAAGAAATGACACGATAGGGAAATAGTCTATGTACTTTTAATAGTACTGGGAACGGTAGTCAAATTTTCAGGTGCCCAAATAGGTGTATGCTATCTAATTTAGTTGTCATTGATCTTTAGGGACTTAGTTTGAAGTGTAAAGTTTATTGGCTCAGGTAGGTGAAGCCATTTCCAAAGATGATATCTTGTTTTATATTAGGTAAACCTTAAAGAAATGTACTATACTTATACCCAAATGTAGTTGTACATTTGTTCGATTTCACTGGGAGGGAATTAAAGTTCTGTTAAATTAATGGTAGCAGTTGTCATATATGTTGTTGGATTATGTTATTTTTGGGTTCAGTTGTTGTCGGCTTACATCTGTTTTGCATAAATAGTGCACGAATCCAAGACTTCAGCTACACTTTGGGTTGTGTTGTTGTCGGCTAACACATGTGATGTAAGCAACTAGGACATGTGTTAGTAACAATTAACACATGTGTTATTAGCATACATGTGTTGTTAGCAACTAATACATGTGTTGTTAGCATGTTAGCAACTAACACATGTGTTGTTGCAACTATAACACATGTGTGGTTCGCAACTATAACACATGTATTGTTAGCAACTATAATACATGTGTTGTTAGCATATAACACGTGTGTTGGACAATACAATACTTTCAAAATGTGTTAAAAAATTACCAACTAAAGACAATATACGCACAAGAATATTCATAGAACTAGTCAATGTATGTCCTATATATAAGACAAAATTATTAATATAGACCTACCAAAGGTAACTACAAACTAATCTCCTAAAAATTTCTCAAACTTGATCTTTTCCATTATCATCATAAAGGATCTTGATACCACGTATAATTGTCTTCCTAACTTCATCCTTATCGTACAAGTTTTCGAACTCATCAGCAAGATCATGAACCTTTTTAAAATGTAGTGATCACATGTGTTGTTCAGATAACACCTGCATTGTGTTGTGTTTTAGCCCAAGTTTTCTTACCCCATGTGTTGTTAGCATATAACACATATGTTGTTAAACTTGAACATGTGTTGTAAGCAACTACTACATATGTTGTTAGCATCTAACACATGTGGTGCTAGCAACTAACACACGTGTTGCATTCACATGTGTTTTCATATAACGCATGTGTTGTTAGCATAAGACATTTGTTATATGACAACACAAGTGTTATATGTTATATAATAACACATGTATTACTTGATAATAACACATCTCTTAGTAGCCAGTAACACATGTGTTACATATTTTGTGCAGTAAAATATTTAAACAAACCAAACATACACAAAACACACAAGTGTTAATAAAATATACAAAATAAATATATGCCAAAAATATATTCAAAACACTAGTCACAAAAACACATGTATAAGCAACTAACGCATGTGTTGTAAGCAAAGAACACGTGTATAGTGTAGTTCTAGATAACGCGTGTTTTCTTAGTAAATGTGTTTTAAAACATGTTATGTGTGGTTTCATTAATAACTAACATATGTGTTGTTAGTATATAACACATGTGTTGTAATTCTAATAAAAATTTCTTAATGCATCTGTTATACATGTCTTGTGTTGTTAACGCATATGTTGTTAGCATATAACACGTATGTTTTCAGCAACTAATTTATCTGTTGTAAGCGTAGAACACATGTATTGTTAGAAATGTAACACATGTGTTGTTAGCTAGTAACACATGTGTTACTAGCGAAAACACAACACATGTATTAGTATGTAAGACAACACAAAATATGTGTTAGCATGCGCTAAAAACACAACACATATATTAGCATGTAACACATGTGTTACTAGCAATTATCTCACATAATCAACTTTCGCTAACATTCGTATACCCACATGCATCGATTTTGTTACAGACCATCTAACCGCTCATATTTCAAAATTTGTTTCTTTAGGTAAAATAAGACCAATTAAGCAGCTGTAGCATCAAGAGCAACAGAGAGAAGAGAACAAGTTTCTTTGGAGTAGGGGAGGATGAACAAAAGTCTTGCCCCAAATGGTCTTTGTAGCTGGAATCTTTATCACTCCCGCACACTCCCTCTGCTTCAAGTATGATACAAAATTGTTACACTGTAGAAACGAAAATCGATGATATCGTATTGTTGGAAAATTCAGAGTCATTACAACTGTTGATGAGTAATTGCACAAGGCATTAACACTGTTAGTGTTAATGGTTACCACTGTCTTCACAAGTTACAACTGTTGGTTCAAGTCTTCAAAGATTACAACTGTTAGTGAAGTGATTACAAATGTTAGTGAAGACTGAAGTGAAGACATGAGTTACAACTGTTAGTAATGATTTACACTGTTAGAGATTTCCACTGTTAAGCTTGTTTGTAACAGTTAACACTGCTTAGGCTAGTTACCACTGTTGGTATACTAGTATAAGTAATACATACAAGTGTTAACACTGTTAGAGTAATTACCACTGTTTATATAAATATGGTAGTTAACACTGTTTATGTACAGAATAGGCGAGTAGATAAAGTTTGGATAATTATGGAATGTAACAGTTTCCATGATTATAGGAGATTGGTTAGCAGGACTCTATGTGTTATAAATAGAGATCCTAAACCTAAATTAGATAGTGATTTTTTGTGTGCCACTTCAAGGTTTTGTAACCCTAATACAAGTCAGTGTATTCGTCTTTTATAATTAATAAGATTGAAGCTTTTGATAGTAATTCTGTTTTCATTGATTTTGTTATTAATCTTCATTATATTACTAAGTGTTATTCCGCAAACTTCTTAGTAATTATTCAAAACTGTGTTAACCTAATAAGAGTATTAGATCGATCTTGGTTTATCAAGTGGTATCAGAGCTGTTGGTTAAGTTTTGCATACAGGAAGATCTAGTATTTACATCAATGGCAGAAAACAATGAAGGAATTCAGGTCACTAAGATACCCATGCTTAGACCTGATGAGTTTGATTTATGGAAGAACAGAATCAGACAATACATGCTTCTCACAGATTATCAAATGTGGGAAGTGGTTGTTAATGGTCCTCCTGTGACTCTTAATAGTGATGGTGTTGCACAGGCAAGATCACCACCAACATCTGAGGCAGAAAGAAAAGTCAGATCTATAGAATACAAAGCTTTAAGTACTCTATTACTATCAATTCCAAATGAATATCAGAGACGTTTTGAGACATGTCAAGATGCTAAAGTTCTGATGGAAGCAATAGAAAGGAGGTTTGGTGGTAATGATAGCACCAAGAAAAATAAACGATCTCTTCTTAAACAACAGTATGAGAATTTTAAGTCTACAAAGTCAGAAACTTTGACACAAGTCTTTGATAGGTTTTCTAAATTAATAGGAGATCTGGAAAATTATCAAGTGAAGATAGACAGAGATGATTTGAACAGCAAGTTTCTGAGGTCATTGGGTGATGAATGGATTATCTATACTGTTGGTTTAAGACAAAGTAAAGATTTGGAAGCAAAGGAGCTAGAAGATATATACAATGATCTGAGGAACTTTGAGTCTGAAGTAGAGAGCAAGAAGGTGGGATCTGGGAACTACAACAACAATTATGCATTTATGTCTATGGCAGGGTCTGGATCAAAAGCTGAATCAAGTCAGAAAGGGTCATCCTATGGGTCTAGAGGAAGTGGATCATCTTCTAGTCAGTGTAATGATCAACTCTTAGAATCTTTCTTTGCTAGTAATGTGAATTCTTCACTTACTAATGAAGATTTAGATCAAATTGAAGGAGATGATCTAGAAGAAATGGATATTAAGCTACAGTTTGCTTTAATCACTCAGAGAGCAAAAAGGTTTATGCAAAGAACAGGTAGGAATAACTTTGCACAGAAGAGAAGTGATGCTAGCTGGTTTGACAAGAGCAAAGTTGAATGTTACAATTGTCACAAAATGGGACACTTTGCTAGGGAGTGCAGAAGCCCAAAGAGTGACCAGAATGAGATAGGAACTGGACAGAGAAGTGGAGGAAATGTGGGTCAAACTAAGAATGTGCCAATCCAAGATACCTCATCAAATGCACTGGTATCTGTTGATGGATGTGAATGGGATTGGAGTGATCAGGAAGAGCATGAAGTAAAGAATCAATGCTTCATGGCAACTGCTGAATCAGATAAGCAGTCTGAGGTTCCTTATGAGGTACAAATAAAATTGTGCTCAACTGTGTGTAAACAAACTGTGAAACATTATAGAGATCATAACCAGAAAGTGTGTGATGAGTTATGTAAGGTCGCTAGATCTTGGTTCGATAACGGATTATCTTTAAGTATTGAGGTGCGGAATCCCACAATACGTTAAGGTTTATTGCTTATATAACTTTGCAATTAATTAACAAGCTTCGTTTTGATATTAACTAGTGTTAAACAATCAAAACCGAGCCTATTCAATAAATGCTTTTATATCTGCACAGATTTCGAGGAGAGAATACTTAAAATATTTGGTGTGTGTAATTATGGCACGGATTTCTAGATCAGGTATAATGAGCAGCATTTAAAATATTTATATCTGGTTCAACTCGCAGGCCATGGGCCTTGCGAGTTGACTCAACTCGCAGCCCATGGGCCTACGAGTCCAGATGGACTGCGAGCCCACATCTCAGCTCGCAGGTAGGTCCTGCGAACCGAGATAGCTGCGAGCCCAAAACTCAACTCGCAGGTCTTACCTGCGAGTCCAGTTTACAGCGAGCCCAGATCTCAACTCGCAGCTGAGAGCTGCGAGTCCAGATTGGACTGCGAGTTGAGATCTCAACTCGCAAGTCTGTTGACCTGCGAGTTGACTTCTCAATTCGCGATTCAGACTTTAACTTAAAATCGATATTTGTCTAATAACATTTAACAAGTAATAATAACAAGTTAATATCATATATTTACAAGTCTAAACCAATATATACAAGATTGATAATAAATACACTAGTCCTAACACAAGCTAGATCTATTGTCACAATAACATGTCCCAACAGACTCCCCCTTGACAATAGCTCTAGTGTCGTTATCTTCAACTTTGTCTTTGGACTTTACTTGTAAATACTACTGCCCATATGAATCTTCATTCTTATACAAGTCTTCACCATTAATTGATAATCTCTTGCAAGATCACCCCATGCTTCAGTCGTTAGGATCCTGTTTTCGTTTAACTTCAACAGGTCCTTCCTCGACAGATTCATCAGGTGTCGATGGTCATAGACTGTTAGAATTACTCTTTCTCCTCCTTCGACTTCATCATCAGCTTCAACCATGACAACTTCACCAGTCTCTGAGTCCACGTGCCAGTTCAGAAGATTTCCCAGAATATTCTGTGGCATTGTCTTCAGTGGTATCTGCTGTATGCACTTGACAGCTGGATAAGTTTTCTTCCTTAATCTTCGGCCAGTTCTCTGACTTCGTTCCTTTAATTTGATCGTCTTTCCGACTCTTGGCTTAATCTTCTCAAACTTCATTGATCTACCCTCAGTCCGAATGATCTTCTCAACATACGTTGCGTAGGGATCATTACTGGGATTTATCAGTTCTAAGCGTGCCAAGTCTCGAATTTCAAATCGAGGAAGCGAACTGAATACTTTAAGCTTCTTATCGAAATATTGAACTCCGTCAAATCTTTTGATAGCGAAAAGTTTCAAGTCAGAGTCAAAATACCAGCCGATGATCCCCTTCCTTGGAGCTTTCTTTCCAGTTATGTCTACTTCAGACATCCCAACCTTTTGCTTTCTCCTTTTCAGAGGTCTAAACATGGGATTATTTCTGAGTTTTTCTGGAAGGTCATCTTCTGATTCAGAACTGGTTGAGTCATCTAGACTTTCATCTAACTCAACAACCCTTTCTCCATCTTCTTCATGGATGACCACTTTAGTTGTAGATGGGCTTACAATGTGTTCAACAACATCAGCGTCAAGATCTACACATTCGTCTGCCCCATCATTAAAAATGAAAGTCCAATCTTCAGGAGGTACAAACTCTCCTTCTTCAAGGTCAAAGTCAATGTCCTCATCTAATTCATCTGGCATGTCGCCTTCAGAATCTGATAAGTTCAACATTTCATGACCTATAGAAATACATACACAAATAGATTAATATCATAAGTTCTTTCATTGATTTCCCTGAATCAATCTAAGATTTTTCTTATTAATCCCTTTGTGTATTTGAAATATATTATATATATATACTTATTCAAATCTTTCATCGATTATGATAATCGATCTAAAATTTGAATAAGTCTTATAATATGCGAACATCATATATTATATGATCCTATAACTCTTTTATCGATCATAGTCAATCTAGAATTACAAAAGACTTATAATATACGAACATTCATAATTATAACATTTTAAACATTCAAGTTTAAACATCTTAATTACAAAATAATTCAAAGTTACAATGTATTAATAATTACAATCAGTCTATATTAATACAAGTGTCACCTTCTTCAGCTCCACCCTTCGCAGCACCAGTACCAGCTCCACTTCCACTTGCTTCAGCAGACTCCCCCTGAAATGTAGTCTGCTGACCAGTCGTTGAAGGACCAGCCAGCTCACTTTCTTTTCCAGCTGCGGGATCATCGTCTTCATCATCTCGGCTCTTCTTAGCCAGCTCATCCTCTTTACAAACTTCTTCAAATGCAGCCTTCTCAATTGCAGCTTTCTCCCCTTGAGATGGCTGGTTCTGTTCTAAGTATGTAATACGACGAGAGAGACGATCGAGTTGTCGTTGCTTTTCAGCCACGTCATCTACCAGAGTGCTGTTGGTCTTGAGTAGCAATGAGTAAGCATTGTTCTGTGTAGTGACATTGTCGGACAGTTGTAGAAGCTGATTAGCAAAAGTGTTAGCCACTACTTGCAATTCTCTAACCCTAGACTCCAATTGTGTAATGCGTTCAGCATCAGTCATAGGTGAGGTGGATGGAGCACCAGAAGTTGTGGTTGGTGGTGTGGGAGCAGGCGGTTGCATTTTCTTCGCTATCTCGGTAGCAACATCGGTTAATAGACGCGCTGCAACCCTGCTAGATTTGGTGGTTGGGTGCGAAGACGGGCGAACCAAAGCAGCAATCATTTCAGCCTCTGAGGGCGTAGAACTTGATTGTAGATGAGCTGCAGAGGTTGAAGCTGTTTGTCTGAGCAGCTTGCGAGGTCGAGTAATAAGCACCTCCTCCTCTTCTTCTTCATCCTCATCTTCATCAACCAAAACAAAATCGGGATCTTGGTCAACGGCTTTCCTCTTTAATTTCAGCTCCGGATCCATAATCAGTCTTGATCCTTTTCGAATCATCCCTTCTGGAATCCCAGAGACAAACCCAGGAGGTCCAGAGTCATCATCATCATCATCAGAATCAGATTCAGAAGCCGGAGCAGCTTCTTCATCTCTTCCTGATGGTCCAGCAGCATCAGGTGCCTCTGTGGATGGTTCTTCAAACCTTGGTGCCTCAGCAACATACTGATCCACATCCTGCATGATGGGATCATTGGCATCATCGTTCTCAGCCAGTACTTGCTGCACCACTTCAGCTGCAATGTCAACATCAACTTGTTGCTCTTGCTGATTTGCTTGAATAAGAACCTCCTCAATCAGTTCTTGTGGCTCAGGAGCACCCTCGGCCACATCAACATCTAGCCAACCATGATTTGGTGGCGTCACATAATCGGGATGGATCAAGAACCCAAACAGCTCTGTCGGCTGTGGTTGCATCTCAAACCTTCTTGAGGTGTGCATAAACATGGCATTGTAAGCCCTCAGCCCGATGGTATCAACTTTTAAATCGGCTTGAAAGTCTGGCAAGTCAGGAATCGAAGCCCGAATGATAAGCATACAAAATCTGGGATATAGCATAAATTGAGACCTGACACCTCCCAAGATTTGTCTAACAAATTCTCCAAAAACATAGTCTGAAAAACTGTATGGTTTATTGTAAACCAGTGACAATGCAGCCGATAATAGAGAAGAGCTAAGCTCATCATATCCTCCTTTCTTTGGCCCAAAGATCGTGACTAAGACATGGAGTAAAAATCTCCATTCTCCGAACACGAGAGCTTTCAGAAACTGACGGCCTCTCTTGGGTCCAACATACCCCATACGTCCTAAAGCTCCCTCGATAAAGTCCAACGGAAACTCAGTTGGTCCATCTTCCTGCTCCACAGTTCCCAACTGTAAAATGTTCATAAGATTTGAAGCAGAAAAGATAACCGGACGATCATTTATCCTTGTCTGGATGACCGGAGGATTCACCGATGTATCATATACAATATTTGTCCAGAACTGGGTTAGTATATCTCGTGATAGGGCCGGTGACTCGGTGATAGCATATCGAATCCTCGATCGTGCCAGAAAAGTAAGAATCCGAGCGACCCTGGATGCACCTCGTGCATTGATATCTAGATCAACAACCACGTTGTGATGAGCAGCGAAAAGTCTAGCCATATCTGTAATATCACAAATTACACAAATGTTAGACAATTAGATTAACAAATATTGATAAACTTATATGATCTACAACTTCTAATTGAACTATTAAGTCGTGAAACTTAATTATCAATTATAGTTGTTCAACATATACTAAATCAATAAGTCTAACTTTCAAATTAACCTGCTACACAAATATATTACTTATTACGGAAAGTCATAAGTCTTATATATAAAGTATACGATTTTATGTGTTTACATTTAAGTCGACACATCTAACCGTATATTAATTTTAACTTATAAACGCTTAATTAGTTAATTAATCGAGAATTCGTAAATTAAAAATTAAAAATTCAAAATTTTCAAATGTCAGCTCGCAGAGTCAACAGAAGTCAACTCGCAGAATTCAACTCGCAGAGTTCAAGTCAGCTCGCAAGAGTCAACAAAAGTCAACTCGCAGAATTCAACTCGCAAGTTCAACTCGCAGGTTCAACTCGTCAGTTCAACTCGCAGAGTTCAACTCGCAAGTTCAACTCGCAGAGTTCAACTCGCAAGTCAACTCGCAGGTTGGACTCGCAAGTCAACTCGCAAGTTGGACTCGCAAGTCAACTCGCAAGTGGACTCGCAGGAGCGGGCTGCAAGTTGAGTCTGGATCTCAACTCGCAGCATGAACAGTTTGAATTCAAAACTCAAGTTTTTATGAAAATGCTGATTTTGGTCAAAATATGCGGTGAAATTCATTGATTTTTACCTAGAAATGATCACAACGAGAAAGTGTATAATATCTACGGGGTGAAAAATCCGATCCACAAACACAAAATTTTGAAAATAAGTCTCGGTTCGCAGTGTGTGTGGGTTCGCAAGGGAAAGTGAATTCGCAGGACTGTTATCTTGTGAACTCGCAGCCCTTTATATACCCATGGACTCGGCTCGCAGAACTCAACTCGCAGAGTTGAGTTCAGCTCGCAGCCCAATCTCAGATCGCAACACTGTTCTCGGCTCGCAATTTTTGTCTAAAAATTACATTTTAATTACAAAACGTCATTTTTAAGTCCAAATTGTGTACGAGTCTAAAATCTGAGGATCTTTCACTCGTTTTTCTTATGGGATAGCGAACAAGTCTAAAATAAAATATTTTTCACTTGTGAAACAATCATGCGACAATACGAACGAGAAACATAAAAATAAAAATAAAAATAATAAAAATAATAAAAAGAAGAAATAAGATAAAATGAAATAAATAAACGTACAATGATTCATAATAAACATTGGTATCGAGTACCCTTGTATTAATGAAACACTTTGACTAAAATAAAATTACAATAAAATAAAGTAAATTAAATTCTAATCGAGGGCATTAAGAAATTTATCGACAGTGGGATCATATTAGAAGGAAACAGCTGAACCAAATGATGAGTAAAAAGTCTAAGAAGATTGTTAGTATGCATACCTTATGAAATTCACAATAAGTTACATAAGAACTCACAACTTAACCATTTATCAACTTATATTTATAAAAGTATAACTTGGTTACCTATTTCCACAGAATATAATATTCACATCAAAATGAAGTGATTTAAATATCATAGACAGTTCAGGATGATTACCGGTATTATAATCCATATAAACAAAGTCTATACTGATTTCCGAGCAAACCTTTTATTGTTTGTATGTGTATTACCAAATGTGATTCAAAAATGACATACTGAGAAATTTAGTAAAACACATAACACTGTTTCTTTCACTTTGCAAGATAGAGGTCACTAAATGATGTTCTTTTCGAAACATATGACATACCCTTGAGTAAATGTGACAAATATCAAACTCGTTTTGTAGATACTAGTGGTTCTAGATCTGTACTTAGTACAACATAAGATCCCTTAGTATAGACAAACCAAGCTTGAAACCATTGGCAAAACTAAAGGGGTCAGGTCTGTACTTAGTACAATAGAGACACCAGTAATTTCACTAACAGCCATAATTCTTATTATTTGTCTTGACATATTTTCATAGATTCTTGATAACAGTGTATGGTCAGACTATCGTTCATCAATTAAGACTTATGTCATACGTCATATAGTAAATCACACGAGATAACACACAGAAGATTTATAGCTTATTATATGCTCAGAAATCAAAGCAGACATTGCCTACCAGTACATCATATAATGAAGCTATCTAGATCTAAAGTTTTTCAAGTAGATTATATCGTGTGGAGAGAGGAGTATACTAAAATAAAGATAAGTGAAGGCCTGGTTTTAAAGATGTAAAGTTCATGTAACAAATTTGAATCTACTAACACATCTAACTTAAGACTTTTACCTACATTTATTAAGCCAATTCCTCTAATTTACTATCATTTCCCAGTTGATAAAGACTTAACCTTTATCGGAGGCGATTCCCCAACGGTAACAAGCAAATGAATGCCATACGCCTAACCCCCTTTTTTTTTTTTTTTTTTTTTTTTTTTTTAAATTGGCATAAACTAATAAATAAGACCAGCTAATTATTACAAAATAACTCTATGGAAGACTAATCCTCTGGATTTCTCATTCCATTTAGTTGCACCAATTTCTCGAATCGAGCTCTATCGAACGCTTTGGTATATAAGTCTGCTAAATTATCCACAGATGGAACGTTAGCTAACTTTATCAGGTTCTTCTCAGCACAGTCTCTAATAAAGTGATGTCGAATATCAATATGTTTAGTTTTGCTGTGCTTGACCGGATTATTGGTTATTGAGATCGTTGATTCATTATCAATCATCATAGGAGTATTTGTTATACTCAACCCATAATCAAGAAATTGTTGTTGTATCCACATAACTTTTGAACAACAGCTGCCAGCTGCAACATACTCAGCTTCACATGTAGAAATGGCTACTGAGGTTTGCTTCTTGCATTGCCAAGAGACCAGTCTACCTCCTAGGAATTGACATCCACCGGTTGTAGACTTTCTATTCTGATTGCATCCTCCGTAATCAGAATCAGTGTAAGCCACAAAATCTAAGTCTCCATCAGTCGGATACCAAAGTCCCAGCTTCGGTTTCCCTTTGAGGTAACGAAGAATCCGTTTTACTGCTTGCATGTGAGATTCTTTAGGAGTAGCTTGATATCTTGCGCAGACACATACTGCAAACATTATATCAGGCCTTGATGCTTTAAGATACATTAGTGATCCAATCATGGCCCTGTAAAGAGTAGGATCCACGTCTCTATCACTCGATGTATCTGGACCAATACCATGGGCTTCCGGAATAGGAGTATGAAAAATTCTTGATTCTTCCATCTTGAATCGTTCTAGAAGCTCATTAGTATACTTAGTCTGATGAATGAAATATCCATCTTTCTTTTGATCGACTTGCAATCCTAAGAAAAATGTCAATTCACCCATTGCTGACATCTCAAACTTGTTCTTCATAACCTTTTCAAATTCACTACACATCCTTTCGTCAGATGACCCAAAGATGATATCGTCAACATATACTTGAACAAGTAGAAAGTCTCTTCTTTTCCATTTCACAAAGAGTGTACTGTCAATTCTTCCTCTTGTGAATCCATTCTCAAGAAGATAAGTGGACAGTGTCTCATTCCACGCTCTCGGAGCTTGATGTAATCCATATAGAGCCTTATCGAGACGATATACTCTATCTGGATACTTTGGATCAGTAAATCCCGGTGGTTGAGAAACATACACCGTTTCTTTGACTTTGCCATACAAGAAGGCACTTTTAACATCCAGCTGAAATACTTTTATTTTCTTTGAGGCTGCAAATGCTAAGAATAACCTAATTGCTTCAAGCCTAGCCACAGGCGCAAACACTTCATTGTAATCAATCCCCTCTTGTTGATTAAAACCTTGGACAACTAGACGAGCTTTATTGCGAATTACGATTCCTCGATCGTCTTTCTTGCACTTAAATACCCATCTAGTTCCAATTGGATATTCTCCAACAGGTAGGTCAACCAACTCCCAAACTTGCAATTTTGTGAACTGAGACAGTTCTTCCTGCATTGCCTCGACCCACGAATTTTCCTTCAAAGCTATCTGAACATTCTTAGGTTCAATTTGTGAGATAAAGCATGAATATAGACATAGATTAGAAATCCCTGTCTCATTCATTTCAGTATACAAGCTTGAATGAGTAGATGTACTAGCTTTAGATTGATTTCGAGTCAGAACAGGAGAATTTGGATCACCGATGATATTATCAATTGGATGAATCCTATTAATTCTTGTTGAAGTAACAGGTTCAACTGGAATATCATCCTGTAAGTTGGTACCAATTTCCTCCAAAGGTGGTATACCTTCATTAGTAGTTGATATCCTTAATTGTCTCAGAGGAGTAAGAACATCATCCATAATCCTTTGAGAAGCAATTTCAGGATCTTCACTCTCTAGAGGTATATCATCTTGAAGTAGTTGTGACTCGATAGGGGGGACAACATCAGTATCGACAATATTCCTAGCATCAGACGTTTGAGCACTCGATGTTGGAGAAGGAGTGGGATCCTCATCTCCCGACAATAAATGCTCAGGAATGTCTGAGTTACTGACATAGTCACTGATAGGGACTTTAAATGACTTGAAAAGATCTGAATAGTCAAACTGCCAATCCAATCCCTTATGTGAGTCATGTGTATAGCTCGTAACTTCGATGTTATAAACTATTTCAACACGTCCCGAATTTTTATTGAAGGCCCTTTTGTTTAGTGAGTTAGGCATGTAACCTAGGAAGTATCCTTCGTCAGCCTTCTCACCAAATTTAGGTTGGTGACTTGTTTTCAACAACGTACATGAAACTCCAAAGGGTTCAAACCCTTTTAAGTTCGGTTTCTTTTTGTTCAAAAGCTCATAACATGTCTTGTTCTGCTTTTTAACCGTAAGAACCCGATTGAGAACATGACATGCTGTATTCACTGCTTCTGCCCAAAATATGACCGGAAGCCTTGAATCTGCAAGCATTGTTCTCGCTGCTTCAATTAGAGTTCTATTCTTCCTTTCAGCAACACCATTTTGTTGAGGTTCATATGGTGCACTGAATTGATGTTGAATGCCTTTGCTTAAGCAATATACATTCAATGTAGAATTCTTGAACTCGGTCCCATTGTCACTACGAATTCTCTTAACTCTTTTTCTATAGATGTTCTCTATTAGATCTAGAAACTCCATAAGAATGCCCGGAGTTTCATCCTTAGATCCCAAAAAGAATACCCAAGAGAATCTAAAGAAATCGTCTGTGACAACCAGACAGTACCATTTGCCACCTATGCTTCTCTTGCTTATTGGGCCAAAGAGATCCATATGTAGCAACTCAAAAGGCGAGGAAATAGAGTTCACATTTTTAGACTTGTGTGGTTTCTTATGCTGTTTTCCTTTCAAGCAGGATATACACTTGTCTTCAAATGCAAAACTCTTCGGTGGTACACCCAGAACTAACCCATGTTTGGTTATATAGTTCATTTTTCGAAAGTTTAAGTGTGCCATTTTCCTATGCCATAGGAGAGAGTCTGATTCTGAAGCCTTGGATAACAGACAAGTAGACACCATTGAAGTAATAGGAGCATTCATGTTGATAGCATAAATGTCCTTCTTCCTTGGAGCTTTCATCAGTATCCATTTATCGGGAATGATAAAACCCGGCTTCAGGATCAAGGCCTCTTTCTCAGTGAAGAGAACAGGATGACCTTTATCACAGACTTGGGAAACACTCACTAGGTTGTGCGTTAGTTCTTCAACATAATTCACATCCTCTAGAGTCAAAGTTCCATTAGAAACAGTTCCTTTCCCAGTAATTACTCCTCCTTTATCACCGGCGAAGTGCACTCCTTGTCTCAGTCCACCTCTGAAGTCTGTCAGTAGACTTCTGGTTCCTGTCATGTGCCTAGAGCATCCACTGTCTACATACCACCAATTATCATTGTTCCCAGTCTGCTCCTGCACATACAAGTTGTAAACAATCAGTTATCAAGAGGGACCCAAGCCATTACGGTCTTGGTTTGTCCCTTATCATCGACAAACTGTAGCTCTTTAAAGTAACCATCCTTCCCATTAGGAGCTTTGGTCACTTTTGAAGGAGCATCAGCTTGCTGATGATTAGTGGTCCTGGGTCTATAAGTTGATTGATTTCCAACACTCCCCGAAATATAACCCTGGGATTTTTGCCCTTGGCTACGATTATCATAGGACCCTTGGTAAACTCCTTGTGTGCGAGATGTAGAACCAATCTCAAAATGACTTTGGTTCCTTCTCGGAGTCATAAACCTCGACGGCACCTGATCCTTAGCAGAGTTTTCATGCCGTTTAGGTTTTGGTGGCGAGACACTGTGAGACGCATCTCTTTTCAGAGCAGTCACAGGTTTAATACCAATACCAGGTCTGGTACCTAACCTGTCTGTGCTAGAGATATTTTTAGACTTATCACTGGCCTCGCGCTTAGGAGCAGCTTCATTCTTCTTATTGGGACAACAAGAAGAGACATGTCCTCGTTGATGACATTTGAAGCATGACATCTGCTTTCGTGACTTAGCAGTCTTAGCAGACTCCTTCTTTATCTGATCAAAAGACACTGAAGGTAACTCCTTATGTTTCTTAATGACTTCATTATTTCCATCAGTACTTCCAATCATTCCACTTGATACGAATTGTACTTTAGTGAGAGATTTGACTGTACTCTTGGTTAAAGATGAATCATTGACAGTCTCTTTTTGGATCTCAGATGCAATAGACTGTTGATTTTCCAAATCCTCAGTCTCAGGATTAACATCTGTCATTTCTAAGTCAACAGAAGTGGAAGCAGTGTAATTGGCATTAAAAGGCGGAGGGACATCTGAGTATCCTAGGCCAGTAACATCCTTTACACTACGTTGAGAGCCAATGATTCTATCTAAGGTCAAAGAAGAAGTTCTATAACCTTCAAATTTTCTATTCAGCTCTACCAGTTTCATATTTGACTCTGATAACTCCTTATCCCTAATAGCTATATTTCTATTAAGCTCATTAAGGTTTAGATATAACCCGTCTATTTTAATACATTGTTCATTTATAATGTCAGTCAGACTGGTCTTATCTAGAGCATCACTCTTAATCTTCTCGTTCAGTGCTAATTTATCTTCACCTAACCGACGAACATCAGACTTAGCTAAGTCTAATTCTGAGGTCAAGGTTTTGTTAGATTCTGCAAAGACACTAACCTGTGTTTGAAGATCAGTAACTAAATAGCACACATCAGTGAGAGTAAGGAGATCTAGACATACCTTTTTCTTTTCAGATTGAATATCAGCCATATATGCCACAAAATCATTGGGACTCATTTCTTCTGTCGAGTTGATGTAGAGAACATCTTCCTCAATCCCCTTAACTTCTGTGTGTGGCACATTAGCTTGAAGTTCTTCAGTAGTCGGCATGTAGGAAGTGGATTCAATTTGTTTCTCTTGATTGTCAATCTCAGCCATGAGAGCTTGCTCTGATGGTGTAGACCAATCATAAGATCCGTCTATTTGCTGAACCACTAAGACTTTGGAAGTTAGATTACTTCCTGAATCTTGTTTTGAAGTTCCAGCATCAACCTTTGGTCTTTGGCATTCCCTGGCAAAGTGTCCGTAACCTTGACAATTATAACACTTGACCTTGGACTTGTCAAAACCTGGTCGATTTCCAACCACTCTCTTACCCGTACGCTTTAGGAAATTCTTTACTCTCCTTGACACCATAGCCAGTTGCCACTGGAGGTCCATTTCCTCTAAGTCATCAGGGTCAACCTGATCATAATCTTCATCAAATTGTGCTGGATCGTTTATCTTCCCTTGAATATAGTTTTCATAGGAAGCAACGAACGATGCCAACACAGAAAGTTGTTGTTCGGCTGATTTCACACTCATCGGCATCTTATGATGCCCTTGAGTGGATTTATCTGAGGTGGTGTTCCTGTTTCGTTTATCACCGCTATCCGAAGCAATGAAACAGAGATCCTCAGTCAATTTTTCTCCAATCTCATCAATTTCACCCGCAAACAAAGCCGTGGTCAAATTGGATGAGGAATTAGAGATACTAGTCTTTCCATGGTACAGACCAGGATTCTGTAGATGATCAGAATCCGTATCTCTCGTTTTCTTAGAGAAATCATAACCCCTTAGTTTATCAATTGCTTTCTCTAGGGTCATGGTTGCATATCTTTCATCATTATCTTTCAGCATGATACCTTACATCTCCCATTTACAAGGTAAACCCTCAATAAACTTGTCGGTTTTCTCCTTGTCATTATAAAAGATAGCATGGTCGTCAAGCTCACTTAATAGATGATAGAAACGGGTGGTGTAAGCCTCAAGATCTTCTTCTCTAAAAGCCTTAAATACCATAAACTGCTTTTTTAGAAGATTACATTTACCAGCTTTCACCTGAGGGCTCCCCTCACATCTCTTTTCTAGAGCGTCCCACAGCTCTTTAGCTGTGTGAAAGGACTTCAACTGATGGTTGATCTCCTTAGGAAGGCTCATCTTAATTGAAGAATGTGCTTTATTATCGATGGTGAATTCTTTCTTCTGATGGTCATTCATTCGATCATAAGTCACAATCACTGTTGCGTTCCCTACCTCAGCTGTAGGTGCAACATATCCGTTTTTAATACACAACCAAATAGTGATGTCGTGGAATCTACAGTAACTTTCAAATCTGTCTTTCCACCCATAATAGTCCTCAAGTCTAAGTAGTTTCGGTGGAACATTAGATTTTCCAACCTCGTGTTCCATCTCGATCATTCGGCTTAAATAAGACATTTTAAAGTGAAAGATTAAGTTATATTGCGAATTCAATAATCTCAACTCTCAACTAAACTCAGTTCGCAGGAAATGTCAGTTCACAGAAGTCTCAGCTCGCAGGAACTCAGTTCGCAATGGAACTCGGTTCGCAGGAATCTCAACTCGCAGAGAATCTCAGCTCGCAGAAACTCAAATCGGTTCGCAGCTGATTCTCAACTCGCAAAGGAACTCAGTTCGCAGGGGAACTCGGTTCGCAGCTGATTCTCAACTCGCAGAAAACTCAGTTCGCAAAGAACTCGGTTCGCAGCTGATTCTCAACTCGCAGAAGCCCTAATCTCAACTCGCAGATAACAGTAACCCTAATCTCAACTCGCAAAACGGCGCCTCGAAATCTGGGAACTGAACTTTTTGGTATTTTTACGAATAAATCCGTAGATTTCGTTCGAAAAACGACCCTAAAGATGTTATATAACCAAAAACCTTGTAACCACAACGTTTCTAAGCCCGAAAGCTCTGATACCAATTGTAAGGTCGCTAGATCTTGGTTCGATAACGGATTATCTTTAAGTATTGAGGTGCGGAATCCCACAATACGTTAAGGTTTATTGCTTATATAACTTTGCAATTAATTAACAAGCTTCGTTTTGATATTAACTTGTGTTAAACAATCAAAACCGAGCCTATTCAATAAATGCTTTTATATCTGCACAGATTTCGAGGAGAGAATACTTAAAATATTTGGTGTGTGTAATTATGGCACGGATTTCTAGATCAGGTATAATGAGCAGCATTTAAAATATTTATATCTAGTTCAACTCGCAGGCCATGGGCCTTGCGAGTTGACTCAACTCGCAGCCCATGGGCCTACGAGTCCAGATGGACTGCGAGCCCACATCTCAGCTCGCAGGTAGGTCCTGCGAACCGAGATAGCTGCGAGCCCAAAACTCAACTCGCAGGTCTTACCTGCGAGTCCAGTTTACAGCGAGCCCAGATCTCAACTCGCAGCTGAGAGCTGCGAGTCCAGATTGGACTGCGAGTTGAGATCTCAACTCGCAAGTCTGTTGACCTGCGAGTTGACTTCTCAATTCGCGATTCAGACTTTAACTTAAAATCGATATTTGTCTAATAACATTTAACAAGTAATAATAACAAGTTAATATCATATATTTACAAGTCTAAACCAATATATACAAGATTGATAATAAATACACTAGTCCTAACACAAGCTAGATCTATTGTCACAATAACATGTCCCAACAGACTCCCCCTTGACAATAGCTCTAGTGTCGTTATCTTCAACTTTGTCTTTGGACTTTACATGTAAATACTACTGCCCATATGAATCTTCATTCTTATACAAGTCTTCACCATTAATTGATAATCTCTTGCAAGATCACCCCATGCTTCAGTCGTTAGGATCCTGTTTTCGTTTAACTTCAACAGGTCCTTCCTCGACAGATTCATCAGGTGTCGATGGTCATAGACTGTTAGAATTACTCTTTCTCCTCCTTCGACTTCATCATCAGCTTCAACCATGACAGCTTCACCAGTCTCTGAGTCCACGTGCCAGTTCAGAAGATTTCCCAGAATATTCTGTGGCATTGTCTTCAGTGGTATCTGCTGTAAGGTCGCTAGATCTTGGTTCGATAACGGATTATCTTTAAGTATTGAGGTGCGGAATCCCACAATACGTTAAGGTTTATTGCTTATATAACTTTGCAATTAATTAACAAGCTTCGTTTTGATATTAACTAGTGTTAAACAATCAAAACCGAGCCTATTCAATAAATGCTTTTGTATCTGCACAGATTTCGAGGAGAGAATACTTAAAATATTTGGTGTGTGTAATTATGGCACGGATTTCTAGATCAGGTATAATGAGCAGCATTTAAAATATTTATATCTGGTTCAACTCGCAGGCCATGGGCCTTGCGAGTTGACTCAACTCGCAGCCCATGGGCCTGCGAGTCCAGATGGACTGCGAGCCCACATCTCAGCTTGCAGGTAGGTCCTGCGAACCGAGATAGCTGCGAGCCCAAAACTCAACTCGCAGGTAAGACCTGCGAGTCCAGTTTACAGCGAGCCCAGATCTCAACTCGCAGCTGAGAGCTGCGAGTCCAGATTGGACTGCGAGTTGAGATCTCAACTCGCAAGTCTGTTGACCTGCGAGTTGACTTCTCAATTCGCGATTCAGACTTTAACTTAAAATCGATATTTGTCTAATAACATTTAACAAATAATAATAACAAGTTAATATCATATATTTACAAGTCTAAACCAATATATACAAGATTGATAATAAATACACTAGTCCTAACACAAGCTAGATCTATTGTCACAATAACATGTCCCAACAAGTTAAAACAGTGTGAAATCAAAAGTAGACACACAATCTCTGTAATAGAAAATCTTGAAAAACAGATTCAGATATATGAAGAAAATGCAACACAATTCAAGTATGATATTGAGTATGCTAGGTGGGAGAAAGATAATCTTAAAACAAAAATTGAAGAATTAACTCTGAAACTTTCTGAAGTAACATGTGAGAGGGATAACATTAAATTAACTGTAAGTAATTTTGAAAATGCCTCGAAGAATGTCACTCAACTTATCAATTCACAGATTCATGATAAACTTAAGAATGGGTTGGGGTACAACAATGTACCACCTCCTTATAACAACAACTATTTTCCTTCAAAAATTGATATTGATATCAATTTACTTAAGAAAGGAATGAATGCTGATGTTAAAATGGCTGACCCTGTTAAAAGTTTGAAAGAAGATGTGAACATTGATAAGGTTGAAATTAGAGATTGGGGTGAAGAAGATGATGAGGATAATGATACTTCTGAAATTGAGAATACTTTGTCAAATCACTTATCTAAGTCAACAAAAGAAAGCTTCAATAGTGTTACTGATCTAGTTGCAAAATTGAAGGGTAATAAACTAGAAGAGGGTAAGAAAATGTTTGTGGAGAAGGCAAAACATAAAAAAGAACATGTGAGTGCCACACCTAGAAATCTACAAAGGAATGATAGGAATGATGTGAAAACATCTGTGTCTGCATGTAAAATATCTGCATTAAATAACTGTGATAAGTGCAAATGTGAGGATAACTTCTCTGAATCACAAAATTTTCAAAAACACATTCCTAGAGGTAATCAAAGAAATTGGAATCAGATGATAACCCAAAAACTGGGAAAGAATATTACTGTGATTAAAGAAAAGTTATGTCTTATATGTGGCAGAAATAATCATCTTTAACATGACTGTTTTCATAATCCAAAAATCAGAAACAAGGCTAAAACAGTGGAAAAACAGTACAATGCAAACAGTGGTAAAGCTTTTAAAACTGTTAGAACAGTTAATTCAGTTGTTGCCACTGGTAGAGTAAATAACACTGTAAGGAATACTAACAGTGTTAATTATTTTACCACTGCTAGATATAATAACAGTGATAACAGGTTTAACACTGTTAAGCATTATAATTATGGTCATTCAGTTAACACTGTTAGACCAAAACCCACTGTGAAGTCTAAAATTAGTTGGATCTGGACACCTATCAAATCTAATATACCCAGAGGTTCAAAATCCAACAATGTATCAAAATCAATGATCTTCAAGAAAGTTGATTACTTTGATACATATGGGAATCCCAAAGCCAAATTGGTTTGGGTTCCCAAGAGAAATTAATTTTTCTCTGTGTTTGTTTGTGTGCAGGGCAAGCCAAGAAGCTTATGGCATATTGATAGTGGCTGCTCAAGACACATGACTGGAGATAAGGAAAAGCTACAGAACTTCAAATCATTTGATGGTAGATATGTAGCATTTGGAAGCAATCCCAAAGGGGGTCAGATCACAGGAAAAGGAACTATTCAAAGTGCCAGGTTAAGTTTTGAAAATGTTTACTATGTGGAACAGTTGAGGTACAATTTGCTAAGTGTGAGTCAAATCACAGATAAAAAGAACCCAGTTCATTTTACTGATACTGAATGTCTTATTTTGTCAAAGGAATTCAAAATTCTAGAAAATATGATTTTAATGAGAATTCCTAGGCAGGATAATGTTTATAAGTGTGACTTAGCAAACATGGCACCTCAACCTGATTTAAACTGCTTGATTTCAAAAGCTAATTTAATTGAGTCTACATTGTGGCATAGAAGGATGTGTCACATGAATTATAAAACCATTAATAAACTTGTCAAAAACAAGATTGTTAGGGGTTTACCTGAGAAGGTATATTCATGTGATGATCACTGTGTTTCTTGTCTTAAGGGAAAACAACACAAAACATCTTTTAAGTCAAAAACTGTGAATACAAACTGTACTCCTTTATACTTGTTGCATATGGACTTATTTGGACCAACAAGTATAAGTAGTATGGGAAAGAGATTCTATTGCCTTGTTGTAATTGATGATTATACCAGATTTACATGGGTTTTCTTTCTTAGAACTAAAGATCAGACAGGTGAAATACTTAGATCATTTATGACTAAGATGGAAAATCAATTGGATAAAAAGATTAAAATCATCAGGTGTGATAATGGAACAGAGTTTAAAAATCATGAAATGGATAAATTCTGTGATGAAAAAGGCATTAAGAGAGAATTTAGTGCTCCTAGGACTCCTCAACAAAATGGAGTAGCTGAAAGAAGGAATATGACATTAATTGAAGCTGCTAGAACTATGTTAGCTGATGCAAAACTTCCAATGTCCTTTTGGGCAGAAGCAGTTAGCACAGTCTGCTATGTACAGAATAGGGTATCAATTGTTAAGCCTTACTTCAAAACCCCATATGAGCTAATGTTTAAGAACAAACCACTGGTTAGTTTCTTAAAATCCTTTGGGTGTCCATGTACTATTTTGAATACCAAAGATCACCTAGGAAAGTTTGAAAGCAAAGTTGATGAAGGTGTATTTGTAGGGTATTCCAATCAAAGTAAGGCATATAGGGTTTTCAATCAAAGGACCAGGGTCATAGAAGAAACATTAAACATCACTTTTAATGAGAATACCATTAATCCTGATGGGATAGGTCCAAAGTCTTTGTTTGATATTAATGCTCTTAACTCTGCTTTCAGATATGCAACTGTCAATTCTAGTCCAGGTACAAATACAGGTACCAACACAGGGACAGCAGATGAAGAAATTGAGAAAGAATCAGGAAACTCAACAGAAAAGAATACAGAGTCAATGGAATACATTGTATTTCCAATCTGGACTCCTGATCCACCAGAGGTGTTTTCTTCTGATCAGACACAGTCTTCTCAGAATATAGAGACAGAAGAGCAATTTGAATCACAGAATATGGAGACAGAAGAGCAATTTGAAACACCATCTAGTGAAAGTACTGAGCAGGATGGTAATTTTACTAACTTGGAGGACACCATTCCAGAGACATCAACATCTAACTATCATGTACTTAAAGATCATCCTCTGGAACTGGTGATTGGGAATGTCCATTCTGCTATACAAACTAGACAGCAGACTACTGTCAATGAAGAAGAAATACATACATCTCTATATGTGTGTTTTCTATCTCAAGTAGAACCTAAAAAGGCAGTAGAAGCTCTTAAACATCCTAGTTGGATTGAGGCAATGCAAGAGGAGTTGCTACAGTTCAAGATACAACATGTGTGGACTCTAGTTGATCTACCAAAAGGAAAAAGAGCAATTGGTACTAAATGGATCTTCAAGAACAAGAAGGATGAAAGAGGAATTGTAATTAAGAACAAGGCAAGGCTAGTAGCACAGGGGTATACACAGGAAGAAGGTATTGATTATGATGATGTCTTTGCTCCTGTTGCAAGGATAGAAGCCATCAGACTGTTCTTAGCCTATGCTTCATATAAAAGATTCACAGTTTATCAGATGGATGTCAAGGGTGCTTTTCTGTATGGCAAAATTGATGATGAGGTGTATGTGTGTCAACCTCCTGGATTTGAAGATCCTAAATATCCAGATAGAGTTTGCAGATTGGATAAGGCATTGTATGGTCTACATCAAGCACCCAAAGCTTGGTATGAGACTCTTTCAATCTATCTGTTAGAAAATGGGTTTAAGAGAGGCACTATTGACAAAACACTCTTCTCCAAAAGAGATCACAATGATATTTTGTTGGTACAAGTCTATGTTGATGACATAATTTTTGGGTCCACAAATGATTATCTATGCAAGGAATTTGAGAAGTTGATGCATCAGAAGTTTCAGATGAGTTCAATGGGTGAACTCACTTTCTTTTTGGGACTACAAGTCAAGCAAACTTCAGATGGCATTTTTATCAATCAAAGCAAGTATGTCAAAGAAATCCTTAACAAATTTGCCTTTTCTGAAGCAAAAGTGACTAGCACTCCCATGGAAACACATAAGCCATTGTCTGCAGATCCTGAGGGGGAGGAAGTTGATATACATCTATATAGATCAATGATAGGATCATTGATGTATCTAACTTCTTCCAGGCCAGATATCATGTTTGCTGTTTGTATCTGTGCCAGATTTCAAACCTGTCCAAAGCAATCCCATCTGTATGCTGTCAAGAGAATCTTTAGATACTTAAAGGGACAACCTGATCTAGGTCTTTGGTATCCTAAAGAGTCTTCCTTAGATTTAAAAGCATATTCAGATAGTGATTATGGGGGAGCTAGCATGGATAGAAAGTCAACATCAGGAGGTTGTCAATTTCTTGGGGAGAGATTAATTTCATGGCAATGTAAGAAACAGACAACTGTATCAACATCCACTGCTGAAGCTGAGTATGTAGCTGCTGCAAATTGCTGTGCTCAAGTCTTATGGATTCAGAATCAAATGCTTGATTATGGTTTCACTTTCTTAAACACTCCTATTTTTATTAACAATACTTCTGCTATTAGCATCATCAATAATCCTGTTAAACATTCTAAAACTAAGCATATAGAGATTAGGTATCATTTTATTAGAGATTGTAATGAAAAACGCCTTATTCAGATTATAAAAGTTCATACTAACAATCAACTTGCAGATCTGTTCACCAAAGCCTTTGATGTGGGCAGATTTACATTTCTGATTACAAGTATTGGTCTGATTAAATCTATTTAAAGTGTTTCTTCATAACTATTTTGAAAAACATCTCTATTATGCTTAAGGATTAGATGCTGGTAGATGTAATTGATATTAACAGTGATAATAGTCTTAGATATAACTGTTTTGTTTGCTAAATTATCACTGTTAGTATCCAATTACCACTGTATATGTATTCTGTTTGGTTTTCACTGTTAGTTTATTTTTGTTAGTTTGTTGAACTAACCTTGCAGGTTATCACTGTCAGTGGAGCAATTACCACTGTTAGTGCATCTTTTACCACTGTTAGTATAATCAGTTACCACTGTTTATACTATCCAGGTGTAAATGTTCACTATCACTGTTTATCTTTCTGAGTTCTATTGATATTAAAAAAAAGAAAAAAAAAAAATATGAAAAATGATGAGTATCGCTGTTAGTAATACTAACACAGTCACTAGTGTTGAGTTATAATTCCTTTGGTCAGGAGTTATTTCCATCAACTAGTTAAATTGTGTTCACCTTGTTACCACTGTTCTATAATCGTTTCCACTGTTAGTGTTAAAATTGGGAATTTTGCTTCAAAAATAGGTCATTAACACTAGCAGTATAAATACTCCCCACACTTGTTCATATTCTTTACGCTTTCATAAACACTGCTCTCTTAAACCCTGTAATCACTAAACCTTACTCAAATTCATCATGGCTTCTTCATCATCAACCGAGTCTCAACTTGCACTGGGCAAAGATCATAACATGATCGCCTATCTGGTAAAACCTACCATCGCCAATGATTACATTGAAATCATCAATTTTCTGCGTAACTCTACGATTCACCATGTGATCACTGTAGCACCCAGAATTTCACATGATCATATCAATGAGTTCTGGGTTAACGCTAAGATTGAGGATGAACCAGGTGTTCCAAAAATTGTTTCTACCGTTGCTGGGCACCAAGTGGTGATTACTGAAGCCTCCATTCGTTCTTCTCTTCATCTTCAGGATGAAGAAGGTATAACTTCAATCTCTGATGAAGTTTTATACTCTACTTTACAACGAATGGGATATGAGGGCAACTTAGGTGGATATGTTTTTCAAAAAACAATGTTTTCATACCAATGGCGATTTTTAATTCATACATTACTGCACTGTTTATCATCAAAACGTTCATCTTTTGAACAATTCAGTAGTAATGTAGCATATGCATTGGTATGCTTAGCTATTGGTCAAAACTTTAATTTTTGCAACTTTATTTTTGCTGGTATGCTAAGAAACATCAACCAACCTAAACTGCAATTTTTAATGTATCCAAGGTTTGTGCAAGTATTTTTAAATGAACAAATATCTGAATTGCCTGCTTTGGATAAGATTATAGGTATCTCTTCTTTCAAACCAAAAGTATTTACAAATATGAAGAGGAATACCTCTATTAAAGGTGTTATGTTTTCTGGGAGGGTAACAACATTATTTCCAACAATGCTTCCTGCACCCTCCACCACAGCATCTGTACCACCAACAGAAGCTGAACCAGTTGCTGAGAGGATGGAACAACCCATTCCTTCTCAACCCACAGCAACTGGGGGTACTCTTGAAACACAAAGTCCCCACATAAAAGCCACCTATTCTAGAAAAGCCAAAAGGGCTACAAAACAGGCATCTGAGGTTCATGCTGCTCAGATACCTCAGTCCAATGACAGGAGTCAGGAATAGCATGTGGTCCATGAGGAGAGGGGAGACCATTCTGTGAGGGCTACTTCTACTGCTACTTGCCCACTGGCAGAGCAGGACATAAGTAACATAAATAAGACCCAATCAGAGGCAACACCAGAACATGATTCAACTCATGTAGATGATTTTGGTGGTCCCAGTACCAAGAACCAAGGGGAATCTACTGATTATACTAGGTATAATGTAGATTTTGATACACCTGTCAATGATTCACCTAGGGAGTCACATTCTAATGGTGATGAGGCTAGAACTAACCTGGAATTGACGAAAATGATTGACTATGTATGGGAGAAGTTCAGATTGGAAAGGAGAAAGAATAAAGAAAAGGATGAACAGATAGCAAATTTGGAGAAAAGGATTACTCAACTGGAATATCTTATAATCAAAGTCTTGAAAGAAGGCAAGGAGTATGTCATGGTAGAAGGTGATTCTGCAGAGGATGCTTTCAAAAAGGGGGAGAAGTGTTGGACTAACAAAGGAGAAAATAAGAATAAAGGTAGTAATAAGAATGGTGATGATGGTTCAAGTTCTGAACATGTTGATGAGGAAATAGAGATGGAAACACCAACACCTAATGAAGCTGAAAATGTCAAAGCAAAATCAACAACTTTACCACCTGTTCAGATCAGAGAACCAACCACTGCTATTGCACAAAACTTACCTAAGATTGATCCTAAGGACAAGGGTAAGGGTATTTTGGAAGAAGAACCTAAACAGAAAAAGCAGAAAACTATGCCTCCTGAAGCTACAATGAATGATGATGAGTATGCTCAGAGGATATTTGCTGAGATCAATGCTGATGTACTAGCAGAGGAGATGATTGATGTAGAAGTTGAACCTGGTCATTATGTTAAAATGACTAAGTCTCAGGTTGATGAGTGGGATGAAGCACAGCTGAAAGAGCAAAAACTTGATGATATTGAGTTTTTGGTTCAACAAGCTAGGGAGAAGAAGGAAGCTGAAATGAGAAAAACTAGAGCTCAAAAGAAAAATAAACCACTGACCAGAGCTCAACAGAAAAGAAACTTGGTTTTAAAATTAAGAGGAGGTCACATTCCAACAGAAAGATTGAATACTATGTCCCTTGAAAGCTTACAGGGAATTTGGGATAGGGATACCTTCTTAAATCCAGAGGCTGCTAAGAGAGAAGAACAAGCACAAAAAGCCAAAAAGAGGTCTGAAAAGGAAAAGAAAAAGAAAGAGAAGGTTGAAAAACAGTTGGAAATGGAAAAAGAATGGAAAAAGAAAAGTGAAGAGCTCAGGGAGAAGTTGAGACAAGAATATGCATCAATTCCTGATTTGCCAAAGAATGATATAAACTTAGATGATTTTCTTATGGTTCAACCTCTACAGGTCCAGCTTCCATCTGAAAACCCTCCTATAATCATTGATTGGTCTGTTGAACAATTTTTAATTCCAGTTAAGGGTGAGAAGATTAAAGTTGAAAGAGCAGATTCTTCTTTATCATTTTGGAGGTCTTTTAAAGGTTTGTGCAGAGTGCTTACAAGAGAAGATCTGCTTAGAATGTATGAGATTGGATCTGAGAAAGGATTGAGTACAAAGAAATTTGATAGTTCTGTTGGGACATGTTATTGTGACAATAGATCTAGCTTGTAATAGGACTAGTGTATTTATTATCAAACTTGTATAAATTGGTTTAGACTTGTAAATATATGATATTAACTTGTTATTATTATTTGTTAAATGTTATTAGACAAATATCGATTTTAAGTTAAAGTCTGAATCGCGAATTGAGGGATTCCGTACCTCAATACTTAAAGATAATCCGTTATCGAACCAAGATCTAGCAACCTTACAAGTTCATATGAATTGGTTACTTGGTCATGGATTTCAATGATGTTTGAACCAGAAAAGTTCTTCTTTGAGTTCAACACTTTTAAGACAGTAAAACAGTGGATATATCTCAGCAATCCAGGTGTTCATCAGGTTGTTCTGGATAATGCTTCTATTCTATGGATGCTTACCGAGAGGGAGTATGATATGAGTTTGGGTTTGTTAAGGAGCTTAAAGCATGCCAAGTTATCTGTCTCCTTTAAAAATGATTTGGCAGAAAACTTGGTATACACGATATTGAATCAAATTCATAAGAAGGAAGAGTATGAGAGACGACAGAGAAATAAGCAATAAGTATTTTGAAAGCATCTGCATGGGGTCAAAGTGAAGAATCAAGAGAAACTTAAGTCTGTGAGAGACAGATTAAGTTTAGGGGGAGATTGTTGGGAAATTCAGAGTCATTACAACTGTTGGTGAGTAATTGCACAAGGCATTAACACTGTTAGTGTTAATGGTTTCCACTGTTTATACAAGTATTAACACTGTTAGTGTTAATGGTTACCACTGTCTTCACAAGTTACAACTGTTGGTTCAAGTCTTCAAAGATTACAACTGTTAGTGAAGTGATTACAAATGTTAGTGAAGATTGAAGTGAAGACATGAGTTACAACTGTTAGTAATGATTTACACTGTTAGAGATTTCCACTGTTAAGCTTGTTTGTAACAGTTAACACTGCTTAGGCTAGTTACCACTGTTGGTATACTAGTATAAGTAATACATACAAGTGTTAACACTTTTAGAGTAATTACCACTGTTTATATAAATATGGTAGTTAACACTGTTTATGTACAGAATAGGCGAGTAGATAAAGTTTGGATAATTATGGAATGTAACAGTTTCCATGATTATAGGAGATTGGTTAGCAGGACTCTATGTGTTATAAATAGAGATCCTAAACCTAAATTAGATAGTGATTTTTTGTGTGCCACTTCAAGGTTTTGTAACCCTAATACAAGTCAGTGTATTCGTCTTTTATAATTAATAAGATTGAAGCTTTTGATAGTAATTCTGTTTTCATTGATTTTGTTATTAATCTTCATTATATTACTTAGTGTTATTCCGCAAACTTCTTAGTAATTATTAAAAACTGTGTTAACCTAATAAGAGTATTAGATCGATCTTGGTTTATCAAGTGGTATCAGAGCTGTTGGTTAAGTTTTGCATACAGGAAGATCTAGTATTTACATCAATGGCAGAAAACAATGAAGGAATTCAGGTCACTAAGATACCCATGCTTAGACCTGATGAGTTTGATTTATGGAAGAACAGAATCAGACAATACATGCTTCTCACAGATTATCAAATGTGGGAAGTGGTTGTTAATGGTCCTCCTGTGACTCTTAATGGTCCTCCGTCCAATTTTAATATAAACTTAATTATGTTTAAAATATTTAAATGTATTAAACTTGACCATTGATTAGGTAGATATGCATACTCGCATACTTTCAAAAATTTGTATACTAGAATGAACTTTAGTCGATGGATGTAATCTAGATTAAAGAATTCACACTATAATTAAGGAAATGATGACATCATAAACAATAATTTTAAAAAAGTAATTAAATTCAAATAGTTATATTAAATATCAATTCTAGATAAACCACTAATGAAGTATTGGTAACTTTATCTAAATCTAAAGGATTTATTCCTTATATTTTGTAGATTATTATGTATGTTAACAAAATATATTTTTGTAAACTCGCCTGTGTGAACACACTAGGTCTAAAACTAGTATAAAATCTATAAATATAAATATAAATATAAATATAAATATAGAGAGGAGTTCAAATGATTACATGTATTTTTGTGAGAATTGAACTAGTAAGAGAACTTCATTTGGCAAAATCCCCCATTTTCCCCCCCACGTTCTTTAAAATTAGATATCTCAAAAATGACTAGTAAAAAAATTATAAAAATTACACCGTAGACATCAACGATTTTTTCTTTTCGATTATACATCTCACCGTAAAAAAATATCTATTATTTATTGATATAATGATGACAATCTACATATTTTGAATTATAGTCAAATACGATTTATTAAAATAACTATTGGCAGTAAATATTAGATATAGATATGATTATTAAATATAGAATATAAAGTTAAAGATAATAGAAGATTCTGATTAACTAATTATGTAATTAATGACATTGTCAATTTACTTTTTATACTATATATTTAAGATTGTGTTAAATTATTATATCATCTTTTTAAATATATTATATTATAATTTGTATTATATTAAAATAAAAAATATTATATTGTTTGATAATATAATTTTTACGTTTATTTTAAATATTTTATATTGTTTTATAATTATATTATATTATTATTTATAAAGTTGTTGTTTACTTATGCTACTTTTTCATAAGTTTAATTCTATTAAGTGCAAACCGGATCCTCACAATAGCTTATAACTCATTTAAAATCACATTTTTTGAATAAGATTCCAACAAATTTCATCAAATTTCAATTCCTTTCACAATTTGTCACACCCCAATAAAAATTGATCACATTTAATTAAGGTGGAAGCACGAGGAGTGACGCGATCAATCAATAATTACTCAAGAGCGTATGATTATCGCAAACATGTAATTATAATGCCATAAGAGTTAAAAATCAAGTTACAAATTCATCAAGTTCAAATGATCATTGTTCAACAAAACAATATGACTTGCATGTTAATCATATAACATAGATTCAATGTTTTCAAAAGAAATGGCATCCTATTCGTCATGATGAGCAAGGGTCCCAAAATGCATGCATGTTCTTACTTCGCTGCTCATTCCCTGAAAAATATAGTTAAAAGGATCAACAAAATTGTTGGGGTGAAATCCACAGGTTTTAGACTCTATCATTTTAACCGAGCATTTAGTAAATGCTTTGCAAACCATATCGTGTCATCCATTGCCAAAAGTACGATGATATATAGTTTAAAATACTAAAATGATGACGGTGATCTCCCGAAGGTTAGCTTGACCTTACGAGTTAAAGTGCCGATACCTAAGCCTATAACCAAACCACGACTGTTTGTGAATCGTTCGCCTTAGATAATTAAAATATACGCTCCTCATCTTGACATCCTGTCGGTAGTTAGTATGACTAACAAAAGTGGGAAGGACGTAATCCCAATAGAACTATCCATATATACGGTGGCTAGCGTCATCTAGCTAATGGTTACAGTTTGTAAGCATGAATTCAATGCACTACAACTAGTTTTACGTAGGTTCCCACAAGGATTCGTTGTCAGTTTTTCAATCATCGCATCAAAACAGTTTGTATGTAAACAGTACATATGTTTTTCACCCCGTAGTAAAAAGCAGTAAAATAGGGGTTGTAAATCACCTGGTAAGTTGTGTGAGTGCTAGCGTTTTAAAAGAGTGTTTGCCCAAAGTAGCTTCCTAGCGCCCTAAACGCATGAGGTCGTTTGTGTAAGTAGATACCTAACTGCATATCTAGGTTTGTAAAGGTAGATGGCTACCCACACATCTATGTTTGTAATAGTAGGTGGCTACCCGCACACATAGGTTTGTATAAGTAGATAGCTACCCTCATATCTATGTTCGTTTAAGTAGATGGCTACCCGCACATCTATTTTACTTGTTCACTCAACTAGTAGGTTGAAAAAGTATCTCGTATTCGAAAAGTGTACGACCCGTTGGTTGAAAAAGCTTTCAAACACGATTTTTTTGCTATTTAAAACCAACTATATAGCATTTAAACAAGATGAAACGTGTTTCTAGTCCAAAATGTGACGTTGGAGGTTTTCACTTTTCAGTTTAAAACACTCGTTTCGTTTGATATTTTAAAATCCGTTTTCTGCTCGTTTAGCAACTCTTTCACCATTTTAACTATAATCCCTTTTTAACATATCTACACATCTCGTAACTTACATAATCCGTTTTAACGCTTTCAAACACCATACAATATACATATCACCAAATCATACCTTTTAGGTACTCATTTTAACCCTTATTTTGTTCTTGATCATTTTAAACTAGTTTTAGCTCGTTTTAACTGTTTAGCTTTATAAACCAACATTTTAACATACACTTTTATCGAGTTTAACAATAGAGTGAACATCTAGCATGTAGGTGTTCAAAATGTAAGAAATGAAGAGATCAAGAAGAGTTTCCTTACAAAGCTTTAGGATAAAAATGATAAGAAAAGAAGAAAACTGAACTTGAATAACATCTTCAACCCAAAATCTTTTATAAACCTGATGCCTAATCTTTTCCTTTAAGTGATGCGAATCTCAAGATTATGAGATCACAAGGAACTAATTGATGGGTTTATGAGCTTAACTAATGGTGTAGAATGATGTAGTAGTGGTGGATCATAGTGGTTGTTCTTGATGATAGTTTGAAGTTATAGAAGAGTATGATGAAGATGAAGATGATAATGGTGATGGAAAAGTGAGAGGGAAAAGAGAGTGTGTGCAGATTTTATTTGAAGTGTGAAGTGTGTGTGTTTGTCTTGAAACTAGGCTACTTAAGCACCTCTCAAGTGGAGTGTGCAAGCAAGCAAGCAAGGAGAAGGAACTTGTGGAGGGGATGAGGTTTGGGGAAAAGGGAAACGTACACAAGAAGGGAGGGAAATATGAAGTGTGACATCTTTGACTTTCTTGACCTAGTTGCTTCTTGCTTGAATTAATTAAATTTTTAAGCTACTAATTGATTAGTTAGATGTTTAGGTAATTAAGGTTAATTAGGGGAAATTAAGGGAGATTGGAATATTGTTAGTCAATTCCAAATCATTCGTAAATTATCGATGTTTCGTTCAGTGAATCATGTAGTACCTTTCATCGTTGTGTTTAATTTAAATCGTATATGCATTGATCTTCAATATTCCAAAGTTATGATATAAGTCCTATTCATCGGACTCTCCAATTTATTTCGTAATTCTCAAAATTACGTTTATTACTTACTTGTATATCAAACTCGTATGCAACATAAAAGTGCATAGTGGGCAAGCTAGACTTATCTCGATTATATCAAATTTATTTGATTATAAGGGAATTAGCGTAAGAATGCATGATTAGGATGTACGGAATTTACCGGATTTCCAGAGTTGTCACACAATTTTCATTCCTTCAAAAATCATTATGCGAACTAAACAAGACTTAAGTCGTTCATCTTTTTTCTCTAATTATAATAGAAAATGTTAAAAGTAAAAACATTCAAAGGGAGTTAGAAATAATTTACTATCGGGTATTAGTAATTAATTTAATCAAAATATCATTATATGATGAATACAATTATAATTATAACTATGAAGAAAGGGTGTTTTTGATGGTATTTTGATAATTTATAGATTTACTACAAGTGGCGAATTCTAGATGCTTTGTAATAGTGAACACCAAAACACCATTCTACATACTCCACTTCCACTTTCACCAACACACACTTTTATCTCTCTACTTTTTCACTTTAGATTAGTAGTTAATTAATTAGTAGTTCGTGGAGAGCTTAGAGCTCAAATTTTACTGAGGTGCTCCAAGACTAGTATTAAGCAATACCTGTTGTAACGTCTCGCCAAGTTTTATTATTTATTCTATCTTCATTATTTTTAAATATGTTGTGTTATTGCCATTGTTATTTAGATACGCATGCTAGATTAATGATTATGTTAGGCTAAACAAATATGTGGTTGCTATGATATACGTTATGTTATGGTAGTTATGCTATAATCTATGTTGTTACTCTGCCTGTATGTTATTAAATTATGTTTAAATTTATGAAATAAATCTCGAATGTTTATGTCACACCCCAATAATATAACACCCCTCGATTTACTCAATATTAAAAGTGACATTTGACTCGGAAGCGATGAATAAAATAACATTATATATATTATATTACAAAAGGACCATAACAATTTCGCGAGTTTTACAACATTTAACTATTTTCCTGAAGCAAAACATATATATAGTTGTTCCTGCCCAACCCACAAACATCTATACATATATCAGAGTTATAGCACGTGTCAAACATTCCTTCCAATAGACCATCTTCCTGCCCAACCCACAAACTTATACATAACCTGCAGGAAGAGACCTGGTTGGATTAGCACGAAGCTAAGTGAATGAATGTACAACTAATAATTCAACTTAGCAAAACAATCTGTTTACATTAAGCACCGAAAACACATAATCTCAAGAAGATCGGTGGTTACTGAGGAACCCTACAGCCGCGGTGGCCCTCAAGTAACGCTTATCACAATCTGTATTGGCCCATACAAGATTTACCGATAAATTGGTACTAATAAACAACAACATAATTTCCAGCAACAACACATGTCCATGGAACCTGTGTTGATCACCAATAGTAACCAAGTACAATCACCATTGACCTCTGAACATCACAAATGCCCGAAGGCCACATATATAGCAAGTAGATACACAATCACAAATCATACTAAACAGTCTATAAATATCTACGTTACTTGTTGTAACCACACCATTACAACTAAATCAAATCATGAGTTGCAGATCCACTCACCTGACTTATCTCAGTCCACACTCAGAGATCTTATGTTACCGAGTCTTCTACTGATATGAGAATATAATAATTAAGAAGTTAGCAACTCTTTCCATAATTGTATAACACATTTCACTACTCAGTATCAAAATGACAAACAATTACCAAGTAGCAATTATCAGTTATAACCACTCTACAATTATCAATTTATATCAAGTTATAACGATCCACTTATACTTATACACTTTGAATTTAGCAAAATAAAACTTTTAGAATCACGTCTAAAAATTCTCAGTTCGTAGGAACAGTTTAGTTCGCAAAACTCAGTTCACAGGAACTCAGTTCCGTTCGCAGAATGCAGTTCAGTTCGCAGAACTCAGTTCACAGGAACTCAGTTCAGTTCGCAAAACTCAGTTCGCCGGAACTCAGTTCAGTTCGCAGAACTCAGTTCGCCGGAACTCAGTTCAGTTCGCAGAACTCAGTTCGCAGGAACTCAGTTCAGTTCGCAGGAACTCAGTTCAGTTCGCAGAACTCAGTTCGCAGGAACTCAGTTCAGTTCGCAGGAACTCAGTTCAGTTCGCAGAACTCAGTTCATGCTGCGAACTGAACCGCAGAAACCCCAAAAACCGAACCATTTCTCTCACTAACACAAAAACTCAGTTTCCTATCAATCTAACAAGCTTTCCACATCTCTTATACATCAAGTAACATCATTTAACATCTTACAAATTTCAATTACACACCCATTTCAAAGATTGACCAATTTCAAGTTCATAACTAAAAGATACCAAAATACTTACAATTAGAAATAAGAACAAGATGATGATGGCAAGTAAAACGAAAAAGAAATCACAGCAGTTCAATATCACAACTCAATTAAATGTTAATTTTGGTGATTGATGATTTAGGAAATAAAACTTTGAAAGAGACTTGAAAGAGATGAAGTTGGTGACTTATGAGAAGAAAAAGGAAGAGGTTGGTGATTTATATCACCTACCAACTCAAATGCTTGTTAATTTTAAATCCCTTGGTTTGGCTTATTGTCTGGAACCTGAAAACCGTTTCGCGAGACAAGTTATTTTATTTTACCAACAACTATTTAAATTTAAAACTATTAATATTCTACCAGACACAATTAACTATTCGACCTTAATCTAACTTTCTTATCTAATAGACATATTAATATAATACAAAAATTATAATTAAATATAAA
The DNA here is from genome assembly GCA_963921325.1 of Logfia minima. Lineage (NCBI taxonomy): Eukaryota > Viridiplantae > Streptophyta > Magnoliopsida > Asterales > Asteraceae > Logfia > Logfia minima. The sequence goes on from OY992769.1 coordinate 23,504,187, forward strand.
ATTTAGAGAAATTACCAGATTACCCCTAGGCCATAAGAGTGAGTGTTACAAATAAAATCATGTCACGTTTAGGCAATGCGGAAGCACGGGGCGCGACGCGATCAATCAATAGTTACATCAAGAGTGCATGATTATCACAAACATATACTTAGAATGCCATTAATAGTCTAGAATCAAGGTTTACAAGTTCATCGATATCAAAAGAACACTGACTGTTTAACAAAACAATATTATTAACATTCTAATCATATAAAATGAGTTCAAGGTTTCAAAAGTATGGCATCATATTCGTCGTGATGAGCAAGGGTCCCAAAATATGCATGCATGATCTTATATCGCTGCTAATTCTCTGAAAAACATATTTATTAATTGTCAAGAAATTTGTTAAGTGAATTCAGAGGTTTATGACTCTATCAATAAAACCTTTATTTGTATAAATCAACCGTTTGCTAGCATAAGCCTTTGCAATATCATATACTGTTGGTATATAGTTAGTGACAACAACTTTCTAGTTTGTAATAGTTAGTTTGATAAGTCTTTTGTAAATATTTACTTTTATAAGTATTGTTGGTAAGTTCGTACGAACTTCGGTAGGTACGAACTTAGGGTCATATGAACTTATATGGGCCTGGGAACAGACAAGTTCGTAGGGTCCAGCTCGTATGAACTTAGAGTCTTTATATAGATTACTTCACATGCTCGAAGTTATTAGTTGTTTTTGTGTTTGGTAAGTCAGAATAGAAGCAAGTTCGTAATACTTGTTAGGGTTTTGTCTTACGTTGAATGTAATTGATACTTATGTTCAATAAAAGTGTTCTTTACCATATTCGTGTTACTCGTTGATTATTGTTACGTGTGTTTAAGGATTCCGCACTTTACATACGTGATAACCTCGTGGATCCAGGTTTAGGGAACCTACAAGGGGTATCAGAGCGATAAACATTGATTTGTTTAAGGTTCGGGGTTTAAAACATTAAAGAACGAGAGAATACGAAATACTTGGACGTTTAATCATTGATTTTTACGTTCAAGGTGTTGAAGATTACTTAGTTTTCGATTTTAAAAGAGCCCAGATTCGGATTTTGCATATTAGGGTTGATCAGTTCGAACGTACGAACCTATTCAGTATCGTACGAACTTATACATTATCCTACGAACTTACGATCTGTGAGTTCGTACGAACTTGAATCATACGAACTTATCTCAAGTTCGTTGACCTTCTCTTCGAACTTAACTCAAGTTCGTATTGACCCGATTTGACTTTTGCTCGAACCTTCTTAAGTTCGTACGAACTTAAGTAACTTCGAACTAGGACAAGTTCGTACGAAGTTAGCAGTACACTTTTCTTCTACGAACTTATAAGTCAAGTTCGTACATCCTCTAATATAATGTCGAGTTTAAGCAAAATGATCGAAATAGATCATGAAGTAGGGAAATCTGCTTCACCACCAAAATTGTTGAAGTCCGAGGATTACTTTTGGTGGAAAGATCGGTTTGAATCATTTGCTAGATATAATGACGTTAAGATTGGATTTGTATCAGTGACGGGTATGATCCTCCAACATACGAATTCGAAGGAAAATTAAAAGTCTATTCGTATTCGACTATGAAGGAAGAAGACCGAAAAATGTATGAGGCAGAAAACAAAGCGTTATCTGCTCTCACTATGTGCTTACCGCAAGAGATAGAACACACCTTCAAGAAGTACAATTCTTTTAGAGAGCTTTGGTTAGCTTTGGAGAAGAGGTTTGAAGAAAATTAGCAGATCAAAGAAAGCCGTTCTGACTTGCTTACTAAACAATTTTATGTTTTTAAGCATTTGAAATCTGCGTCATTAGAGGATATTATCACTCGATACTTTTATCTAATGGCAAAGATGGACAATATTGGGCTTGCATACACTGACACTGAGAAGAATAATAATCTGCTAGAGGCGTTACCTCCTAAATGGGACATATATACTTTGATGATAAAAGAAAGCAGAGAGTATTAGACACTAACGCTTGATGAAGTAGTTGGAAATCTGAGAGTCTATGATCTGAACATGCAAAAGAAAGAGACTGGATCTGATCAGGTTCAAATTCCAAGTGTATATCACGGGAAAAAATATGATTATGCTGCATCAACAAGTACATGTAATGGGGTCATAGCGTTCTTCACTAGGGAAGCCGATACAGACGATGCTTTGAGACATTCTGGAAGCAAGGTTTGTTATATTGCCTCATCTGGAGATTCGGGCAAGGACAGAAACTCGCAATCAGGAATAACTAAAGGGTTGAAGTCTATGTCGATGAGCGTAAAGTCAGCTGACGAACAAGTGTCTCTTCTAGCATCATTCGTTGCCACTCTAGAGAACTTCATTAAGGGCAAAATCACTGATCCAGCAATGATAAGTGAAGATTTTGATCAACTGGATCCCGATGATTTAGAAGAAATGGATCTGCAATGGCAAATGGCCATGGTTGCCAAGCGAGTGAAGATGTTTGTCAATCGCACCGGAAGGAAGTTTGTGGGCAATCAGGTTGGTTTGACAAGACTAAGGTGGTGATGGTTTTGGACACTTTGTAAAAGAATGTCAGAGCCCAAAGAGAGAGCAAACAACGAACCAGGGGCGACCAAGTTACTCCTCTCAGGGAACCACTAATAGAGATTCAAACTCTGGAAATTCCTCAAACTCCAGAGCTTTGGTCGTTCAATCTCAACATGGTTCTTATGACTGGAATTCTTTTGCTAAAGAACCTCGGGCGTTCATGGCCTCGATAGATGGAGATAGGAGGGATAGACAAGTCGCAACTGATACAGAGGATGAAGAAGAGTAGAAGATTGAGTGTGTAGTACCCGCTTCCGAGACCAGGTGTTAAGGTTGGAAACAACTGATACGATGAGTACAAAGGACTTCATCGCGTATATGGCTAATCTGGATGCTGAGAAGCATAAGGTACTATTGAATTTGGACTCTGTAGTTAATGCCTGTGTATTATGTTCTAATATTGCAGCGGAAGCTGAGAAATTGATAGAGTCATCTAACTTGATTGTTGGATCAAATCTAGTAATTTGGACGTGAATTGATTGAAATCCGTATGTATATATGTGTATGTATATGTAAGTATATGAACAAGTAATCAAATGATTGTGTATTGATATATTGAATCTGTTACAAGCTCTTAATCTCTCTGAATATAAGATATACAAACACACATACAAATTCTGTCTAATTCAACAACTCACGAAAACTAAGTCCTGTATTTATACTAACATGTTCCTGCGACTTTGTTCCTTATGCGACTTTAATGTGACTGCGACTTTAAATATAAAGTCGCACTTTGTGTTATTGCGACACTATCTTAGTGTCGCACTTTGTGTCGCAGGACTAGTTTACACATACAAATGCAAATCCTATTTTTATATTTAACAATCTCCCCCTAGGATTTAGCATCTTGTTTTTCTTGAATATCTTCTTTGAAGATCTTTCTTTCTTTCTATTTCCTTTGATTCAGCTTTTTGTCTTGAATCCTTTATTTGTATGTCTTTGACATAGAGAAATATAAAGTCTTCTCTTTTCCTCTTTGATCTTTTCTTCTCATACGTTTTGTTAACTTTGAACTTCTTCTCTTGTGTAATCTTTCCTTTTAAACTTCTTTGAGATTATTGTTAGCAGTCTTCGCTCTATTTTGAAATTTCTTTTGAATTTATTTCTTGACTCTCAATTCTTGCTCTAGCTCCCCCTTAAATGTATATCTTGATCTTCTGGAGCTTTTAACCTTTATCTTTGACAAAATCTCTTCTTTATTTCTTTTCTTTTCAGTGCACCTGCTCCCTTTCGAGAAGCATCACAATAAACCACCATATCATCTGTGCCTTCAGGAAGCACTAAAATAGGAGCTTGACTCAATTTCTCCTTAAGGGTTTGAAACGCTTGATCTTGTGCCGTATTCCATTCAAACTTAACATTCTTCTGGGTAAGTTTTGTCAACGGCGTTGCAATCTTAGAAAAATCTTGAATAAATCTTCTATAATACCCTGCTAAACCCAGAAAACTTCTCACTTCTGTGGGATTAATTGGGGGATCCCACTTCATCACTGCCTCAATTTTAGCTAGATCTACCTTAATTCCTTCTGAATTAATCACATGTCCCAAAAATTGGACTTCACATAACAAAAATTCACATTTTGAAAACTTAGCATAAAGTTTCTCAGCTCTTAATATACATAATATCTGTCGTAGATGCAATTCATGATCTTTCTCAGACTTCGAATACACTAAAATATCATCTATAAAAACAATCACCGACTTGTCAAGCATCGGCCGACACACTCGATTCATGAGATCCATGAAAACAGCTGGTGCATTAGTCATCCCAAAAGGCATGGCCACAAACTCAAAATGACCATATCGGGTTCTAAAGGCAGTCTTTGACACATCCTCTTCTCGAACCCTCACTTGATGGTATCCAGATCGTAAATAAATCTTTGAAAAGTAACTTGCACCCTGAAGCTGATTACACAAATCGTCAATTCTAGGCAATGGATACCTATTCTTAACAGTAACCTTATTCAATTCTCTATATTCAATACACATACGCATGCTCCCATCCTTCTTTTTCACAAATAACACTGGTGCGCCCCATGGTGAACTGCTAGTGTTGGGACATGATTTGTGAAAACAGATCTAGCTTGTAATAGGACTGGTGTAATTATTATCAAGTTTGTACATTGGTTTAGATTTGTAAATATAAGATATTAGTTTGTTATTATTATTTGTTAAATATGATAATATTAGTCAAGTAACGAATACGAACTAAAGTCTAAATTGCGAATTGAGAACTCAAGTCGCAAGTCATAAGATTTGCGAGATGAGATCTCAACTCGCAATGCCAAACTCAAGTCGTAGGTTTTAACCTGTGAGATGAGAATCTGGATTCGCAGGATTTCTAGTTGCGAGCTAAGATCTGGGCTCGCAGCTCATCTGGACTCGCAAGCCCCATGGCCTGCGAGTTGAGTCAACTCGCAAAGCCCATGGCCTGCGAGTTGAATCGGATATAAATAATATACTTGAGTTATTTTATAGGGATCCGTGCCTTACATCACTTTTAGCATTAAATATTCACACACCTCGTTTTTCGTGCCCAGATATCATTAATATATTAATAAGCTAGGTTTTGAGTGATTAACATTTGTTAATAATCAAGAAAAGCTTTTTAGTATATAGATAAGTTATATAAACTTAATCTAACATATTGAGGGATTACGCACCTTAATATTTTAAGATAACTTGTTATCAAAACCAAGATCTCGTGGACTTACAATTGGTATCAGAGCTTTCGGGCTAAATACGTTGTGGTTTCAAGATTTTAGTTTATATAACTATTGATTTAGGGTTGTTTTTAGTGCTCTAAGTACTCTTTACAGCCAAAAATTAATTTATGGACACTTTTAGGTTTTCACAGCTGTTTCGCGAGTTGAGATTAGGGTTTCAGCTGTTATCTGCGAACTGGGTTCTTCTGCGAACCGAGTTCACTTGCGAACCGAGTTCAATTGCGAATTGAGATTCTCTGCGAACTGAGTTTTCTTGCGAACAGAGTTCAATTGCGAGCTGAGTTGTCTGCGAACCGAGTTCAATCGCAAGCTGAGTTTTCTGTGAATTGAGTTGAGTTGCGAACTGAGATTAACTGAACTCGCAAAACTACCTGATTTTTGATTTTGACAATGTCTTACTTGAGTAGAATGATCGAGATGGAACACGAGGTTGGAAAATCTAATGTTCCACCTAAATTGCTCAGACTTGAGGATTACTGCGGATGGAAAGACAGATTTGAATCATACTGTAGATTCCATGATTTGACCATCTGGCTGTGCATTAAAAATGGATATGCTGCACCTACTGCTATCGTGGAGAATGCTACTGTGGTTGTTCCCTATCACAGGATGAATGATAACCAGAAAAAAGAGTTTACAATTGAAAATAAGGCTCATTCTTCAATTAAAATGAGTCTTTTTAAGAAAATCAATCATCAGCTGAAGTCTTTTCACACTGCTATAGAGCTCTGGGAAGCTCTTGAGAAAAGATGTGAGTGGAGTCCACAAGTAAAGGCAGGCAAGAAAAATCTTCTAAAAAAACAGTTTACTGTGTTTAAAGCTTTTAGAGAAGAGGATCTTGAAGCCTATACCACTCGATATTACCACTTATTGAGTGAGCTTGATGACCATGAGATTTTCTATTCCGATGAAGAGAAAACCGACAAATTCATTGAGGGTTTACTTTCCAAATGGGAAATGTATAGGATTATGCTCAAAGACAATGATGAGCGGTATGCTAAAATGACCTTAGAGCAAGCTATAGATAAGCTCAGAGGCTATGATTTCTCCAAGAAAACAAGAGATACAGATTATGATCAATTACAAAATCTAGGATTATATCATGGAAAGTATGTTCTCTCGAATGGTTCACCCAGTTCGACCACTGCTTTATTTGTTGGTGAAACTGATGAACATGGTGAAATGTTAACTGAGGATCTATGCTTTATGGCTTCAGATGGAGGTGAGAAACGAAGTAAGAATTCTTCTTCTGAGAAGTCAACTCAAGGGCATCATAAAATGCCAATGAGTGTGAAATTTGCAGAACAACAACTTGCTGTACTTGCCTCGTTCGTTGCTTCCTATGAGAATTACATTCAAGGGAAGATTAATGATCCTGCTCAGTTTGATGAGGATTATGATCAAGTCGACCCTGATGACTTAGAGGAAATGGATCTCTAGTGGCAACTTGCTATGGTGTCAAGGAGAGTTAAGAATTTCCTAAAGCGTACTGGTAGGAGAGTGGTGGGTAACAAACCGGGTTTTGATAAATCCAAAGTTAAGTGTTATAACTGTCAAGGTTTTGGACACTTTGCTAGGGAATGTCAACGACCAAAAGTTGATAGTGGTAATGGAAGACAAGACTCGGGAAGTACTTTAACTTCCAAAGTCTTGGTAGTTCAGCAAATGGACGGTTCCTATGATTGGTCTACTCAGCCTGAGCAAGCTCTTATGGCTGAAATAGATGATCAAGAGAAACCTACTGAATCAACATCCTATATGCCAACAACTGAGGAATCTCAAGTTAAGATGCCACACGTTGAAGTCAAAGGCGGTGATGAAGATATGCTTTACACCAACTCAACTGAAGAGATGAGTCCTGACGAGTTTGTTGCATACATGGCTGATGTTCAGACAGACAAGAAAAGGGTACGTCTTGACCTTCTTACTCTTGCTGATGTTTGCTATTTAGTTACTGATTTACAAACTCAGGTTAGTGTATTTGCTGAATCTCACAAAACTTTAACATCTGAACTAGAAATAGCTAAAAGTGATGTAAAAAGGTTAGGTGAGGTGAAACTAGCTTTAAGAGAAAAGATTCAACTTGATGCTTCTGATAGAACCAGTCTAAGTGACATCATTAATGAACAATGCGTTAAGATAGATGGGTTATATTTGAACTTAAATGAGTTAAATCAGAATATTGCTAGTAAGGATAAGGAGCTCTCAGAGTCTAAGATGAAGTTAGTTGAGTTAAACCGTAAGTTTGAAAGTTATAAGACATCCTCCTTGACTTTAGATCATATTATTAGCTCACAACGTAGTGTAAAGGATGTGACTAGTTTAGGTTACACTACTACTTCTATTGACTTAGAGATGACTGATGTGAATCCTAATCCTGAGGCATTGGTAACCAACGAGTCGGAAACTCAGAAGGATGTTGTTAAAGACCTATCATCTGACATTAGTAAGAACAAATCATTCCCTAAAGTACATTTCGTCTCGAGTGGAATGATAGTTGATACTAATGTAAATGATGAGATGATTATGGAACAAAAAGATTCACCTTTAGTGGTTTTGGATCAGACTAAGAAAGAGAGTGGAAAAGTAGTTAAGTCACGTAAGCAGATGTCTTGCTTCAAGTGTCACCAAAAAGGACACGTGTCTTCTTGTTGTCTTAAGAAGAAGTTGGAAGCACCACATAAGCAAGTGAATAATGATAAGACATCGAATATCTCTAGTGTGAATATAGACAGGTTAGGTACCAAACCAGGTATTGGTATTAAACCTGTAAATACTCTTAAAAGAGATGCCTCACACTGTGTCTCTCCACCTAAACCTAAACGGCCTGAACACGTTGTTAAACATCAATTCCCGTCGAGGTTTATGATTCCTAAGAGAGACCATGATCATTATGAAAATGGTTCTACTTCACGAAACCATAGTCATTATGAGAATGGCTCCACTTCTTGTACACGTGGGATTAACTACGGGTATAACTATAATCGTAACCAAGGACAAAAATCCCAAGGTTATGTGTCAGGGAGGGTTGGAAATAATTCATCTCATAGACCCAAGACCACTGATCATCAACAAGCTCATACTACTTCAAAAGTGACCAAAGCTCCTAATGGGAAGGATGGTTACTTTAAAGAGTTACAGTTTGTAGATGATAAGGGACAAACCAAGACCGTAATGGCTTGGGTCCCTCTTGAGAACTAATCGTGTACAACTTGTTTGTGTAGGAGCAGACTGTGAACAACGACAATTGGTGGTACGTTGACAGTGGCTGTTCTAGGCACATGACAGGAACTCGAAGTCTCCTGAAAGATTTTAAAGGAGGATTGAAACAAGGAGTGTACTTTGCTGGTAATAAAGGAGGAGTAATTACAGGGAAAGGAAAAGTCTCGAATGGAACTTTGACTCTAGAGGATGTGAATTATGTTGAAGAACTAACGCACAACCTAATGAGTGTTTCTCAAGTCTGTGATAAAAGTCATACTGTACTCTTCAATGAGAAAGAGGCCTTAGTCCTGAAGCCGGGTTTTGTTATTCCCGAAAAATGGATACTGATGAGGGCTCCACGGAAGAAGGACATTTATGCTATCAACATGAGTGCTCATATTACTTCAATGCAATCTACATGTCTCTTATCCAAGGCTTCAGAGTCAGACTCACTCCTATGGCATAGGAAAATGGCACACCTAAACTTTCGAAAAATGAACTATATAACCAAAAATGGGTTAGTTCTGGGTGTACCACAGAAGAGTTTTGCATTTGACGACAAGTGTGTACCTTGCATGAAAGGAAAGCAGCATAAAAAACCACACAAATCTAAAACTGTAAATTCTATTTCCTCGCCTTTTGAATTGCTGCATATGGATCTCTTTGGCCCAATAAGCAAGAGAAGCATAGGTGGCAAATGGTACTGTTTGGTTGTCACAGATGACTTTTCTAGATTCTCTTGGGTGTTCTTTTTGGGATCTAAGGATGAAACTCCTGGTATTCTTATGGAGTTCTTAGATCTAATTGAGAATATCTATGGAACAAGAGTTAAGAAAATTCGTAGTGACAATGGAACAGAGTTCAAGAATTCAACATTCAATATCTATTGCTTAAGCAAAAGGATACAACATCAATTCAGTGTACCTTATGAACCTCAACAGAATGGTGTTGCTGAAAGGAAGAACAGAACGTTGATTGAAGGAGCTAGAACAATGCTTGCAGATTCAAAGCTTCCGGTCATCTTTTGGGCAGAATCAGTGAATACTGCATGTCATGTTCTCAATAGAGTTCTTACGGTTAAAAAACAGAACAAGACTTGTTATGAGCTTTTAAACAATAAGAAACCTAACTTAAAAGGGTTTGAACCCTTTGGAGTTTCATGCACTTTATTGAAGACTAGCCATCAACCAAAATTTGGTGAGAAGGCTGACGAAGGATATTTCATAGGTTATGTGCCTAACTCACCAAACAAATGTGTCTTCAACAAGTCTACATGACGTGTGGAAATAGTTTATAACATTGAAGTTACGAGCTACACATATGACTTGCATAAGGGATTAGATTGGCAATTTGATTATTCAGACCTCTTCAAGTCATTTAAAGTCCCTATTAGTGACTATGTCAGTAATTCAGAGATACCTGAGCATTTATTGTCTGGAGATGAAGATCTTACTCCTTCTCCAACATCGAGTGTTCAAACGTCTGGAATTAGGACTATGGTTGATTCTGATGAAGTTTCAACTATTGAGTCACAACAACCTCCAGTTGATATATCTCAAGAGAATGTAGACTCTGAAATTGTTAAGGATGATATTCTTCCTCCTCTGAGACAATTAAGGATATCTACTACTAATGATGTTATATCACCATTAGAGGAAATCGATACCAACTTAGGAGCTGATATACCGGTTGAACCTATATCTTCAATGAGATTGAATAGGAATCATCCGATTGATGATATCATCGGTGATCCAAATTCTCCTGTTCAAAACTCGGAATCAATCGAAAGCTAGTACATCAACTCACTCAAGCTTGTATGCTGAAATGAAAGAGACAGGGATTACAAATCTATGTCTATATTCGTGCTTTATCTCACAAATTGAACCTAAGAATGTGCAAATAGCTTTGAAGGACAATTCGTGGGTCGAAGCAATGCAGGAAGAATTGTCTCAGTTCTCTAAGTTACAAGTATGGGAATTGGTTGATTTATCTGCTGGTGAATATCCAATTGGAACTAGATGGGTATTTAAGTGCAAGAAAGACGATCGGGGAGTCGTGACTCGCAATAAAGCTCGTCTAGTTGTTCAAGGTTTCAATCAACAAGAGGGATTGACTACAATGAAGTGTTTGCACCTGTAGCTAGGCTTGAAGCAATTAGGTTATTCTTAGCATTTGCAGCTTCAAAGAAAATGAAAGTTTTTCAGCTGGATGTTAAGAGTGCCTTCTTGTATGGCAAAGTCAAAGAAAAGGTGTATGTTTCTCAACCACCGGGATTTACTGATCCACAGTATCCAGATAGAGTATATCGTCTTGATAAGGCTCTATATGGATTACATCAAGCACCGAGAGCGTGGTATGAGACACTATCTACTTATCTTCTTGAGAATGATTTTACAAGAGGAAGAATAGATAGTACACTCTTTGTCAAATGGAAAAAGAGATACTTTCTACTTGTTCAAGTATATGTTGACGATATCATCTTTGGGTCATCTGACGAAAAGATGTGTAGTGAATTTGAACAAGTCATGAAGAACAAGTTTGAGATGTCCGCTATGGGAGAACTGACATTTTTTCTTAGGATTACAAGTTGATCAAAAGAAAGATGGGTATTTCATTCATCAAACTAAGTATACAAATGAACTACTAGAACGATTCAAGATGGATGAAGCTAGAATTTATCATACTCCCATTCCGGAAGCTCATGGAATTGGTCCTGATACATCGAGTGATAAAGACGTGGATCCTACTCTTTATAGGGCCATGATTGGATCACTAATGTATCTTACTGCATCGAGGCCTGATATAATGTTTGCAGTATGTGTCTGCGCAAGATATCAAGCTACTCCTAAAGAGTCTCATATGCAAGCTGTTAAACGAATCCTACGTTACCTCAAAGGGAAGCCTAAGCTGGGACTTTGGTATCCAACTGATGGAGACTTAGATTTTATGGCTTACACTGATTCTGATTATGGAGGATGCAATCAAAATAGAAAGTCTACAACTGGTGGATGTCAATTCTTAGGAGGTAGACTAGTATCTTGGTAGTGCAAAAAGCAAACCTCAGTCGCCATTTCTACATGTGAAGCTGAGTATGTTGCTGCTGGTAGCTGTCGTTCCCAAGTTCTGTGGATACAACAGCAACTGCGAGATTATGGGTTAAGTATAACAAATACTCCTATGATGATTGATAATGAATCAACGATCTCTATAACCAATAATCCGGTCAAGCACAGTAAAACTAAGCACATTGATATTCGACATCACTTTATTAGAGACTGTGCTGAGAAGAACCTGATAAAGTTAGATAAGGTTCCATCTGTGGATAACTTAGCAGACTTATACACCAAAGCCTTCGACAGAGCTCGATTTGAGAAATTGGTGCAATTGAATGGAATGAGAAATCCAGAGTAATTAGTCTTCCATAGGGTTCTTATGTCTTAGTTAATAGTTTCTTTTATTTAAAAAAAAAAGGGGGGGGGGGAGTGTTGGCGTATGGCATTCATTTGCTTGTTACCTAAGGGGAATTGCCTCCGATAAAAAGGTTAAGTGTAAATCTGCTGGGAAATGATAGTACATTAGAAGAATCAGCTTAATAATAATAAGTAAAAGTCTTGAGTTAGATGTGTTAGTAGATTCCAGTATGTTACATTAACTTTACATCTTTACTACCAGGCCTTTACTTATCTTTATTTTAGTATACACCTCTCTCCACACGTTATAATTGCTTGGAAAAATTAAATCTAGACAGCTTCATTATATGATGTACTGGTAGGCAAATTCTGCTATGATTTCTGAGCATCTAAGAAGTAATAATTCTCATGTGTGTTATCTCGTGTGATCTGCTATATGACATATGACATAAGTCTTAATTGTTGAATGATAGTCTAACCATACACTGTTATCAAGAATCTATGAATATATGTCAAGATAAATAATAAGAATTATGGCTATTAGTAAAACTACTGGTTACTTTATTGTACTAAGTACAGACTTGACTCCTTTAGTTTTGCCAATGGTTTCAAACTTGTTTTGTCTATACTAAGGGATCTTATGTTGTACTAAGTACAGATCTAGAACCAATAGTATCTACAAAACAGGTTTGATGTTTGTCACATTTTAAATTCACTCAAGGGTATGTTATATGCTTCTAAAAGAACATCATTTAGTAACCTCTACCTTGAATGTGAAAGATACAGTGTTATGTGTTCTACTTGAATTCTCAGTATGGCGTATTTGGATCACATTAGGTAACATGCATACCAACAATAAAGGTTTGCTTGGAAATCAGTGTAGACTTTGTTTATGTGGATCATAATACCGGTAATCGTCTTGAACTGTTCATGATAACTGCTCGTTGCATTTTGATAAATCATATTATATTTTGTGGAGCAAGGTAATCAAGTTATACTTTCATAAATTTAAGTTGATAAATGGTTAAGTTGTAAGTTTTCTGTAACTTATTGTGAATTTCATGAGGTATGTATACTAACAATCTTCTTAGACTTCTAAATCAACGATTGGTTCAGTTGTTTCTTTCTAATATGATCCCACTGTCGATAAATTCTTAACACCCTCGATTAGGATGTTTTTCTTTTATTTTATTTTATTTTATTTTTCGTCTATGTATTTCATTAATACAAGGGTACTTGATACCAATGTTTATTATGAATCGTGTTGTTTTATTTATTTTATGCTTTTATTCCTATTTTTATCATTTTATTTTATCTTATTTACTCTATTTTATGTTTTTGTCGTTCGTATTACCGTATGGTTACGTCACAAGTAAAAAAATAAAAAATAAAAAAATAATAATAAGATTTTAGACTTGTATGTAATGTGTGCACTATTGTAAGAGAAAAACAAGTGAAAATACTATTATTTTAGACTTGTTTATTTTAGTGGACTTACAAAAATAAAGCCAAGCATAAAATTTCGTTTCTTGTCAAACTTGCGAATTGACTTTTCGTTTTGCGAATTGACTTGACCTGCGAGTTGAACCTGACTTGCGAGTTGAGTAAATTTTGCGAGCCGAGTTACCAAGTATAAAAAGGTGCGAATTCACAAGTCAATCTTCTACAGACCTGCGAACTAAGTTTTTGACTTTTGCGAACCCAAAACTTGCGACACGAGCCGAGTTTTATCTCGCTTATTTCATTGATTTCTCAGTCTGCAAATACCGTTTTCACTCAATCCATTGTAACTACTTTTACATTGTGAACACTTTGAGGTACAAGACAAACGATTTCACCGATTATATAACTCAAGATCGACATTTTTATAAAATGAGGGTTTTGATTTTAACATTTGCATAAATCACTAAAATGATGCTCAAACGAACAAGAAATATACTTGCAGTTCATCTTGCGAACTGAGATCCAATTCAATTCGCAGACCTGACTTGCGAGTTGACTTGCGAGTTGAACTTGCGAGCTGACTGGCGAGTTGAACTTGCGAGCTGACTGGCGAGTTGAACTTGCGAGCTGACTTACGAGTTGAACTTGCGAGTTGACTTGTTGACCTGCAAGTTGAACTCTGCGAGCTGACTTGTTGACCTGCGAGTTGAACTCTGCGAGTTGACTTGTTGACCTGCGAGTTGAACTCTGCGAGTTGACTTGTTGACCTGCGAGTTAAACCTTGCGAGTTGACTTGTTGACCTGCGAGTTGAACTTGCGAGTTGACTTGTTGACCTGCGAGTTGAACTCTGCGAGTTGACTTGTTGACCTGCGAGTTGAACTCTGCGAGTTGACTTGTTGACCTGCGAGTTGAACCTTGCGAGTTGACTTGTTGACCTGCGAGTTGAACCTTGCGAGTTGACTTGTTGACCTGCGAGTTGAATTCTGCGAGTTGACTTGTTGACCTGCGAGTTGAATTCTGCGAGTTGACTTGTTGACCTGCGAGTTGAACCTTGCGAGTTGACTTGTTGACATGTGAGTTGAACTCTGCGAGTTGACTTGTTGGCCTGCGAGTTGAACTTTGCAAGTTGACTTGTTGACTTATTGACTTGTTCTGCGAGTTGACTACTTAATTTTAATTTACGAACTCTAGATTAATTACCTGATTAAGAGTTATAAGTTAAAATGTTATATGGTTAGTCGTGTCGACTTAAATGTGAACATGTTAAACCATATACTCCTTATGTAAGACTTACGACTTCTAGTAATAGGTTATACTTTCTCTTTACAACTTGTGACTTTGTGTAACAGGTTCAGTAAAGAGTTAGACTTATTGATCTTATATATAATTAACGACTACAATTGATAATTAAGTTTCACGACTTAATAGTTCAATTACGTATCGTAGATTATATAAGTTTATCAATATACGTTAAACCAATTATCTGACATTTGTGTAATTTTGATATTACAGATATGGCCAGACAGTTTGCTGCTCACCATAATGTGTTGGTGGACTTGGACATCACCACACGCGGAGCTTCTCACGTTGCTCGGGTTCTCTCACTTTTGGCACGATCAAGGATTCGATATGCCATTACCGAGTCGCCTGCACTGTCAAAGGGTTTACTAACTCAATTCTGGGCCAATATTGAGTATGATACAGTTGTGAATCCTCCGGTCATTAGGACGAGGGTTAATAATCACCCTGTTATCTTCTCTCCCACCGACATTCGGAACATCTTACAGCTGGGCACCGTCGAGCAGGATGATGGACCAACTGAGTTCCCTTCGGACTTTATAGAGGGAGCAATGGCACGCATAGGATATGTAGGACCCATGAGAGGACGTCAGTTCCTCAAAGCTCTAGTCTTCGGAGAATGGAGATTCTTATGGCATGTCCTGGTTACGGTTTTTGGTCCCAAGAAGAGCGGGAATGACGAGCTGAGCCCTTCCCTCTTATCAGCTGTACTGTCACTGGTTTATAACAAACCATACAGTTTTTCAGATTATATCTTTGGGGAAATCGTTCGACAAATCTTGGGGGGTGTTAGATCACAATTTATGATCTACCCGAGATTCTGCATGCTAATCATTCGAGCCAATATCCCTGATCTGCAGGTTGTTCAACCAGATATTCGTGTGGATACTATTGGGCTCGGAGGTTATAATGCAATGTTTATGCAAACCTCGCGAAGATTTGAGATGCATCCCCAGCTGACTGAGTTATTTGGCTCTCTGATCGATCCTCACTATGTGGCGCCACCGAATCACGGTTGGCTTGATGTTGATGTGGCTACAACTGTACCTGCGCCACAGGAGCTGATTGAGGAGGTTTTGGATCAGGTACACCAACCTGAGCCACAGGTGGATCCTGTAGTTGCTGCACAGCTGGTGCAAGATGTTTTGGTACAACATGATGAAGCCACTGATCCGATCTTGAGAGATGTAGATCAATATTCGGCTGAGGGTCCGAGTACTTCTGGACTGACTCCATTTGCTGAGCCATCTGGTGATGCTGGTCCATCGGGTAGAGATGGAGAAGCTGCTTCTGCTTCTGATTCTGAATCTGATGATGATGAGACTCGCCCATCTGGATCTGTCTCCGGGATTCCAGCCGGCATGATTCGTCAAGGGTCAAAGCTGATTATGGATCCGGCACTGAAGTTAAAAAGAAAAGCCGCTGACCAAGATCCTGACATTATTCTTGTAGATGAAGATGAAGATGAAGAGGAGGAGTCGCTTATCCCTCGCCCCCGCAAGCAAAGCTAAACAAACAGCTTCAACCTCTGCAGCTCCTACACAATCACGTTCTACGCCCTCTGAGGCTGATATGATTGCTGCTTTGGTTCGCCCGTCTTCAAACCCAACAACCAAGTCCAGCAGGGTTGCCGCTCGCCTTTTAACGGATGTAGCTACTGAGATAGCTAAGAAAATGCAACCTCCTGCTCCCACCACTACTGATGCTCCTTCTACCTCACCAAAGACTGATTCTGAACGCATTATCCACTTAGAGTCCAGGGTTCGAGAGTTGGAGGCTACCGCCAACATCTTGGCATCTCAAGTTCTGTCCTTGTCTGAAAGTGTTACTGAACAGAATAAAGCTTACTCACTGCTCATCAAGACTAATAGAAATTTGATAGATGATGTAGCTGACAAGCAACGCTAGATTGACAGACTTGATCGCTTGGTTAGCAGCTTCCTGAAGGACAAGCCATCTCAGGGGGAGACATTACTCTATACAGAGTCCTGCAGAGAAGATGAGCTGGCAAAGAAGCGAAGAAATGATGAAGATGATGATCCCATGGCTCAGAAAGATAGTGAGCTGGCTGGTCCCTCAACGACAAGTCAGCAAGCTAATATTCAGGGGGAGTCAAGTGTTGGTGGTGAAGCTGATAAAGAAACAACTGGTGCTGGTGAAGCTGCTGAAGAAGGTGAAGCCTGTTGAAACAACATTTTGTATTGTAATATAATTGTTTAATTAAGATTTTTGAACTTGAATGTGTAATACATTAATGTTTAAATGTTATAATTTATGAATGTTTGTATATTATATGACTTTTGTAATCTTAGATTGATTATGATAATCGATGAAAGATTTATAAGTATATATAATGTATTTTAAATACACAAAGAAATTAATAAGGAAATTCTTAGATCGATTCAGGGAAATCGATAAAAGAATTTTTTTTTAATATTAATTATTATTGATTAATAAGGAAATCCTTAGATCAATTCAGGGAAATCGATGAAAGGATTTATGATATTAATGATTACTTGTGTATGTATTTCTATAGGTCTGGAAATGTTGAACTTATCCGATTCTGAAGGCGATATGCCAGATGAAATAGATGAGGACATTGATTTTGACCTAGAAGAAGGAGAGTTTGTGCCTCCTGAAGACTGGACTTCCAGTATTGATGTTGGGATAGACGATGGTGTAGATCCTGATGCAAATATCGATGAACACATCGTAAGCCCATCAACAACGAAAGTGATTATTCAGGACGAAGATGGAGAAAGAGTTGTTGATTTAGATGAAAATCTAGATTAATCAACTAGTTCTGAATCTGAAGATGAGCTTCCTGAAAGACTCAGAAACAATCCAATGTTTAGACCTTTGAAAAGGAAAAAGCAAAAGATTGGGATGTCTGAGGTTGATATTACTGGAAAGAAAGTAACGAGAAAAGGAATCATTGGATGGTACTTTGACTCTGATCTGAAAATTTTTGCTATCAAAAGGTTTGACGGTGTTCAATATTTTGATAAAAAGCTTAAAGTCTTCAGCTCTCTTCCTCGATTTGATATTCGAGACTTGGCACGCTTAGAATTGATAAATCCCAGTAATGATCCTTATGCAAACTATGTTGAGAAAATCATTCGGACTGAGGGTAGATCAATGAAGTTTGAAAAGATAAAGCCAAGAGTCGGAAAAACGATCAAATTAGAGGAACGCAGTCAAAGAACTGGCAGAAGACTAAGGAAAAAGACTTATCCAGCTGTCAAGTGCGTACAACAAATACCACTAAAGACAATGCCACATAACATTTTGGGAAATCTTATGAATTGGCATGTGGACTCAGTGACTGGTGAAGCTGTCATGGTTGAAGCTGATGATGAAGTTGAAGGAGGAGAACGAGTAATTTGGAAAGTCTATGACCATCGACACTTGATGAATCTGTCTAAGAAGGATCTGTTAAAGTTAAACGAAAATAGGATCTTGACGACTGAAGCATGGGGTGACCTTGCATGAGATTATCAAATGATGGTGAAGACTTGTGTTAAAATGAAAATACATATGGGCAGCAAAATTTACAAGTAAAGACCAAAGACAAAGATGAAGATAACGAAGCTAGAGCTATTGTCAAGTGGGAGTCTGTTGGGACATGTTTTGTGACAACAGATCTAGCTTGTAATAGGACTGGTGTAATTATTATCAAGTTTGTACATTGGTTTAGATTTGTAAATATAAGATATTAGTTTGTTATTATTATTATTTGTTAAATATGATAATATTAGTCAAGTAACGAATACGAACTAAAGTCTAAATTGCGAATTGAGAACTCAAGTCGCAAGTCATAAGATTTGCGAGATGAGATCTCAACTCGCAATGCCAAACTCAAGTCGCAGGTTTTAACCTGCGACATGAGAATTTGGATTCGTAGGATTTCTAGTTGCGAGCTAAGATCTGGGCTCGCAGCTCATCTGGACTCGCAAGCCCCATGGGCTGCGAGTTGAGTCAACTCGCAAAGCCCATGGCCTGCGAGTTGAGTCGGATATAAATAATATACTTGAGTAATTTTATAGGGATCCGTGCCTTACATCACTTTAAGCATTAAATATTCACACACCTCGTTTTTCGTGCCCAGATATCATTAATATATTATTAAGCTAGGTTTTGAGTGATTAACATTTGTTAATAATCAAGACAAAGCTTTTTAGTATATAGATCAGTTATATAAACTTAATCTAACATATTGAGGGATTCCGCACCTCAATATTTTAAGATAACTTGTTATCAAAACCAAGATCTAGTGGACTTATAGCTAGGGCGAATAACTCCCTTATCAAGCAATTCTTGTAGTTGACTCATCAACTCTTGCATCTCTAACGGAGCGAGTCGATAAGGAGTCTTTGCAATCGGAGTGGCTCCAGGCACAAGGTCAACTCGGAACTCTACCCGCCTATAGGGTGGAATACCCGGCAGTTCATCAGGAAAAACATCAGGAAATTCACTTACGACAGGAATATCAGCTATTCTCTCTCCATGCTTCTGCAAATCAACAACATACGCCAAGAACGCTTGGCAACCATGTACTAAATATTTCTTAGCCCGAGCATACGTACATATAGATAACGATGATTCCCTTACAAAAGGAATATCGGCTATTCTCTCTCCATGCTTCTGCAAATCAACAACATACGCCAAGAACGCTTGGCAACCATGTACTGAATATTTCTTAGCCCGAGCATACGTACATATAGATAACGATGATTCCCTAACGAAAGGAATATCGGCTATTCTCTCTCCATGCTTCTGCAAATCAACAACATACGCCAAGAACGCTTGGCAACCATGTACTAAATATTTCTTAGCCCGAGCATACGTACATATAGATAACGATGATTCCCTTACGAAAGGAATATCGGCTATTCTCTCTCCATGATTCTGCAAATCAACAACATACGCCAAGAACGCTTGGCAACCATGTACTGAATATTTCTTAGCCCAAGCATACGTACATATAGATAACGATGATTCCCTAACGAAAGGAATATCGGCTATTCTCTCTCGATGCTTCTGCAAATCAACAACATACGCCAAGAACGCTTGGCAACCATGTACTAAATATTTCTTAGCCCGAGCATATGTACATATAGATAACGATGATCTAGGTTTCTCTCCATTGATCTCCACCACTTCTCCACTTATTGTTGTAATTCGAATAATTTTCTTTTCACATTGGATAATGGCTCCATAATTTCCAAGCCAATCGATACCCACTACCACATCAAACTCTCCTAGTTTCAAAGGAATTAAATCAATTACAAATTCCTTACCACAAACTTCGAACTTACAGCCACGGTACACTTTGGTCACATGAATAACTCTATTGTCAGCCACCTCAACATCTAAGGGGGCATCGAGCTCACTTAATGAGACATTAAAATTTAGGCTAAAGGTCTCAGACACAAAAGACCGGGATGCTCCTGAATCAAATAAAACATATGCGGGAATTAAGTTTACAAGAAAGGTACCCGTCAAAACATCTAGAGCATTTCTAGCTTCCTGTGCTGTCATCTGGAAAGATCGGCCTCATGGCCTCACCTGATCACTTGCTCCCCTTTTTACAAGTTGCCCTCTGGCAATTGGTACAGGTTGTGTCTTTAACTTGGGACACTCAGACTTTATATGTCCCGGTTCATAGCAATTAAAGCATACGCGGACAGATTCGGGACACTCTCTTCCCACATGACCTTCTTTTCCACATTGAAAACACACTTTCTTGCCAGCCCAACATTCTCCATGATGCCTCTTGTGACACTTTTTACATTCTGGCATTTCCCGTCTTTCTTCTCTCTTAACAGTTTCCGGCCTGAATCTTTTCGAAGGGCCTCCAAACTGTTCGGCTTTACGCTTGGATGATTCATCATCATCCCTATTAATTTCAATCTCTCTCTTCCTGGCTTCATTCACGAAGTCCTCAAAATTATTCCAACGATCTGGATCGACAAATTGTCTTATACTCTTTTTCAGTACTTCGTGAAACTGATTCATCAGCCTCCACTGATCTTCCATGATTTCAGGGCAAAAACGCGCCCTATCCAGAAATTTTCTTGCTATCTCATTCACTATTTCAGTAGTCTGTTTCATATATAAGAATTCTCTTCGTATCTTTGTCAATTCAGCATTTGGTGAGAAAATCGTTTCAAATATCTTTTTAAACTCTTCCCAGATCATACTATTAATAGCTTCTGCCCTTTTTGTTTGGCGTTGTACGTCCGACCACCCTTTAGCCCGGCCTTTCAGTAGGCTCGATCCAAACTTTACCCTCAAACGATTTGGGCATTCAGAAATATCGAATGCACTTTCCACCTCAGATATCCACCTATGATACTTGATGGGATCAGTTTCCCCAAAATACTCGGGTGGATTACACGCCGAGAACTCTTTATAGCTGAATCTTTTTCTTTCCTCTTTTTCTTCCTCTTTCTCTGTCATTTTGTTTTGCATCTCTTCAGCTACTACCTCTTTAATAGTGGCAGTAATATGACCCAACAGAAAAGCAAGAGACTTTTCTTGGGCTTTCGCCACTTCCTCAGCAACAATGTTTCTCATTTCTTCTAACGATACTTCTTCAACGTTAGCCTGAGGGCTCTGTCTACCGGAGCCATCTCCCAGATCAATTCCCTGATCACCAGACATCTTTGCTCTTTTTAACTCTTTTCTCTTTATACTGAAATTTTCACATAACTCGATTAATTAAATTTCAGTAAAATATTCACAGTTAAACGGCATGTTATCTCATGCAACATTTACTCAACTCATCAACCTCAACTAAGTCCTCTCGACACTAGGTGACTCCTATAGATTTACATAAGTCATGTGGTAACTATTACGTTGGCCAGACGTACGAGTTGTCACATCACATTTATATATCTCTACAGTCATTACCCAATGTCTCGGTTTCAAAGTCTCAGCTCACATAACACATAAACCATATATATATCGCTTTTTACATTACCCACAGGCACATACACAATTGTGGTCTAAGTCCGCGTACGCACTAGTGGTGAATACTCGAATCCCTTAAACCAATGCTCTGATACCAACTTGTAACACCCAGATTTTTTTTTAATTTTTTTTATACTTTATTCAACATTATAAACAACACTTTTTATATATAAACAACACAATGTTTACAACCATTACAACATGAGATTTTCCTTTCAAAATACTCCCTCGATATCCGAGCATGATTTAACGGAAGTAAACACTTACTACCAGCAATAGTAAGTTCACCACTATTCGCGCTGCGGTTCTTTCCCAAGTCCCTCTTTTCCTTTACTCGAGCTACGTGTATTAAACAGCAACAACAGAATGGGTAAGCACATCGGCTTAGTAAGTAACAGAATCACATCAACAGTATAAGATAGAAATTTTATCGAACACTGTAACCACTTATAATCACTTTGCCTCATTTAGAGTTCATAATCACACTACTAGGCCATTTATGATCACTCAGCATAAAGAGGGCCAATTGCAACACGGCTAGACCATTTATGATCACTCAGCATAAAGATGGTCAATAATAACACGGCTAGAGCATTTATGATCACTCAGCATAAAGAGGGTCAATAATAACACGGCTAGACCATTTATGATCACTCAGCATAAAGAGGGTCAATAATAACATTTTAAACGCTGAATTAATATAGTACACTCAAGTACTCCTACAAATCTGCATATTCTCATCAATAATATACATCCATCGATTACTTACCTCGAGAAACGTGTGGTTGAATATCTTCGATTACCACGTACGGAACACCGGTCTGTACACAAACAGATGTAATTATCAACTCTTTTATAAATTTAGCGACACTTCATTAAAGTCGCTTCAACACATCATGCGACACTATCATCAGTGTCTCAAAACAAGCTTATGCGACTTTATTATTAAAGTCGCACACCTCAAAGTCGTTTACTGCGACTTTATCATTAAGGTCGCAGCCTGGAGTCGGCTTAGTGCGACTATACCATTAAAGTCGCTACTGCGACTTTACCATTAAAGTCGCATGACGAACAGTTCAGACCCCAAATATGAAATTCTCGAATTCAAACTTGTTATAATCAAATTAACACGTTCCAATCCGTTCAAATCACGTAATATCAATCGTAACACATAATAGTCGAAGCCTTACCTTGATTTCATGGTTCAATTGCTTCGATTTTGAATTCTAAACTTGATTTCTTACTTTTATCTTTCTTTTCTCTGTTTCTCTCTGTAAAACCGACTTAGGAGCTCACTGGAACGTTTTTGGAAACATTTAGACGAAATGTGTATATATATACCACGAATTACACTCTAGCTCCTCAATTGATTTCATTTAAATCTGTTATGCGACTTTATCAGCAAAGTCGCAGAGTCTGCAAAGTCGCCCCTGCGACTTTACCATTAAAGTCGCAGGCCTCCACAAAATTTCTCCAACTTTAAATTTCCAGCTATTTTGGGATGTTACAATAATAATATTCGATTATTTACCGTTACCTCGTTCAATTAATTACACAATTTAATTTATTGTTACACGTCTTTTAGTTCACGTGAACGTTTATTGATTATCAAAGGTTGTTATGCTTATATATTAACATAATAACCATAATGTAAATAACTACTATTTGTAGGTTCCAATACTCTGTGATCAATAATACAATCTCAATACGTATCGTACGGAATCCGTATACATATCGAATCAATTGAACGTACGTGAATGAAGTGAAACTCCCCCTTGTCAGCAGCTTGGTTGATTTGTCTTACTTTTCACTTCCAGCTACTTAGGAGTTGACTTCCAACACGTATGTCTTCCTCCACACACAGATTCACCACCTTTTGAAATTTGATTGCTTCGCTCTTCTCTTCAGTATTAAACATTAATTGATTCTCTTTGAGTTTCAGTAAGTCTTGTCTGGATAAATTTATCAAGCTGATCGGATCATAGACTTAGACATATTTAGTTTTCTCTGTCTCCCCCTTAACGAAACATTCAATCACAGCTTCTCATGTTGTTCCATTGAAGTACCACCACTTCAAATCTTCAATAAAGTCTATTGGTAGTTTTTCTAATGGAATCTTTTTCAACGATTTGATTGGAGGATAACAAGCTTCACCTAGGGTTTATTAGTAATAGGACTTATCTTATTTTTGTAAATCTTCCGTTTTCCCATCATTGGCTTCATTAGATTAAACCCTTGTCTTATCTCTTGTCTTACAGTGTCTTCAAAGAATCTTCCTACACTGGACTCTGATCTGTTTATCATATTCAATTGAGACAATTTTTTGATCTCGCATTTTGGTAGAGTACTGAATTCTTTAAAGTTCTTTCTAAAATATTGAAGTCCTCCTGTTCTTTTTATACAATCAAGTCATTATCACCATCATACTTCCTGCTCAAAATCATTACTTTACATGAATCTTGAATCTTGTGGAATTTCTTCTTGATTATAGGAATTTGTTCAGGTCTGAACCATTCTAAATGTATCTGTTGTTTATTTGAACTTTCAGGAACTTCATATTCTTTATCAGTTTCATTTAACAAATCAGAAACTTCAAGAACTTCAGTATCAATCTCCTCATCATCATTTTTAACGTCAAACTCATCAATGTCCTCATCTTCATCTCCACTTAGAACATCTTCTACCTCAATGTTTTCATTTTCACTTACATCCTCATTTGTAAAATTCATGAACTCGTTAAACATTTTACCACTATCATCCTCTACTTCATCAACTCCTGCTTCCAACAAGTTAATCAAAGGAACCAAATCTTCTTCATTCATTAAAGAGACTGATAACGGTTCTGCTACAACCACTTCTTCATCAACCATATTAGATCCACCTATATGTCCACCTATACCTTCTAAACCTCTATACACAATCATTTGTAAATTATTGGTAGTTTCAGTTGGTTGATCAAATACAGCATCCTCTGCAAGTTGTTCATTATTTTGTACATTTTCTGATGGTGGCAGATCATCATTTCCATCATCATCATCATTATTATCATCATCAGTATCAGCATTTGCATCATTAGCATTATCATCGTCACCATTTTCATCATTATCACCATCAACATTTTCATTATTTTCAACATTCTCCCCCTAAACTATTGAAGTTGATTTCAACAAAGCAAGTTCCTTTTCTAAGATCTCAATTCGGTTATTTTGAGTATCAATACGATTAAATTGAGCCTTGAGTTGGACATGTTGATTATCAAGTTGTAGTTCATGACGTTCAATAACCCGTCGTAAGCTTCTAATTTCTGCTGTTGTGAGGCAAACAATTTTGTTTGCATGTTGAAAGACTTCTGCAACTCATTCATTGTTGTTAACAGAGAGATTAAAAGAATAGTTGCATCGTTTGAGGATGTTTCTGTTGTTTTTGGTGGTTGAGCTGAGCTTGGTTGAGAAATGTCATTGGAGGTTCTTGTTGTCTGAAACGCACAAGCGGTGGTTCTTGTATATAATCTTCATCAAAATCAGGTCGGACACGCTTTTCTTGGTGAGCACGATTTACAACTGCAGTACGTTGGGATTGATTTTGAGACTGTAAGCGTCTAGGATGAATTGGAGGTGTAGATGTATCCTCACTATCTGACGAGTCACTAGCAGTCTCAATGAGAATTGTATTTAAACCAACTTGTGGTGGCTTATTTGCTTCCACATTTTCAGCATGCACCTCATCTTCTTGATTTAACACAGGACTATGAATGTTAGTTACTTGATTTAGTTGATCATTAAAATCTTGTTCCATTTGAACATCAATCAATGGTTCAGATTCAATGTGACGTTGAGGAGGTTCGACTTCATTGTGACTTTGTGGAGGATTGTCCATCCAATGATCATTTTCTGGTTCATGATAGTTTGGATCAATAATATGGCTAAAAAGAGGAACAGTAGGAGGTGCAGGAACTCGTTTGCCGTATAATTTACAATCAGTGAACACTCTTTTTGCCATTGGAGTTAATCTTAGATGCATCATTCCTTCAATTTCGAGATTAGGAACCAGATGATTAAGAAATAATTGAATGAATCGGGGATACATAAAAAACTTTGCAGGATTATTAATATTTGATATCATATTTGCAAAAATATATCCTGAGAAATTAAATGGTTTATTCAGTGTCAAAGCTACCATTTTGCAGAGCCAAGATTATGACCAAGTCCATCTAATACGCCTTTTCGTCCAAATAAACAAACAATCATCACATACATGAAAAATCTCCAAACTAAACTGAGCTTAGCCTTGCGATATTGATCTAGAGCAATTTCTGGATAGCCAATTCTTTGGAAGAAGCCAGATATTAAAGATGTTGGAAAAATCGTGCGTTCTCCAACATCATTTCCTAACTGTAAGATCGTTCTCACAGTTTCTTCAGTGATGATTACTTGGTGATTCTGAACTGTTGATGTAATACTTAATACATCATCTTCAGAATTATATGATGCATTTGCCCAAAAATCCATGATATGATTCCAATATATTTGAGTCTGAGCGGTAAGAGCATGAGCAATCCTTGACCGACTTAGAAAATTCATCATCTCAGCGTACATCTGTGCACCACCAACTTAAGTATCAAGTAAGTCAACAGTGTTGTGACGTGCCTCGAACATTTTTCTTACTCCAGCAGGTTCAGCCATCTATATCATACAAGTTGTAGATCAACACTAGATGAACACGTTCCAACATAAAACTTCAATTTTCACCGATTAAAACTTGAAAATTTTGACAAACAATAACTATCGCAGTACGTAAGCACTTCGTCGCAGATGACTGTCACAGAAGAGTAATTACAAATGATTTTGATTTGTCGCAGAGATTAGATATTTATACTAATCATTGTTACTGCGACAATCAGTGATAGTCGCTATGAACAGTTAAGTGACAGTTCAGTGCGACAGTTATTTATTTTAATTTTAAAGACTTTTTCAACTTTGTAATTTGCGATGAGTAATCTAGAATAAGATAACATGGAAATATAAAATCTTTTTGAACTTTTCTATTTTTAATAGAAAAAAAAAACGAAAACATATTTTTGTGAGAGAGATCAATATGCTTTGAAATCAGATCAGTATAATTATGATTTTATTTTTAGAAAAATAGATCTATTTTGATTGATAAAATATTTTCCATTTTAAACTTTAAAATAACAAATTTAAATCGTTGCTTTCTAAGTTTATATAATAAAGACATAGATTTCATCTTTTAAAGAAATACTTACATATTCAAAAAAATTTACAATGAGTTATACACAAGAATACATAACTTTATGTTTAACCAGTATCCAAAAATTATAACGGATATAAATTGATATGAGTAAGTACACTCAAGTGAGTACATAAACAACCATTTGGACTCACATGCACATCGGGACTTACAAGCCGGCAACTGCTTATTATACTGCTCATATCATCAAAATGCTACTAATATTTTTTTATAGCTAACTTGAGTCATAACTAGCATTGGATCATGTTAAAATACATTCAAGTGAATGCGTATATCGACGTTTGGACTTACATGCTCATACAGACTCACAAGCTATAAGGTCGCTAGATCTTGGTTCGATAACGGATTATCTTTTAGGTATTAAGGTGCGGAATCCCTCAATACTTAGGGTTTTAGGCTTATATAACTTTACAATCAATTAAAGGGCTTCGTTTTGATATTAACTAGTGTTAAACAATCAAAACCGAGCCTATTCAATAATAATAGCTTTTATATCAACACGAAATACGAGGAGAATAATTTAATATATTTGTTGTGTATAATAATGGCACGGATACCAAGAAGTCTATATCCATTTGAGCAGCATTTTAAATATATATATATCCAGTTCAACTCGCAGGCCATGGGCTTTGTGAGTTGACTCAACTCGCAGCCCATGGGCCTGCGAGTCCAGATGGGCTGTGAACCCAATTCTCAACTCGCCAAGCAAAGCTGCGAGTCCAGATGGTCTGCGAGCCCAGATCTCAATTCGCAAGGCTGTGACAGATCATCTGAGAGGTGAGATCTCAACTCGCAGGTCAAACCTGCGAGTTGACTTCTCATTTCGCGAATTTGACTTTAACTTGAATTCGATATTTTTCTAATAACATTTAACAAATAATAATAACAAGTTAATATCATATATTTACGAATCTAAACCAATTATACAAATTTGACTATAAATACACTAGTCCTATTACAAGCTAGATCTGTTGTCACAATAACATGTCCCAACAAACTCCCCCTTGACAATAGCTCTAGCGTCGTTATCTTCAACTTTGTCCTTGGTCTTTACTTGTAAATTCTACTGCCCATATGAATCTTCATTCTGACGCAAGTCTTCACCATCATTTGATAATCTCTTGCAAGATCACCCCATGCTTCAGTCGTCAAGATCCTGTTTTCGTTTAACTTCAATAGGTCCTTCTTCGACAGATTCATCAGGTGTTGATGGTCATAGACTATCAGAATCACTCTTTCTCCTCCTTCAACTTCATCATCAGCTTCAACCATGACAGCTTCACCGGTCTCTGAATCCACGTGCCAATTCAGAAGATTTCCCAGAATATTCTGTGGCATTGTCTTCAGCGGTATCTGCTGTACACACTTGACAGCTGGATAAGTTTTCTTCCTTAATCTTCTTCCAGTTCTTTGACTGCGTTCCTGTAATTTGATTGTCTTTCCGACTCTTGGCTTTATCTTTTCAAACTTCATTGAACGACCTTCAGTCTTGATTATTCTTTCAACATATCTTGCATATGGATCATTACTGGGTTTCTTCAATTCTAAGCGTGCCAAGTCTCGAATCTCAAATCGAGGAAGCGAACTAAAAACTTTAAGCTTCTTATCAAAATATTGAACTCAATCAAACCTTTTGATAGCAAACAGTTTTAGCTCAAAGTCATAGTACCATCCGATTATTCCCTTTCTAGGTACTTTCTTTCCAGTGATATCTACCTCAGACATTCCAATCTTCTTCTTTCTCCTTTTCAAGGGTCTGAACATAGGATTGTTTCTGAGTTTTTCAGGAAGCACATCTTCTGATTCAGAACTGGTTGATTCATCTAGATTTTCATCTACATCAACAACCCTTTCTCCATCTTCTTCTTGGATGATCACTTTAGTTGTAGATGGGCTTACGATGTGTTCATCAATATCAGCGTCGAGATCTACACACTCGTCTGTCCCAACTTCAAAACTGGAAGTCCAATCCTCAGGAGGAACAAACTCTCCTTCTTCAAGGTGAAAGTCAATGTCCTCATCTAATTCATCTAGCATGTCGTCTTCAGAATCTGATAAGTTCAACATTTCAAGACCTATAGAAATACATACACAAATAGATTAATATCATAAGTTCTTTCATTGATTTCCCTTAATCAATCTAAGATTTTTCTTATTAATCCCTTTGTGTATTTAAAATGTATTATATATATACTTATTCAAATCTTTCATCGATTATCATAATCAATCTAAAATTTGAATAAGTCTTATAATATGCAAACATCATATATTATATGATCTTATAACTCTTTTATCGCTCATAGTCAATCTAGAATTACAAAAGGCTTATAATATCCAAACATTCATAATTATAACATTTAAACATTAATGTTTTACACATTCAAGTTCAAACATCTTAATTACAGAATTATATTACAAAATAATTCAAAGTTACAATGTATTAATAATTACAATCAGTCTATATTAATACAAGTGTCACCTTCTTCAGCTCCACCCTTTTCAGTACCAGCACCAGCTCCACTACCAATTGCTTCAGCAGACTCCCCTTGAATTGTAGTCTGCTGACCAGTCGTTGAAGGACCAGCCAGCTCACTTTCTTTTCCAGCTGCGGGATCATCGTCTTTATCATCTCGGCTCTTCTTAGCCAGCTCATCCTCTTTACAAACTTCTTCAAATACAGCCTTCTCAATTGCAGCTTTCTCCCCTTGAGATGGCTGGTTCTGTTCTAAGTATGTAATACGACGAGAGAGACGGTCAAGTTGTCGTTGCTTCTCAGCCACGTCATCTACATGAGTGCTGTTGGTCTTGAGTAGCAGTGAGTAAGCATTGTTCTGTGTAGTGACATTGTCTGACAATTGTAGAAGCTGTGTGGCAAAAGTGTTAGCAACTATCTGCAACTCTCGAACCCTAGACTCCAATTGTGTAATGCGTTCAGCATCAGTCTTTGGTGAGGTTGAAGGAGCAGCATCAGTGGTGGTTGGCGGTGTGGGAGCGGACGGTTGCATTTTCTTTGCTATCTATGTAGCTGTGGATCCCAATGGGGTGATCTTTTAATCAAATCAAGTGGATAAGGAGACAAGAACACAAGCAAATGATATAAAGTTTAAACAAAATGATGAACAAAAGGAATAAAACTTTATATTTCTCAATACCCAAATATTCTCTCAATGTAAATGTGGCAGCCAAAATACAGAGAATAAAGTGTGTGTAAATGTCTTTTTCTAAATATCTCTAACTTTGATAATTATACTAAACAAACTGGCCGTTCTGCGACACAAGCACTGTGTCGCTAAGCTCACTATTGCGACACAAGCACTGTGTCGCTAAGATCACTAATGCGACACAAGCCTTGTGTCGCATAACACAGAAAATGTAATTCAACCTAAACTAAATTACATTAACAAAACACAATACAGACTTGACCAACTGACAGACACACTAAGATGCATCAACAAACTCCCCCGTGTCTTCAACTTGGTCTTCAAAGTCTTCATTCAAACCCAGCCTGTTGGAAATACACCGCCAGCATGTATTCCATGTGTTATACAAACATTTGACGATCCGCTGATATTGAAACGCAAGCTTCTTATTCACAGCATTTCTTTCGTTAAAGTGAATCGGATTATCAAACAATTTCCTCAAGAATCAAGAATCTGACTGTTCACCAAAATTTAATAATTACCCCCCCTGAACAGCAGAATCAATCGTTATCTTTTCTTCAAGCAACAACTTTAGGAACCCATTTGAGCACGCTGCCAATACGATTCTTCTTTTTGGAAAGCCATTTGTAAGTTGCATCGATATAATCCAAAGACATTGAGTTCCATCTGAAATTGAAACGTGATGTTTCATATCTAATAACTTTTCGTGGAACCATTGTTGGTAGAACCATTCTTGAGGAGAAAGGAACAAAATCTCTTTGCATTGTCACCACCATACGACAAGATGATGCAAGATCAAGCATTTGCTTTCTTGAATATACAAAAGATCTTGTTTCACTAGATTCCGATTGTGTCGGTTTCAATACGTTTGTTGGCTTTTGAGATCTTGAAACCGATCTTTTGATTCGTTCAAAGGCTACGGAATCACAACAATCAACCTTATGATGATCAAAATTTTTGGTTGATTGTGATTTCTCAGAATACTTCTTATTCTTTTGCAAAGAATAATTAGTAAACTGTGAAATCTTTTTCGCACAAACCATTTTTGAACATGGTTTGGAAGATTTAGTCGGGTAAATCTTCTTAGTCACCTTGACTTGTTGTTCAGGTAGGTGAGAGAGTTGAGGTTTGGTTAGATGCTCAAATTGTAAAATTCGCTTTTCAAGTTCAACAATTTTTGAACGCATTTCTTCACGTTCAGTTTCCATGTTAAGTATTTGAAGTTGGAAAGCTTTAATCTCTTCTTCCTTCTTTATCAACTTCTCATTTATCCCTTTGTCTGAACATTTATTCAACTTATCACTTCTTGCTTCGCGTTTAGATTTCCCTTGTTTAGAAGCCACAATATACTCAGTAGTAATGATGTGATTTTCAGGCTTGACATCAGATTTGTTAATCTGTTGTGTTGGCACATCACATGCTTCGACTTCATGAACAATTTCAACAAACTCATCCTTGATCGGTATTGATGTATATGCGATACCAACTTTAGATTTCGTATCCTTTTTCTGAGAATGAAGCAGTTGATCTAACCTCAAGGAAGATGCTTCAAAACTTGAGAGCTTGCATTGATATGTTAAAACTTCACTTTGAGCTGCAGCCTTTTCTTTGCGAAGTAAATTGATTTCAGTCTTGTAACTGTCGATTTCAATTTGTTGATTTGATACTTTAACTTTCAAATCATGCATTTCAACGCTTGGATCTTTTTGAATTTGCTGTTTATCTTTTCCTCCGTAGGTTTCTTCAAGTGATCTCCACAATTCATAAGATATATCCTTATATTTGTAAAGTGGAATATCTTGTGCCACATCATTTGGTACACACATGATAATCTCTTCACATGTTGTCTTGTCGTTGTCAAAAGCTTTTTGTTCTGCGACTGACATTTGACTAATGAGAGTTGGTCTCTCATATTTCTCAGTAACAGAAGTCCACAAATCTGAATCAATGTATTCAATATATTCTTTAAACTTCTCCTGCCAGCTAGCATAGTCGTTATAGAACAAAGCCTTCAAATACTTGGGATATTGCGAGTACATTTTCCCTCCAAATTTTTTCGAATATCGCCCGAGTAAAATGAAAATTTTCTCAAATTAGAATTAGTCAACAGGAACCTTAAATTCAAAATTTGATAATTGTAGAATTTTCCCGCCTTCTTTTTTTTTTTTTTTTGGATAAGAGTAAGTAAGCGACACTAGAGTTGTGTCGCAGGCTATGTCGCAGCCTTATGTCGCACCGTATGTCGCAACTCTATGTCGCAAGATTAAGGTCGCAAAGAACCTTATGTCGCAGGTTATGTCGCACAATTAAGGTCGCTGAAACCCTACAGCGACACAAATTTATGTCGCAACCTTGTGTCGCAAAACGGCGCTGTCAGATGCCAAAAATCTCAAAAACGTAATTTTTCGAAACCTAAACGTTTTTTATCGAAAAACTTGATAAAAGCTTAGATTTTTAGCTTCAAAAACTCCACTTTTCAGCTCCAAAACACTTATAATGAAGATTAAACACCAAAAAGATGTTAAATAAGCAAGATAAGTGTTAAAAACTTACCCAAATGATTTGATACCACTAACAATCAAAGATTATGGCTCTGATACCAATTGTGGATCCCAAAGGATGATCTTTTAATCAAATCAAGTGGATAAGGAGACAAGAACACAAGCAAATGATATAAAGTTTAAACAAAATGATGAACAAATGGAATAAAACTTTATATTACTCAAACCCCAAAATATTCTCTCAAAAGGAGTGTAGCAGCCAAAATACAGAGAATAAAGTGAGTGCAAAATGTCTTTTTCTAAATATCTCTAACTTTGATATTTATACTAAACAAACTGGCCATTCTGCGACACAAGCACTGTGTCGCTAAGATCACTAATGCGACACAAGCCTTGTGTCGCATAACACATAAAATGTAATTCAACCTAAACTAAATTACATTAACAAAACACAATACAGACTTGACCAACTGACAGACACACTAAGATGCATCAACAGTAGCAACATCAGTCAAAAGACGCGCCGCAACCCTGCTGGATTTGGTGGTTGGGTGTGTGGAAGGACGAACTATAGCAGTAATCATTTCAGCCTCTGAGGGCATAGAACTTGATTATATAGGAGCTGCAGAGGTTGAAGTTTGTCTAATCTGCTTGCGGGGACGGGTTACCAGCACCTCCTCCTCTTCTTCTTCATCTTCATCTTCTTCGACAATAACGAAGTCGGGATCCTGATCAACGGCTTTCCTCTTTAACTTCAGAGCCGGATCTATAATCAATTTTGATCCTTGACGAATCATCCCTTCTGGAATTCCAGAGACAAACCCAGGTGGTCCAGATTCATCATTATCATCGGAATCAGACTCAGAAGCAGAGACAACTTCTCTGTCTCGTCCCGATGGTCCAAGCAGCATCAGGTGCGTCAGCAGGTGGAGTTGGTCCAGAAGTTCTCGGACCCTCAGCTACATAGTGATCTACATCTCGTAAGATCGGATCAGTAGCATCATCATTCGCTCCCAACACCTGCTGTACCACTTCGGCAGCAACTTCAGCATCTACCTGTTGACCTGGCTGATTTGCCTGCTCTAACACTTCCTCAATCAGCTCTTGTGGCTCAGGTGCACCCTCGGCCACATCAACATCAAGCCAACCATTGTTTGGTGGCGTCACATAATCTGCGAGAGGTTTGCATAAACATCGCATTATATGCCCGTAGCCCAATGGTATCAACTTTTCAATTTGCTTGAAAAACCGGCAGATCAGGGATAGAAGCCCTAATGATCAACATACAGAATCTCGGGTAGATCATGAACTGCGATCTAACAGCTCCCGAGATCTGTCGAGTAATCTCGCCAAAAATATAATCTGAGAAACTGTACGGTTTGTTGTAAACCAGGGACAGTACTCCTGATAGAAGCGAAGGGCTCAGCTCATCATATCCTCCCTTCTTGGCACCAAAAACCGTCACTAGGACGTGCTATAAGAATCTCCACTAACCGAAGACGAGGGCCTTCAAGAACTGTCACCCTCGCATGGGTCCAACATACCCCATACGTCCTAGAGCACCCTCAAGAAAATCCGAAGAGAACTCGGTCGGTCCATCTTCCTGATCAGTAGTGCCCAGGTGTAAAACATTCCTGATGTCAGTGGAAGAGAATACAATCGAGTGATCATTTACCCTAGTCCGAATCACCGGAGGGTTGACAACTGTGTCGAACTCGATGTTAGCCCAGAATTGATCTAACAGATCCCTTGATAATGCTGGGGACTCTGTGACAGCATACTGGATCCTTGATCGACCCAAGAATGTAAGAATCCGAGCTATCCTAGCTGCACCTCGGGCATTGACATCTAAATCAACCAGCACATTGTGATGTGCAGCAAATTGTCGAGCCATATCTGTAAGATAAACATCACACAAATGTCAGACAATTAGTTTAACCAAAATTGATAAACTTATATGATCTACAACTCCTCATTGAACTATTAAGCCGTGAGACTTAATTAACAATGTTAGTTGTTAATCATATATAAGATCAATAAGTCGAACTAGCTAGTGAATCCTGTTAAAAGTATATAACTTATGACACAAGATCATAAGTCTTATAAATTAAAGGTATAAAGTTTTTCGTGTTCACATTAACGTCTACACGACTAACCGTTTATTAATTTATAACTCTTAATTATAATTAATCTAGAGTTCTTAAATTAAACCAAAAGGAAGTAAGTCAAATAGGTCAAACAAGTCAAACAGTTCAACTCGCAGAGCAAGTCAACTCGCAAGTTTCAACTCGCAAGTCAACAAGTCAACTCGCAAGTTTCAACTCGCAAGTCAACTCGCAAGTTTCAACTCGCAAGACCAGTCAACTCCCAAGTTCAACTCGCAAGTTCAACTCGTAGGTCAGCTCGCAAGTCAACTCGCAAAGTGGACTCGCAAGTCAACTCGCAGGTCAGCTCGCAAGTCAACTCGCAAAGTGGACTCGCAAGTCAACTCGCAGGTTGGGCTGACCGTTGACCTGCGAGTTGAGTTGGATCCCAACTCGCAGGATGAACTGCTATAATGACATCATTCTGAAAAATTAAATTTTGCAAAGTTTAACACAATCAGATCATGCCATTATGTTTAATATGCTCCGATTGTCATAAACCCTAAGGTTTCTTGGCCATTTGAGCTATATTTTAATGATTTTTGTAATTTTAAAACCAAAACCCTCATTTTTAATAAAATGTCGATTTAGAGGTTAATTATTCGACGGAATTCCATGTTTTTATACCTCAATATGTTCGCAAAGATGAAGTGATATTATCTAAGAGGTGAAAAGTCCGATCCTAAAACAGAAATTTCAAAATAATGTTTCGGCTCGCAAGGTCAATTCGCAACAGAAGTTCGGATTCGCAAGTGCTTTGAAAAGTGAACTCGCAAGGCCCTTTTAAACCTACTGAGCTCGGCTCGCAGAACTCAACTCGCAGAGTTGAGTTCAACTCGCAAGCCTAAGTCAGTTCGCAGGCCAAATCTCAACTCGCAATTTTTGTCTATAAAATACATTTTTAATTAAAAGCGTAATTTTAAGTCTATAATAAATGTATTTTTCACTTGTCTTTCTTAGAAAAACGCGCACATACAAGTCTAAAATAAAATAAAAAAATTTTTTCACTTGTGATGTAAATCCATAAAAGTACGAACGATAATAAAAGAAAATTAAATAAAAAAAAGTAGATTAACTAAAATAAGAAAAATACGAGCAAATGCATAAAAATAAAACGATAATGATTCATAATAAACATTGGTAACAAGTACTCTTGTATTAATGAAACAATTAGACGAAAAAATAAAAAATAAAAAATAAAATACAATAAACTAAAATAAACTACATCCTAATCGAGGGCGTTAAGAAATTATCGACATCGGGATCATATTAGAAAGAAACAGCCGATCCAATTGTTGAGTAAAAATTCTGAGTAGATTGTTAGTATTCATACCTCATGAAAATCACAATGAGTTACACAAAATCTCACAACTTAACCATTACGCAACTTACATTTTTATAAAAGTATAACTTGGTTACCGATCTCCACAGAATATATCATACACATCAAAATGAAGTGATTAATTATCACAGACAGTTCAAGACGATTACCGGTATTATAATCCATATAAACAAAGTCTACACTGATTTCCAAGCAAATCTTTTATTGTTTGTATGTGTATTACTTAATGTAATCCAAAATATGACATATTGAGAGATCAAGTAGAACACATAACACTGTATCTTTCACTTTCAAGGTAGAGGTCACTAAATGATGTTCTTTTCGAAGCATATAACATACCTTTGAGTGAATTTTAAAATGTGACAAACATCAAACCTGGTTTGTAGATACTAGTGGTTCTAGTTTTGTACTTAGTACAACAGAAGATCCCTTAGTATAGACAAAACAAGCTTGAAACCATTGGCAAAACTAAAGGAGTCAGGTCTGTACTTAGTACAATAAAAACACCAGTAGTTTTACTAATAGCCATAATTCTTATTATTTGTCTTGACATATTTTCATAGATTTCTTGATAACAGTATATGGTCAGACTGTCCTTCATCAATTAAGACTTATGTCATACATCATATAGCAAATCACACGAGATAACACACAGAAGATTTATAGCTTATTATATTCTCATAAATCAAAGCAGAATTTGCCTACCAGTACATCATATAATGAAGCTGTCTAGATCTAAAGTTTTCAAGCAAATTATAACGTGTGGAGAGAGGTGTATACTAAAATAAAGATAAGTAAAAGCCTGGTTTTAAAGATGTAAAGTTCATGTAGCTAATTTGAATCTACTAACACATCTAACTTAAGACTTTTACCTACAATTATTAAGCCGGTTCCTCTAATTTACTATCATTTCCTAGTTGATAAAGACTTAACCTTAATTAGAGGCGATTCCCCGTAGGTAACAAGCAAATGAATGCCATACGCCTAACCTCCCTTTTTTTTTTTTTATTAAAATAAACATAAACAACTAATAAATAAGAACAGCTAATTATTACAAAATAACTCTATGGAAGACTAATCCTCTGGATTTCTCATTCCATTTAGTTGCACCAATTTCTCGAATCGAGCTCTGTCGAACGCTTTGGTGTATAAGTCTGCTAAATTATCCACGGATGGAACCTTAGCTAACTCTATCAAGTTCTTCTCAGCACAGTCTCTAATGAAGTGATGTCGAATATCAATGTGTTTAGTTTTACTGTGCTTGACTGGATTATTGGTTATTGAGATTGTTGATTCATTATCAATCATCATTGGAGTATTTGTTATACTCAACCCATAATCAAGCAGTTGCTGTTGTATCCACAGAACTTGAGAACAACAGCTGCCAGCTGCAACATACTCAGCTTCACATGTAGAAATGGCGATTGAGGTTTGCTTCTTGCACTGCCAAGAGACTAGTCTACCTCCTAGGAATTGACATCCACCGGTTGTAGACTTTCTATTCTGATTACATCCTCCGTAATCAGAATCAGTGTAAGCCACAAAATCTAAGTCTCCATCAGTCGGATACCAAAGTCCCAGCTTCGGTTTCCCTTTGAGGTAACGAAGAATTCGTTTTACAGCTTGCATGTGAGACTCTTTAGGAGTGGCTTGATATCTTGCGCAGACACATATTGCAAACATTATATCAGGCCTTGATGTTGTAAGATACATTAGTGATCCAAACATGGCCCTATAAAGAGTAGGATCCACGTCTCTATCACTCGATGTATCTGGACCAATACCATGAGCTTCCGGAATAGGAGTATGAAAAATTCTAGATTCTTCCATCTTAAATCGTTCTAGAAGCTCATTAGTATACTTAGTCTAATGAATGAAATATCCATCTTTCTTTTGATCGACTTGCAATCCTAAGAAAAATGTCAATTCACCCATTGCTGACATCTCAAACTTGTTCTTCATAACTTGTTCAAATTCACTACACATCTTTTCATCAGATGACCCAAAGATGATATCGTCAACATATACTTGAACCAGTAGAAAGTCTCTCTTTTTCCATTTTACAAAGAGTGTGCTGTCAATTCTTCCTCTTGTAAATCCATTCTCAAGAAGATAAGTAGACAGTGTTTCATACCACGCTCTCGGTGCTTGATGTAATCCATATAGAGCCTTATCAAGACGATATACTCTATATGGATACCTTAGATCAGTAAATCCCGGTGGTTGAGAAACATACACCGTTTCTTTGACTTTGCCATACAAGAAGGCACTCTTAACATCCAGCTGAAATACTTTCATTTTCTTTGAGGCTGCAAATGCTAAGAATAACCTAATTGCTTCAAGCCTAGCCACAGGTGCAAACACTTCATTGTAATCAATCCCCTCTTGTTGATTAAAACCTTGGACAACTAGACGAGCTTTGTTGCGAATCATGATTCCCCGATTGTCTTTCTTGCACTTAAATACCCATCTAGTTCCAATTGGATATTCTCCAACGGGTAAGTCAACCAACTCCCAAACTTGCAATTTTGTGAACTGAGACAGTTCTTCCTGCATTGCCTCGACCCACGAATTTTCCTTCAAAGCTATTTGAACATTCTTAGGTTCAATTTGTGAGATAAAGCATGAATATAGACATAGATTTGAAATCCCTGTCTCGTTCATTTCAGCATACAAGCTTGAATGAGTGGATGTACTAGCTTTAAATTGATTCCGAGTCAGAACAGGAGAATTTGGATCACCGATGATATTATCAATCGGATGATTCTTATTCAATCTTGTTGAAGTAACATGTTCAACTGGAATATCATCCTGTAAGTTAGCACCAATTTCCTCCAAAGGTGGAATACCATCATTAGTAGTTGATATCCTTAATTGTCTCAGAGGAGTGAGAATATCATCCACAATCCTTTGAGAAGCAGTTTCAGGATCTTCACACTCTTGAGGTATATCATCTTGAGATTGTTGTGACTCAATAGGATAGACCACATCAGTATCGACAATAGTCCTAACATCAGACGTTTGAGCGTTCGATGTTGGAGAAGGAGTAGGATCCTCATCTCCCGACAATTAATGCTCAGGAATATCTGTATTACTGACATAGTCACTGAGAGGGACTTTGAATGACTTGAAGAGATCAGAGTAGTCAAATTGCCAATCCAATCCCTTATGCGAGTCATGTGTATAGCTCGTAACTTCAATGTTATAAACTATTTCAACACGTCCCGAAGTTTTGTTGAAGACCCTTTTGTTTGGTAAGTTAGGCACATAACCTAGGAAATATCCTTCGTCAGCCTTCTCCTCAAATTTAGGTTGATGACTGGTCTTCAACAAAGTACATGAAACTCCAAAGGGTTCAACCCTTTTAAGTTAGGTTTCTTATTGTTCAAAAGCTCATAACATGTCTTGTTCTGCTTTTTAACCGTAAGAACCCGATTGAGAACATGACATGCTGTATTCACTGCTTCTGCCCAAAATATGACCGGAAGCCTTGAATCTGCAAGCATTGTTCTCGCTGCTTCAATTAGAGTTCTATTCTTCCTTTCAGCAATACCATTTTGTTGAGGTTCATATGGTGCACTGAATTGATGTTGAATGCCTTTGCTCAAGCAATATACATTCAATGTAGAATTGTTGAACTCAGTCCCATTGTCACTACGAATTCTCTTAACTCTTTTTCTATAGATATTCTCTATTAGATCTAGAAACTCCATAAGAATGCCCGGAGTTTCATCCGTAGATCCCAAAAAGAATACCCAAGAGAATCTAGAGAAATCGTCTGTGACAACCAAACTGTACCATTTGCCACCTATGCTTCTCTTGCTTATTGGGCCAAAGAGATCCATATGTAGCAACTCAAAAGGCGAGGAAATAGAGTTCACAGTTTTAGACTTGTGTGGTTTCTTATGTTGTTTTCCTTTCAAGCAGGATATACACTTGTCTTCAAATGCAAAACTCTTCGGTGGTACACCCAGAACTAACTCATGTTTTGTTATGTAGTTCATTTTACGAAAATTCAGGTGTGCCATTTTCCTATGCCATAGGAGAGAGTCTGATTCTGAAGCCTTGGATAACAGACAAGTAGACTCCATTGAAGTGATAGGAGCATTCATGTTGATAGCATAAATGTCCTTCTTCCTTGGAGCTTTCATCAGTATGCATTTGTCAGGAATAATAAATCACGACTTCAGGATCAAGGCCTCTTTCTCAGTAAAGAGAACAGGGTGACCTTTATCACAGACTTGGGAAACACTCACCAGGTTGTGCGTCAGTTCTTCAACATAATTCACATCCTCTAGAGTCAAAGTTCCATTCGATACTTTTCCTTTCCCAGTAATTACTCCTCCTTTATCACCAGCGAAGTGCACTCCTCGTCTCAGTCCACCTCTGAAGTCTGTCAGTAGACTTCTGGTTCCTGTCATGTGCCTAGAGCATCCACTGTCAACATACCACCAATTATCATTGTTCTCAGTCTGCTCCTGCACATACAAGTTGTACACAATCAGTTATCAAGAGGGACCCAAGCCATTACGGTCTTGGTTTGTCCCTTATCATCTACAAACTGTAGCTCTTTAAAGTAACCATCCTTTCCATTAGGAGCTTTGGTCAGCTTTGAAGGAGCATCAGCTTGCTGATGATTAGTGGTCCTGGATTTATGAGTTGACTGATTTCCAACCCTCCCCGATACATAAACCTGGGATTTTTGCCCTTGGTTACGACTATTGTAGGACCCTTGGTTAACTCCTTGTGTGCGAGACGTAGAACCATTCTCATTATGACTTTGGTTCCTTGAAGTAGAACCAATTTCATAACGACTATGGTTCCTAATGGGAGTCATAAACCTCGACGGCACTTGATCTTTAAAGTGTTCAGGCCGTTTAGGTTGGGTGGCGAGACACTGTGAGAAGCATCTCTTTTAAGAGCATTTACAGGTTTAATACCAATTCCCGGTCTGGTACCTAACCTGTCTGTGCTCGAACTAGAGATATTCTTAGGCTTATCATTGTTCTCGCGTTTAGGAGTAGCTTCCGTCTTCTTATTGGGACAACAAGAAGATATGTGTCCTTTTAATGACACTTGAAGCATGACATCTGCTTTCGTGACTTAACAGTCTTAGCAGTCTCCTTCTTTGTCTGATTATAAGACACTGAAGGTATATCCTTCTGTTTCTTAATTACCCCATCATTTACATTAGTACTACCAATCATTCCACTAGACACAAACTGTACTTTAGTGAATGATTTGACTGTACTTCTGTCTAATGATGGGTCATTAACAGGATCCTTCTGAGTCTCAGATGCGTCAGACTGTTGAATTTCCAAATCCTCAGTCTCAGGATTCGCATCTGTCATCTCTAAGTCAATTTAAGTAGTAGTATAATTAGCATTAAAAGGTGGAGGAACATCAGAGTAACCTAGGCCAGTTACATCCTTCACACTACGTTGTGAGCTAATGATTCTATCTAAGGTCAAAGAAGATGTCCTATAACCTTCAAGTTTTCTATTTAGCTCTACTAACTTCATGTTTGACTCTGAGAGTTCTTTATCCTTAATAGCAATATTTCTATTTAGCTCATTAAGGTTTAGATATAACCCGTCTATCTTGATACATTGTTCATTAATTATGTCAGTTAGACTAGTCTTATCTAAGGCATCGCTCTTAATCTTTTCAATTAATGCTAACTTATCCTCACCTAACCTACGAACATCACTTTTAGCTAAGTCTAGTTCAGATGTTAAGGTTTTGTTAGATTCAGCAAATACACTAACCTGAGTTTGTAAATCAGTAACCAAATAACAAACATCAGCAAGAGTAAGAAGATCAAGACATACCTTTTTCTTGTCTGTCTGAACATCAGCCATGTATGCAACGAAGTCATCGGGACTCATCTCTTCGGTTGAATTGATGTAGAGCACATCTTCATCGCTCCCCTTGACTTCTATGTGTGGCACATTAGCTTGAGGTTCCTCAGCAGTTGGCATGTATGATGTTGATTAAGTTGGTTTCTCTTGATCGTCTATCTCAGCCATGAGGGCTTGCTCAGGCTGAGTGGACCAATCATAGGAACCATCTACTTGCTGAACTACTAAGACTTTGGAAGTCAAAGTACTTCCTGAGTCTTGTTTTGCAGCGCCAGTATCAACCTTCGGTCGTTGACATTCCCTGGCAAAGTGTCCGTAACCTTGACAGTTATAACACTTAACCTTGGATTTGTCGAATCCAGGTCGGTTTCCAACAACTCTTCTACCCGTTCGATTCAGGAAATTCTTAACCCTCCTTGACACCATAGCAAGCTGCCACTGGAGGTCCATTTCCTCTAAGTCATCGGGATCTACTTGATCGTAGTCCTCATCAAATTGTGCAGGATCGTTGATCTTCCCTTGAATGTAGTTTTCATAGGAAGCAACGAACGATGCCAGTACCGAGAGTTGTTGTTCAACTGACTTCACACTCATCGGCATCTTATGATGCCCTTGAGTGGACTTATCAGAGGTAGTGTTCCTGCTTCGTTTTTCACCGCCATCCGAAGCTATGAAGCACAGATCCTCGGTTAACATTTCTCCGAGTTCATCAATTTCACCAGCAAACAATGCAGTGGTCGAATTGGATGAAGGATTAGAGATACTGGTCTTTCCATGGTATAGACCAGGATTCTGTAGATGATCAGAATCTGTATCTCTTGTCTTTTTAGAGAAATCATAACCCCTTAGCTTGTCAATTGCCTGCTCTAGGGTCATGGTGGCGTATCTCTCATCATTATCCTTAAGCATGATACCATACATTTCCCACTTACAAGGCAAACCCTCAATGAATTTGTCGGTTTTCTCCTTGTCATTGTAGAAAATTTCGTGGTCGTCAAGTTCACTCAATAAATGATAAAATCGGGTAGTGTAGGCTTCAAGGTCCTCTTCTCTAAAAGCTTTAAATACCATAAACTGCTTTTTCAGAAGATTACACTTGCCTGCCTTCACCTGAGGGCTTCCCTCACACCTTTTCTCTAGAGCATTCCAGAGCTCTTTAGCTGTGTGAAAGGACTTCAATTGGTGATTGATTTCCTTGGGAAGGCTCATTTTTATCGATGAATGTACCTTATTATCAATAGTGAATTCTTTCTTCTGATTGTCATTTATCCTGTCGTAAGGCACAATCACAGTTGCATTCCCTACCTCAGCTGTAGGTGCAACATATCCGTTCTTAATACACAGCCAGATGGTGATGTCGTGGAATCTACGGTAACTTGCAAATCTGTCTTTCCACCCATAATAGTCTTCAAGTCTGAGTAGCTTCGGTGGAACATTAGATTTTAAAGTCAAAAATCAAGTTATCTTGTGAATTCAGTAATCTCAACTCGCAACTAAACTCAATTCGCAAGTAAAGTCAACTCGCAGAAAACTCAGCTCGCAGAAATCTCAGCTCGCAGGAAACTCAGCTCGCAGTGGAACTCAGTTCGCAAGGGAACTCAGTTCGCAAGGGAACTCAGTTCGCAGCTGAATCTCAACTCGCAGAGGAACTCAGTTCGCAGCTGAATCTCAACTCGCAGATAATTCTCAACTCGCAAATAACAGTAACCCTAATCTCAACTCCCAAAACGGCGCCTCGAAATCTGGGAACTGAAACTTTTTGGTATTTTTACGAATAAATCTGTAGATTTAGTTCGTAAAACAACCCCAAAGTTGTTATATAACCAAAAACCTTGTAACCACAACTGTTGGTACATTAGTGTGTCTGTCACTTGGTCTAGGTTTTGAGTTGTAAATTGTTTAGTGTAGTTCCTTTATGTAACCTGCGATATCATTAATATCGCATGTGCGATATTAGTCATATCGCCTAGGCGATATCATCAATATCGCCTAGCTGATTAGGTAAGAGTATAAATACCTAATCAGGGTTTTAGTTTGAAGACTTTTTTTGCCAATCCGAATTCCAGAGAACTTTTGGGTGTGTTTCTCCTATTGTGGTCAGTATTGTATTCAATCTTTGATTATTATTCATAATACAATATTGCTTGTGTTTGTGATTAAACCTACTTGTGTTTAGCTTTTGATTTCCGCTCACTAGCTATTGAATATTGATTTGCTTAAGATCTGTCACTTAGCGGTCCTACAATTGGTATCAGAGCAATTTATCCATTGGATTAGTGGTTTGTTAAATCAATATTAGTACGTTAAAAAAAAAAGGCTAAGTAACTAGTTTCATATAGGTTAATTACTTTTTAGCCTTAAAACTAATTAATTAGTGCTTTGTAGTGTTTTCTGGGATTAGTGTTCGTCATTTG
Source organism: Logfia minima (assembly GCA_963921325.1). Lineage (NCBI taxonomy): Eukaryota > Viridiplantae > Streptophyta > Magnoliopsida > Asterales > Asteraceae > Logfia > Logfia minima. Next base: position 23,548,526 of record OY992769.1, read on the forward strand.
CAAACCTAAATTTAATTAGATCTTTGAGATTAATAATTTTTGGGGTTTAAAGTCGTTTTAGCGATATTAGAAGCGATCTTATCTTAATATCGCCTCTAGGGTTTCAGCGATATTACTTGAATTGTACTCCTTAATTTGAGCAATATTACTAGTGATATTACATAATATCGCCTAATTAATTTTAGCGATATTAATCTAAATATTGCCTGTAGTATCGCTTTTTTTTTTTATTCTGATTTTGTTTTGCGCTTTAATTAGCGATATTGATAGCGATATCATCAATATCGCTCAATCATCAGCTTTTTAGCGATATCATTAATATCGCTATATTGTTTTAATCAGAATTTTTTAACTTTTTCAAAAAATTAATCTTAGTTAATACATATTAAAATGTCTACTTTACAAGCTGTTAATGCTATGTTAAAACATAACGCTGAGGTTGGTAGCGCAAACAAACCTCCATTCTTTGCACCTGGAATGGAGTATTCTAAATGGCGTGGTAGATTTTTATCTTTTGTTGCTTTTACTGACCCTGAAATGGAGATACCTTTGATCGAGCGATATGTTCGACCGGTTGCAAGTGGAGAACATGTGGGTATACCTCCTCCAAAACCTATTCGTTCAATGAAGGCTGAGGAACGCAAGGTATGGGAATGTGAACGAAAGACTCACTCTGCTATTACCATGTCTCTACCTGCCGATGCTATGAAGATGTTCAAGCAACACGACATAGCTTATGATTTGTGGAATGGTATAGCTGAAAGATGTGGAGGTACTACTGAATACAAGCAAAGTAAGCTGGAGTTAGTGAAGAAACAGTATGATCTGTTTGACATCCAAAAGAACGAGACGGTTAAGGACTTGTTCTGTATATATTCACGTCTAGTGAATGAGCTGACTGAGGGTGGATACAAATTCAGCTCTATTGAGGTTAACAAGAAACTGTTTAATGCTCTACCTCCTCACTGGGAAACTAGAGTGTTGATGATGGAGAATGATCCAGACGTATTGGCAATGACTTTGGATCAACTTATTGGAAAATTAGAAACATGTGCTTTGGATATCCAAAAGAAAAGCACAAGATCCAGTTCGTTGCTTCCTGATACTAGTAGTTTTGGATATGGAAGTACAGCTCTTTTATTTGGACCTTCTACTGCTGTATCTAAACCTAATTACTCGTCTGATAATATTTCGGGTGGAACATTTTCTTCTTTCTTTGCTCAACCATCTTCCTCTACTACTGCATCACACAATGAGCATGCAGTAATCTTCAATGCGTTTTTATCATCATATGATGATTTTTTATCAAAGAGGATTAGCTCGGTCGATCTTACTAATGAAGACTTTGCACAAGTTGATCCTGATGAACTAGAGAGAGTGGATCTTCGTTGGAACATGGCTATGCTTACCAGAAGAACGAAAACCTATTTGAAGAGAACAGGAAAGAAATCTCTTGAAGACGTCACTGATAAAACTAGCATGGGTTTCGATAAGTCCAAGATTAGATGCTACAAGTGTCAAAATCTGGGACATTTTGCTAGAGAATGTGAGAAAGGTAGACAACCGTCTACTGGATTTACAAAACCTTCTACTTTCAAGAAAGAGAATGAAGTCGCCAAGGCAGCTCTTCTGATGGATGAAGAAGCTTATGATTTTTCTGCTATGGACGATCAAGATAACGTAGCTCTTATGGCGGATGTTCAAAATGAGGTAGACTTTGATTCGTTTAATTGTAATTCCTGTATCACACTAACTGGTAAAATCAACAGGTTCATAGTAGATAATGATCCCTTGAATACAGATCTAACCAATCTTATTAAAGCAAACAAAGTTTTAAAAGATAACGAAAAAGTCTTTACTGTAAATCAGAAAAACCTTATTGACGAAAAGAAAGAGTTAAAGGCAATGATTTTTAACAAACAAGATGAAATTGACAGTTATTTAAAACTCATTTCACATCTTAAAAAGGAACTTGCTGAAACTCAATCTGAAAATGTTGATCTAAAACGAAGACTTGCAAATATCTCCACATCTACTATGGTCTTTTCCGAAATTCTGCAAAATCAACGGACTGATACGAAGAGTAAGGCAGGAATTGGTTATCACAACCAACCTCCTCCCTCAAATTTGAATCAGCCCAGTCTTTCGCAGGACGAAATTAAAGATTTTGTACCTTCTGTTCTCAAGAAGGATACAAATCCTGTGGTGAAACCAGTTATTGTTAAGGCTGCTGATGACAAGCGACCTGAGTTGCCTAAAGCTCTGAGTTCAAATAACAAGAAGGCTGAGCCAATTAAGCCTAAATTTGAACCAATCATGTTTGCACTTTCAACAAATGTTGAAGAGGTGGTAGAGATGGAGGATGTAACTCACGAGGTTACACAGAAAGTTGAGAAGAATAACCTCAAACCTGAAAATTTCATCTTTACTAACGAAGGTAGAGGTGGAAAGTTTTCTAAAAAGAAACCAGTAATCAAAGATTTAAAAATGAAACTAGAGGAGAATATTCAAAATAGTAAAGTTTCAATTAAAAATCCTTCTTCAAAGATTACCTCAACTGCAAATATGTTTACTCCATCATGTTCGCATAAGTGTTCATGTGCAGTAAATGTACCTGGGCCTCGTAGGGTTCCTCTTTCACCAAAACCACTATTGAGTAATGATCAAACTTTCCGAGAGAGACGATCATGTTTCTACTGTAAGAAGCAGGGTCATCTCATTAATCAGTGTCCGGTGCTTGCTAGAAAATGGGCATCACGAAATGATCCACGTCATGCTAAAAATAGAAACTTTCAAAAGTCAAAACAATCTGGATTATCTCGAAATGTTCCGATTTCAAAAGTTAATAACATTACACCTACTCAACCAATGGTTCGAAAGGTTGATGTTATTAATAAGCAACCAATTTTTTCTCAGAAAGTTTGGAAAAAGAAAAGTGTAAGGAATAATGTGTCATCTGAAGTTATCACATCAGTAAAAGATAATGATTTACTAAAAAACAAGGTTTTAACTGATGTGGTAATAATCGATGAAGTCTCAGGAGTACCCAAGTCTGTCAAGGCTTGGGTCTCCATTTCAAACTAACAATCTTTTCTTTGTGTTGTGACAGTCAAAGGTGTTGAATAGCAAGTAGTATGTTGACAGTGGCTGTTCACGACATATGACAGGCAATATCTCCCTTCTCTCTGATGTTAAACCATATAATGGGGGATATGTTGCTTTTGCTGGTGATAATGGTGGTTCTATAACTGGGAAAGGTACACTCACAAATGGTCAGGTGAGCTTTGAGAATGTTAACTTTGTGGAGGAGCTAAATCACAACTTGATAAGCGTCTCTCAAGTTTGCGATAAGAAGTTCACACCTGCTTTTACAGACTTAGAGTGTTTGATATTGAAGCCGGGATTTGTAATTCCCGAGGAATGGATTCTGATTAGAGCTCCTAGAGTGAAGAACTCTTATATTCTGGACATGAGGACAGTAGAAACTGAAGAACATACCTGTCTTCTAACCAAAGCGTCTACTAAGGATTCATTGTTGTGGCACAGAAGGATGGGTCATATTCATTTCCGGAAAATGAATTATCTGGTGAAACATGATTTAGTGGAGGGGATTCCTAAGAAATCCTTTGCTTTGGAAGACGATTGTGTTTCGTGTTTGAAAGGAAAACAACACAAGAAGTTTCACAAGTCTAAGCAAGTTAATTCCATTGAATCTCCATTGGAATTACTTCACATGGACTTGTTTGGACCTATAAGCACGAAAAGTATTGGAGGTAAATCTTACTGTTTGGTAGTAACTGATGACTACTCTCACTTTTCATGGGTTTACTTCTTGCGTACAAAGGATGAAACACCAGATATACTGACCTATCTGTTCGATAGACTTGAGAATCTGTGCAACTTGAAGATAAAGAAGATACGTAGTGATAATGGTACGGAATTCAAGAACAAAATTCTTGAATTATATTGTCTACGCAAAGGAATTGTTCATCAGTTTAGTGCTGCAAGAACTCCACAACAGAATGGTATAGCGGAGAGAAAGAATAGAACAATCATTGAAACCGCACGTACTATGCTGTCTGATTCACACTTGCCGATTACTTTTTGGGCAGAGGCAGTCAACACGGCATGCTATGTATTAAACCGTGTTCTGATGAACAAGAAGAAGAATAAGACTTGCTATGAGTTGTTGAATAACCGAAAGCCAAACTTGAAATTTTTGGAACCATTTGGATGTCCTTGCACCATTTTGATATCAAAAGATAAAGTTTCTAAATTTGGTGAAAAAGCACTTGATGGATTATTTCTTGGATATTCGGTTAATTCTCCTAACAAGAGGGTTTTCAACAAGGAAACGGGAAAGATTGAAGAGCATTTTGAGGTAAAATGTGTTTAAAGTACACGGAGTCTCCTAAATGAAAAGGTCATGATTGGTTGTTTGAGTATGACCATCTTGTTAACTCATTCAATCTTCCGAAATTCAATGAAGTGGATCAAGTTGTTACGCTTCTTCATGGCTTGCATCTTAATCCGGATAATTCTTCATCCACACCGTCTTCGACTCCTGCTACTACTGATCTTCTACCATCTTCGTCTACTGACATTCCTGAGAGTTCTTCTGCAGATCAACAGCCCGAAGCTTCTCCTGCTACTGTTGATGGTGTAGAAGACATGCTCTATGAGAATGAAGATGATTCTTTCGCTCAAGAGGTTGAGCTAAACAATTTGGAAACAAACCTCACACCTGATTCAATACCTGTCTCTCGTATTCATAAGAATCATTCAATTGAGAACATTATTGGAGATGTGAATGCAGGTGTTCTAACTAGAAGCAAAGCAGTTAAACCTCCTTCAACGAATGATCATACGGATGAAACTTCTGAAGATCATGATGATCTTGCATGTATAAAGGCTAAAATTGAAGAATGCTTTTTATCCCAAGTTGAGCCAACAAAGATTGATGAGGCTCTAAAGGATTCACATTGGGTTTCTGCAATGCAAGAAGAGTTGCAGCAATTTCTGAAGCTGAAAGTCTGAGATTTAGTTCCACTTCCAAAAGGAGTACACCCAATTGGAACTCGTTGGGTGTTTCGAGTCAAACGTGATGATAGGGGAGTGGTGATTCGCAATAAAGCTAGGTTAGTAGTCCAAGGGTATACACAACAAGAAGGTTTGGATTATGATGAAGTCTTTGCGCCTGTCGCAAGAATGGAATCTATTCGTATCTTCTTAGCATATGCAACATTTAAGGGGTTTCGTGTTTATCAGTTGGATGTGAAAAGTGCATTTTTGTACGGTAAGGTTGCTGAAGAAATTTATGTCAGACAACCTCCTGGTTTTGAGGATTCGGTCAACCCAGACTATGTGTGCAAGTTAGATAAGGCTCTTTATGGTCTTCATCAAGCACCGCGCGCTTGGTATGAAAGGTGGGCAACGCACTTGATTAAAAATGGGTTTGAACGTGGTCATATTGACAGCACTCTTTTTATCAAGCGAACTGAAAATAGTCAACTGCTAGTTCAAGTCTACGTGGATGACATTATTTTTGGTTCAACTGATGAATCTCTGTGTCGACATTTTGAAAAGATCATGAAATCTGAATTTGAGATGAGTGCTATGGGGGAGCTAAAATTCTTTTTGGGTGTTCAAGTAGATCAATCAACGAAGGGCACCTACATTCATCAATCAAAGTATGTTAACGACATGTTGACACGCTATAAGTTGCATGATTGTAGAGAGTATGGCACCCCCATTCAAACAAACCACAATCTCTGACCAGCTGAAGATGAGGAGGACTGTGAAGAAAAGCTATATCGGTCGATGATTGGATCTTTAATGTATCTTACAGCTTCTCGACCTGATATAGTATTTGCTGTTTCGTTGTGTTCAAGATATCAGTCTCAACCCAAGGTTTCTCATTTGAAAGCGGTTAAACGTATATTTGGATATCTCAAACATAGACCTACTCTAAGACTATGGTATCCAACAGAGAAGACATTTGTGCTCACAGCATACTCGGATTCTGATTATAGTGGTTGTAGCATCGATAAGATGTCTACGTCAGGAGGATGCCAGTTTCTCGGTTCACGTTTAGTATCTTGGCAATGCAAAAAGCAAACGACAGTTTCTACTTCAACAGCGGAAGCTGAATATATTGCTGCTGCCAGTTGCTGTTCACAAATCTTGTAGATTCAGCACCAACTTCGTGACTACGGTTTACTCTTAACCATGACTCCTTTATATATTGATAATACTGCTGCTATTTCTATCACTAAAAATCCCGTACAACACTCTAAGACCAAACACATAGAGATTAGGTTTCATTTTATACGGGATTGCTATGAGAAGCATTTGATAGACCTTGTCCAAATAGAAACTGATAAGCAAAATGCTGACTTGTTTACCAAGGCATTCTCTAGAACCAGGTTTAACCAGCTTATAGACATGATTGGGTTGCGCTTTCTTTCAAATAAAATAGTAAGTTGTGACAGTTAATTCTTTATTTGATAGTTTCTTCGTTAAAAAAAAAAAAGAAAAAAAAAAGGGGGAGGAGCAATAGCCATTCTTTATGCTTACTAGCATTAAAGAAAAAGAAACGTTGCAACATCTGTTAAAGACGTTAAGTTGTGTCTGTAAACAACTAGGGAGATGATAGTACATTAGGAGACACCCCTCAAAAGTCAATCTTAAGTTTTATCCTCGATGTATCAGTAAGTTTATCTCGCATTTGTTATACTTGTCCTTACAGACATCTGATTACTTGCACGATGTATTGGTAGGCATTGTCATACTCTTCTTTGATCAACTAAGAAATACCTTAATCTGTTTTTAAATCTTTTGTGATGACCAACATATGATGTATGACAATGGGTCTAAATTCTTATGTATCAGCTTGCCATGCTTCTATTAACTTGAGCTTGTATATGACAACATTTGGGGATTTATGCTGTCTGTTTCTTTTGTTGTACGTCTGTACAGACCTGGTCTCAGTCAGTATACTTTCAAAACTTAAGCAAACAAAAGTTAAAGTACTTTCAAATCTTATAAAATCAAAGATTCCTCACAAGGTCGCCAAATGGTTTGACCAAGTCTGGTTTTGCTTACACCTGAATCAAGTTTAAGTCCCTTTGTTGTACGTATGTACAGACCTGTCACCGCTGGCTTGATTCTTAAAAATATTGAATTCAAATGCTTTCTCTAACCAATCGAAGTCTTGGGCATGTCTTGATACTAGGAGTATATCTATGTGGGATTCACGGAGACCTATTCACTCTCACAATAACTGCTAAGCTTGAAGTTGATTATGTTACATGTTTAAGTGGACAAACAATACCGATAATCGTCTTGTTACTGATTGTCTCTTTGGCTAGTTAACTGTGCGTGCTAAATTTACATTTGGACAACTATACTAATAATCGAATTAAAATTTGATATTGTCTTGCGAATCTGTCTTTCTAATATGATTCCTAATTAGACACCATCTAACTCGTCACCAAAAAAAAAAAAAAAAAAAGTAAAAGTTACTTTTTTCTTTACCTTTAGATTTTAATTAATTTTTTTTATTTATTTTATTATTTATTTTCAGTTTTATTTTAAAATTTAAATTATTAAATTTTAAAGTTTAAATTTTGTCACAAGTTACTGTTTGATTTTGAATTTTAGCGATATTGCATGCGATATTGTTATATCGCTCAAATAGTTTTTTTTTAATTTTGGCGATATTGCTTGCGATATTGTTAATATCGCTCAATTGTATACTTGTATATATACAAACGTTTGTTACAGTATTCAATACATTTTCAAAATCATATCAGCGATATTACAGGCGATATTGTACAGTGATTTTTGCGATATTGCCATTTTCTTTTATTTCCCTCTCGTTTTCGCTCCTCATTGAAATCAAACCACATCACTGTGTTCGTCTACATTTATTTCATCGATTGGTATGTTTCTATTGCTTTATACTTTAGTTTTTATGCCGCATTGTTGAAAGTATTGTTTGGTTTTTGTGCAAAAGTAGTTTTCTGTGATTTACCCTATAAAAAGCCATTCAAAACTAGTGTACAATAGTTCTGTGTATTGCCCATTGCCTTGTGTGTCGAGTATTAAGTTTTAGATCATGTTTTTATACGTTTTTTCGACCATAGGGTTCTGTGCTTATGTTTAGCGATATTGTGGGGCGATATTGTGATGGCAAGGGGGTTCCTATTCCTCCAGATACAACGTTGTTTGGTCATATTCTTGACCCAAACTACCAGCCACCAGCAAACGACGGATATCTAGATCCGGTCGTTCGGCAGCCAGAACTAGAAGAGGATAATCTTGCTGATGTTCCCGTACAAGCTACGGAAGATCCTTTACAGGATATTTATATGAGTGTTACTTCGCAGGGTGCCTTGCACACTTTGCATGTTCATCATGACACTTCTAAGGGTCAACTGACTATGAGTCTTCTGAGCCAGCTGGTGGTGCTACTGAAAGTGACTCTGAAGGTTCGGTCCCGCATCCACAAGAGATTGAGTATCTTAGGCGGATCAATCCTTAGAGATATTTGAGGATTCAGAGGAGGATTGCTGCAGGTAAGCAGTATGTTCCGCAAAAAGACAAACGGATTAGGGATGCTGGAGATGATGAGTATGTGCCTCCTCCACCGAAGAAGTCCAAGGTTGCTCGTGAGGTTTCTACGTCTTCCAGGCGTCAGGATGCACCGCAGGTTGATATTCCTGTTCAACCTCATCCATCTGTTATACAAGAGTTGATCAAGAGGATGGATGTGATGCAACACACATTGGACTCTCAAGCTGCTGTGATCGAAGTTCAAACTACTAGAGTTGCAGTTGTGGAAAAGGAAAACGAGGAGCTTAGGTCTAGGGTTATGATCTTGGAGTCCCAGTTGGTCATTTCGGGGGAGATAGGAAGTAGTGAAAGACCAAATGTAACTCCCCCTGAAACCGAAAATGTAAATATTGAAGCTAGTAATGAAACTGTTCGTTTGGACTATTTCTCGTTTGAAGATATACCTGGTCAGCCAAGACCGTTGGCGGTTGACTATTCTTGTGCCAATTTGACATATCTAGCAAGAATGGTTAACCAGTCTGATAATGTGAGAGAAGATACACCGGAAGTAAACTCTGATGTAGAAGTTGAAGATGAAGAATTTGAAAATGATGAATTTTATCATGATGCTCCGATAATCGAGTCGGACTCATCTGAGGATGAAGATGAACCAGAACCTACCACTGTTTCTTCCTCTTCACATCATGCAACACCTAAAGATTCAACTGAACCTGAAGCTGAAATACCCAAATCTCCTAAGGTTCCAAAAACCGCAGAAGAAAGGGCAGCTCGTCTGGCATCATGGTGGCCTCATGGTAGAGAGAAAATTGTGCCTGTTACCTGTAAATCATACAGGGTTGGGGGAGATTATACTGGATTGATCAAGAGCTGGAAAGCATATAAAGCTAAGTTTATGATCAAGAGGACAGATGGGCTTCAATATTTCAAGCGTTCGTTCAACAAACTGAGTACGTTGCCTAAATGTGAAATTAATAGGCTTGCTCAGTTACAACTGATAAATCCGTTTCAAGATAATAATGCAGATTACATTCAAAGAACTTTGCGCAAGGAAGTACAGACAAAAAGATACAGTTTTATTAAACCAACACTGGGAAAAAGATACAAGTTCAAGAAGAAGTTGGATCCAGTAACCAAGCAGCCAATCTACAAAATACATTATCCACCAGCTGATTGCTTGAAGAAGATTCCTCTGGAAATTGTTCCTCTGGATTTTCTAAAAAGATTTCACTACTGGGAGTTTGACAGTCAGACTGGAGAAGCTGTGTTGGTATTTGTGCCTGGGCATGTAGAACCTAAGAAGACTTCTCTTTATGGGTTAAAAAAAGCACAGTATAGGATATTTGATCCTATGAGTTTGATCAATCTATCAAATGAAGATATGAGGAAATTGTTTGATAATCGTATAAGATATTATAGGGGAAATCCGATAAATGAAAAGCTTGCTCAACAATTTCAAAGAATTATGGATATTTGTGTAACCCATGGAATCCATGCGGGTGGTAAGTTTCCTGCTGTATGGGTTTAATCGACGATTTGACTGAAGATTATTTTTGAAGACCAAGCTGAAGACACGGGGGAGTTTGTTGGTACATTAGTGTGTCTGTCACTTGGTCTAGGTTTTGAGTTGTAAATTGTTTAGTGAAGTTCCTTTATGTAACCTGCGATATCATTAATATCGCATGTGCGATATTAGTCATATCGCCTAGGCGATATCATCAATATCGCCTGGCTGATTAGGTAAGAGTATAAATACCTAATCAGGGTTTTAGTTTGAAGACTTTTTGCCAATCCGAATTCCAGAGAACTTTTGGGTGTGTTTCTCCTATTGTGGTCTGTATTGTATTCAATCTTTGATTATTATTCATAATACAATATTGCTTGTGTTTGTGATTAAACGTACTTGTGTTTAGCTTTTGATTTCCGCTCACTAGCTATTGAATATTGATTTGCTTAAGATCTGTCACTTAGCGGTCCTACAAAAACGTTTCTAAGCCCTTAAGCTCTGATACCAATTGTAAGGTCGCTAGATCTTGGTTCGATAACGGATTATCTTTTAGGTATTAAGGTGCGGAATCCCTCAATACTTAAGGTTTTAGGCTTATATAATTTTACTATCAATTAAAGGGCTTCGTTTTGATATTAACTAGTGTTAAACAATCAAAACCGAGCCTATTTAATAATAATAGCTTTTATATCAACACGAAATACGAGGAGAATAATTTAATATATTTGTTGTGTATAATAATGGCACAGATACCAAGAAGTCTATATCCATTTGAGCAGCATTTTAAATATATATATCTGGTTCAACTCGCAGGCCATGGGCTTTGCGAGTTGACTCAACTCGCAGCCCATGGGCCTGCGAGTCCAGATGGGCTGCGAACCAATTTCTCAACTCGCCAAGCAAAGCTGCGAGTCCAGATGGTCTGCGAGCCCAGATCTCAATTCGCAAGGCTGCGAATCCAGATCATCTGAGAGGTGAGATCTCAACTCGCAGGTCAAACCTGCGAGTTGACTTCTCATTTCGCGAATTTGACTTTAACTTGAATTCGATATTTGGCTAATAACATTTAACAAATAATAATAACAAGTTAATATCATATATTTACGAATCTAAACCGATTATACAAATTTGACTATAAATACACTAGTCCTATTACAAGTTAGATCTGTTGTCACAATAACATGTCCCAACACAAGCCGGCATCAATATAGGTATTTAAACATCTCTCCGAAATAAGGAAAATATGATATATACATATATGTACGACTTTTGTGTATCTTTTTCATTGATTTAAGTATTAGCACACTTGTTATAGATTTACATCATTTCCAAGTTAAACATAACCGTTTAGGACTTATATGCAGCAACGGTCTTACATGCCCCAGTTATGAATTGTGCCCTTAAATCAATGATCCTATTTGGTCTCATTAGACTCTTTTGGCTTATTTCTTTGAAACAATTAGTATTTTTGAATTTATCAAATTATAATCTAAGGATAAAGGTGTATGTATAACAAGAGTATAACTCACTTTTGCTTTTGAAAATATGTTCGTAATTACCTTAAAAATGAAATCCAAGTATATATTATATAAAGATGAAAACTTATATTTTATAAAGTTATTTAAGTGTACTTATCATATCAAAAATTTCTTCATACTTTCCTGATGTACTATCATTTCCCATATTTTTACACAAAATCTCCCCTTTTTTCGTTTTTCCAACTTTTTTTAATTTTTTTTTAACTTCCTAGTTACTCATCGAAATCAGACATATTAAGTATGGAGACAAGTTCATCAAATCAAGCTTTAGAAAATGATTTAGTGAAAAGATCAGCTTTCTGTTTTAAAGTGTCCACATGATCTAGGGTTATCAGCCGCTTTTCGAAACATTCCCGTATAAAATGATATCGAATTTCGATATGTTTGGTTTTGGAATGTTGTACGGGATTTCGAGTAATTGAGATAGCGGCTGTGTTGTCAATATGGACTGGAGTTGAAGTCAAAATTAAACCATAGTCGCGCAGTTGATGCTGAATCCATAGGATTTGTGAGCAACAACTTGACGCAGCAATGTATTATGCCTCAGCTGAGGACGTGGAAATAGTCGTCTGTTTCTTACATTGCCAACTAACTAATCGGTTTCCTAAAAATTGACATCCACCCGTTGTGGATTTCTTGTCCATATTGCAACCCCCATAAACAGAATCAGAATATGCAGTTAAAGTAAAATTATCATCTTTAGGGTACCAAAGTCCAAGTTTTGGTTTACCCTTAAGATAACATAAAATACGTTTTACCGCTTTCATGTGAGAAACCTTTGGAGATGCCTGATATCTTGAACAAATGGCAACGGCGAACATAATGTCTGGTCGAGAAGCTGTCAGAACATCAAAAATCTGATCATAGAGCGATACTCCTTTTGATAAACATCTTCTTCGTCTAATGAAGGTCCAAGTTTGTGGTTGATTTCAATAGGCGTATCAGCACTCTTACAATCAATAATCTTAAATCGGCTTAAGATGTCATTGACATATTTAGTCTAGTGAATAAAGAGTCATTTGGTAGTTTGTTGAACTTGTAGGCCTAAGAAAAAGGATAACTCGCCTATCGAGCTCATCTCAAACTTGGATTTCATGATCTTCTCAAAGTCCTTACACATTATTTCATTTGTAGAACCAAAAATAATATCGTCGATGTATATTTGAACAAGCAACAGATCATCTTGAAAATGTTTGACGAAGAGAGTGTTGTCAATTTGACCACGAGTAAAACCATTTTGCAACAGATATTGTGATAAGGTTTCATACCATGCTCTTAGGGCTTGATGAAGTCCGTATAAAGCTTTGTCTAGCTTATATACATGATCCGGATAATGTGGATCTTCAAAGCCTGACGGTTGTCGGACATACACTTCCTCGTGAACTTTTCCATACAGAAACGCGCTTTTCACATCCAGTTGAAAAACTTTAAATTGCTTGAAAGCCGCATAGGCTAAAAACAATCTAATAGATTCAAGTCGAGCAACTGGTGCAAAGACCTCATCGTAGTCTAAGCCCTCAACTTGAGTGAAACCTTGAACTACTAAAGGTGCTTTATTGCGTACTACAACTCCGCGATCATCCTTCTTGTTACGAAATACCCACCTCGTTCCAATTGAATGTTCAGATTTAGGTAATGGAACAAGTGTCCAAACGTCAAGTTTCACGAACTGTTGTAGCTCTTCTTGCATAGCAGAAACCCATGAAGAGTCTTGCAAAGCTTCTTGTACTTTCTTAGGCTCCATTTGAGACAGGAAACAAGATTCCGTCCGAGCCATTTGAGCTATTAAACAATTATCATTTCGTTGAAGTTGATTCCGAGTACACACACCAGCAGACGGATCACCCAAAATATGTTCAGTGGGATGATGCGTATGAATTCTCAGAATTCGAATAGGATCAGGAATGAGTGTGGAATCCAAATTTGTCAGATTTGGATCAACATTCTCTTGAGCAACACAAGGATCTTCATTATCGAAGACTGGCAGATGAACATCTTCGGTAATATCATCATGTCTCTAAACAAACACATTGTAATCCCAGCATACGCTTTTCTTTCTTTCTCATAATCTTTCTTCTCTTCTAGAGTCATTAGATCAACTGTTTTATTGTAGTTACCCCCCCCCCTTGCAGTTCCATCAACTGGTGGTGGAACATACTTTTTCGTCAAGTACATTAATAACTCTGGGTCATTAAATGCGACATAGTTTTCGAACCGATATCGCCAGTTAGCGTAGTCACTTGGTCCAATGAATCGAGGAGGTTTATTCGGAGTTCCGATTTCATTGTCAAATTTAAGCATTGACGCCATGTTATAAGACATCTTTTTTTTTTCTTTTTGAAAGATTTTTAATTCAAAATTTATCCAAACTGTCGCAAATGTGATTAATGCGACAGAAAGCTTTTTGTCGCAATGGACAAAACTTTGATTCTGCGACAACTAAAATTTTGTCGCTCTTCGAAAACACTTTTAATTTTGCGACAATTATAATTCTGTCGCACAGATTGTCTCAAAAGATGTTACTGCGACAGTTTCAATTTTGTCGCACAGTGACTGTCGCAAGTCTTGAGTTTGTCTCTGGTCGTGAACTGCAGTTTTTTTCAATCTTTGATCAAAAAACACTTTATTTCTTTTTATTTATTATATGAAAAGTTTTTTGTGACAACAAAAACTGATTGCGACATTCAGTTTTATCTCAGGTTCAAAGTTTTCCAGTTTCAATATCAAACTTAATATGAAATTTAACAAACTTGATATTTCACGATTCAATCAAAATTCACCGAATTAATCTTCTTCTATAATCGAGCTACTCTGTGTACTGATTTCGACGAATGGATTTGTAATACCTCAAAAAATCAATATCCGTACACCTCCGTAACCTTCAACTTCGGTTTATCAAACTCTAAACTCAATTCAACAATCTATCCGTTCTAAACTTCAATTAAACACTTAAGATAGCTTCAGCAATTCACACCTTCGATCAGATTACCAAAAATAACTCCGAATCAATTTAACCGTAGTAAACTCCGGAGTTTTTTACAAATCATCACGTAATTGATTTGTATAACCTCTATTAAGCTCTTATACTAATTGTAGGTACCAATACTCTGTGATCAATAATACAATCTCAATACGTATCGTGCGGAATCCATATACATATCGAATCAATTGAACGTACGTGAATGAAGTGAAACAATCATAAATAACTTGTTTTTCTATTAATCCGAATGAGTTAATTGATTACACAACGTAGCATGAATTCTCTGAGATTACAAATACATCCGTACTTCAAAAACTCAACTAACACAATGACCTGTTGTTTCTATTTATAGACAAACGAATATGCGACAGTTTCATATCTGCGACAATCATGATTGTCGCAACATGCGACAGACATATGACTGTCGCAGTATGTGAGTTGTCGCAACATGCGACAAACTCAAGACTATCGCATAATCTTACAAAAACTATTCTAAGTCTTTTCAACCAAGATGTTTGACACTTTGCACCAACACTATCTATTTTCGAATAGATTTACGTTATTTATGAAAATTGATCACCTGCGTTCGTGAATGTCGGTCTCTACCGATTGTTTGTGTAATTCTCAATGATTACGAATACATCATGCATTAAAATAGTGTGCATCTCAATATGCAAGTGTGGGCTTTGTGCTAGACTTAATTTTGATGAAAATGAATTTACATTGATTAAATAGGAAATTAACTTAATATACACGTAAGATGTTGTACGAAATTTACCGTAATTTGAGAGTTATCACATGGATCGATAAATAAAAGAAGGAAAATGATAAATATCCTTAAACAAATCAACCTAACGATAGATCTAATAAAAAGATTGGCCACATGAAAAATGTATTAAATATGATAAGGAAAGAGAAAGTATAAATGACATATGTTAAAAGAGATACATTAGACCTATTTTTAGGTTGAAATTTTATGTCTAAATATATCATAACTTATAAAAGAATAACCATTATACTTTGTCTTAGTTTCATGAAAATGCGTTACAGTTTGGTTAAAAATTGAACACGTTGGGCTAGGTACTTGACTTTAGACTGCGAGCAAAACAAAACGTTACGTAATATCTCAAAAATTTACAATACTTCACTAAGAAGAATATGTTTTTCCATGTGAATAGTGGGTGGAAATGGTGAAAAGTGTGAATTCTATAGACTATTCATTAAATGATGTCAGATTCGATTTGATTCTTGTCTAATTTCTTATGATACTTCAGAATTTTTCCGACACTTTCCTTTGGGCCCGATTCAATTCGATTAGAAAATATTAAGTGAGGTGTTGGTATTTGGAATATGGTGTAGTTTTTTAGTTTTGTTAGTCATTATGCTTAATTCAAAAAAATTGTTGGTTTCTATTAGATTTGATGGCGAATTTGTATGTTTAAAAATTATACTTCTGCCGTCAAATGTCTAACGAGTCACGTGAGAGTAGTGATCGAGTCCACCGAGTCAAGATAGTGTATATTGCTAACACTTTAAGTTAGCAATTAGCAATTAGCATTAGCAATAGCAATGAAAAGAGGGTAAATTTTTTAATTTGTAAAACAATTAGAATTTTAGACTTTGAACAAAAACAAGGCAAAATTCTTCTGTCTTCTCTTCCCGTTTGTATCATCGCCAAATGTCACTTCGTGTCGCCGCCGTCGAAGCCTTCAAATCCTCTGCTCTTATTTCATGGAGATCCGTACGCCGTCATTCTCTCTCACTTTCTGTATATATATATATAGACACACACACACAGGCTGTATACTTACTGTACTTGATTAGTGCAGACCGGTAAGCAGCAGCAGACGATCGCTAATTACATCGAAAAAACAGGAACGACACTTCATTCCGGCAACAAATCAACCGTTAGAATCTGGCCTGAGTTCGCCGGAACAGGAAGGTACTTCGATTTCCGTTCAATTTTAATTCCAGCGTCAATTGATTTTGCTCAACAATCGCCGCTCTGTACAACTCTTCGTAAAGACGGATACAGTGTTGGAACCGTTGAGCATTTGCTCTCAGCTTTAGAAGGCACAGGTGTTGATAATTGCCGAATAGAAATCGTTACATCTGATAATAATGACACGTCAGCTGAGGTATCAACATTAACCAAAATATAGATATTTAAATATGGTTAAATACAAAGGAATGTATTCAATTTTACCATTTTATGCTAGTGTATGTATACAACTTAAAAAAAATTCTATTGCATGCATCACATTTTCTCAAAATTTACTATTATATGTATCTCACCTCGTGTAAAGATATAAACCGATGAGGTGACACCAGTTATGATAACAATGTAATGACATGGAAGATGACCTGGCATTTTATATGGTTGCCAGTTGCCACATCGTGGTTTGCCAGATACATACAATAGCAAGTTTTGTGAACTTTAATAAATACAACAGAATTTTTTTTGGCTAGAAACATACAATAACATGAATGATTGAATTGGATACATCTGGTGTAATTTTCCCAGTTTAAAATGTATTATAATTGGAGTTTTATTAATTCTCTTGTTATTAAATGATACAGGTTCCGATTTTTGATGGATCAGCAAGTGAATGGGTCGAAGCTATCAAGCAAGTTGGAGTGACAGATGCTTTGGATTCTAATGGTATACCTTGTGATAAATTAGCACCTTATCTTACTCAGCCTGTTCATGTGTCAAAAGGAGATTCAGTTATAGCTGCATTTCCTTCTAAGGAAACTATTATCAGTTATGGAATCAGTTTTCCACAGGTAACCCTTTTGTTTACAAATGCCTTCATGTAGGATTTGGATGATAGCTTTGTATGTTACATAGATAAATACATATAAACGCAGACTTCTATATATGAGATACACCCCAGGAATGACGTTTTTTGGGAACAAAGAAAAGATAAAACAATAGATTTATAATTTTGAATATGCTGTAGCGGACTGTTAGAGTTACCTCCAAGGGTGTGTTTGGTTACAATTTTTTTTTTCCCTTTATAGAGAATGGAAGTGTTTTGTGTCTCTAGATTACAACTTAAAGTTTACAAAATGTGTATAGACCCATCAATTAGTTTACAAAATATAAGTAGTTTTCTATCTCAACAAAGGAAAACAGTTGAAAACTATAAAATGGAGTTTTCAAAAGGGTAGTTATAAATTAGAAAACTAGGTGCTCTATTTAAGATACTCAAATTTATATTTGTACACTAGGTCAAAAGAGGTGAGATTACTACTGCAGCTAACTTTCTAAAAGCTTTTTTCTAATGTGGGGCATGTATGTCAATGGTTATAAACAAATAAGCTAGATATTTGGAGCTTATGAAATCCCCCTCTGATTAAGCACATAAGTTCAAGCTAAAAAGCTTATCTAAACACTAAAACTAGAGCTTAGTATGTTTAAATAAGCTAATAACCTATAAAATAAGCTCATTCAAACACCCACTTATATACTTGTACAGGTACCGTCTTTAAGCCTCCAGTGGGTTTCTTCTGTCCCCTTTTGTTCCGAATTCTATTCTAAGCAAATTGCTCCTTCAAGAACCTTCTGCATTTACGAAGAGGTATGATGTTGATAATCTTTATTAAGACTTTTACATTGCTGTTATCTGAATTGTAACATCTTAAGACCCTGCCAGTTGTGTACTTGACATTAAAGTTTCAATATCATCATGGTGAGAACTGCCAAATTGACTGTACTCTAGAGCTCTAAAATCAACCTTTTAAAATCAGAAAAAAGTATTCAAAAAAGATCCATGGTCATAAGCCTAATCTAATGCGGGATTGTAATATGAACTTGGCCTGAATTCGAGAACAGGGGATCTCCTAAAAACCGATGAGATCTTATTTCATTAATTTCATAAATTAAAACAATCAATGGAGCACCATATTTATAGTGTCCTGCTAAGAAACAATCCTAAAAAGACTCAAATACGTAAGTTGCCTAATACTCAAATAAAGACTTATCCTAATTCAAATAATTAAATAAACCCAGCTGGCAAAGATTTATTCTAATTCAAATAATTAAATAAACCCAGATGGCCTTATCCCTCCATCCAACCTACCGGTGCCTCTGATAAACTCTCCCGAACCTCTGGGGCGTATCATTACTCCCCCCCCAAAACACGCACCTTGTCCTCAAGGTGGAAATCAGGAAACTGACAGTTTATTGTCTCGAAAGGTTCCCACATAGACTCATACTCGGGTAGATTTTTCCACCGGATCAGGACTTCTTGACCCGTAAGCCCCTCACAGACGCCCTCCACAAGCTTGGGCTGCAACAAGACCTCCATGTCCTCTGTTAAAGTAGCTGGTAGTGTGGGAGTAGCAAGCCGGTTGCCTATAGCTTTCCACAACTGTGATACGTGAAAAACAGGATGAATTGTGGCTGTCTCTGGTAACTGTAAGCGATATGCAACCTTTTCAATCCGCTCCAAACTGGAAATGGGCCGAAAATTGAGGAGCCAACTTTTCGTTACGATGACGTGCAACCGAATGTTGCCAATAAGGTTTCAATTTAAGATACACTTGATCACCAACAGTAAATTGACATCTCTCCGATGCCGATCAACCTTACTTTTCATTAAATGTTGCGCCTTGAACAAGTGGCCCCGTAACTCCTAGAGGACTCGATCCCGTTCCTCCAAATATCGGTCAACATCGCTAACCGGTGTTCTTAAGCTTCCATAATATAGCAAATGGGGTGGATCACAGCCGTACAATTTGCGAAATGTGATAGTATTGGTGGAGGTATGAAATGAAGTATTGTACCAATACTCTGCCCATGATAGCGACTTAACCCACTTAGTTGGCGAATCGGACACGAAACAACGCAGATACGTTTCAAGACAACGGTTCACTACCTCCGTTTGCCCCTCTGTTTGCGGGTGATAAGCTGTACTAAGCTTCAGGGTAGTACCTTGCAAGCGAAACAGCTCTTTCTAAAAATTGCTCAAACAGACCTTATCCCGATTAGACACTATTGATTCCGGTACCCTGTGCAAACAAACCACTCCTTAAGAAAATTGAGGCTACAGTGGTTGCGGTGAAAGGATGTTTTAAGGGCACGAAGTGGACATATTTGCTGAGATGCTCGACTACCACGAAAATTATTGTAAATCCCTCCGATCTGGGTAACCCGTCAATAAAATCCATGGTCACCTCAGACCAGACTGAGGTGGGCAACTCTAGTGGTTGCAAAAGGCCTCCTGGGGCGATAGTCGAATACTTTTCGTCTTTGACAAATGTCACATTCCACCACCATCGTTGCAACCTCGCTCTTCATGCCAAATCATTACATCTCCCTGGCCATAAGTTGGTATGTTTTATGAGAACCCGAGTGAGCACCTACTGCACTATCGTTAAATTCTTTAAGTAATCGCGGAATCCCCGCAGATCCCCGCGGTAACAACAAACGCTTCTTAAAAAGCACTTGGTTTTGTAGTAACTCATATCCAGACGGTATTTCTCGTCCTCCCAAGATTCGTGTTTTAAGAGCTTGGATTTCTGGATCCACCTCTAGAGCAGCCCATAACTCGGCGCAATTAAACCGAGAAGATGTGACCAATGCATTCAGTGTTGGGTTGGTGCTCTTTCGTGACAAAGCATCGGCGACGCTATTTTCCTTGCCCGGTCGATATTGAATTTCAAAATCATACCCCAACAATTTCGACAACCATCTTTGATGATCTTCAGTGACAGTTTTCGTTGTTCCAACAGGTTTTTCAAACTCCGCTTATCGGTCCACACCACAAATTTTCGCCCCAACAAATACGGATGCCATTTTTGGATTCCATTACGATTGCCATTAATTCTCATTCATATACAGACTTAAGTCTAGCCTGGCTGCCTAGAACATGACTGAAGTAGGCAACGGGTCAATTTGCATTAAAACTGCTCCTAATCCATACCCTGACACGTTGGTCTCTACTTCAAACACTTTGTTAAAATCCGGAAGAGCAAGAACAGGTACTCTTGTCATTGCATCTTGTAACTGTCGAAAAGCTATCGTGGCTGCTTCAGTCCAATTAAAACTATCTTTTTCTTCAGTTGTTCCGTCAAGGGCCAATCAATTTTTCCGTAGCCTTTTACGAATTTTTGATAATAACCTGCGAGTCCTAAAAACCCGTGAAGTTCGCGCAAGGTCTTAGGAATGGCCCACTCGACCATAGCTGCGATTTTAGCCGGATCTGCAGCCACGCCAGCTTCTGAAACTAGATGAACTTGGACTGAATTCGAGAATAGAGGATCTCCTAAAAACCGATGCGGTCTTATTTCATTAATTTCATAAAGAAAATATTCAATGGAGCACCATATTTATAATGTCCTGCTAAGAAACAATCCTAAAAAGACTCAAATACGTAAGTTGCCTAATACTCAAATAAAGACTTATCCTAATTCAAATAATTAAATAAACCCAGATGGCCTTATCCCTCCATCCAACCTATCAGCGCCTCGGATAAACTCTCCCGAACCTCTGGGGCGTATCAGATTGTAACAAATTTAAATGTAGTTTTAGTGCAAAGTGAAACTTTACAAAGTTATAGTACATTGTAAGTCATGGTGTACAAAAGAATAGGTGGATCTTGTTTGACTCATTTGTCACTTTATTTAGATTCATGTTTGCCATTGTTGAGTTTAAATGGAAATTTGTATTGCAGGTTGAGAAAATGCGTAGTGCAGGACTCATAAAGGGTGGTTCTGCAGAGAATGCTGTTGTTTTCAGGTAAGACCCTTTGCCAGGCAGTTGTTTTTGATTTTCAGTTTTCCCTTCTAGGTCAAATTGTTTAGTTGTAACCATTAAGTGTTAAAGGTATAAAACTAAAAAATGCCTCATATATTATATGGTGAAGTGTTTGAAATGTATTTAACTTGAATTCAAAATCTATCATATGTACCAAGCTTAGAATGTTTCTATTGTGTGTACACAACTTTCAAATGTTGTTTGACTTATTGTATGCATTTGAAGGTACTTTTGATGGCGTGTCATATTTATAAGGTGCCATGTGGCATTAATACAAGTTGGCACATTAGCAATAGTACTACCCAATACATTCAATAGCAATAATTGAAACTTCAATACACACAATAGAAGCATTCTAAGTTGGATACATACAATAGACTTTGAACTAAAGTTGAATACATTACGAACACTTACCATGTTCTATAGCTACAAAACCAGGTAGTTTCTTTTGCTAATATGCATAGTTTAACCATGAAGTATAAGATATTGAAGTTTGTTTTGACGTTGTGCTATCTGCATGTTCTGTTTCAGTACCAGTAAAGGTTTGCTGAATCCACCTTTGCGTTCACCTGAGGAACCATGCAGGCACAAAATATTAGATCTGATTGGGGATGTTTCTCTCTTTGCTCACAATGGTAGTCAAGGGCTCCCAATTGCAAATGTCATAGTCTATAAGGTCTGTCTCTCAAAGCCTTTTCTCCCACCATTCTCAAAGAAGAGATTCCTGTTTTGATTGTTCACGTTTGCAACATTTAACTTGACACATGATTCAAGAGGTTCTTGACACTTTTTAGTTTTTGTTGAGGTTGTGGGCAGGTAGCAAATCCTAGACAAACATTATTTCCAGGTGAAATCTATAGGTGAGGATCAACTTAAAAATGGGTCAATTTGGATCAATGGGCCAGTTAAAATTATTTAGCTGATATGGAAATAGTTCTAATGGGTTTTAAGTCACCAATGTACATATCTAGTGTATACAACCTCTTTAATCTCTTTACTGAAAGATCTACTATGTTGTAACTTTATTTATTGCATCAATTATGTATAGAAAACTCAATACTTGGACACAAAGCTATTTGTGGGTCAACCTAACACATTGTTTTATCCATATTTGATGTTATGTTAAGAACCAAGTTTCGATCCCTAGGGTTAGAGCCGAAAGTCGCCTGTGTTCGAGAACAAGTAATCTCCCAAATAGCCAATGACTAATTCTTATTGCTTCTATGAAAACATAGAGACAATGCAGCACTATATTTATAGTGACCTGCTAATAAGGAAACCTAATACCTAGAAAAAGGAAATTATCTTTGCCTAACAAATAATTAGTTTTGCTTACAACAAATACTGATGATAATATTTTCTATCCTTATCCTTGCTGCCTTGCATGTCGCCTTTGGTAAACCTGACCATATCGACCAGGCTTATAATTACTCCCCGCCCAAACACGCACCTTGTCCTCAAGGTGGAAATCAGGATACTGATGGTTAATAAGGTCAAATGGGTCCCATGTAGCCTCGTACTCAGGAAGGTCTAGCCAGTGAATTAACCTCTTGTTCCCCAGTTCCTTCACATACGCCCTCCACCTGACCTGGTTGCAGTAAGACTTCCATATCCTCAGTGAATGTCGCAGGTAGCTGAGGAGCTGCCACCTGATTGGCAATAGCTGGGATACATCGAATACATCATGTATGCGAGCCGTTGATGGTAACCGCAGCTGGTACGCCACCTTGCCAATTTTGTCTAGTATTTTGAAACGTCCGAAATACCTTGGGACTAGTTTGTCATTCTGACGCCTTGCTACCGAGTGTTGGCGATAAGGTTTGAGCTTCAAAATCACCCAATCACCAATATCAAACTGAATCTCACGGCGCTGCAAATCAGCGCGACTCTTCATCAATTGTTGTGCGCGAAACAAGTAACCCTTCAACTCTTGCAAAACCTGATCTCTTTCCTCAAGGTATTGGTCAACCGATCCCACTACTGTCTTAGTGCGGACGTAGTACAACAAATGTGGCAGATCTCTGCCCTACAAAACCCTAAAGGACTTAGTTTTTTTGGCGGTATGAAACAAGGTGTTGTACTGGTACTCGGCCCAAGCCAACCACTTGCTCCACCGTTTGGGTATGTCCGTGATGAAACAATGGAGGTATGTCTTAACACAGCTGTTGACCACTTCCATTTGGCCATCTGTTTGGGAATGGTAGGCAGTACTCCACTTGAGTGTCGTTCCATGCAAACGAAACAATTCTGCCAGAACTGTGAAGAAAATATTATCTCGGTCTGACACAATCGACTTGAGCATACTATGCAACTGAACCTTCTCGAATGAAAACCGTTGCCACCGATAGAGCCGTATAAGGATGTTTTAACGGCACAAAATGGGCGTATTTACTTAGCACATCCACAAGCACAAAAATAATCGTGTAGCCATCGGATTTTGGTAAGCCGTCGATGAAATCCGTGGTGATTTCAGACCAAATTTGTGTTGGGAGTTCAAGGGGATGTAACAAGCTGCCTAGTGCCAATGTTGAATATTTGACGTTGACAGACGTCACATTCGGCCACCAGTTTTGCGGTATCCCCTTCATTCCAGACCACAAAAATAATTGTGTAGCCATCGGATTTTGGTAAGCCGTCGATGAAATCCATGGTAATTTCAGACCAAATTTGTGTTGGGAGTTCAAGGGGATGTAACAAGCTGCCTGGTGCCAATGTTGAATATTTGACGTTGACAGACGTCACATTCGGCCACCAGTTTTGCAGTATCCCCTTCATTCCAGACCATAAAACTTCGCGTGCCATGCGTTGATACGTTTTCCGAACCCCCGAGTGCCCACCGACGACCCCATCATGAAATTCGCGGAACAACACGAGATTCCCGATTAAGCACCAACCAGCCGTTGTACAATAATTTACCCAACTCCAACATGTAACCAGGTGGCACCGAACTTCCGTTAAGAAGCTTCTGTTTAAGAGCAGCAATTTCAGCCGCCGCTTCCAAATCTTTCCATAGCTCTTCCCAATCGATTTTGCATGCTGTTATTAGTACTTGAAGTTGTGTTGCTGGTTGTTTTCGTGAAAGAGCATCTTCATGGTTTGCGGTGGCGTAAGCCCGCTGACCAAGTTCAACGATACTTCTACCATGTCGAGGTGGGATGGTCCGTGCCTCTTCCTCCTCCCCGTCACATCCTTCCTCATCTATTATCAAAACTTGCAACGTTTTGCTAGGACAATGATGTCCGGGAGCAAACTTTCTGTCACATTGGGAACCTATTCCTTTTGCTCGTTTTTCTGCTAATTCCGCCTTGGTTAACCGTTTAAACTGCCTTCCGCTACCGCCGGGATTGGGTTTTTTGCCGCCCAAGTTTGTAGTCGCGGGCGTTGATGGTGTGTAACTCGACCTCATTGGACCAAAGCCCCCACCTCGAGATGGGTATGGGCGGATACTTGGCTTGGTGCCTCCCACACTCGTGTTTTCATCCATCTTCACAGCAATCCTCATGGCCCGCACGAGGGTTTCTGGTTCCATAACTCTTATCGCTAAACGGAGTTCCGGCTTCAACCCCTTAATGGAAGTGCTCTCCAAAACTTTCTCGGCTAGGTCAAGAAGTTGGCCGGCCAAGCTTTCAAATTTGCTCACATACTCGCAAACCGATCCTTCTTGTTGAATATTCAGGAACTGTTCATAAACACTTCCTTCTTGTGAGGCTTGAAAATGATCCAACAGTTTCCGTTTAAACCCTTCCATGAATGAGACGGAGTCCTAGCTTCATTCCAGCGATACCAGGACAATGCCACCCCCTCCATGCAAATTGAAGTGACTCTTAATTGATCCTTCTTTCCGATCCCCTGAATTTCAAAATACCGCTCAACCCGGTAAATCCAACCATGCGCGTCCTCACCCTCGAAAACCGACATCTTCAGTTTCCGACAGTCACGCTAGGGATCTCACCGTTTTCCTTTGTTAGCGCTCTTCTTAGAACCCTCGGAGTATTTTATCATCCGAGACTGATCGGGACCCAATCTTCGATCCCTTCTCCTTCTTCTTTGGTTCCCTCTTTCTGACTACCAGAGCTAAGTCGGAAATCACCTTCATCATCTCCTGAAACTGCATCGCGATTTCAATGCGGTTAGCCTCTGCTTCTTCTCGTATCTAAGAACCAAAATTCGATCCGTAGGGTTAGAGCCTAAAGTCGCCTGTGTACGAGAACAGGTAATCTCTAAATAGCCAATGTCTAATTCTTATTGCTTCTATGAAGACAAAGAGACAATGCAGCACTATATTTATAGTGACCTGCTAATAAGGAAACCTAACACCTAGAAAAAGGAAATTATTTTTGCCTAACAAATAATCATTTTTGCTTAAAATAAATACCGATGATAAATTTTCTATCCTTATCCTTTCTGCCTTGCATGTCGCCTTTGGTAAACGTGACCATATTGTCCAGGCTTATCATGTTACCCGTTTTGATTGATTATCCAACCTGCCCGAGCCACCCATTCTACCACCTCTAGTGAAATTTTATCTCACAAACAACCCTATACTTGAAGAATTCTTGTTCCATTACTGACTCCTTGTACCTAATGAATCCTAAAATTTGTATGATACAGGGAGGACATGCTCTGCATGCTGAATTTGTTCGCCAACTGTCCGGAATTTCTTGAACAGCAGTGAGACAAGAGCCTCATCCTTATTCTGTTTATTATATGTATGTATTCAAATGTATTCTAGGTCACCGTTTTCAAGTGAGTATGTAAAATAGGATTATGCATATACACAACTGTAGCATAACTAGAAGTGCGGCTGTATATCCATGGAGTACAATTCGAACGCATCCTTTTATAAGGTCACAAAAGATCACCTCCCCCTGTTTTTGCTTAAACTTTTTAGATCCACACATGACTGCAAATGTATATTGAAAATTTTCACTTTCATCTTAAATCATGATTAGAGGAGTCATATATGCATTGTAGAAAATATGGTAATTGCTATTTGCTATAGTGATTTCACATTATTTTATACTTTATATGGTGAAATGATTTAAAAATGAGGATTTACTTTTGACATTTTTGTTGGTTATGCACTTCTTGAGCAAATAAACAAAATCCATTTCGGTTTTGTTGTCATTGGAAACTTTTCATTCGAGTCTGCATTCTGTAAAGCTAATACTCCGTATTATGAGTATGTTATGATAAATAATCAGATACTTAATACTTTAATGTGCAGATATTCTAATCCATTTATTATTTTTATTATTGGCAATGTCAAGATGGTTATACCCTTGTGTTTTACTGTAATAAGCATTCATCTTATTCTAATTTTATTATTATTAGATAGATAGATAGATTAAAGTATGTTTGAGTTATTTGTTGGAAAGTAGGTCACCTTGATTGGTTGTCTAATGGGTAAGACTTGAAACTAAATCATGGGTCTTCGATTTGAAGCTCATAAATGTTTATCTACTTTATGTCTATTTATTGGAAAAGTTGAAAGCTTATAAACCAAGTATTTTAGCAACAAATGTTCTAAATGAATCTGATGAATTGTTCAAAAGGCAAGAGGTCACAGATGAAAAGCGGCTAGGATGAGTTATCAGAGTTGACCAATAAATTGGTAGGTGGAATTTAGTTAGTTATCTCATGTGAAATTTTGTCCAAGATGTAAATGGAACTGAAGCATGGGTTTGACTTTATTATCTCAAAATGTTATTGGTCTTATTAGCTTTGGCCTTTTGGGTGAATGGTATGAAAGAGTAACGTAATCGCGTTTTCATCAATTACGTTTTTATCGGAGGTGAGTAACGAATAGATTATAAGATCAAGACATATATTGTACTTAATATAATTGTAATCACGTTTTTATCGATCACGTTTTTATAGGAGGTGAGTTTTTATCGATCACGTTTTTATCACAGCTAAGTAACGAATAGATTATAATATTAAGACATATATTGTACTTGATAAAATTGTGCTGACGTAGGAAATATCATTTATTTGACCGGATAAATAATGAAGTTGCTTACGTGTCAATGAAAACTAACTTTATTGAAGTGGCCAAGCTTTTACAAATACAATAGACATCTAGGTCAAGGAAATATAATTTATTTGACCGAATAAATAATGAAGTTACTTACGTGTCAATGAAAACTAATTTTATTAAAGTGACTAAGCTTTTACAAATACAATAGACATCTAAGTCAACGTCATCTAGGGTTGCAAAACGAGTTAAGCAACTCGAGCTTGAATTCGGTCGAGTCGAACTTTTATCAAGTTTGAGCCTGACTCGAGCTTAAAAATCAAGCTCAGAATATATATCGAGTTGAGCTTGAACTTTTAAGTTTGTTGTGCTCTAATCTCTTATTAATCTTAATGATGTGAAATTATTGTTGTGTCAATAAAATGTTCATTTTTTTCCTACTACTTTAACAAAGTAGTCATATATTATATTAGAAATGTTGTGCATGACCATAGTAATGTTTGAGTGCTATCGTTTTATAACTAGAGAACACATATTGATGTACGCATGCATAAATAAAATGGTTATTGTTTCAAAAAGTATTATATTTTACATTTTCTACTGTTGTATGTGACGTATTTCATATCTTTAATTGTATGTATAGAACCTGTGAATTTCGTAGATTGTATTTACATTTTCGTATTTTGGACCGATCAAAGCTTAAAAGATTGTGGACTCGATGAGCCTCAGTGATTTTAGACCCATAAGTTTGATCGGAAGTTATTGTAAGATAGTTGCGAAGATACTTGCTAATTGTTACGATTGACTAACAAAAGTGTTACCCGCGGCTATCACATGTGTTATCAAGGACTATCACATGTGTTACAAGTGATAGTCGGTACTAACACATGTGATAGTCGCTGGTAACACATGTGTTATTTGTTTATAACACATATGTTACCAATGTTCAAAACCGTCCAAAAAATGAAAAAAAAAATCGTCAAAAGTATGTCATGTGGGATCTCTAATTGAATAGAAAAAAACGTTGATTTTTATAGTGCAATTTTTATAATTTTTTGACTAACGGTTTTAGATATATTTAATTTTTAAGAATGTATGGGTTTTGTTATTTTGATCAAGATGGCCGGTTGAGATTTGTACTCCCATAATTTCAAAGAATTACATACTTGAATGAACTTTTGTCTTAAAGCCGATTTTGAAAAAGCGTATGACAGTTTGAGGTGGGAAGTATTATTAGATGTGATGAAGAGTATAGATTCGGTATGAAGTGGTGTGGATGGATAGAAGTATGTTTAAAGTCGGAATTAGTTTCGGTTCTAGTAAATGGATCACGTACATACGAGTTTATGATGGAAAGCGGAGTTAGATAAGGAAATCCATTGTCCCTGTTCTTATTCGTATTGGCACCGGAGGGTATAAAACAATGGCTAAATAGGCGGTTGAGAAAGGGTTGTATAAGGGGGTCTAAATGGGAAAGGATGAAGTGTTAGTGTCACATTTACAATATGCGGATGACACAATTTTCTTTGATTAGTGGGATAGGAGGAACACGTGTAATTTTATGAAGGTATTGAAATGTTTTGAAGATGTGTCGGGCTTAAAGGTGAATCTTAATAAAAGTTGTGTGTATGAGGTGGGGGTGATAGGAGATGAAGCAAGTAATATGGCAAAACGGTTAAATTGTAAAGTTGGGGAGTTCCCGTTTACGTATTTGGGATTACACATCGGGGTAAGTATGAGAAAGATTGGAGATTGGACACCGGTAATTGAGAAGTTCAAGACAAGATTATCGGAGTGGAAAACACGTTTGATGTCCTTTGGTGGCCATTTAACTTTGATAAAGTCCATACTTTGTAGCTTAGCACCGTACTATTTCTCGTTATTTCGTGCCCCGTCATGTACGATTGATATTGTTGAGCGTATGAGAAGAAATTTTTTTTAAGGGTAGAGGGGGTCGGGTGATATGTACTAGGTTAAATGAGATATTGTATTAGTCTCATATAGGGATGGGGGTTCAAATATTGGAAGTTTAAAAGGAAAAAGTTGGGCTTTGGTGGGAAAATGGTGGTTGAGATTTATAACGGAAAAATGATTCACTTTGGGTGATAATAATCAAAAGCACTTATGGGAGGGAGGATGGTTTTGGGAATCATACGGGTCTTGATAGGGGAGGGAAGGGTAATACTTGGGGTAATATTATTAAATTAAGATAATAGATGGATTAAAAAGGGTTGGGATTTCGGGAAGCATATGTAAAAAAAGGTAGGGGATGATGTTATATAAGGTTTTGGAGGATATGTGGGTGGGAATGCAAAATTGGAAGACCAATTTCCTAGATTATATAATTTAGAAACTAATAAGGAGGTATCAATTCAAGAGAGAGGTGGGTGGACAATACATGGGTGGCAAAGGAATTGAGGTGGATAAGAGAACTAGGGGGGGATTTTAATCTAATGTGTTAGTTTCTTTTACTCCAGGTCATAATTGTAGGGACAAATGGCGGTGGAATATGGAAGAAAATGGAGAATTCAAGACGAAATCTATAGTTGTGAAGATTGATGAAAAGCTGCTACATGGAGGCCTACAAGTCATGAAACGATGCAAAATAACTTACTTCCTCTAAAAGTGGTGTGTCTGTTTGGAGAACGAAAGGACGACTACCGGTTCGAGTTGAGCAAGATAAAAGAGGTATTGATTTACACTCGGTTAGATGTCCTATGTGTGATGATGATGTAGAATCTATTGAGCACTCATTAATATTTAGTAAGTATTCTATGGAATTATAGGAGAGGGTATATACATGGTGAGGATAGGGAAGTGTAGCTAATTTAAGTATAGCATAATGTTTTCATGGGAATGGGGGTAATGCGAGATCAAAAATAGGACACATGTTGTGGCAGGCTGTTACGTGAGTTTGTGGATAGTTGATATGGAAGAATAGGAATCAAAGGTATTTGTAAAGTAGAGGTGGATTACTGGAGTGTACTTGTATTATATAATAAGATGTAGGTTAGAAGTTATGAATGGGTAACCAAGAGGATGAAAAAAGGTAGTATAGGATGGTATCAACGGTTACTAGATCCTGGAGCATGTGGTTTAAATGTGATTGACAAAAGTAGGGTTGGTTGAATAAGGAATGGGGATCGAAAGCTGTGCAAAGGATATGGTTAGTAGACAGATTGAGTATCAACCATTGCGTAAATGTTCAATTTCATGAACCATCTTTGTTTTGTTACAATTTCATAAACCAACTATTGAAACCAGTCAAATTTATTTACTTATCCGGTTCCACCGCTAAAGTGCACACGTGACATTTATTTTTCTGACGTGGCTTTTATTAATAGACAGATAGGTAACTAAACTTTGTGAAAATGTTCAATTTTGGTAACTATATTTTTTTATTGACACTTAGAGAACTAAACTTTGCGAAAATGTTAAGTGTTAAAATTTTGGTCAATAATTCTCGTGATGTATACACAACTAGAAAGTAGACTTGATTTTCAATTCAACACCAACCTATTTTTCTAACAAAATTCTACTTTATTCAATATCCTCCAACATTTTTTTACATGTAAACGAAGTGTGTTTATATTGGTACTTGTTTCTAATTATTATATAAACATTATACTAAGTTTCTCACCATTTATCATTTTTATATTTCCTATTATTGTAAGTGTTCAGTCGATTCTGGTTCCATCCATCAAGTCATGAAAATGGTTTAAATTTGCATAATACAATTATTAACTTATCAACACACTTAATGTTATTTTTTTATTAAGTGTATAATATATATTAACATACAATACATAACTAATGTTTATAAACGAACTACGCTATATCCAGTCTAAAATATAATGAACTACAGTATAGAAAATGTTTATAAAACAAAAACAAAACCGCATGACTACATGTGAAAAATTATCTTAATTTGGTAACACTTCAATCTTCTTGATCGAAATATGTTTTGATAATCCAAATATGGGTCCAACCATGTATAAATGATGTATGTACTTCATGATGTAACTGTTTTAGTAATAATATATTTTGTAAGAATAAATAATATGTAGAGATAAAATTTAAACAATAAAAAAAAGACAATAAACGGGGAGGGCGATATTTTTACTCAGATGTACGGAGTCGAATATTTCTATGATCATTTTTGATCCTTTTTCAATTGAGTTAGACTGTTTCCTGGTCTAATCGAAGTATTTCCTTAATTATTTTTAACCCTTTCTCTGATAATTACAAAATATACATCTAATAAAATCTAAACTTAAAATCTTTTATCATCGTATCATGACGCCAATAAACCACGCCAACCAATAAGCCACTAATTGAAACAAGACAATGTACACTACAAATAAGTAAAGTCGTTACAAAAATTTATGGAGTAGTATATACTTTCAATTAATGTGGTAATTTACAGATATAACCCTTGGGCTGTGATCAACTCCCAACTTGGCACGCGTTACTCTTCTGAGATCTTATTCATTACAAACCCCAAATCGCCCCCTTGATTACTAAAAAACCATCACCACCACCACCCTCCGGTAGATCTCCGGCGTCCGTTCAATCAACTTTACATCGATTTAGATCTACAAGACACTCCAACTCATCTAATTTTGTATTTCCCTTACTTTATATTAGTTATAATTCATCAATGATATGTTCCGATTCCAGCTAGAGAAGATCAGAAAACGAAATTGATTATTCTTCCACTCGATTATTAGGATATATATAATACGTATAATTAAATTAATCATCGTGTGGTATGGCGGATGCTTTATCTGCCATTCCGGCAGCTGTGTTGCGAAACCTATCTGATAAGTTATATGAAAAGCGAAAAAATGCTGCCTATGAGGTTAGTGTTGTTTTTATTTTCTCAATTAAAATTTGAAATGTTGTAGTTTAGTCAATTTTCAACTGTGCTATTTTTGTTCTCGACGTTAGGGTTTTGGTTTTTGGTGATGATTTTGTTCTTTTTTATTAGATTGAAGGAATTGTAAAGCAATTGACAGCTGCAGGAGATCATGATAGGATTAATTCTGTTATTAATTTGTTGACTCATGAGTTTACTTACTCACCCCAAACAAATCATCGCAAGGTATAGACAATAATTCATAATTAGGAAAACCTATCTTGAAATGTTAAGTAATCTGGTATTGTTATTTGTAGGGCGGCTTGATTGGCTTGGCTGCAGCTACTGTTGCGTTAAGTTCTGAAGCTGCACAACATCTCGAGGTTTGAATAAACTTATTTGACATTCTTTTGGTATGTTATATGAATGCAGATACAGGGTATGAACTTTACACTTACTGGATTTGTGCTTTCCTTGTAAAATTATCTCATAGTCATTATCATTTAGCTTTACATTTCTGGCACGATGATTAAGACTGTGCCTACTGAGGAAACTGATTGAAAAAGTCATTGAAGTGTATGGTAGATATGTGTGTTACTGGGCACTCAGGGCTGATTTATGTGACAGCTGTGTTCATGATCTGTGATACTTTATTTGGTTGTTTTGTTTCACCAGAACAACCTTTGTTTCTTAGGGATCATGGATTTTCTATGTATTGATGTGTTTTCGGCTAAGGTTCCCAAATTTATAGCAATGATATGCGCACAACATAGAGGTGGTGATAATTACTTAAATCTTTTCGAATAACCACGAAGGATTAACTAAAGTAGTTTACATTGCGTTCTGTAGTTTACGTTGAAGATTTATTGTGTATGATTATAGATGCCTGGGGAGCATAATTAGTCGGGTTCACACTTGAATGCTAGCTTCATAATAAGAACTCTTCCAACTTAATTTAAAGGGCATTTTATTCAATGAAAAGCTCTTACAAGGTTCATTCGCAATGCAGAAATGAATCAGCATTAACTCATTTGGATCCTCAAGCAAGTTTCTTTAGGATTTTGGTTTTGTTTGCAAGGTTTACGTCTTCCTTTGTCTTGCATGTCTAGTATCTCCTCGTTAATACAGGGCTTGCTTATTATTGCAAACTATTTAGATATGATAGAGAATGATCCACTACTGGATATACATGAATTTGGTTTAGAACTTGCTTCATGAAACTAGGGAAGCTTATCAATATGGTAGATGGTAATCTGTTTAAATTGGGATCACTAAACAGTTCGAATCACTTTTGAATAAAATGAGATGTTCAAGGCTTTCATTGAAAAATCAAAGCTGTCATAAATTCTTTAGAAAAGTTTTCTTTAATCTCTTCACTAGATAACAGTTCAGTGTTTAGTACCATCTTGGTTTAAAAAGCGCGCCTAGGTGTTTCTAGGCGCTAGGCACCATGAGGCACTAGGCATAGCGCCTTGGTTCTACTCTAGGCGAGATTTGGTCATGAGGTGCTGCCTAGGCGCCACGTGGATCGAGGCGGTGCCTTGGGCACCTTACGTGGATTTGCTATTTTGTGGGTTTTCTTGTATTTACTTGTATATTGTCGGCCCAGTTTAGTAAGGTACAATGGGCTATACAAGTTTATTTAAGCCCGTTATGCAATATTGAGTCAATTAGTCCGATGTTCCTTTACTAACCCTATCTTAACAAAAAGTATACAACGGCTCTAAACCTCTAACTATACAACGGCTCCTCATTTCTAACCTTTCATGTCTCCAAAACACCGAATTGAAGAATCAAAAACAAATTGAAGCTTGATTGAAGTTGGATTATGAATTAATTGAAGACTCTGAGCTTTTGAAGTCGAGTATTAAATGAAGACTCGAAAGCTAGATTAAAGTTGGATTATGAATTAATTTATGTGAGGCTCTCGCCTTAGCGCCTCAGGCTTCGGGCCATGAGCGCCTCGGATTGCCTATCGCCTTTTTAAACCAAGAGTACCATGTTATATAGTTTTTGGGTAGTTTTTGTTTCTCCCATCACTTTGACTATGAATGAATGAATGAAGCCTATCACCTTTTTAAACCAAGAGTACCATTATATATAGTTGTTGGGTAGTTTTTGTTTCTCCCATCACTTTGACTATGCATGAATGAATGATTGCTAACTTTAGACACAAGGGCTAGTCATAAGATGGTAGTGCGTGTGCGCTAGGCATTGAGTTCTCTATGTCAGTTCTCATTACAGATCTATCAACTTGTGTGAGGCTTAAGGTGGCGTGCTTGTCATTGTTTTCTCTTGATCTTGTGTTTTTGCATTAATTACCGCAATATGCTTGTGAAAAAATCCATCAGATGATTATTTGTCCACCTTTCCATTTTAGGGTGTTCCAAAATAGTTGTCCACGTCCAGGATAAATAACCAAGTTATCCATTTTATCCAGAATTCCACTCATCAGAAACAGCAATACAGCATTAATTGTATGTTTTAAAAGTTGTGTTTTTTGAAAGGATAAATACAACTTTCAGCTAACTAAAAACTTGCAATATATGTATAATCCTAAAAATGTTTTTGGTCTTTGTGGACAGTTTTTTTGGGAGTGTGGAAGTAATTGTTCATAGACTATCTTCTTTGTAATCTTTCTTTCTTTATAAAAGGGATCTTGTGATTTTCAGAAAGTGACCAGTAGGTCAGGGATAGATCACCTTCTATTGGTGAAGAACTACCCATTTATTTTGTTCTAGCTACATTATTGAGCTAATTATAATGGAATTTAAACGGAAAATCATAAACGAAGTTGCAATAATGGGGGCTTGTATAATTATAGACTTTACTTAACTTGTTCCCTAACACTCTCCCTAGAATGAATGAAAAACTGGCAGCAACATTACAAAGCCCGTAAAGATAGTAGACAAATGTTTCAGAGGGTCAAAGCATTAACTTTTTCTGTTAAAGATGTCAAGTGTACGTTCTTATCTAGTATTTTAAATTGAGTGACGAGGTTAGTTGCTTGTCACTGTGATACGTGTCAGACTATTATTAGAAAAATAATATTAGGGTTTATCATTTTATATTTTTATTATTATGTATTTATTATTAGATAAGTTTTATTATTAGGAAAGTATTAGAATCTTATTTAATTAGGAAGTGTTAGCCTGTTAGGGAACAAGTAAAGTCTATATAAATAGGGATGCTACTGAAAATAGGCTCTATATTTGGTTCCGTGTTTCCTCTTTAAGCCATCAAGTGGAGACAATTTTGTAAAGCATATAAGTTTGACCTAAGCATTTGTAGGAGTTGTAATTGTATTTAATATGGAATGTGGAAACAGCAGCATTGAGATGTAAATAAAGGATGTGTATCTAAAGAAGGCTTTGTGCCTTGTTTTAAGTAACTAGAACTCCAAGGAGAATACATGGTAAAATGTGCCCCTTTCTCGGAAGTATCTTAAAATTACATGTTTTTGCATCCGTGACATGCCACATTTATGGCAATAATGCCATCTTGTTATGTGTTTGTCGACGTTCTAGTCATTCTTTTAACACATATAACTACATATGCCATCTTGTTAGCTGGTATCTTTCCAGGACTTGCAATACAAAATTTTTATAGTTTTTATTGGATATGTACTTTAGTATCTATACGCTTTTAGTTATTTCCACTAGTTATAAGCTTATAGCCTATAGGTGAGGCATGATGTCTTTCTAATGTCTAGTTAGTAAAAACTTGTTGGCACATGTGTATACATGGCAGAAGTCTGGATTTGCTGTTGGAGCCTTCATTTCTTCTGATCTCAATCTGGATCTATTTGTATATTAATATAGTTCGTTTTGCGCGACCAATGCTTACAGAAAAAGCATATGTCATGCAACTTAATGCTAGAATTCTTATTTCTTCCATATAACATTCTCATGGATTTGAACTTTGCATAAGCTAATTGGTTAATTTTGTAAAAGATTTTCATAATTCTCATTTTCTCATACAATCTGCCAGCAAATTCTACCACCAGTGATAAACTCTTTTTCCGATCAAGATAGCAGAGTTCGCTACTATGCTTGTGAAGCTCTATACAACATTGCAAAGGTGAGGAGGATTTTGGACTTCATCAATCGACCTTTCTTGATGTAAAACAGTTCTGACATATCTCACTCGTTTTGCAGGTAGTGAGAGGAGAATTCATATTCCACTTCAACAAGATTTTTGATGCATTGTGTAAACTTTCAGCAGATTCAGATCCTAATGTTCAAAGCGCTGCCCATCTTTTAGATAGACTCGTGAAGGCAAGTATTCTTATCATATGTTATTGCTGTTGCTCATGTCCTATCTGGTACTAATTACTGAGGTGCTGTTTTACTTGTTGCGAAACAGGACATTGTGACAGAGAGTGATCAGTTCAGGTGACTACCTTTGGTTTTATTTGTTGGTTCTAGACCCGATTGTTCTTCTTAAAATTTGTCTGTAAAATATATCAACTTTCGTGCTTTTTTTTTTATCAGCATTGAGGAATTTATACCGTTGTTGAGAGAGCGTATGAATGTCTTGAATCCTTATGTCCGCCAGTTTTTGGTGGGATGGATCACGGTATTGGACAGTGTTCCAGAAATAGATATGCTGGGCTTTCTTCCTGATTTTCTCGATGGTAAATAGAATTATATAAAAATTAATTGGCTGTTATATCTCGTTTCATATGTTCTCTGTCACAGACTAGTACTGAACTTCACTGACATGATGTATCCCAGGTTTGTTTAATATGCTAAGTGATTCGAGCCATGAAATTCGGCAGCAAGCTGATTCAGCACTTTCAGAGTTTCTTCAAGAGATTAAGAACTCCCCGGTAAGACTTCTTCTGCAGGCAATCTTCTATCTTTTGTCTCCTCTTTTTTCACAAGAAAATGATGACTAGTTGGTACTAATGGAAGTTTATGGTTGGCGTGCGTACTTGATGATGAAAATTCTGATTTCTGTTCTAAGAAACGATATCATTATTTAATCTCTCATGTATTCGACATTAGTAGCTTTCATCGTTTATTTGTAAATTTCTGACTCTAGCAGTCCTACTCTTGAAGTCTGTAGACTATGGTCGCATGGCTGAAATACTTGTACAGAGAGCAGCATCCCCTGATGAATTTACTCGCTGGACTGCAATAACTTGGGTGAGGATACTATCCCATTTTTCTTATCATACATATTATAATTGTAGTTAAGCTTGTTATTGGATTTCTGGAAGCTGTGTAGTATGTTTCTTTAAGTGCTGATTAGAGAACTTTTTGTGCAGATAAACGAGTTCGTAAAACTCGGTGGGGACCAGCTTGTACCGTACTACGCCGATATATTAGGGGCTATTTTGCCTTGCATAGCTGACAAAGAAGAGAAAATACGAGTTGTAAGATTGTATTTCTTCAGGCCCCAGATTTCGTTATTTTACTGTTTTCCTTGCATTCAATTGTTATTCTATATATATTTGATATATTGAGTTATGAATATCAGGTAGCCCGTGAAACAAATGAGGAGCTTCGTGCAATCCAGGCTGATCCTGCAGAAGGGTTTGATGTTGGAGCAATCCTCTCTATTGCAACAAGGTCTGCTTCAGCACTAAAGTTACATAAATTGGATATGGTTTTATAGACCTTGTCTCTTATATCGGTAAAAGTATTATAGTAAAATCAACTTTACAAGTGCGGTGGTTGGATTGATGGCAATGTCTATTTTTATAAGACCTATTTTAGAGAATGTGTGCTGGATATATTTCATGAGTATCTTTTTTATCCTCTCAACCTATCAGGCAGTTATCAAGTGAGCACGAGGCTACTCGAATTGAATCATTGCACTGGATTTCAACCCTTTTGAGTAGACACCGTCCAGAGGTAACATTGAGTTATCATACTATGTGGATAATATAATAATATATTAACAGTCTGTTACCATTTTGTTTTATGTTTATTAGTTAAACTAGTTTATAAACCCGTGTAACACCCAGATTGAATAAGTAATATATTAAAAACTTTATGCTGGTTATTTATAAAATTTTAGTTACACTTCATAAGACTTTGAACCTGAACTGAGCAAGTAAAACATTGAAATTATGTTTGTTAGTTTTTGAAAATTTTTATCTATAAGAATTTTGAAATTACTGGTAGTTGTATTCTTTTATCTATGTAATAACACGTGTATGAATATGTTTGAAGTTGATGCAGTTGGATTTTTTTATTTGTATATAGAAAATACGTATATGCCGTAAAATTCTGGCTGTGTTTAAAGTTCAGTTTTTATCTGTATATTTAAAATGGTGTTTTTTGAAATTTTTAGAGGGGATAAATTGGATACCTATTAATTATTTTTTAATAAAAAGATGATGATGTTATAAATAATATTTTGATAGAATTGAAGATTTTGATCGGTTGAATTTGGAAAAGATGGCATTATTATTATTATTATTATGATTATTATCATATATTAGTATATAGAACAGAATAAGAGTTCAGAATATTCTTGTAGTTTATTCAGCATTATATTTGTTTTTCTATACCATCTTTTGCTTGACACTAAATTTTTTGTAGCATTTTTATATTCATTGTTAGATTGGATTAGGGCAAATGTTAGAAAAACCCTACAATGTTTTAGAAGAATAGTACTATTAAATATTTTTAGTCCAAATTTAATACATCATTAAAAAGAATGAAGATGTTGCTAGTAGAAAAAACCTTGATACAAGGGAAAGATTATCGAATGAAATTTAGCCATTATATAACTTTTGTTATTAAGAGAGCCTCTCAAGTTTACTTTACATAAATTAATTTTTTTGACTTGATAAACAAGTTACTTATACTTAATAATCATTAATCGTAATTAAGTATAATTAATCTTTATTGGTAAAATATAGAATAAAAGACAAAGAGACAAGGAAAATAAAACATCTCAGCCTTTCCTTTGCTCACCCTTTCTTCTCGTCCCAGAACCACTCCACTTTGCTTCTTGCTATGTGCTCGCATTGCATCTTCATGGGAGAAAAACCTCCACTGTCTCATCTTCTTCTTCACATGATGAGTGTACAAATCTGTTGATGATGATTAAGGGATTCACTTGTGGGTGTTGTATGTTTTGATCTATGGGTCTATACCGTGTATTGGTTTGTGTGTGTGTGTTCTCATTGTGGGTGATGTTTCGATTTCGACTTGAAAATGGCCTTCAATAAGGAGTGTTTAGGCTTGGATTCGGTGGTGATGGGTTAAATGGTGGTGAGGAGTTGGGTTGTGGGGCAGCCGTACTGTGGATGGGGTTAGTTGTTTGACCAGGTGGTGTGAGATGGTGAGTTGACGGGGTGATAAGGGGTGTTTTTGTTTACGAAGTTGGGAATGAGTATGGTTGTTAGACCTGGTGTCTTGATTGACAGCGAGATT
The DNA here is from genome assembly GCA_963921325.1 of Logfia minima. Taxonomy (NCBI): domain Eukaryota; kingdom Viridiplantae; phylum Streptophyta; class Magnoliopsida; order Asterales; family Asteraceae; genus Logfia; species Logfia minima. The sequence goes on from OY992769.1 coordinate 23,588,117, forward strand.
GAGGTCAGGAGGCTTGGTGAAGATTAATATTAACATAAATACTAATAAATATTAAAAAGTTAAAGAAAATACCACACTAGTGAAAGTTAACCAGTCAACAGTCGAAATTATATTGTTTTGAACAAGATATAAATTCTTGAATGACTTAATTAACAAAATTCTTCAATGGCTCTCTCAACAATTACAAATAACGTGGGGCTTTTCTAACATGTACCCGATTGAATTATATCTGAAGTTGAGAGCGGTTTCTCTTTAGTATATATCATTCTACTTCTATATTGCAGTATTAGTTTCCTGGACTTGTTGGTCTTACACTTCAGTTTCCAATTCCAGTACTTATATAAAATCGTTTTGTATTATATTAATATGTGCCATCTGGTCACACCATATATCGACTATTGAATTCTTAGTGATTAAGGGAACATGCTCATATGTGATCTCATGTATTTTAACAGGTCCTGTCTTTTCTGAATGATATTTTTGACACACTTCTGAAGTCACTATCAGATCCTTCTGACCAGGTAATCTTTCTCGTGACTTTCTTATCAGTTTATATTCTTTCCTCACCATAAATTAATTACATGACAGTTCTGATGGAGGGTATATCTTTACATGTTTCACGGTTCTATGGTACTTTTGTAGGTAGTGCTCCTGGTGCTGGAGGTGCATGCAGCCATAGCAAGAGACGAACATAACTTTCGCCAGCTTGTTGTTTTCTTGGTTCATAAGTTCCGGACAGATCATGCTCTCCTGGAAAGGTGATATAATCCATATTTCATGTTTTTTAAAATATATATTTTTGTTCTTATTACCTATTTTTTTTGTTGATGGATTGCTATGCTGACCCTTTTTGTTTTTCCCTTCAGACGTGGGGCCTTGATTGTTCGCCGACTATGTTTGCTTTTAGAATCCGAAAGAGTTTACCGGGAGCTCTCTAAGATTCTTGAGGGGGAAGCAGACCTCGATTTTGCATCTACTATGGTTCAGGTATTTTTTTTTGTTACATACTTGTATGACATATTGGTATCTGGAAATCAATATATCATGGCAAACTGAAATTATGAACTTCAAACTGCCTTTTAGTAGATCTAGAACAATTGTTCATCTGTACCTTATAATATTTTTATTAACATATACATGTTTTTTTTTTCACTGTATGTCAGGCTCTAAATTTGATTATGCTTACGTCTTCTGAGTTGTCTGACCTACGAGATCTTTTAAAGCTATCTCTAGTTAATGCTGCTGGAAAAGACTTCTTTCTTTCACTATATGCCTCGTGGAGCCATTCATCGATGGCCATAATAAGTCTCTGCTTATTAGCACAGGCAGGGCCTGCAAATTCGTTATATTATTTTATGCTATTCCTATCTGAATATAATATAGATCTAACCCTCTTCACACTTTCTTGTTGGGTTGTTATAGGCTTACCAACATGCAAGTTCTGTCATTCAATCTCTAACAGAGGAGGATATCAATGTCAGATTCTTGGTTCAACTCGATAAATTGATACACCTATTGGAGACTCCCATTTTTGCTTATCTCAGGCTACAGGTTCTTTAGTTGCTATCTATTTAAAAAATTTTTAAGGTTCAATCTCAGTAATTATATATTTTCTTTTTCATTTTGGTATCATATCAATGTTTATATCTTACATGCAGCTTCTTGAACCTGGAAGATATATATGGTTGTTAAAAGCTCTATATGGTCTTCTTATGTTACTTCCTCAGGTATGTCTTGTTAATGTAGTTTGCCTTTCTTCCTTAAATTGTCAAATGAATACAAAAATGGATCTTTATATTCATATCATTTGATTTCTACTTGAGATTGAGATGTTACCGATGTTTATTTCGTCAGCAAAGTGCTGCTTTCAAGATTTTAAAGACTCGTTTGAAGACGGTACCTTCGTATTCCTTCAATAAGGAGCAAATCAAACGTACATCCTCAGGGAACCCTTTTACACAAACTGGTTACATGTCATCAGGGCCACAAGTCATGGAAGATGGTAGCACGAATGAGGATTCTCATAACATACATAATGGAATAAACTTTGCATCTTGGCTGCAAAGATTTGAACAGATGCAACAGCAGCATCGCCTGCATTCAAAATCACAAGCACGAATACGCAACATTTCCATAACCTCAAAGGTTTTCGTTCTACTCTTTTCCTTGCAACTTTTAAGTTAAAAAACAGTACTTCGAACAAGTCAACAGCAACTCTTTTTTGTAGATAATACTTATTTTTTTAAGTTAACCTTTAATATATAAAATGTTTCTTAATCCACTGCAGGAAGTGAAGGAGGTCCAAAGGCCTGAAGAACTGAGGGGAACTTCAACTGCGGCAGAGTTGAGCAGGCCTCCATCAAGATCATCCCGAAAAGGTCCAGGACAACTACATTTGTGAACATTGATTGCCGTATTTCTTAGTCTGGTATAAAATGTAAATTGTATATCGTAGTGCTCTCTCTTTGAACTTATGAACTGGTGGTAGGTATCCCTTTTTTGGTTCGTTATTTCTCTCCCCCTTTTCAGAAAGATGCCAGGATTATGTTACTCCAGACGTTTTGGTCTTTGTGGTTGTGTTATTTTTATTGAAACCACAGGGCTAGAGACAAGAGAGATAGTTGTCCCGAATTTATAGTTAAAGTGTCTGCAGTGATTGTTGATTTGCAACGGTTCTTATAATAATTCTAGTTGTTTTACATGTTCTTTACGAAGTTAAATTTATCATGTTTGCAAATGCTCAGCTGATTTCCTCTCAATGAGAATTACTTTATCTTTGTCTGACTTTGAATTTAAAAATTGTGTCTTCATTGAGCTTCGGGTATCTTCTTTATATAGCAGTAATATATAATTAAAGGAAATTACATATAAAAGTAAAGGGTCGCTGACTATTCTATGGGTCATTGCTAACTTATGCAACAACCCGAAACAACTTAAACAAAGGTTTTATGTCAAATCAAATTCAAAAGAAGGGTCAGCGATCCCTTGATTCCTGATGTAAACGGTTGCTTTCTTGGAACTAATTCATAGGCACTTGAAATTTGTTATAAGAACTAATGCTATATAAGGGGATCCTTAATGTAAACGGCCGCTTTTTTGGAACTAATTCATAGGCACTTGAAATTCGTTATAAGAACTAATGCTATATAAACAAATATAACAAGTGTGTAATATTGGAACTAATTTATAGGCACTTGAAATTCATCATAAGAACTAATGCTATATAAACAAATATAACAAGTGTGCAATATGCAATATTAGGCCACCACGAGTTCCAATAATGCGTTGTTGAGAATCAGGTTTCAGTTTTGTTGGTTTCCAACTTTTCACAGATCTATGTACTCCCGTTGATGATGGCTGTGAGATAAAGTTGCAAAGGTACATCGAATATTGGGAAAAGTGAGTGATACTTTTGTTATTTTGACAGTTATTCAACTTGTAGTAGTCTAGTACTATCATTGCTTATAAAGATCTTTGGTAGTTTATAGCTTTTTCTCTTTTATCTCTCTTTGTTTTTCTTACAGGTGTTCTATAGATATGTCTAACTCTCCCATTACTACGTTTTTTTTTTTTTAACGGCTTGTTTGATGTTAGTGATTTAAGTTTAGCAGTGACATCCAATTGGTGAGTATGTTAACCCTGAGACCCCTTCCTGTTCCTCCTTTTTATCACTTAAAAGGGTAAAAGTCCCAGGTGGGACTTGAACTTAAGACCTCCCTAAGTCAAACATCCCCTCACTAAAGTCCAATAAAAAAACTTTAATGATCAACTGAGCTAACCCAATTGATTCCCTCGTTACTATGGTGCAATAGCCTATTAAAAAAATTGGGAATGTGATGTATCCCTCAAGAAATTGGCTACGCATACAATTCAAAAAGAAAAAAATAAATCAGTTAGATTTCAATACTTTTTATTTTTTCCATTACAATAACTTAAACTCATAAACAATAACTTATAATATAGGATTTAATGTGATATATCCCTTACTCTGAAAAGTGAATTTTTCAAACAGATACAAGTAATGGATATTGGGCAGCGGTCCAACTCGTTCAGGACAATAATAATATCAGATCCATATGTGGCTACAGGAGTGACACGTCCAAACCGTCTGAACAACAGTATCATTCAACGTTTAAAGAAAGAGAAATTTTTTCAAATGAACAATCAAAGAGTTGGTTTACGTGAAGTGGTTCTTATCTGAAATTTTTTCAATCTTTTAGACATCATTCTTGCAGTTATTGAACAGCAGGACCGCAAGTATTAGGGGTTCAATAAGATGCCGCCACGTATTACTAAATTCCTGCCGGTTGTTCAAATTCCCGCGGGTAAGCTTTGTATCCCGCTGCACTCTCATTTCCCACAAAATATTCGATATCCCACTCGAAAGAAAAATACCTGGGGGTTTTGAGACGAAATACCCGCTCTTTTTGCGATTTCAAGGTAAGTGATGTTGTTGATTGTCTTGTTTTGATAACAACTTAATTAGGTACTTGGTCTTGTTTATAAATATATCTACCTCGGTATCAAAATTAATAATGCAGTTTGAGATACGGATTTTTTCTATAAAAGAATCCTGATTTGTTTAGTAACCATTTATTATATTTGGTGATTTATCCACTGCTACAGTTAGACCCCAAGTCCTTACTCTTTAATAATGACTGTAATTTGCTATATAACCTTAATACCTATTGTGGGATGTCTCCGTCAAGCGACTGTGCAGCTAGTGCATTATACTTGACATTGCTTTTCAGTGACATTTTTACTTCTTAACATCAGTCAGTGATCAAGTTTTAAGCCAGCATTTCTCTTTAAACCTTTTAAATATTTGGGGAGAAATACAAAGTGATCCAGGGAGAGAAATGGCTACCCAGCTTATCCTTCTCAATCTCAAGCATCACAGAACACAAAAATCCTCATTAGGCTGGTAGTCAATTTTATAATTTTATCAAAGCTTGAAAAGAGCAACAGCAGTAAACTCAAGTTGATCATATAGAATAGTGAACCTTATATCTTGTTTCCATATAGTCTGGGCCTTTTAATTTTGGTTTCTATGTTCAAATGACATAAAGTAGCCTAGTAAAACTGGTGATCCCCACTAGCCAAACAACTTCACTTACCTCGAAATTGCAAAAATAGCGGGTATTCGTGCCAAAACCTGTGGGTATTTTTCTTTCCAGCAGGATATCGAGTATTCTGTGGGAAACGAGGAGTCCAGCAGCATATAAAGCTTACCCGCGGGAATTTAAACAACCGGCGGGAATTTGGTAACACGTGGCAGCATCTTATTGGACCCCTAATACTCGCGGTCCCGTTGTCCAATGACCGCGAGAATGGTGTCTAAAAGGTTGAAAAAATTTCTGACTGGGTCCACTTCACGTAAACCAACCCTTTAACTGTCCATTAGAAAAATTTCCTCTTAAAGAAATTAAAGAAATTCTTGCAGTTAAAAGAGTAATAGAAAAATTCTAATTCCACTTGATTGGGCACGAATTACAAATTGAAATGGACATGTCATTTTTTCTCCGTATGCTTCAATTCAAACGCAAGATGCTCCCTGAAGCACAACTTTGGAGGTGGTCCACTTGGTTCTCACAGTGGAAGTTTATTGTTAAGCATATCAAAGGCACATACTATATCCTAGTGGATTTTCTATCACGGACAACGCTCTATCAATCGACGTGCAAAAACTCGGCAAAAACTACACTAGTCCTCTTCCAAACTCCAAATATTTTCCCAATGGTTTACCCATTTGTTAAAAATTCTCTCCCACTCCCTCACCCTATCGTACTGCCTCTTCTTCCAGTTGCTCCACAATGATCATCGTGAACCCACCGCATTCGAAACAACCAACCCAACAATTCCCGAAGAAATTGTAGAAATGATCACAGATTTAAAACTTAACGAAAGAGCTTCCCTGAACTACGAAACATTCCTCACCATTATCCTTGCTAAACCCGGTCTTTTTATGAAATGTCTTAAAATTCCACGCAGATTAATTACCCTTGTTTAAATGTGTTCCATATACATGACTTACACAAATTTCCTAAAGAAGCATTTTGTTTCTTTTGGTACTTTTTGAGTCATTTACTATTGGAATACTATCTTTTAACTCTGCCAAACTTCTCGCATACATTCTTTATTGCCAGTTTGGTTCACCACCCACAGTCTCCAAACATTAATTAGATTCTTGAATTGTTCCTACCCGCTCACCAGTGGGCAAAATGTCATCTTCAAGTAGAATCACATACGTGAGCATCATGTTCCGACGACCATGCTTACTCAGCTATTAACCAAAAACATTACATCTTTTACCGAAGATCAACCAGTTTCAAAGATCTGTTTGGACGCTTATGAACAATGGAAGAACACACACTTGCAGCCAAATATTGAAACTTCCGATGATACAATAATGGACTGCTCAGAAGACACAAGTGATTTTGATAATGAAGCTGAATCAGAATTTGATCTGTACGAAGATGATTCCTCACATTCTGATTCCCGTTGCAAATAAACAAGATACATTTTAAACGATCTTTATTGAAAAAAAGCTTGCAGGGAGTTATAAAAGATGATGCAAGCCCTTATGTCATTATTACGTAATTTCATTTTTAGTAATTTGTTTTATTTTGTGTAGCTTGTCTTACTTACTAGCATTATTGATTTGTTAGTGCTTTGTTAACATAGCTGTGTGGTTGTATTTTAAGCTGGTTACATCTTTGTTGCCTATAAAAGGATTTGAAGAGCCATTCTCATTGTAAGATATCCAGGAAGGATATAAAAGTCTTGTGTTTTTTAACATTCTTTCTTATCTCTCTCAGAAAACTATAAAATAGTTATTCATATACTTAATAGTAGTCTAATACTTTCATGGCTTATAAAGATCTTTGATAGTTAATTGCTTTCTCTGTTATATCTCTTTTTCTTACGAAGTCTTCTATAGATCTACCCAACTCCCCTCATAACAAACCTTGTGTTTGGATTAGTATGCTCTGTGACTGCCGTTGTTGTACAGATCTCATCGTACAGATCTCTCACATCAGAAAACCAACTATAAGTATAGGAAATATCGAACCTATCAACTTAAACTTCTTAAAATCTCTCTTTACTATACTTTCTATCAGGCTGTCAAGAAAATTTGTAAGCCGAAAAGGGTGTCCCCATAAAATTCTCCGAAATAGTCGTAGAAATAGAGATTTTAAGTGTCCAAGTTGTTCTTATCTATCATGAATACTTTCTTATGTCGATCTTCCTAGAATTTCCATCAATCCTTTGCATCTAAAATAGATCAATTGTACGAAATTCCCTATGTCCCAAACAAGTCCAATATTCCTATAACACAATAACCTATCGTTAATCCATACCATGTATTTTCTAGGCCTAATATTTCATTTTCCAAAAAAATAAAAAAATTAATCAATTCCAACTCTAACCAAGTCAAAGAATTTGTTCAAGCCCTCCAAATTTGACTCCCACCAACTCCCTTAGCCTTGTCAAAACCCTCTACATAATAATTTTTCCGCTTATAACCAACACACCTTACTATCATTCACAAGATAATATACTCCACCCTTCCCAAGATGAATGTTTTGTTATTTCCACTCCTCCCTCAACACCTACGTTGATTGACTACCAAACTGCTTTTCCTCCATTAAGTTCTTTTGAGAACGCAGACCAGCGAATTAAAAATGATTGGAAAGTTAAATCCCCAACAACAATTGGTCCAAATGGAGTCCCACATTCTGTCAGCCCATCTGAAGAAACTTTAAACTGGTAAAGTGAAAACGTTGTTGCACAAAATAGAGTGTTAACACGGATCCTTGCACAACAATCCCAGTTTACAAGGTCAAAAGAAATTGTTACTTATAAAGTGAAATTCATTGGAAGTATGATCATTGAGATCAAGTTTAAGATGCAAAACCTTCACACTGAACTCTTGCAATTGGTTAGTAATCCACTTACCAATCTAACCAATGTGTCCTTTCTGAAAAAAAGTCAGGCATGAAATTGTTAAAAACCCAACTATGGATCTTGAACGTCACCACAAACAACAAAGAATGTCAAATCTTATTGATAATCCATGGAGACTTCCTTATACTTCCTTTGTTCGATCAACATTTGATCCTCAACAAAAACCTCAAGTCATTCCTACAGACAAAATCGCCATCATTGTCTTTATAGGCCCTAGAACAAGAAAAACTATGAAGTCATCCCAAAGTATCAAAAGTCTCCAAACCACATTACCCCATCTTGAACCTGGTTCAAGTTCAGATGCCACAGTTGTAGCCTCCTCAAAAGCACCAAATATTTTTCCAACTGAAAAATTAAATCCCATTTCCTCCTTCCACCAGTCCCTAACCTGAAGTAAAAATTCTGTTAATTCTTCCTTTGTCGGACCAGTTCTAACTTCCTCAGACCATCCAACTATTTTTGACCATGTCGAATTATTTGAGCATTTGTTCATGGTTGAACAAGAATACACAGTTCAAAATGATACAGAACCACACGTGTGTGAATGATTCAGCATCATATACCACACCACCAACTGGTACACAATTTCCCAGATCAGATTCCAAACAACATTTTACTTGTCTTCTAAATGGCATGAAAGAAGTGTTGAAATGATAACCTGGTGTTCAACAAAAGTTCAATACTATGCCATTGATATGGTCAATAAGAGATTCCTCGCTCGTCTTCAAGGATGCCTTCGAGATTGGTATCTCAGCCTCGGAGAGTACCGAAAGTTGCAAATCCAATAGTTCCCATCCCCAAAAGAATTCATGAATACCACTTATTCTTAATTTAATGGTAGCCTGATGCACCTTGAACGGTTGGTTTATCCTGACGAGGTGTCATCGGTTGTATTTGATCCAGGATAGAGACAGAACGGAGCACAATCAGTGTGTTTTAGAATTTATAAGAGTTGGGGCTCAACCTATAGATACTACCTACTACATTGGGTGAGTAAGCAGCAAGTATAACTCGAGATCGTTCGACGATCGTCACGAATTGAAAAGAAGGTTATGCCTAGGATATGTTCTATATTAGGATGGGTTTGTGTATTATAGGTAGATTTGGTTTGTTTTGATTTTAATTAAACTACTTGCATAAAAGTAAATTCTAAACTACGGATAGGTAAATCCGATAGACAAAGTGTGATTGCTGAAATTTCGACAATTAGGTTTTCTGGATGATGTTCATTATAAAGATAATCAGGGACATTCCTAAATATATATCATATAAACTTTCAGTGTAAACACTAGCACCCTACAAATCTAGTCTATAACCTAAATCTGTATGTCACTGCGTACTAGGCTATCATGAGGCTGATCAGATCAGGCCGTTCGACCCCCAACACTGCCTGATGAGGACTAGTGACCCGTCTTGGATAAATATCCTGGGTGCATGAATAATGTAACAGACTGTTTATAATATCTGACATTTCTTTACACCTATGTCTAATTGATTTTATTAGGGTATGTGATAATTTTTAACTATGTACGTTAAACTATAGTTATGTAGAATTTAGCGGTTTAAGCAATCTGGGACTATTGATGAATCTTGGCTTTCATTTCTAGACTCTATTTATAACGTTTAAGAGCTCATCTACTTCTGTCATGGGCTAGACCCTCCTTTGCGATTAGTTATTTATCCCTAAACCTACTTACGATGAATCTAACGATTACCGGTATATTCATAGCTTTCGTGTTCAGACCATGTCTAGGTATTTTACAAAATAAGATACCAACGGCTTTTCCCGGGCTTCCACAATTGTACTACACACGATGGTGGTTCCATTGCTATACCGGGTACTTAGACGAATTATAGTAGTTACGTCGTTTGGTACTTATTCACAGATAACTACCTACTGTAATTGGGCTTCATGAATTCCTAACAACTAAGTAATAGCCACGTGAAGAACTGGAAAGAATAATCTATAAATTAGGTCTAGTGCATGATGAGTCTAACCTAAATACATAGCAAAACAATTCCTAATCATATAATTAAATGATTAATTAAACATCATCCATACTTCTAATTATCTACATTTCAACAATCACAATACTAAAGTACTCACTAATCATGATGACAAATATATCACATACATGATAATCATGCAAAATAGACATATTATAAGTATGAGAGAAATAGATGTCACCAGGAGATAAGCAGCGTAATATCGAAAACTTTGCACTCTTGAATTAATACTTCAATAATCCTTGATTACAATAGTAGCTCCTCTAATCTACTTAATTACCACTAATTAACTAACTGACTAATATTTACAAGCTAGTTTCTAGAGTGAGAAACTAGAGAGAGAAGTGTATGTGTAGTGAATGAATGAAAGTGTGAAGGTATGTTATTGTAGGTTGATGGAGGGGGGTATTTATAAGCCCACACATCCTCAAAATACACCCAATTTTCTCACTACCCGTAGTTGGTTGTGGTATAAAAATCCAATCTTTAAGGTAAAATTGACACCCCACATTGACACCCCTTCGACCTTGGGTGTATGCACAAGACCAAATAGTGAGTGAAAATAACCCTAGATGAGGAATACACCCAATGCAGGAGGGTGCAATACGCCCTAGATGGTGGTATACGACCTCTTTGGAGGGCGTATACGGTCATCATGGCCATAAACCACCTCCCTCTTGGTCGTATGGTGCTAGGTCGTGAGTCTTGAGTGTGGGATTGTAATGTGGTTTCTTCGTTTTGCTCTAACTTTTTCGTTCTTGATCCGTTTTGAGTGATTCTCACGTCCATGTTCTCGTAATCTCCTGAGGAACAAATTAAGATAAAGCTCAACTTGTAATTTGGATTTTACGATAAAATGAACTTGTGCTTGATTTATGCCCATTTTAACGCGTTTTTCGTCCCTTTTTTCTATCTTTTGAAATAATGGTTAAGTTTTGACCGAGCTAACAAAATATGATTGATTATGACAATATAAGTGTGCTTTTGTTAATTCTTAGTCCAATATGGGTTAAATAATGTACGTAAAAATATGACTTTTTACATTACATCATAGCCCAATTGAACACATAAGCTATGCACGAGAAGAATTCTTGAAAATGTAATGTTGTTCCCTTTAGAAGAGTGATGATTGATATTGCTCAATTTATACATGTCAATATATAGCAATATCCCGCATTTTATTTATGATTCCTGTTAATTATTGGACTTTCGGTACTTAAAAGGATGAAAATGCATTCTCAGGTGTTAGAAGTCGATTGCGAGGTAAAAGGAGCAAGAATTGAAAGAGAAATGCCAAAAACTGCAGATTTGATGCTTACTCATCCGGGTGAAGCAACCACCCGTCCAGGTGGATATTATTTTGAACGTATGCTTTTCAGCAGTCCGGGAGGAAAGCAAACAGAATGTCAAATAAGTTAAATCACCCGTCCGGGTGAACCTTTACCCGAACGGGTGAGTGCTGCAGTTACTGTCCCGTCCCGGTAGCCGTTGATCCAAACAGGAGCCAAAACCATCCTTCACCCGTCCGGGTGACCCTTACCCGTCCGGGTGGGTGGATGTTTCTATGAATTTGCTGCTAAACCTAAAAAGAACATAACTATTAATCTATTCTCTTGGTAGCCGTTTTCTCATATTCAAGGGGATTTTTGGTGATTTTGAAGATAGAAGACTTTCTTGCATTCATTCTCATTTAAGGATTGAAGATTAGTCATTCGGAACACATTATTAACTAGGTTTTTATTCTTTTCATTCTTAAGATGATTAATTTGAGTTATTTGATTTGTTTTGCTATGTCTTCTTTGATTATGAGCTAAACACTTAAACATTCACTTGGATGATGTGAACTTATGATTAAGGGGTGTTAATCTTTAGTTATTACCGTTGTTTAATTCACGTTTAATTGAAGAACCATTTGTGATCAAGTTCTAGTTATTGATTTATATTATTGATGAATTAATTGGTGTCTATAGTGAACCGCTTCTACACTATAATTAATTTATTTTAATTGTTTGACCATGAACAATTATTGGATGATTGTGAACGCAATAGTTTAAATAATATACTTTGATTGAACTTGATTGTATTTGATTAAGCTTAACTAGAGACATCAATTTAAGTTTAGTATTTCTGTGAATGTAGATTACAAGATTAGATTGTGAATTAGTCAATTGAATTGAGATTCAGTTTGGTTAGAAACCTAGAGTGAAAGCGAAGGATAATTTATAACCAATCAGTCGGGAGGAGTGACAATGAATCCTATTATTAATTTATTTGATAAATCTAAGATCCCTTAGGTTCGGATCTACGAGGTAATATGATATAATCGAGTGCGGAATCCTCGATTATACTAAACGATAACAAACGAGTAATACAAATGTGTAAAGATCACTTTTATTGAATGTAAACAAGTATTACATTCGAACAAACGCAGAGTATTCGAATTAAGCCCGAGTTCGAACTTACAACTCTGAAAAAAACCTCTTTTCTAAATGTTGGTACATGAATTGTGACAACAGCTTCATATTTGTAATAGTTAGTTTGTAATTTGTTTATGTTGTTTAATGTAATTGAATATTTTGTTTAAGTATGTTTGTAGGTTCGTACGAACTTAGAGTAGGTACGAACTTACAGTAAGTTCGTACGAACTTAGGAGCAGCTAAGTTCGTACGAACTTGGGTGTATATAAATATAAGTTCGAAATATTCATTTTGTACGCTTTTTATTGGAATATAAGTTCGAATACTTTGTGAAACTCAGCTTAGTTCACAAGTTTTGTGGATACAACAATAGTTGCGCGATTATGGTCTAAACTTTTCAAATACCCCTATTATGATTGATAATCAGTCAACATTGTCCATAACTAAAAATCCGGTTAAGCATAGTAAGAAGAAACATATTGATATTAGACATCACTTTATTCGTGACTGTGCTAAAAAACATATGATTAGATTAGTTAAGGTACCCACTGATGATAATCTAGCCGACCTTTATACCAAGGCTTTTGATAGGTCTCGGTTTGAGCTTTTAATCCAACTGAATGGGATGAGTAATCCTGAATAAGTTTTCCCACAAGAACTTTGTCTAGATGTAGATTATTTCTTCTTATTATTTTATTTTATCTTATCTTATTTTATTTTACTTTTGTCTTTGCATAATAATAAAAAGTTGAAGGTCACTGTGTTAATTGCAAAGAAATGATGAAAACGTTACCCATGCCTAGAACATTTTAGATGTGTGGCTTGTAGATTCAGAACATACATAGTAAAAGTACTTAAAATGCAAAGTATTTAATAGCTTCACTATTCGATGTATTGGTAGGCATTAGACATACTGGTTTTCAAGTACTTAATCTATACTAAATAATACGATTTTTCTGTGAAATCTTTATTTTGATGTACGACTTAAGTCTTAATTCTTAGCAAAATAGATTGTACATGAATTCATGTTATCAGATAAAAATTAAAATTAAATCATCTAGGGGGTTCACTAACTGTTTCTTCTGCTACATCATGAAACATGATGACCTAGACTCAGTCTGTGCATCCTAAATCTAGAACAAACTCGACCGCGAAACAAGAATACCGTTTTCAAGGTCTCTAGTCAAAATATGTTGCTCTGTTGTACGAAAGTACAAACCTGCCACCTCTGGTTTGATTTTAGATTTGTTTGCTTCTAACCCTAGTCTTGTCTTATAGCTGAAACATGTACCTATGTACATTGCTTAAAAATACAAAATGACTTGACTTTAAAGATGTTTTTAAATCAAAAATATCCGATACATGTTGTTTCTGGACTTTCTAGATTCTATGGGTATATCAAATGTAAGATTCATAGCAAATCATGAACAATAATCAAATATGTACTTGAAAACTCGTCATGTCGAATGTTTAAGTGGATAACAATACCGATAATCGTAGTGTTCATTAATTACAATAATAATAACAAAGGAATAAATCAAAATTCCTATCTGTGTATTGTGCTCATCATGGCTAATTCGATCTTTGTATCAGTGACACTCTAAAAAAGATTGTACGTTTCAAAATATGAACAATTTCATATTCGCATGTTAATTTTATGTTATTTTAAGTTATAAAATAAATAAAAGTTCTTCGTTTACGGGAAATATTTACATTTATTTAGATTAATTGCTCAAACGTTGCTCAATTACAAGTTTACGTATTTTGATTGTCGCAAAATGTTTTTAATTTGAAAATGTTAAGTTTTTAGGCTAAGTTGTTCTAAGTTCGTACGAACTTAGAATGTAAGTTCGAAGTCTAAGTTCGTACGAACTTAGACTCTTGGGTATAAAAGGGTCAAACTTAGTCAAACCCTTTACTTTTCACAAAACCCTTCGAACTCTAACTTCGTACGAACCTACTGGGCCTTCGAACTTACCCTCGGTTGATTATTTTTCGAACTAAAATCCATTTTTGGACCGTGTTTAAGAATTCCAAACCGTTACATTTCATCACAAGCACATTCCTAATCTTTGTAAGTAACTTATACATGATTTGAACCGTTAATCATAATCAAAATTGAATTTTATTTGGGTTTTATACAAAACTAACTTAAATTCAAAATCTGGAAAGTGGTAATGGTTAAAAATGATGTGCTATTGTTGCTTAAGCTTAAACACATGTAGGCGCACCTGTTTCAAGCTCCTGATCATGTTTTAATTGTGAAATTTTTCAAACTTCAAAAGCTGTTCATCCGTTCGAACTTACAAGTTCGTACAAACCTAGCCAAGTGTAAGTTCGTACGAACCTACACAGTGTAGTAAGTTCGTACGAACCTATTTTGATTCGAGCAACAAACTTAAATTTTTTTAATTTATAATGTTATTATTCTTGTATCGATTGTAGAATCTTTGTTGCAGTATTCTAACTTGATAAATGTTTATGGCTAACATTATTATTATCTATTTTTGGTTTGTTTTGTGTTTTTGTGTGCAGAAATTGCTGATCAACGTGCGTTCTAGAACAAGCACAATCTGGCAATCTCTTTTGATTTGGCCGATCCAGCCACTGAGCAACTCCGAGGCATGTTGACATTCTTGATGCGCTCGAGGGTTCACTTTGCTCTTACACACTCACCGATATTGAGGTTTGAATACCTCCGCTAATTTTGGGAAACGGCTGTTCATGACTGCGAACCTCAGCCACCGGTCATTCGAGCTACTGTAAACGGTGTTAATATAGAGTTCACTAAAGCGTTTTTGAGACTGGCTCTGCAATTGGGTACTGAAGTTGAGGAGAATGGACCTACATCTTTTCCTCTAGAGATGCGTGTTGGCGCTTTCCAGCGAATGGGTTATGGTGGGGGTGTTACCCACACCCAATACACCAAGAGTTTGGTGTACGACCAGTGGCGTTATCTGATGCATATACTGTTGGTATCTTTTGGGCCGAAGAAGGCAGGGTTCGATACAAGGAACCACAAGATGCAGTCAGGGATGATTTCACTTGTATACAACAAACCCCATTGTTTCTCTCAATTTTTCTTCGATGAGATGGTTCAACAGATCAAGGGGAGCATGAAAGATCGCTTTATCTTATACCCTCGCTTCATTATGATGGTTATTAATGCGCTGATTCCGAATCTTCCGGCCGTGGATCCAGTAGTACATCTAACTACTGTTGATAAGAAGATCTTTGTCCACTGCCTTAGTCACAGCAGCCGTCGAGCTGTTGCTGATCGGCCTCAGGCCGTGCCGTTATTTGGGGCGGTACTCGATGCTGCTTATCAGGCACCACCGAATGATGGATGGTGGGATGTGCCTCCGCCCCAGGCTGCCGCTGAAGTTCAAATACCAGCACCTGCATCGGCCCAAGAACAAGCTCAAGTGGCTGCTGTTGAACCACAACAGGATGTAGTTGAAGAGATCCTGCACCAAATAGAGCACCCTGCCGAGGGCGAGCGCGTTGACGCTAATATTGCTGAGACATAGGTCAGAGATGTTCTCCAGGGCGGCGCAAGTTCAAGTGTTGCGGCCGCTAGTTAAGGGCCTGTTTTTGACGATATAGCAGGGTCTCCACCTGCTGATGAGGCTGAAAAGAGTACAGCCCAGACTCTGAAGCCACTGAGACCGACTCAGATGATGATGATGATGATGATGCTGGTGAGGACCGTCCCACTTTAGGGGTACAAGGGTGATGTGTAAATATCTAGTTATAAAAATAGTAAAACAAGTCAAAGCTAACTATTACACAACTAGGCAAGTATACCTAATCGGATAGTAGTATAGCAATGATAAGTCTACCTGGTAGTCTCTCACAGGAACAATTTATATGTATTTTAAGATTATTAGTCTAATCTATAGCTAAGGTATTAAGATAATTGCCTCTTAATGACATGCAGTCAAAAGGTGATATTAATTAAGGAAGCAATTAAAAAATGATAATTAAATCAAGGGATAGAAGCATGTTCATCTAGACTTGTTCCCCCTAGAGTTGGATAATAATTAAACATGTATTTTGCATAAAGGAATTAATAACCTAGACTACTTGTTTTCACAATGCAATTGTTTAATTAAGGTATAACATGCAAGTGTCCTTGACAAATTATGGAGCTCGATTATGATTAATTAACTTAACAAACTTGATGATCTAATCTTATAATCCTAGTGTCCTAGAGATTACTAAATCACACAAGATGTCTCTTAATGTAATTCACCCATATTATAATTCAATTACCCTAGTTCAATTCTTTTATTGTTTCCAATCAAAAGTAAGTGTAATATGACAATCTAAGAGTTCTCACTCATTAGCACAATTACCACACCAATTGAATAAACTAATTAAATTAAATACAAATGGTTCTTCAATCAAACATCATGTCATATGCAAAATAAAATAAAACTATTATAAATCCAACATCTAGGGAATTTAGTCTAGATGGACATAAAGTATTTAGCCTATTGTCATAGGTTCAATCAAACAAATCATAATAATCATAATCCAAGAATAACTCATAATGTGATTACAAAAGTGAATTAAACATAAAACAATGAAAATTCGAATGAAAAGAGATAAATACTAACTTCTATGATGATTACAAGAGTGATGAATCACTTAGGGTGTCCCCAAAAGCTCTCCAAAAGCTCCCAAAATCGCCTCTAATTCATATGTGATCAATAGATAAAAGATCCTTAGGGTTTAGGGGTTAATTTAGGCTAAAAAGCTGTAACCGACCCTCCTACCCGGCGGGAAAGGCAAGTACCCGGCAGGTACTAAGGCCTTCCCACCCGGATCAGACTTCTGTACCCGGCTAGGCAAAACTGGTACTTTTCTTGAGTACCCGGCGGGTACTAGGCCTACCCGGCAGGTACTTTTCATTTTCAGCCCTAGGTCCTTTCTTGAAAGTTGTAGCCCTCTGAGTTCCGGAGATTTGAGCACTTGAATCACCTCAATCGGAGTCCGTATGAGGGAGTTATGGCCAAAACCGTGGAGCCTCGCAAAAGCTGCAAAATTCCATCAACTCTTGATCTTTTCTTCATTTCTTTTCAATCTCTTCTCGATCACTCACCTGAAACTAAACTAGACTAATTAAGTACTAAAAAATTATAAAATGAAAAATAATATACAAATTGGATCGATATCGCCCCTATAAATATGTCTAATTTAGGCGATATCAAAGGGTCACAAGTTATTATGATTAAACCCGGGGCGGCCTCGAAACAAGATAAAGGGAAAAGGAAAGTCCAGGAGGATGCGGACCTGAGGGGGAGGAAGACTCCGAGACTGAAGGTTTTGAGTTGCGAGCTCGTAAACGCCAGCGCTCAACTGGAGTAGTTATCCACGAGGGTGGTCCACCTCCTCAAATCATAACACCAACACCACCACTCGTCGCTCCACCTACTGTCCAACCACCTACTATTTCAGAACCTATGGGTTCCCAAGCATGTTCTCGACGTAATAGTGAGGATGAGCCGCATCCATTACCACAAAATGCATGTCTTCAGACGGCTTCCACTGTCCCACCAACACAACCATCAGTTACACCAACAACCACTCCTCCTCCAACTCAATCTACCCAGCCTATCCCCAACCCGGCTGCTCGTATATCTGATCCAGAAAAATTCACATATCTTGAGGGCCGGATCACGACTTTAGCTAATATGATCACTTGCTTGACTTCTCTACGAGTCAAGAGATCAATGTTATGAACTTAACAAAGATAAATCAACAATTAGAGAAGAAGAATGAGTAATGAAAATGAGATCCTTGAAGCGCAAGGTATCTCAGGGGGAGATGATGAGCTGTAAAGATGATGAGCTGAGGAAGAAAAGAGATGATGACCGTGACGATGATCCCAATGCTCCAAAAGAAGGTGAGCTGCCTAGCTCTTCAATTGGAAGACTAGTGCAACAGGTTGAGGGGGAGTCAAGTCAGAAGAAAGGGGGGAGTGGGACTGAAGAAACTCCAATGAATCTGACCGAGACCGATACTATCGAGGCGTTGCTTGGACTGGACGATTATGATAGCGATGTGTCGGAGTTAGAGGAAGGATAAATCTCGTGTAAGGAGGTTGCTGACTGGAAATCCGATGATGAGGTCATACCTGATACTGATGTAGATATTGACAAACATATCGTGCTTAAACAACCTATTACCGAGACAGTGTATGAGGATGAAACTGGTGATGAGAATGTGATCGATCGAAAGGGATTAGAGTCTGAGAATGATGAAGTCCCTGAAGATGATTCAAATGCTGACAAAGAACCATCTAGAGCTGAATTGAAAGACTTATGGTTTAAAAAGATGGAAAAGGAACCAAAGATCAAATATAAAGGTGATATCAGGGTCAGAGGATCGGGCGAGCTGAAACAAGGCATCATTAGTTGGTTTTATGACAGTGAACTCAAACTGTTCATAATTAAAAGATATGATGGGATTCAGTACTTGAAGAATAGACTGAAGATCTTTAGCTCGTTGCCGAAGATTCAACTGAAGGAGCTAGCCTGGCTAGACTTGGTAAATATTGGAGATGATCCTTACGCTCGTACTTTAGAATGAATAGTAAAGCGTGAAGGAAGATCAAATAAGTTTGAAGACTTAAAGCCAAAGCCGGGGAAGAGAGTTCCTGATCTGACCAGGATTGATCCACTAACTAACAAGCCATAGATGAAGATGGTCTACAGACCAGTCAAATGCTTGAAGAGGGTTCCGTTGAAGAGAATGCCACAAAATGTTCTTGAAGATCTGAAGTGGTGGTATGTTGATAGTAAGACTGTCGAAGCAGTGATGGAAGACGGTGAGGGAAAGGTGTTGCTAAGGGTGTATGACAGTTTACACTTGGTAAACTTGTCTAAGGATGATCTAATGAAGCTTCATGCAAATAAAATCATGTACAGAGATAGTTAGAGGCATGAAGGCAGAAGATACCAGAAGGTGGTAAGGGTTTGTATAGAGAAAGGAATATAGGTAGGAAGTCGACAGAGCTGATCGAGAATCAAGATCGACTGCAACAACGAAGACAGAAGACAAATAGAGCTATTGTCAAGGGGGAGTCTGTTGGTACATGAATTGTGACAACAACTTCATATTTGTAATAGTTAGTTTGTAAATTGTTTATGTTGTTTAATGTAATTGAATATTTTGTTTAAGTATGTTTATAGGTTCGTACGAACTTGTAGGTTCGAACGAACTTAGAGTAGGTACGAACTTACAGGTAAGTTCTTACGAACTTAGGAGCAGCTAAATTCGTACGAACTTGGCTGTATATAAATATAAGTTCGAAATATTCATTGTTGGGACATGTTTTGTGACAAAAGATCTAGCTTGTAATAGGACTAGTGTATTTATTGTCAAATTTGTATAAAATTGGTTTAGACTCGTAAATATATGATATTAATTTGTTATTAATATTTGTTTATTATATTTAGACAAGTAACGAATTCAAGTTAAAGTCAAAGTCGCAAATTGAGAAGTCAACTCGCAAGTCATAAGACTTGTGAGCTGAGATC
Organism: Logfia minima; assembly: GCA_963921325.1. Taxonomy (NCBI): domain Eukaryota; kingdom Viridiplantae; phylum Streptophyta; class Magnoliopsida; order Asterales; family Asteraceae; genus Logfia; species Logfia minima. Next base: position 23,608,056 of record OY992769.1, read on the forward strand.
TCAACTCGCAACATATCTGGATTCGCAAGTCTCACCTGCGAGTTGAGATCTGGGTTCGCAGCTCTGGCTTGCGAACTGAGATGGCTGTGCGAGATGAAGTCAACTCGCAAGGCCCATGGCCTGCGAGTTGAGTCTGATATAAATAAAAATGGTTGTGCATTTTTATTGGTATCCGTGCCATTTATTACACACATCAATAAAATATTCACCACCTCGTTTTTCGTGCAGATATATTTATTATAGTATTAAAGGCTTGGTTTTGAGTGATTAACTTAGTTAATAATCAAAACGAAGCCCTTTAATTGATAGTAAAGTCATATAAGCTTAAACCTAACGTATTGAGGGATTCCGCACCTCAATACTTAAAGATAATCCGTTATCAAACCAAGATCTAGCGACCTTACAATTGGTATCAAAGCTTTCGGGCTTAGAAACATTGAGGTTTCAAGGTTTTAGGTTTTATAACATCTTTAGGGTTGACTTACCAACGAAATCTACTGATTTATTCGTAAAAATACCAAAAAGTTTCAGTTCCCAGATTTCAAGGCGCCGTTTTGCGAGTTGAGATTAGGGTTTCAGCTGTTACTTGCGAGTTGAGTTTCCTTTGCGAGTTGAAGTCCTTTGCAAGTTGAGATCACTTGCGAGTTGAAGTCCTCTGCGAACTGAAACCAGCTGCGAGTTGAGATTCACCTGCGAACTGAAGTTACAAAATTGTGTGATTTGACAACTTTTGAGACTTACCAAGATGTCTGATTTGAGTAGAATGATAGAAATGGAACACGAGGTCGGTAAATCTAATGTTCCACCGAAATTGCTCAGACTCGAGGACTATTATGGATGGAAAGACAGATTCGAAAGTTACTGTAGATTCCATGACATAACTATTTGGCTGTGCATTAAAAACGGATATGTTGCACCTACTGCTGTGGTAGAGAATGCAACTGTGATTGTGACTTACGACAGAATGGACAATCAAAAGAAGGAATTCACTATTGATAATAAGGCACATTCATCGATAAAAATGAGCCTTCCCAAGGAAATCAATCACCAATTGAAGTCCTTTCACACAGCTAAAGAGCTATGGGATGCTCTAGAGAAAAGGTGTGAGGGAGGTCCTCAGGTGAAGGCCGTCAAGTGTAATCTTCTGAAAAAGCAGTTTATGGTATTTAAAGCTTTTAGAGAAGAGGACCTTGAAGCCTACACTACCAGATTTTATCATCTATTGAGTGGGCTTGACGACCATGAAATTTTCTACAATGACAAGGAAAAAACCAACAAATTTATTGAGGGTTTGCCTTCAAAGTGGGAAATGTATGGTATCATGCTCAATGATAATGATGAACGGTACGCCACTATGACCCTAGAGCAGGCTATTGACAAGCTCAGGGGTTATGATTTCTCCAAGAAAACTAGAGATACAGATTCTGATCATCTACAGAATCCAGGTCTATACCATGGAAAGACTAGTATCTCAAATGCTTCATCCAATTCGACCACTGCACTATTTGCTGGTGAAATTGATGAACTTGGTGAAATGTTGACCGATGATCTATGCTTTATAGCTTCAGATGGAAGCGAGAAACGAAGTAAGAACACTTCTTCTGAGAAGTCAACTCAAGGGCATCATAAAATGCCAATGAGTGTGAAATCAGCAGAACAACAACTTTCTGTGCTGGCTTCGTTCGTTGCTTCCTTTGAAAATTACATACAAGGGAGGATTAATGATCCTACACAATTTGATGAGGATTATGATCAAGTAGACCCGGATGACTTAGAGGAAATGGACCTCCAGTGGCAGCTTGCTATGGTGTCAAGGAGGGTTAAGAATTTCCTAAAACGTACGGGTAGAAGAGTTGTTGGAAATCGACATGGGTTCGACAAATCCAAGGTCAAGTGTTATAACTGTTAATGTTACGGACACTTTGCCAGGGAATGTCAACGACCGAAGGTTGATACTGGCGCTGCAAAACAAGACTCGGGAAGTACTTTGACTTCCAAAGTCTTAGTGGTTCAACAAATCGATGGTTCCTATGCCAACTGCTGAGAAACTTCAAGCTAATGTGCCACACATGGAAGTCAAGGGGAGGGATGAAGATGTGCTCTACATCAACTCGAATAAAGAAATGAGTCCCGATGACTTCGTTGCATACATCGCTGACGTTCAGACAGATAAGAAAAAGGTATGTCTGGATCTTCTTACTCTTACTGATGTTTGCTATTTAGTTACTAATTTGCAAACTCAGGTTAGTGTTTTTGCCGAATCTAACAAAACCTTAACATCCGAATTAGATATAGCTAAGTCTGATGTTCGTAGGTTAGGTGAGGATAAGCTAGCATTGATTGAAAAAATTAAGAGTGATGCTTCCGATAAGACTAGTCTCGCTGACATAATTAATGAACAATGTGTTAAGATAGACGGGTTATATCTGAACCTTAATGAGCTAAATAAAAATATTGCTATTAGGGATTATGAGCTCTCAGAGTCTAAAATGAAGTTGGTCGAGCTAAACCGTAAACTTGAAGGTTATAGGACATCTTCTTTGACCTTAGATATAATCATTAGCTCACAACGTAGTGTGAAGGATGTAACCGGCCTAGGTTACTCTGATGTTCCTCCGCCTTTTAATGCAAATTACACTACTACTCCAATTGACTTAGAGATGACAGATGCAAATCCTAAAACTGAGGATTTGGAAACTCAAGAGTCTGATGCATCTGAGACACAGAAGGATATCTTTAACGACCCATCATTGGACATCAGTAAGATCAAGTCATTCACTAAAGTACAGTTTGTCTCGAGTGGAATGATAGGTAGTACTGATGTAAATGATGAGGTAATTAAGAAACAAAAGGATTTATCTTCAGTGTCTTCGGATCAGACAAAGAAGGAAACAACTAAGATTGTTAAGTCACGAAAGCAGATGTCATGCTTCAAGTGTCACCAAAGGGGACATGTGTCTTCTTGTTGTCCTAATAAGAAGAGTGAAGCTACACATAAGCGTGTGACTAATGATAAGACTCAGAACATCTCTAGTTTGAGTACAGACAGGTTAGGTACCAGACCGGGAATTGGTATTAAACCTGTAAATGCTTTTAAAAGAGATGCTTCTCACAACGTGTCTCCGCCTAAACCTAAACGGACTGAACACTTTAAAGATCAAATGCCGTCGAGGTTCATAACTCCCAGTAGGAATCATAGTCGTTATGAAATTGGTTTTACTTCAAGGAACCAAAGTCATATTGAGAATGGTTTGACTTCACGTACACAAGGAGTTAACCAAGGGTCCTACAATAGTCGTAACCAAGGGCAAAAATCCCAGGGTTATGTATCGGGGAGGGTTGGAAATCAGTCAACTCATAGACCCAGGACCACTAATCATCAGCAAGCTGATGCTCCTTTAAAGGTGACCAAAGCTCCTAATGGAAAGGATGGTTACTTTAAAGAGCTATAGTTTGTAGATGATAAGGGACAAACCAAGACCGTAATGGCTTGGGTCCCCCTTGATAACTGATTGTGTACAACTTGTATGTGCAGGAGCAGACTGGGAACAACGATAATTGGTGGTATGTTGACAGTGGATGCTCCAGGCATATGACAGGAACTCGAAGTCTTCTAACAGACTTCAGAGGTGGATTGAGACAGGGAGTACACTTCGCTGGTGATAAAGGAGGAGTCATTACCGGGAAAGGAAAAGTTTCAAATGGAACTTTGACTCTTGAGGATGTGAGTTATGTTGAAGAACTGACTCACAACCTAGTGAGTGTTTCTCAAGTCTGTGATAAAGGTCACCTTGTTCTCTTCACTGAGAAAGAGGCCTTGATCCTGAAGCCGGGTTTTATTATTCTCGACAAATGGATACTGGGTGAAAGCTCCAAGGAAGAAGGACATTTATGCTATCAACATGAATGCTCCTATCACTTCAATGGAGTCTACTTGTCTGTTATCCAAGGCTTCAGAATCAGACTCTCTCCTATGGCATAGGAAAATGGCACACCTAAACTTTCGTAAAATGAACTATATAACAAAACATGAGTTAGTTCTGGGTGTACCACCGAAGAGTTTTGCATTTGAAGACAAGTGTATATCCTGCTTGAAAGGAAAACATCATAAGAAACCACACAAGTCTAAAACTGTGAACTCTATTTCCTCGCATTTTGAGTTGCTACATATGTATCTCTTTGGACCCATAAGCAAGAGAAGCATATGTGGCAAATGGTATTGTTTGGTTGTGACAGACGATTACTCTAGATTCTCTTGGGTGTTCTTTTTGGGATCTAAGGATGAAACTCCGGGCATTCTTATGGAGTTTCTAGATCTAATAGAGAATATCTATAGAAAAAGAGTTAAGAGAATTCGTAGTGACAATGGAACAGAATTCAAGAACTCAACGATCAATATCTATTGCTTAAGCAAAGGGATACAACATCAATTCAGCGCACCTTATGAACCTCAACAGAATGGTGTTGCTGAAAGGAAGAACATAACGTTGATCGAAGGGGTTAGAACAATGCTTGCAGATTCAAAGCTTCCGGTCATCTTTTGGGCAGAAGCGGTGAATACTGCATGTCATGTTCTCAATAGGGTTCTTACGGTTAAAAGGCTGAACAAAACTTGTTATGAGCTTTTAAAAAATAAGAAACCTAACTTAAAAAGGTTTGAACCCTTTGGAGTTTCATGTACCTTGTTGAAGACTAGCCATCAACCTAAATTTGGTGAGAAGGCTAACGAAGGATATTTCATAGGTTATATGCCTAACTCACCAAACAAATGTGTCTTCAATAAAATACGGGACGTGTTGAAATAGTTTATAACATTGAAATTATGAGCTATACACATGACTTACATAAAGGATTAGATTGGCAATTTGATTATTTAGATCTCTTCAAGTCATTTAAAGTCCCTATCACTGACTATGTCAGTAATTCAGAGATTCCTGAGCATTTATTCTCTGGAGATGAAGTTCCTACTCCTTCTCTGACATCGAATGTTCAAACGTCTGAAATTAGGACTATTGTTGATTCTGATGAAGTCTCACCTATTGAGTCACAACAACCTCAAGTGGATATACCTCAAGAGAGTGAAGATCCTGAAATTGCTTCTCAAAGGATTGTGGATGATATTCTCACTCCTCTGAGACAATTAAGAATATCTACTACTAATGACGGTATTCTACCATTGGAGGAAATTGGTGCTAACCTATAAGATGATATTCCAGTTGAACCTGTAACCTCAATAAGATTAAATAGGAATCATCCGATCGATAATATCATCGGTGATCCAAATTCTCCTGTTCTAACTCGGAATCAATCAAAAGCTAGTACATCAACTCACTCAAGCTTGTATGCTGAGATGAACGAGACAGGGATTACAAATCTATGTCTATATTCATGCTTTATCTCACAAATTGAACCTAAGAATGTTCAGATAGCTTTGAAGGAAAATTCGTGGGTCGAGGCAATGCAGGAAGAATTGTCTCAGTTCACAAAATTGCAAGTTTGGGAGTTGGTTGATTTACCCGTTGGAGAATATCCAATTGGAACTAGATCGGTATTTAAGTGCAAGAAAGACGATCGGGGAATCGTGATTCGCAATAAAGCTCGTCTAGTTGTTCAAGGTTTCAATCAACAAGAGGGGATTGACTACAATGAAGTGTTTGCACCTGTAGGCTTGAAGCAATTAGGTTATTCTTAGCATTTGCACCTTCAAAGAAAATGAAAGTTTTTCAACTGGATGTTAAGAGTGCCTTCTTGTATGGAAAAGTCAAGGAAACGGTGTATGTTTCTCAACCACCGGGATTTACTGATCCAAAGTATCCAGATAGAGTATATCGTCTTGATAAGGCTCTATATGGATTACATCAAGCACCGAGAGCGTGGTATGAAACATTATCTACTTATCTTCTTGAAAATGATTTTACAAGAGGAAGAATAGATAGTACACTCTTTGTCAAATGGAAAAAGAGAGACTTTCTACTTGTTCAAGTATATGTTGACGATATCATCTTTGAGTCATCTGACGAAAAGATGTGTAGTGAAGTTGAACAAGTTATGAATAACAAGTTTGAGATGTCAGCGATGGGTGAATTGACATTTTTCTTAGTATTGCAAGTCGATCAAAAGAAAGATGGATATTTCATTCATCAGACTAAGTATACTAATGAGCTTCTAGAACGATTTAAGATGGAAGAATCTAGAATTTTTCATACTCTTACTCCGGAAGCTCATGGAATTGGTCCAGCTACATCGAGTGATAAAGACGTGGATCCTACTCTTTATAGGGCCATGATTGGATCATTAATGTATCTTACAGCATCGAGGCCTGATATAATGTTTGCAGTATGTGCCTGCGCAAGATATCAAGCCACTCCTAAAGAATCTCACATGCAAGCTGTAAAACGAATTCTTCGTTACCTCAAAGGGAAGCCGAAGCTGGGACTTTGGTATCCGACTGATGGAGACTTAGATTTTGTGGCTTACACTGATTCTGATTACGGAGGATGCAATCAGAATAGAAAGTCTACAACTGGTGGATGTCAATTCCTAGGAGGTAGACTAGTCTCTTGGCAGTGCAAGAAGCAAACCTCAGTCGCCATTTCTACATGTGAAGCTGAGTGTGTTGCTGTTGGCAGCTGTTGTTCTCAAGTATTGTGGATACAACAGCAACTACGGGATTATGGGTTGAGTATAACAAATACTCCTATGATGATTGATAATGAATCAACGATCTCTATTACCAATAATCCGGTCAAGCACAGTAAAACTAAGCACATTGATATTCGACATCACTTTATTAGAGACTGTGCTGAGAAGAACCTGATAAAGTTAGCTAAGGTTCCATCTGTGGATAATTTAGCAGACTTATACACCAAAGCATTCGACAGAGCTCGATTTGAGAAATTGGTGCAACTGAATGGAATGAGAAATCCATAGTGATTAGTCTTCCATAGGGTTTTTATGTAATAGTTAGTCATTTTTCTTCTATTATCTAAAAAAACAAAAAAAAAAGAAAAGAAGAAGGGGGATTTAGGCGTATGGCATTCATTTGCTTGTTACCTAAGGGGATCGCCTCCGATAAAAAGGGTTAAGTCTTTATCTGCTGGGAAATGATAGTACATTAGAAGAATCAGCTTAATAATTGTAGGTAAAAGTCTTAAGTTAGATGTGTTAGTAGATTTAAGTATGTTACATTAACTTTACATCTTTAAAACCAGGATTTTACTTATCTTTATTTTAGTATACACCCTTCTCCACACTTGATAATTAACTTCGAAAACTTTAGATCTAAACAGCTTCATTATATGATGTACTGGTAGGCAAATTCTGCTTTGATTTTTGAGCATATAATAAGCTATAATACTTCTGTGTGTTATCTCGTGTGATCTGCTATATGACGTATGACACAAGTCTTAATTGATGAAAGATAGTTTGATCATACACTGTTACTAAGAATCTATGGAAATATGTCAAGATAAATAATAAGAATTATAGCTATTAGTAAAACTACTGGTGTCTTTAATGTACTAAGTACAGCCTGACTCCTTTAGTTTTGCCAATGGTTTCAGACTTGTTTTGTTTATACTAAGGGATCTTATGTTGTACTACGTACGGATCTAGAATTACTAGTATCTACAAAACAGGTTTGGTGTTTGTCACATTTTAAATTCACTCAAAGGTATGTTATATGCTTCGAAAAGAACATCATTTAGTAACCGCTACCTTGAATGTGAAACATACAGTGGTATGTGTCCTGCTTGATTTCTCAGTATGTCGTATTTTGGATCATATTAGGTAATATACATACCAACAATAAAAGATTTGCTTGGAAATCATTGTAGACTTTGTTTATATGGATTATAATACCGGTAATTGTCTTGAACTGCTTATGATAATAAATCGTTTTATTTTGATGAATATATTATATTCTGTGGAGATAGGTAACCAAGTTATACTTTTATAAATATAAGTTGATAAATGGTTAAGTTGTGAGTTTTTCTGTAACTTATTGTGAATTTCATGAGGTATGCATACTAACAATCTTCTTAGAATTTTACTCATTAAATTAATTAAATTGTTTCCTTCTAATATGATCCCACTGTTGATAATTTCTTAACGCCCTCGATTAGGATGTCTTTATATTATTTTATTGTATTTTATTTTTCATCTATGTATTTCATTAATACAAGGGTACTTGATACCAATGTTTATTATGAATCATTGTCATTTTATTTTATTTTTATGCATTTATTCGTATTTTTCTTATCTTAGTTAATCTTCTTTTAATTTTATTTAATTTTATGTTTTTGTCGTTCGTATTTTCGTGGATTTACATCACAATTGAAAAATATTTTATTTTGGACTTGTTTATTTTTGAACTTAAAAATTACATTTTTTAAAATAAAATGTATTTTTGGACAAAAGTTGCGAGTTGACTTAGCCTTGCGAACCGACTTGACTTGCGAGTCGACCTGACTTGCGGGTTGAGTAATTTCTACGAGCTGAGTCAACAGGAATATATACCTGCGAGTCCACTAGTAAAAAACATACCTGCGAGTTGAAAATTACCTGCGACTTCACCATTTGCGAACCGAGAACTTGATCTCGCAATTTTTTGATATTTTCACTTCGCAAACGCCGTTTTCACCTCATTTATTATTGTCACCTTTATATTGCGCATTCATTGAGGTATAAATCAGGGAATTTAACCGTGTATTTAGCTCAAAATCAAAGTATTTATATACTAGGGTTTTGTCTTTAAAATTTCTTACAAAATACTACAATATTGTACTCAAATGGACAAGAAACCTTAGGGTTTATGTTAATCGGAGTATTTGGGACATAATGGCATAACTTGATTATCCTACAACTTGTTAAAATTGAATTTTAAGTGACATCATATAGCAGTTCATCCTGCGAGTTGAGATCCAACTCAACTCGCAGATCGCCCTTGCGAGTTGACTTACGTGTTGACTTGCGAGTCAAACCTGCGAGTTGATCTTGCGAGTTGAGCTTGTGAGTTGAGCTTGCGAGTTGAACTGCAAGTTGACTTGCTAGTCAAACCTGCGAGTTGACTTGCGAGTTGAACTGCGAGTTGACCTTGCGAGTTGAACTTGCGAGTTGACTTGCGAGGTGAGCTTCAAGCTTGTCTGCGAGTTGACTTGCTCTGCGAGTTGACTTGTCTGCGAGTTGACTTGTTGACTAGTTTTGCAAGTTGATTGTTATTTTAATTTAATTTACGTACTCTAGATTATTTATTAAAATTAAGAGTTATAAATTAATATGTTATATGATTAGTCGTGTAGACGTTAAAGTGAACACGAAAAATCCTATTCCTTTAATATATAAGACTTATGACTTCATGTAATAAGTTATATACTTTTAACAGGTTAAATAAAGGGTTAGACATATTGATTATATATATGATTAACAACTATAATTGTTAATTAAGTCTCACGACTTAATAGTTCAATTATGAGTTGTAGATCATATAAGCTTATCAATTTATGTTAAACTTTTTGTCTGACATGTGTGTGATTTTTATGTTACATATATGGCTCGACTATTTGCTGCTCATCACAACGTGCTAGTTGATTTGGATGTCACTGCACGAGGTGCCTCTCGGGTAGCTCAGATTCTCACATTTCTGGGTCGATCAAGGATCCAGTATGCTATCACAGAGTCCCCAGCTTTATCACGAGATCTCTTAGATCAATTCTGGGCTAACATTGAGTTCGATACATTTGTCAACCCTCCGGTGATTCGGACAAGGGTTAATAATCGCCCAATTGTCTTCTCTCCCACCGATATCAGGAATATCTTACACCTGGGCACTGTTGATCAGGAAGATGGACCAACCGAGTTCTCTTCAGACTTTATTGCAGGAGCTCTGGGACGTATGGGGTATGTAGGACCCATGAGAGGGCGTTAGTTCCTAAAGGCCTTGGTATTTAGAGAATGGAGATTCTTATGGCACGTCCTTGTGACAGTCTTTGGTGCCAAGATGGGTGGTTATGATGAGCTGAGCCCTTCACTGTTATCAGGAGTACTGTCACTGGTTTACAACAAACCATACAGCTTCTCAGACTATATCTTCGGGGAGATTGCTCGACAGATCTCGGGAGCTGTTAGATCACAATTCATGATCTACCCGAGATTTTGTATAATAATCATTAGGGCCTCTATCCCTGATCTGCCGGTTTTTCAAGCAGATCTGAAGGTGGATACTATTGGGCTCAGAGGTTATAATGCAATGTTTATGCAAACCTCTCGAGGATTTGAGATGCAGCCCCAGCTGACCGAGCTGTTTGGATTTTTGATTAATCATGCGTATGTGACGCCACTGAATAATGGTTGGCTTGATATTGATGTGGCCGAGGGTGCACCTGAGCCACAGGAGTTAATTGAGGAGGTTTTGGATCAGGTAAACCAACCAGGTCCACAGGTGAATCCTGAAATTGTTGCCGAAGTGGTGCAGCAAGTGTTGGTAGAGAATGATGATGCTACTGACTCGCTTTTGAGAGATGTAGATCAATATGTGGCTGAGGGTCCACATACTTCTGGACCGACTCCACTTTCTGAGCCATCTACAGCTGTTGGTCCATCGGGGCAAAAAGGGGAAGCGGCTTCTGCTTCTGATTCTGATTCCGATGATGATGATGATGAGACTGGACCATCTGGGTCTGTCTCCGGGATTCCTGCCGGCATGATTCGTCAGGGATCAAAGTTGATTATGGATTCGGCACTAAAGTTAAAAAGAAAAGCCGCTGACCAAGATCCTGACTTTGTCCTTATTGAAGAAGATGAAGATGAAGATGAAGAGGAGGAGTCATGTCACACCCCCAAATTTGACATTTATTATAATCATTGCGGAAGCTTCGGGGCGTGACGTCGATCGAATAACAATATATATCGAGAGCATGTGATTATCGCAGAACAATATATATTAAGATGCCATTAAAGTTTTACAAAATACTACGACTTATCAGGCCGTTAAAGTAGTCAATGTTATCAAATACATTGTTCAAAACAAAATATAAGTTCGAGAGAGATTTCAATTAAAACTACATAAGTTTAATATTATAAAGAAATTCCGAAGTTTTCAAAAGTAGCATCCTAATCATAGTGGTAGGGCGGTCCCAACATTCATTCAACTTACGGCATGGCTAATTCCCTGAAAAACATATTATTAAAAAGTCAACATAACGTTGAGTGAATTCACAAGTTTAGTGACTCAATCATAAACCATCATTTGGTAATCATTTCATCAATAGTTTAAAAGGTGGCATCAAATGCCTAAGTACGATTATTATCAATGAAAAACCTCTAACTATAATCCCCCATCAGGTTTGCAAGTCCTATGAGTTAATATGCTGAACTAAGCCTATAACCAAACCACAACACAAATGAATCGTTTGCCTTGGACCAGTTAAGTATACTTCGTCCCCAAAACATGCGAACAAGGTCACTAGTTAGCGCGACTAACTAAAAGAAACGTGGGATGGGCCTGTCAAACCCGATAGTACTATCTGTATACTCAGTGGTTAGCGTCATCTAACTAATGGTTATAGTATTGCATGCTAGGACTTCGGTACTACAACTTATCAACTTAGCTCTTCATAAGGATGCAATGTCAGGTTTTAATAATCGCATACATTCAGTTATATGTTTTTCACCCCAGTTTGAAAGCAATAAAACAGTAAAAGTGGGGTTGTGAACTCACCTGAGTCCGAGCGTGCTAGCAAAACAGTTTTATATAATTGTCCAAACAAAGTCTCTTAGTGCCCTAAACGCAAGAGTTTATATCAATACATGTAGACGACTCAATAGTCAGTCTATGCCAGTTGTTCACTCAACTAGGTTTATAAATTGCCATCGACGGGCTTGAATATCATGTAACGTTATTTCAAATGAAAACGACACGTTGTGATCCTTATTAGTTTTCAAAACATTAAAACTTGTTTAAGTCAACGTTATAATACCCTTGTATACGCATTATATAATTAACGCGAATTGTTGATTTCTGGTATATATATATTCACATATCTATATATATATTTTCAATATCGTTATAAGACTTGGACGTTATATATATATACTCATATATGTACACATATATATATATTAATGTCGTTATAAGTTTTATAGTTGATTTTTATACCTTTGTCGTTATAATATCGTCTAAGTCGTTTTAACTCCGTTTTTAACCTAACTTTCGGGTTTATCGGGTTTTAATCGTACAAATCTCGTTTCTAATATTTTAAATCATGGATTATACTAAATTAAATTTTACTTTATTGATTTCATACTTTAAACTAATAACTTAGAAGTTTTATGCCTTTAGTTTCCTAAATTCCATATTTTAACGTTTTTAGCTCACGGTTTTGATTCTAATCCATATTTAACATCTAAGTCTTGGTTTTAACATTTTAATTCATAAATTTATCTAAAATACTTTTAAACCTACTGATTTTACACATGAGTCCTCAACTTTTACGGTTTTTGCAACTTAGTCCTCCTAGTCTTATTTATCTTATTTTTAACACATAACTTTGGTGAAATTAAAGTTTAATAATCTAGATCTTGTTCTAATTTGTTCAAATACTTATTTTATAATTAAATACATGAATCATACTAATTTTTATATCAAAAGTCCTTAATATATGATTTTTATCATTTTTGTCCTTTCTAGTTTCATTTGTCCACTTCTAACAGATTCTGTCCAGAAATTAGTCCATCTTTGGCTACAGTTTTGACTAGTCAAACAAGCTTATAATTTTATGACAATTTTTCTGAATGTTCATCTATGTCTTAGGTTTCCATAAATATAAGATTCGTAATTTTTGGTTAAGTTTAAGTGGTTCAAACGTATTTAATACTACACAAAGGTACAACTGGCACTTTCATGGACAGTTGGTCAAATATTTGTTTATATACGGAGTTTTACTTACATTCATGAAGTATATTTATACTACTTTTAAAGCTAACAAGATTTTTGACTTGTAGGAAAAAGAATCAACTCATTTAGATCTGGGGTTTGAAAGTTATGAGCTTCCAAAGTTAGGTCATTTTCTGTCACAAAAGAACAGATTGTACAGATTTTCTTAGAAATTCATTTTGAGGTATCAATTCTTGTCTAAAAGTTATGAAACTGGTGGGGTTGGAAAGAAAACTCTTTGAACTTAAATTTAGACTCAAGAAACGTAAGATTTGGTTAAGTTTTGACCAAGATAATTAGCTTCAAAGTTGGGCAAAGTTTCTGCCGTTTTTCAGATTGTCGTTTAACAGCTTGTTTTGGTCATTTTTAGCAAACCTTTGTTATAGTTCATACAAATATGAGTTTTTAAGTTCATTTCTAGCATGAGTGAATATCTAACACATGTTAAACTATTTTCTAAGTATTTAAATGAAAGAATCAAAGAGTTTATAGTTAGATTTTCCTTACAATACACTAAAATAGTGGTTTTGAGCAAGAGGGTGCTTGAACTTGTTGTGGATGAGCTCCTAGCTAACAAATCCTTGGGTTTTGAGTTGTTTTAGTTAGAAATGAAATGGTGATGGTTGTGTGCACGTTTTTGGGAGTATAGAGAGCATAAAATGAAGGTTTTAGTATTGGGAAGTCATGGTATATCAAGGGGTTACAAGGGAGGATGTAGGTTGTTGTTTGAAGGTTGTTCTTGAGCAAGATGAAGGGTGTTTTTGGGTCTGCTTGTTGATGGCCGAATTTAGAGAGAAAGAAAGAGAGAGTTTGTGAGTTTGTGTGTGAAAGAATGAAGTGTAAATTGATGCAAAAGCTTGTACAAGTAAGGGTGAAGGTATGGTGTTGTAAGAGAGTGGGAAGTATGGGTTGCATGAAGTCAAAATATGATGATTTCTCCTTGATTTAGGGGATTTAGCATGTGGGCTTTGTGCATATTTTTGGTCAAGGGGAGGGGATGGTTTAAATCTTGATTAAGTTAGATATTTTAGTCATTAGGTGTTAATCTTGATTAATTAGTTGCTAGTTGTGTAATTACGGTTAATTAAGGTTATTTGTGGTTGTTTAAGGTTGATTAAAGTTACTAGAATGTAACTAAGTGATTGAAATAATAATCATGTGATTTTCCGATACTCGGTTCGATTAACTTTCTAATTCATCTCAACTTTGCACGTTTTCTAATTCACGTGGCGTTTACGGAGTTTTTTTAAAGGTTGTTATGCTCTTAATTAGCATATGTATTATAATAATAATAACTACTATTTAATATTAAATAGATTTACGTTATATTCTGGATTTGATCACAACATTCGGGAGATTCGGTTTCCACCGATTGATTTGTGTAATTCCAAAAAAATCATGAATGCTTCTCGCATTAAAAGAATTGCATCTCATATGAAACTATAATATTTGTAATAAGTTTAACTTAATAAAAATGAATTCACATAATTAATTCGGGACTTAGCCTAAATGCACGTAATAAAAGTGTACGGAATAATACCTAATTCTTCGGGTTGTCACAAGTCACTTGTCACTCGCCCCCGCAAGCAGGCTAAGCAAACTGCTTCAACCTCTGCAGCACCTACACAATCACGTTCTACGCCCTCTGAGGCTGAAATGATTGCTGCTTTGGTTCGTCCATCTTTGCACCCAACCACCAAGTCCAGCAGGGTTGCCGCTCGCCTTCTGACAGATGTAGCTACTGAGATAGCTAAGAAAATGCAACCACCTGCTGCCACAACCCCACTCACCACTACTGATGCTCCATCCACCTCACCTGTGACTGATTCTGAACGTATTGTCAGCTTAGAGTCTAGGGTTTGAGAGTTGGAGGTTACCACCAACACCTTGGCATCTCAAGTTCTGTCCCTGTCTGACAATGTGACTGAACATAATAAAGCCTACTCACTGCTCATCAAGACCAATAGCAATTTGATAGATGATGTAACTGATAAGTAGAGACAAATTGACAGACTTGATCGCTTGGTCACCAGCTTTCTGAAGGACAAGCCACCTCAAGGGGAGATATTTCTATACAAAGAGTCTTGTAAAGAAGATGAGCTGAGAAAGAAGCGAAGAGATGACAAAGATGATGATCCCTCAACCCAAAAGGATAGTGAGTTGGCTGGTCCTTCAACGACTGGTCAACAAGCTAACATTCAGGGGGAGTCTGCTGGACCTAGTGGAAGTGGTGCTGGTGCTGGTGCTGATGCTGGTGAAGCTACTGAAGAAGGTGAAGCTAGCTGAAACGACACTCGTATTTGTAATATAATTGTGTAATTAAGACTTTTGAACTTGAATGTGTAATACATTACTGTTTATATGTTATAATTTATGAATGTTTGTATATTATAAGTCTTTTGTAATTCTAGATTGACTATGATCGATAAAAGAGTTATAAGATCATGTAATATATGATGTTCGTATATTAAAAGACTTATTGAAATCTTAGATTGATTATAATAATCAATGAAAGATTTATAAGTATATATATAATATACGGTAAATACACAAAGGGATTAATAAGAAAATTCTTAGATTAATTCAGGGAAATCAATGAAAGAACTCATGATATTAATATATTTGTGTATGTATTTCTATAGGTCTTGAAATGTTGAACTTATCAGATTCTGAAGGCGATATGCCGGATGAAATAGATGAGGACATTGACTTTGACCTAGAAGAAGGAGAGTTTGTGCCTCCTGAAGACTGGACTTTTAGTATTGATATCGGGCTAGATGAAGGTGTAGATCTTGATGCTAACATAGATGAACACATCGTAAGCCCTTCAACTACAAAAGTGATCATTCAGGATGAAGAAGGAGAAAGAGTTGTTGATTTAGATGAAAATCTAGATGAATCAACTAGTTCTGAATCTGAAGATGAGCTTCCTGAAAGACTCAGAAACAATCCTATGTTTAGAACTTTGAAAAGGAGAAAGCAGAAGATTGGGATGTCTGAGGTAGATATCACTGGAAAGAAAGTACCGAGAAAGGGAATCATCGGATGGTACTATGACTCTGAGCTAAAAAATTTTGCTATCAAAAGGTTTGACGGAGTTCAATATTTTGATAAGAAGCTTAAAGTCTTTAGTTCGCTTCCTAGATTTGAGATCTGTAGGAACCCTTTCGCTGGACCTAATCAGATCGTATGACTCAATCAGAAGAGCGGAATCCAACTAATCGAGTATTGAACTTATATTGAATCACAAGCACAGTTTCTCTAACGTTTTGTATAAATTAACAATTGAAGAATAAGCTTTACAATTTCTCTCTCTGCCTCACAAACTATCTCACTCTCCAGGGTTTGATCCACCCACAAATGAAAGCTGACTTCACTATTTATAGACATATTGGACCCTGCGACACAAGCCTTTGTGTCGCAGGCCAAACCCACTGTGACATAGACATTATGTCGCTATTGCGACATAAGCTCTGTGTCGCATGACCAATATTCTATGTATATTCTATAATTACATTTCATTCACTGACTTGAATATACACACTAATCACATCACATAGTAAGACTAATTGACTTTGACAAATACAAACTTTGACCAACTGACTGACACACAGAAATGCACTAACAAACTCCCCCATGTCATCAGCTTGGTCAAATAGGCTTCATTTATTCTTCACCAACAAACTCCTCTATGTCTTCAACAATTAGACACTCCCCCATTGAGATAGCATGGTCTTCAGAATATTGATGTCCAGATTCATGTCACAGACACACCTTTTGCATACAATAAGATCTTCAAACTATATGACCATCTCTCAATCTTTAGCAGCTTCTCCAAATAGAATTTAACTTCACGGTCTTAGGAGAATAACTAACATCCTTTATATCTTCAATATTTGACTTTAACAAGATATGTGATATTGAATAAAACAACATAGAAATAAAATATTTTTTTTCTTTATAAATAAAAAGTAAAGAATACCAAAAGGAAAATAAATCGGGGATAAGATTGTAATATGTCTGCTTAAGGATCATATCAGGATAACATGCAGTTATTAGGAAATAGCAAGTGTTATGTTGATTATCAGTATCTTTTGTCCTCTTTAAATTTACTCAGCATACATAGAACACCGTTAAAAAAATTAGTTCAAGACGATTACTGGTATCGTTTGTCCACTTAAACATATAACATACGCATCTTCAAGCTAAGTGATTATTGTTAGAGTGATTATTTTTCTGTGAATCCCACAATAGATATACTCCTAGTATCAAAGCATGAACATAACATCTATTGTTTAGAGAAGGTATATGAATTGAACATTTTTAAGAATCAAGCCAGCGGTGACAGGTCTGTACAAACGTACAACAAAGCGACATAAACTTTATTCAGGTTTAAGCAAAACCATACTTGGTCAAGCCGTTTGGCGACCTTGTTAAGTATCTTTAATTTTATAAGATGTTAAAAGTGCATTGACTTTTGTTTGCTTAATGGTTGAAAGTATACTGACAGAAACCAGGTCTGTACTTACGTACAACAGAGGAATCAGTCAGCATAAATCCCCAAATGTTATCATATAAAAACTCAGTGCAATAGAGGTATGACAAGCTGATACTTAAGAATTAAGACTTATTGTCATACATTATATGATGGACACCACAAGAAAATAAAGACATATTAGATGTATTTCTTAGTAGCTTAAAGAATAATATGTTAATGCCTACCAATACATCGTATAATGAAGCTAATGTTTATAAAAACTGTTGTAGGTATACCAGATAAACCTATTGACACATCAAACATAAACCTTAAAATTTCCATTTTGTGTACATGTTACCTGATGAACTATCATATCCCAAGTTGTTTACAAACATAATCCAAAATGTTTTCCAGAATTAAGAATCTTGCTGTTCAAATTTCTGATCAAAATAATCAGAATTTTTAATTTTTTAAAATTTCTCTCCCTGAACAGCAAATTCTTTTCTCAATTCTAATTCAAAGGTAATCCCCTAAAAATTAAACTAATTTTTTTAATTAATTAATTTTTTTTTTTTTAATTTAATAAATTTCGCAACATTACATTTCTTTGATACTAAAAAGTATAAAGAATGGTTGTTGCGATACTAACAAATTGAACAAATAATGACGAAATAAAAGTTCCAAAATCACATATCACGTCAAATCAAATTCTTTTAACCACGTTATTCCGTCTCGAAACTTTGATAATCTCATCCATTCAGTCACAATGCACCACACTTAACTACCTTGAAAGCAATCTTAACACAATACACATCCTTGCAGTCACTAAAAATATAATCTATCAAAAAACTGACTGCATCACCACAAACAATGAAACATTAGATTTTATGGGACATCCAAGCCTTGATAGTCTTGGGTTGTCCATTATCGTTCATAATTATCACATCAATGAGTTTATGATATTTTAAAAAGTCACTTGATTTCATTGATGTGTTGTTTGTGAATTTTTGTTTCCAAACCTGCTTAGGTTTGGATGATTTGTTTTCAACAATGTTGTGTTGTTGAACTTGGGTTCTACTAGGCACAACTTTGTTTACTCTGGCCATAGGTTTAGGTGAAGAGGATGCATAACTAGATAAAGGCGAATGTGAACTACGCATTGACAATGATTTTGAACAAGAACTTCTATATGAATAAGTTCTAGGCATTCTTCTACCAAACCTGTCTAGGGCTATCAACTTACAATCCCTAATAACATGTCCTTGTTGTCCACAACAAAAACAAGACGTCTATCCACAAAAGATTGATTCCAATGAGTTCCTTCAAATCGTTTTGGAGGAGGATAATACACCGAAGGTCTATTAATAGGAACATTTGTTGAACAGGCACTCTTAGGTGAGCATGTTGAAGTAGATGTTCCTAAGGTTGAGCTAGTTGATTTTGAATATTTATTATTTTCAGATTTATCAACTACTTTATCTTTCTTGAGATTCTTCACAGGTGACCGTGAATTATCCGAAGATTAAGATTTTGAATCCCTTTTAACATGTTGAACTTTTGAGGATTCATTGTAAACCTTTGCTTTTCTTTTGCCTTTAAAACAATCATCATTTTCAGTTTCAAGGATGAAATTTTCAGGTTTGACATTTAATTTCTCAACCTTAGTGATAGAATCATTAACTGATGAATTAACAGGTTTTGTGTCTTCTTTGAAAGAGGAAGGCACAAAGTCTTTGATGGAATCCTTTGATGGCATTGGCAGATAGTCATTAGGAGGTGGTACATAGTGATAACCAAGACCAGCTTTGCTTTTGGTATCTGTCCTTTGCGATTGAAGAATTTCATCAAATACCATAGAGGATGTAGAAAAGTTTGAAAGTTTTCGTTGTAAACACAGAACTTCTGCCTGTGAGTCAGCAAGTTGTTTCTTCACAAGAGTAAGCATATTAACATAACTACCTATCTCATCTTGCTGACAAATTTTTTTGGCTTTTAGTTCTTTCTTGTCTTCAAAAATGGCTTTCAACTTTTTTTCACATGCCTTATCATTTTCTCTTAACAAATCATTACTTTCTTTTAGTTGTTCTATGCTAGAGTTAAGGCGTTCATTATCCTCTCTATACCTTTTAATCGTACCAGTTAAGTTAATACATGAAGCACATGAGGATGGTTCAGAATCAACCTGATTGTCCGAAGCTTTGATTTCAACTTCTTCCTTCATTTCTTCTTCTGAGCTTGTCATTCTCATCTTAGTATTACTTCCGAAACTTACTTGAAGATTGTGCCACAATTTAAATGAAGTATCTTGCGTTTTGTAACATGAGGCTTCATCCCTTGGTAAACACTCCAATATTGCCTCAAATGTCTTCTTTTCCAAATTAAAATTTGTACGTTCTGTGGTAGACATTTGGTTTACCATTTTGAAAGATGTACCTCCGGCTATTCTAGGTTTCTCATACGGATTTGCAATGAATATCCATAAATTTGCATCATACAGCGTAAACAACACTTCAACCACAGCTCTCCATCGATCAAAGTCCTTATGAAATAAGGATTTCAACTTTCCTTTCAAGGTTGTATTTAAGAAATCCATATTCGAATTTAGCGACACACAAAAAAAAATTCCTTTCAAAAAGTTTGTTTTTCTTTTTTTTTAATGGGACACAAGGCTTGTGTCGCACCTTATGTCGCACCTTGTGTCGCAAAGCTTATGTCGCAAGACTATGTCGCAAAGCTTATGTGACACAAGTGTTATGTCGCAAGCTTATGTCGCAAAACGGCGCTGATCAGTTCCAAAACTCAAAAATACGAATATTTTTTAAACCCTAAAGAATTTTGAACGAAAAACAACGAACAAACCCAGAAAAACTCTTCCAATAACACAATCTTCAAGCAAAATAACCCAAAAACGAAGATTACACAATTCAACCTTCGCGAATCAAACCGAAAACGTTCAAAACACGATCTGAAACCGTTGAATAACTTATTCACGGCTCTGATACCACTTGTAGGAACCCTTTCGCTGGACCTAATCAGATCGTATGACTCAATCAGAAGAGCAGAGTCCAACTAATCGTGTATTGAATGTATATTGAATCACAAGCACAGTTTCTCTAACGTTTTGTATAAATTAACAATTGAAGAATA
The DNA here is from genome assembly GCA_963921325.1 of Logfia minima. Lineage (NCBI taxonomy): Eukaryota > Viridiplantae > Streptophyta > Magnoliopsida > Asterales > Asteraceae > Logfia > Logfia minima. Next base: position 23,628,611 of record OY992769.1, read on the forward strand.
AGCTTTACAATTTCTCTCTCTGCCTCACAAACTATCTCACTCTCCAGGGTTTGATCCACCCACAAATGAAAGCTGACTTCACTATTTATAGACATACTGGACCCTTTGTGTCGCAGGCCAAACCCACTGCGACATAGACATTATGTCGCTATTGCGACATAAGCTCTGTGTCGCATGACCAATATTCTATGTATATTCTATAATTACATTTCATTCACTGACTTGAATATACACACTAATCACATCACATAGTAAGACTAATTGACTTTGACAAATACAAACTTTGACCAACTGACAGACACACAGAAATGCACTAACAAGATTTGAGATTTGGCACGCTTAGAGTTGATAAATCTCAGCAATGATCCTTATGCAAGTTATGTTGAGAGAATCATTCGGACTGAGGGTAGATCAATGAAGTTTGAGAAGATTATGCCAAGAGTTGGAAAGACAATCAAATTAAAGGAACGCAGTCAGAGAACTGGCCGAAGACTAAGGAAAAAGGTCTATCCAGCTTTCAAGTGTGTACAGCAAATACCACTGAAGACAATGCCACAGAACATTTTGAGAAACCTTATGAATTGGCATGTGGACTCAGAGACCGGTGAAGCTGTCATGGTGGAAGCTAATGATGAAGTAGAGGTAGGTGAAAGGGTAATTTTGAAAGTCTATGACCATCGACACCTGATGAATCTGTCAAAGATCGACCTGTTGAAATTACATGAAAACAGGATCTTGACAACAGAAGCATGGGGTGATCTTGCAAGAGATTATCAATTAATGGTGAAGACTTGTGTCAAAATGAATATATATATGGGTAGTAAGATTTACAAATGAAGGCCAAAGACAAAGATGAAGATAACGACGCTAGAGCTATTGTCACGGGGGAGTCTGTTGGGACATGTTTTGTGACAACAGATCTAGCTTGTAATAGGACTAGTGTATTTATTGTCAAATTTGTATAAAATTGGTTTAGACTCGTAAATATATGATATTAATTTGTTATTATTATTTTTTTATTATATTTAGACAAGTAACGAATTCAAGTTAAAGTCAAAGTCGCAAATTGAGAAGTCAACTTGCAAGTCATAAGACTTGCGAGCTGGGTTTTAACAAGAGTGAGGTGAAATGCTACTAGTGTCATAACTATGGACACTTTGCTCGTGAATGTGACCGCAAGAAGAACCCACCTTCTGGCCTATCTAAACCTTCTCAGTACAACTCAACTGATAAGACCAAAAATGATGAGAAGGCAATGGTTTCCGCTGCACTGCTGCTTTCTAACAATGCTTGGGAATGGTCTGATCCAGATGAGGATGATGCAGAAAAGGCACTGATGGTTGAGGTGCATGAGGTAGATGATGAACCTTTATCATGTGTTTCGTGCATTAAATTGACTAACCAACTAAACAGGTATAGAGAGGATACTAAACGCCTTAACACTGTTATTGAAAATTTAAATGAAACAAATGACATGTTAAGAAACAGTGATAAGGCAAGTGGTTTAAAGGTAAAAGCTATTTTAGAAGAGAAAAAGGAATTGAAAGCTAAAATTTTTGAACAACAAGATGAAATTGGTAACTATGTTGATGTACTATCATCTGTTAAAAGAGAACTTGTTGAATCTCAAACTGAGGTTCTAAATTTAAAGAAAAAGCTTTCAAACTTTTCGGTCTCCTCTCTAGTCTTTGATGAAATCCTACAGGCACAGAGGACCGATACCAAAAGTAAGGCAGGACTTGGTTTTCATCAAGTCCCACCTCCTAAGGATTATCTTCCCATGCCTGTTAGGGATAATGTTAATGACTTAATGCCTATATTTACAAAGATAGATGTTAAACCTGCAAACCTGCTGTTAGCATCAAGATAAGTAAGCCTGAGCTAGTTAAGGTTGAAACTGTCATCACTGCATCAAAACAACCTGAAACTAGTAGGCCCGAGCTAGTTAGGGCTAATACTAGTGAGTCTGAAACAAGTAAGACTCAAAAGGTTGAGAAAGTTAAACCTGTTAAGGCTGAGATTCATCAGACTGAGCTAATTAAGTCTGAGAATATAGTTGAGCCTAAGTTAGGAAAGGCTCTTTCTGTGCTTCCTAGTATTACTGGAGAGGAAATTGAAATTGAGGACATAACTGATCAAGAGTTTAGACCAGTAAAGAAAAATGTCAAGCCTGAAAATCATATAATTACTATCGAACGAAATGAACAGGCTATAACAAAAGGAAAAGGTAAAGCTATGGCTGAACCTCAAAAGAAGATTGTTTCTAAACCAACTATATTAAATAAATCTTCTAAAAATTCTTCTAAAGCATCTCTTGTTGAATGCTCACGTAAATGTGACTGTTCAACACATGCTTCTTTTGGTCAAGTTCATCGGTTTATTCCTCAATCTCAATCAAGTGTTGAGCATCGATCTTGCTTCTACTGCAAGAAGCAAGGTCATTTGATAAATGTTTGTCCCGTGCTTGCGAAGAAACGGTATGGGAAACAGGTTTCGCGAGTCTCAAAATTTAAGAATCCTTCAAAGAAGTCTATTTCAATGAAAGGCTTAAAGACTCCGGTCCCAGTTGTCAAAGTCAACAAAGTTGAGCAAAATACTTTGCAAAACTTGAAGCTCAAAGTTGTTAACTCGCAAGCATCCAAACCAAAGCAGGTTTGGAAGATTAAAGAATCTTGCAAAGATTCTACATCCGACAATACCTCATCAGTCAAACATTCTAAACTGTTTGAAAACAAAGTTTTGACTGATGTGTTCATTGTTGATGATGTTACTGGAGTACCCAAGACTATAAAGACTTGGGTCTCCATTTCTAACTAATTTACCTTGTTTTTGGTGCCGCAGCAACCTGAATCTGTAAAGAATAGTAAATGGTATATCGACAGCGGTTGTTCTCGGCACATGACCGGTGATGTTTCCCTTTTATTTGAGGTTCATGCTTACAATGGAGGTTATGTGGCCTACGCTGGTGATAAAGGGGGAGTTATTTCTGGTCAGGGTACGCTTACTAATGGAATGGTAAGCTTTGAGAAGGTGAATTTTGTAGAACAATTGCAACACAATCTTCTCAGTGTCTCTCAAGTGTGCGATAAAAAGTACACTACTACTTTCACAGACACTGAGTGTTGTATATTGAAGCCGGGATTTGTAATCCTTGAAGAATGGGTGCTACTGAGGGCATCTCGGGAGCGAGACATGTATATTCTTGACATGAGTACTGTGGAAACTTCACAGCTCACATGTCTTCTCTCTAAAGCTCCCAAGAAGGAATCATTATTATGGCACAGGCGTATGGGACACTTGCATTTTCGCAAGATGAACTACCTGATCAAGAATGATCTAGTGCAAGGTGTCCCTAAGCAATCCTTTGGACTGAATGATCACTGCGTCCCTTGTCAGAAAGGAAAGCAACACAAGAAGTCTCACAGACCGAAGCTGGGCAATTCAACTGAGAAGCCCTTGGAGCTGTTTCACATGGATTTATTCGGGCCAGTTAGAAAGAAGAGTTTGGGAGGAGCTTCGTATTGCCTAGTTGTGACGGATGATTATTCGCGGTTTTCTTGGGTTTATTTTCTGAAGACCAAGGATGAAGTGCCTGAGATTCTCATCTATCTATTCGACAAACTGCAAAATTTGTGTGAGTTGAGAATTAAGAAGATAAGGAGTTATAACGGTACAAAGTTTAAGAACTCGATTATGGAGCTTACTGTTTGAGCAATGGTATTGAACACCAATTGAGTGCCGCAAGGACTCCACAGCAGAATGGGGTTGCAGAACGTAAGAATAGGACTTTGATTGAGGCTGCACGTACAATGCTATCTGACTCTAAGCTTCCAATCACATTTTGGGCCGAAGCTGTGAATACGGCCTGCTATGTTCTGAATCGGGTGTTAATGGTTAAGAAGAAGAACAAGACATCCTATGAATTGTTCAACAACAGAAAGCCTAATCTACAGTTTCTTGAAGCTTTTGGCTGCCTATGCACTATTATGCACACCAAGGAACGAATTGCTAAGTTTGGTGAGAAATCCTGTGAAGGTGTCTTCCTAGGATTCTCTAACAACTCACCAAACAAACGTGTGTATAACTTAGTGACCAAGCCTGTGGAAGAACATTTTGAGGTCACCTTTTTCCATTACACTGACAACCCTCAGGGGAAGGGACCCGAATATTTGTTTGACTATCAAACACTGTTTGATTCTTTCAATATTCCTGAGGAGAATGAAGAAGAGGATATAGTGACACTACTTCACGGGCTGGACATCGCTTCAATCACCCGTATCTGAATTTGAACCATTACCTGCATCTGACCTTGAAGATTTACCTGCAGTTCAACTCGAACTTGGAGCTGACTCTACAAACCTTGATTCTATCATCGTTCCGGCTGCAATTCCGAGTTCTCGGATCAATGTGTCACATCCAGTTGATGCCATTCTTGGTGATTTAAACAAAGGTGTTTTAACGAGACGACAGATTGCTGCTGCTGAACAATCTGTGTTGACGTCGTCTCCTGTTACCGACACTGATCCTGTTTGTCTTGCTTCGAAAATTGAAGAATGCTTTCTCTCACAAGTCGAACCGAAGAAGACAGCTGATGCGTTGAAGGATCCATACTGGGTTGAGGCTATGTAGGAAGAGCTTCAACAATTCAAAAAGCTGCAAGTATGGACTTTGGTGCCTTTACCCAAGGGTGTTCATCCTATTGGCACTCGTTGGGTATATCGTGTGAAGAAGGATGATCGGGGCGTGGTAATTCGCAACAAAGCACGTCTAGTGGTCCAGGGCTTCACTCAAATTGAAGGTTTGGACTACGATGAAGTATTTGCCCCGGTTGCTCGTTTGGAATCCATCCGCATTTTCCTGGCGTACGCTTCATTCAAAAGATTTCGGGTTTACCAGCTTGACTTTAAGAGTGCATTTCTATATGGTCAAGTGGTTGAAGAGGTCTATGTCAAACAGCCGCCTGGTTTTGAAGACTCTGTTCATCCGAACTACGTCTGCAAGCTGGACAAGGCGTTGTATGGTCTTCATCAAGCTCCTAGAGCTTGGTATGAGCGGCTTGCGACTCATCTTCTGAAGAATGGTTTTGTACGAGGATTTACACTCATCAGTCCAAGTACGTCAATGATATGCTTACGCGGTATAACTTGACTGACTGTAAATCCTATGGGACGCCTTTAGAGCTGAATCATCACCTTGGTCCAGCGGAAGATGAAGAGGACTGTCCGGAAAAAGATTACCGATCTATGATTGGTTCTCTGATGTATCTCACTTCATCGCGTCCGGACATTGTCTTTGCAGTCTCTCTCTGTTCCAGGTATCAGGCTAAACCGAAGGTGTCTCACATGAAGGCAGTTACGCGAATCTTCGGTTATCTCAAATGTAGACCAACTCTTGGTCTATGGTATTATAATGAGAAAACCTTCGCGCTCACTGCTTACTCGGACTCGGATTATGGGGGATGCAATATGGATAAGAAGTCCACTTCTGGTGGATGTCAGTTTCTTGGACCACGGCTCGTATCATGACAGTGCAAAAAGCAAACGACTGTTTCTACCTCAACCGCATAGGCTGAATACATTGCTGCTGCCAGTTGTTGTTCCCAGGTTCTTTGGATACAACACCAGTTGCGCGATTACGGTTTACTCTTAACTATCACTCCTATTCATATAGATAATACTGCTGCTATATGTATTACACGTAATCCTGTCCAACATTCTAAGACCAAACACATAGAAATTAGGTTTCATTTCATTCGTGATTGCTATGAGAAACACCTAATTGATCTGGTCCAAATATATACCCTTAAGCAGAATGCCGACCTGTTCACCGAAGCCTTTTCTCGTGCTCGTTTCGATGAGCTAGTCAAAATGATAAGGTTACGTTTCTTTCCCATTCAAAAGTAATATTTGTGACCTTGTTATGTTCTTATGCTTATTGTTAAAAAAAAAAAAATAAAAAAAAATAAAGGGTAAGTAATGCAATAGCAACTCTTTGTGCTTACTAGCATTAAAGAAAAGCAATGTTGCAACATGTGCAAAAGACGTTCAGTTGTGTCTCTAAACAACTAGGGATATGATATTACATTAGGAGACAGCCCTCAAACGTCAATCTTAAGTTTTATCCTCGATATATCAGTAGGTTTATCTCGTATATGTTATACATGTCCTTACAAACATTTGTATCATTGCACGATGTATTGGTAGGCATTCTCATACTTTTCTTTGAGCATCTAAGAAATCCTTTAATATGTGATTATTCGTTTGTGATGACCAACATATGATGTATGACAATGTGTCTTAATTCCTATGTATCAGCTTGCCATGCTTCTATTAACTTGAGCTTGTATCTGACAACATTTGGGGATTTATGCTATCTGTTTCCTTTGTTTTATGTCCGTACAGACCTGGTTTCAGTCAGCATACATTCAAACACTAAGCAAACAAAAGTCAAAGTACTTTAAAGTCTTATAAAATCAAAGATACCTAACAAGGTCGCCAAACGGTTTGACCAAGTCTGGTTTTGCTTACACCTGAATCAAGTTTAAGTCGCTTTGCTGTACGTAAGTACAGACCTGTCACCGCTGGCTTGATTCTTAAAAACGTTGAATTCAAATACTTTCTCTAACCAATCGAAGTCTTGGGCATGTCTTGATACTAGGAGTATATCTGTGTGGGATTCACAGTGACATACTCACTCTCACAATAACTGCTAAAGCTTGAAGTTGAGTGTGTTACATGTTTAAGTGGACAAACAATACCGATAATCATCTTGTTACAGATTGCTTCTTAGGCTTGTTAACTTTGTTTGATAAATTTAAATTTGGACAACTATACTAATAATCGAATTAAAATTTGACATTGTCTTGCGAGTCTGTCTTTCTAATATGATCCCTAAATAGACACCTCTGAAAACGTTCTTTTATGTTATTTCATTATTATATATCTGTTTCTGTTCAATTTCTTTTCTAAGTGTCACAAATAAAAATTAAAATTTAACCCTTGATTAACTCTTGCGACACAAGGCTTGTGTCGCATATTTGTGTTGACCGCTCAGCGACACAAGGATTGTGTCGCAACCTTGTGTCGCTCATTGTGTCCCGGGTATAAATACCCTCGTGTCACTGTAATTAGTTTCTAATTATCAGCGACACAAAATTTGAAAACTTGCGACACAAAATTTGAAAACTCGCGACACAAGTGGAACCTGCAACACAACTTTCGGATTTTCAAAAAATTCGAATTTTTTCACTTTCTGTGGATTTACTTTCGGCTAATCACTTGTTTCTTGTTCTCCTTCATCATACGAATCGATAGGTATAATTTTTACACTTTATTACCGCTTATTGTTGATAACATTTGCAATTTATGTTACATTTTTTTTAGGGCTTCGTATTTTGCAAAATTAACCGACTTAAAGTGATTAAATAAGTGTAATAGTTATTGTATAGTGTTCCTGATATGCTAGTGCATCCTCGGAAACCGTTTAAACACGAAACCCCCAAAATTTTAAGTTTGAAAAATCTGGGTTTCATCGTGTTCATCTTTGTGACATAACCTGCGACACAACTGTTGTGTCGCAGGCTGTGCCAGTGTTTATGTCGCTGACTATATGCGACACAATTTTTATGTCGCCATCTTATGTCGCTGCCATGTTGTGCGACACAATTCCTATGTCGCTGAAAATCATTAAATTGATTTAATTGCAAAACTGCGACATAACTCGTTATGTATAGAAGAGAGCCTGGATGAACCCCTTGGTGATGAAGAGAGCTTTGAGAATCTAAATGAAGAAAACAAGATGAGGATCAAAACATCACTTGAAGATCAACCAACAGATCTGGAATTGAAACCCCTCCCCACCCACCTTCAGTATGCTTACTTGCAAGGGGAGAACCTATTACATGTTGTAATTTCTTCATTATTATTACCTGATGAACATTGCATGTTACTAGATGTGTTAAAAGCTCACAAACGGGCTTTTGCTTGGCGCACATCCAACATACCGGGTATTAGCCCTTCTTTCTGCAAAAATAGAATAAATTTTCTAGACGACATTAAACCTGTTGTCCAAAGACATAAAAGGCTAAACACGAATATGAAGGATGTTGTCAAGAAAGAAGTCATCAAACTTCTTGATGCGGGTATCATTTACCCCATTTATGACAGCCCTTGGGTGAGTCCGGTTCACTGTGTCCCTAAAAAAGGGGGAATAACTGTAGTAACAAATGACCGGAACGAACTATTGCCTACTGGGACTGTGACTGGGTGGCGAGTTTGTATAGATTATAGGAGGTTAAATGATGCCACCCGGAAAGACCATTTCCCTTTGCCCTTTATTGATCAAATGTTAGAGAGACTTGCAAGTAATGAGCTTTTCTGTTTTCTTGATTGGTTTTCGGGATATTTTCAAATCCATATAGACCCAAAAGATCAAGAGAAAACTACATTTACCTGTCCTTTTGGTACATATGCCTATAGATGAATGCCTTTTGGGCTATCTAATGCCCCAGCCACCTTTCAAAGGTGCATGATTGCCATTTTTCAAGATATGCTTGAAACTTCTATAGAAGTTTTCATAGATGATTTTTCTGTCTTTGGAAATTCATTCGACTCTTGTTTGTCCAACTTGGATAAAATGCTTGAAAGGTGTGAAAAGGCTCACTAAGTGCTTAATTGGGAAAAATGTCATTTTATGGTAAAAGAGGGAATTGTGTTAGGGCATAAAGTGTCTAGTGTGGGAATCGAGGTGGACAAGGCAAAAATTGATGTTATTGCCAAGTTACCTCCACCCACCAACATCAAAGGAATTAGAAGCTTTCTTGGTCATGCGGGTTTCTACCGTAGGTTTCAAAAGGATTTTTCTAAAATTTCACGACCCGTGACCAAGTTATTAGAGAAGGATGTGCCTTTTGAGTTTAACTCGGATTATTTAAAGGCATTTGACATCCTAAAGGATAAATTGACTAACGCCCCCATAATGGTATCACCTAATTGGAATTTTCCTTTTGAACTAATGTGTGATGCTAGTGATTATGCCTTGGGGGCCGTTTTGGGCCAAATGGAGGATAACCATTTCCGTCCTATATATTTTGCTAGTAAGACATTGAATGGAGCCCAACAGAACTACACGACCACTGAAAAAGAATTGTTAGATGTCGTGTTTGCTTTTGATAAATTCAGGCCTTACTTAGTCTTGTCTAAAACAGTGGTATTTACCGACCACTCGTCTTTAAAGTACTTGTTTTTCAAACAAGATGCTAAGTCTCGTCTCATCCGTTTGATTCTTCTCCTATAGGAATTTGACATTGAGATTAAGGATAAGAAAGGTGCTGAAAATTTAGCAGCCGACCACCTTTCCAGGTTAGAGACCCCAAACTTAGACGACTCTAGGGACTTGGATATTGACGACACATTTCCAAAATAGTTTCTTTTGCAGGTCAATACAGGTGAAGAGGAAGATGATTCTCCTTGGTTCGCAAACATAGCGAATTATTTAGCTGGGCGTGTCATAAGAAAGGGTTTGACACATCACTAGAAGAGTAAATTCTTCTCTGATTTGAAAAACTATTTCTGGGATGAACCCCATTTATTTAAAATGTGCGCGGATGGTATGATTAGGAGATGTATTGCTGGGGCCAAAACGAGCCATATTTTGAATGAGTGTCACCACGGGCCAACCGGTGGACATTATGGGCCAACTGTTACAGGTAAGAAATTTTTTGATGCTGGTTTTTATAGGCCCACCATTTTTAAGGAAGCCCATACATTGTGCAAAATTGTGATGCGTGCCAAAGAAGGGGCAATATCTCTAAATGAGATGAAATGCCCCAACAAAGCATTTAGGTTTGTGAAGTATTTGACATTTGGGGGATTGATTTCATAGGTCCCTTCCCACCGTCCAATAAGTTTGAGTATATATTAGTGGCGGTCGACTATGTGTCAAAATGGGCCGAGGCCAAAGCATTGCCTAGGAATGATGCTTGTGTTGTTATAGACTTTCTTAAAGCTTTATTTTGTAGATTTGGTATTCCCAAGGCCCTTATTAGTGATCGTGGTAGTCACTTTTGTAATCAACAGCTCGAGAAGGTGTTGAAAAGGTATGGAGTTACTCACCGTTTATCTACATCTTATCATCCCCAAACGTGTGGCCAAGTAGAAAATAACAATAGGGCATTTAAGAGAATTTTAGAGAAAACAGTTCAAAACAACCCATCTATTTGGTCTAAGAAATTAGATGATGCTTTGTGGGCTTTTAGAACTGCCTACAAAACGCCAATTGGGACAACTCCCTATCGCCTTTTGTATGGAAAAACCTATCATTTGCTTCTTGAAGTCGAACACAAAGCATATTGGGCTCTTAGAAACTGCAACATGACTTATTAGAAGCTGGTGAGAAACGTTTCCTTCAGCTTCATGAGCTTGACGAGTTAAGGCTACAAGCCTATGAAAATTCTCGTCTCTATAAGGAACGCACCAAAGTTTGGCACGATAGGAAATTGAGAAGGAAAGAGTTAAGAAAGGAGATAAGGTATTGTTATTCAATTCTAAGTTTAAGTTAAAACAACCCAAACTTAGATCCCGTTGGTCGGGGCCTTATATAGTTAAACATGGTTATCCCTCTAGATATGTTGAGTTACATAATTTTAGATGGAACTAGCTTCATTGTGAACGGTAACAGATTGAAGCAATATTGTGAGGAGGATCATGATGGTGAGTTCGAGAAACTCACTTTCTACCCCAAGGACAAATGAATGCGGGGTCGAGTCTAGCTTGGACTCGTTGTTAAACTAAGCACATTTCGGGATTAAAACTGAGAACTGTTGTATCATTTTAGCTTACGTTTCTAGTTGGGGCAATATTTGTTATCTTTACTTGTTTAAGTTTGAGTTGCATTCAGGTTTTGCCTATTGGAAGTTCCCGTTTCGGATACTTTTAGTTGTTGCAATTAACCCGTTAGTACTCGTGTACCTTATGCTTCTCGACTTACTTGTTTAATTGCAAGATTGCTCGATTTATATGCTCAGTTAGTGGTTGTTTTACGTGTTTTATTAGTTAAAAAAAAAAATTACCTTCTGGGAGTGTCACCCGTTCGGGTTACGCATCACCCGTCCGGGTGATCGTTGAACAGAAAGTTGGGAACCTTAATTCACCCGGATGGGACCTGTACGCCTAATCAGGCTGCTAACCACTTTCTTCTTCATTATCATTCTCATTATTCTCTCTAACCGACGGCTGCAACACTCATTCCCCTCATACTTCTTCTACTTTTCAACAAATTCGTAAACTAATCTTCATTGCAATGACATCTAGGGTAAGTATTCCACATTAGGGTTTTAATTTGAGGTGATTTCAACCTCCAATTTTATACTTAAATTGGGTTTTGCTTGAATGCGAGTGTGGGGTTTTCATCACCTGTAATTCTTCATGATTTATGTGTTATTTTCTTGATTTCTACCTTGCTAGTGCTTATACATTCGTGTGTTATTGCTACTTTGTGAAAAAATCGAATTTTGGGTTTATTCTAATTGGGGATTTTCGATGTGATGATTATTATGCTAAAATTGCTTGGGTTTTTTTCAATTTTGTGATGTCATGACTATTATGCTAAAATTGCTTCAATTGATTCATCTCATATATGATTTGTGAATTAATTAGAGCGGTTATAACTATGTTTAAAACATGTTTATCTTCAATTTTGACTATTCTATGTTGTTGACATGCTTTGTTAGTAATTGTGCTTCATTTGCTTCACTAGTATGTTTTACTACTACGGATTAGTCTTTATTGCTTGTGTGATATTTTGAGATTTCAATTGGGAAAGTATGCGTTAGTTAACTTGAGTTTGATACATCTATTGACCGGTTTGTTGAGTAAATTGGGTGTGAACTTAATGGTATGCGATGTGTTTTAGTTTATATGAAAAATTTCCTTTAACATGATTCTTATATGCAATTGGTTTCCCATTTATTAGGTGTCGTAATTCATGTGAGAAATTCGAGGTTAAGTGGGGATACATTCATGTCATTGTGCTAACATTAACCCTTTTAATTCTCTGTGTCTGTTTTGTGATTTCTACCAGCGTGGTACTTCTAACAAACGAGCTCATGCTTCTACTTCATGGGACCTCGCAGATGAAGGGATTAGAAACCAGCCCATGGGTTTTGCTGCCCAACTCATGCCAGAAAATATCCACCCATGGCTTCGATTTCTGCGAAACCTGAATGCCTACAATGATTTCATGGAAATGTATCAGGTTCTCGCGCCAAAAGATGTTGAGCCTACTAAGGTTGTCGACTGGGAACCTTTACAAATTGTGGGGATCTCCCCTTGATGTGAAAATATCTAGTTATTAAAAATTAGTAAACAAGTCAAAGCTAACTATTCGCAACTAGGCAAGTGTACCTAATCGGATAGTAGTATAGCAGTGATAAGTCTACCGGGTAGTCTCTCACAGGAACTTTTTATATGTATTTTAAGATTATTTATCTAATCTATAGCTAAGTTATAAAGGAGATACCTCTTAACGACAGACAGTCAAAAATATATTTTAATTAAATAAAGAAACTAAATCGATAGATTAACCAGTTGGTAGAAGTATGTTCATCTAGACATTTCACCACTAGAGTTAGACAATAACTAGAAATGTATTAAACGTATAAGAATTATTAATCTAAATTACTTGTTTTCACAATGCAATCGTTTAACTAAAATTCTAAAATGCAAGTGTCCTTGACAAGTTATTAATTCCAATTATGATCAAACAATTCTATTAACTTGATGATTTAATCTATATCCTACTGTCCTAGAGATTACTAATCATATAAGATGTCTCTAAATACGATCCACTCATATTTTAATTCAATAACCTAGTTCAATTCATTTATTGTCTCCAATCAAATGCACAAGACTCATAATCATGTACATGTAATACTAAACACAAGAGTTTTCACTCATTGAAACAAATATCACATTAATTGAATAGATTAAATAATTAAATACAAATCGTTCTACAATTAAAAAACAAATCATATGATTAAACAATTATAATTATCAAAAGTCCAACATCTAAGGTTATTAGTCTAGATGAACATAAAGAGTTTAGCCTATTGTCATAGGCTCAATCAAACAAACAATAATAATCAAAGAATAATTCATCATGCGCTTACAAATATGAATCAAACATCAATTAAATAAGATTCGAGTGAAAGAGAATTAAACACTAACTTCTAGGATGATTACAAGATGATAGATCACTTAGGGTGTCCCCAAAAGCTCTCCAAAAGCTCCCAAATTCGTCCTTAATCCATAGCTAATCAATTAGTTCATGATCATTAGGGTTTAGGGTATGATTTAAGCCAAAAAGTTGTAACCGACCCTTCTACCCGGCTGGAAATGCAAGTACCAGGCTGGTACATTGGCCTCCCCACCCGGATGAGTGTCTATTTCCCGGCTAGGCTGAAACTGGTATTTTTCATGAGTACCCGGCGGGTACTTTTCATTTTTAGCCCTAAGTCCCTTCTTGAAAGTTGTAGCCCTCTGAGTTCCAGAGATTTGAGCACTTGAATCACCTCAATTGGAGTCCGTATGAGGGAGTTATGACCAAAACCGTGGAGCCTCACAAAAGCTGCAAAAATCCATCAACTCTTGATCTTTTCTTCATATCTTTTCGATCTCTTCTCGATTGTTAACCTGAAACTAAACTAGACTAATTAAGTACTAAAAGATTATAAAATGACTAAAATAATATACAAATTAGATCAATATCGCCCCTATAAATATGTCTAATTTAGGCGATATCACCCCTGTAGTAAGGGAACTCCTGACCTAACGGTTTCAGTTCAGGGAGCAAATGTATGTCTTTAAGGATTGGGAGCATATATTTGCGTTGCAAGAGCCTTTTTTTAAGTAGTTGATTTTGGAGTTTCACTCCACTTTTGCTTTTAACAAGAATGTGACTTCATGCCGAGATAGGGCTTTTATGAAGTTTAGGTTAGGGGGAAGAGGACACACGATGTCCATGATGATGTTGGCTACTGCTCTTGGGCTATATGCCCGAGATGAGATCGACACCGACCATTTAGTAGCTTATTTGGATTCCGCGGGTAAAATTGATCTCGATGATGATGCATTTATTAATGAGGATATTTGGGAGATCAGTACTACAAATTTTTTCACCGAGTCGTCCTCTTATTTAGATATCACTGACACTATACTGCAGGTGGTTTCACGGTTTTAGCCCACACGCTTACCCAGCACCGGGATAATACCGAAAAGGTTACTCTTGTCGACCTTTGGTATCTCGACCGCATCCGCCAGCACGATAATGTTAACCTCCCCTTTGGTGTAGCCTACTATCTATCGCATGCGGCTAAAGGTCTTCGACTCCAAAGCCCGATCTGTGGAGGGCACTATATCACTTTGATCGCTCAACATTTTGGGATTTCCTTCACACCACCATCTCCGTTGACCAGAATTGACTTACCGGTCAACGTAGTGAGTACCTCCTTCTACAAGTCTTACCAAGCACTCTCCATTCATAAGGGAAGGATTATCCCCTTCTGCCTTCACCCTCACCCTCACAAACGCTGGTCTCCTTCACCACCACCTCAACGGTCTCAATTACTTCCACCACTACATCAACATGAGGGTAATCTTCCTCGTGCTCCTCAGAGTATACCGCCACAGGCTCAGCCATCTATGGCAAACATCATGGCTGGTATTAATGGTCCCCAGTTTCCTTCAATGGTATTTCGAACAGGTTTGACCATTTCACTAATTAGATGGACAGTTTTCATTACCGCCTTGGCAGCATGGAGTATGACCTTGCTTGGGCTCGGCATAACCAGCATCGTCTTTGAGGAGTTACAGCCCACACCACACCACCCGCTACCAGTTTGGGGTACTCCTGGCGTTTCTCTTCCTCCATGACGTTATGATCCGGATGTCGCCCTTGAGGAGTTACAGCGCCACCACCAAGCACAATATGATCAGACTATGCATGACGCTCCTGGTCCCTCTGATACCCAGCAGCCGTCTGGGGAGTTTCCGTTTGGTGGATTTGGTTTTTAAGGCCTGCGTGCCATTCTTAGACATTTCTGTTATTTTCTTTGTATATCTTGGTTGGATTTGGTGTTTCTGTTCGAACATTTCGCTTTATCTTGTATAGTTTAATGTTTTTGTTTCACTGTTGGTTATTGTGCTTCAAGGTCCCGTTGATTGGATGCTTATGCTGGTAGTAACTTCAACGACATCCGTCATCAGCTATGCTTCCTTTTTGCTCAATCTCCCGGGGAAGTACTCGGTCTCTTTTACTTCCCGAAATTTTCGCATATTACTTTCATTGTTTTGTGCATTGAGGGCATTACACAACTTAAGTGTGGGGGAGGGACGTGTTTTACACATTTTTACACTTGAATTTTTGCTTGATTAGAACATGAGAGGATAATCTTTAGCATAAGTACCTTATTTGTCTCCTCTTGCAATATATATTTTTGAGATGATTATACGGTAAATTGTTCTATGGTTTGCTTTAGGATTTAGTTGAAACCGTTATAATCGCCAGCCTGTTGATTTAAGTGTTGTAAGTGAGAAGGAGGTAATTTGGGTACAAATTACACCCATTGTCCATGCTAACATATAATCTGTAATTTTAGCCTAGATTAGTTTCATTGATTGCTACTAAGTGTTGTTAGGCTTAAATTCTCGAACATTGTGACTTTAATTTTATGTTGAAGGATTCTTAGAATTTTGAAACTACACGTTGATACTTAATTAAGCAAAAGTGCATAAAAAAGAGAAGAAAAATAAAAAGAAAGAAATTAATCATGTGGTGCTTGTATTGTTAGTATTTGATTGTTTGTAATCATATATATGGCCTTTGGAACTTGGATAAGTAGACTCCTAGGAATGCTTGTCATTTAACCACCTAAAGTCTTTCTCCGGCTTGGATAAGTTAGATAATCTGTACACTGATAGTAGATTAATTCTAAGAATTCCGGAAGCTTAACTTTATTGGCTTAATTGTGAAAGAGCTTTGTACCATGATGCGTAATTAGTCTAGTTGTCAATTTTACAGATTATCTAACTTATTCAATTCACTATTCTAACATGCCCTTTTTACCTCCTTTGATACTTCTCTTGGTGAAAGTTTAATCATATTGCGAGCCTATAGTAACGTGTATAATTGTCTCGGGTTTCTACTAATCATAAATTGTATGCTAGACAATTACCCTGTGAATGTTATTAGTGATTACTTCATGAAACCAAATTATTGTTCACTAATTGCAAGAGGAGTGATTTATATGTTTAAATCATGATTTGCTTGAGGACAAGCAAAGTTCAAGTGTGGGGGAATTTGATATTGCTCGATTTATACATGTCAATATATAGCAATATCCCTCATTTTATTTATGATTCCTGTTAATTATTGGACTTTCGGTACTTAAAAGGATGAAACTGCATTCTCACGTGTTAGAAGTCGATTGCGAGGTAAAACAATTATATTATTGAAAAATGCCAAAAACTGCAAATTTGATGCTTACCCGTCCGGGTGAAGCAACCACTCGTCCGGGTGGATATTATTTTGAACGTGTGCTTTTCAGCAGTCCAGGAGGAAAGCAAACAGAATGTCAGATAAGTTAAATCACCCGTCCGGGTGAACGCTGCAGTTGATGTCCCGTCCGGGTAGCCGTTGATCCAAACAGGAGCCAAAACCATCCTTCACCCGTCCGGGTGACCCTTACCCGTCCGGGTGGGTGGCCGTTTCTGTAAATTTGCTACTAAACCTAAAAAAAACATAACTATTAACCTATTCTCTTGGTAGCCGTTTTCTCTCATATTCAAGGGGATTTTTGGTGATTTTGAAGATAGAAGACTTTCTTGCATTCATTCTCATTTAAGGATTGAAGATTAGTCATTCGGAACATATTATTAACTTAGTTTTTATTCTTTACATTCTTAAGATGATTAATTTGAGTTATTTGATTTGTTTTGCTATGTCTTCTTTGATTATGAGCTAAACACTTAAACATTCACTTGGATGATGTGAACTTATGATTAAGGGGTGTTAATCTTTAGTTATTATCGTTGTTTAATTCACGTTTAATTAAACAACCATTTGTGATCAAATTCTAGTTATTGATTTATATTATTGATGAATTAATTGGTGTCTATAGTGAACCGATTCTACACTATAATTAATTTATTTTAATTGTTTGACCATTAACAATTATTGGATGATTGTGAAAGCAAGAGTTTAAATAATATACTTTGATTGAACTTGATTATATTTGATTAAGCTTAACTAGAGACATCAATTTAAGTTTAGTATTTCTATGAACGTAGATTACAAGATTAGATTGTGAATTAGTCAATTGAATTGAGATTCAGTTTGGTTAGAAACCCGGAGTGAAAGTGAAGGATAATTTATAACCAATCAGTCGAGAGGAGTGACAGCGAATCCTATTCTTAATTTATTTGATAAACAATAATCGGTAAACATGATTCAACAAACACCCCGACATCATTAGTAAACTAATCCAAGTGAATGCCTTTTTACCATTGATAAATTTAATCTGATATTTCAGTATCCAACTGCCTTCTGTTTATTTTGATTTAATTAGTTATAATTGCAAAGCAACAATCCGGTTGCAAAGCCCCCCCCCCCCCCCCCCCGTTTACTTACTTGTCAAATTATTTACATTCGCTTAATACTCTTGGTTATACAGTCTTTTTGGTTCGACTCAGACTTACCTTAGCTATACTATACATTGACAGGGTTCACTGCCCTGGTTGTGTGATAGTCTAATTTCGATAGTTCTTAGTTACAAATTTTATAACTAGATTTAACACATCAATGATGAACACTGTGACCGACGGTTGCAGAGCGGTAACATCATCAGGGATACCACAACGTCATCACCGTGCGCTATTAGTGTGAAGTTTTAATATTTATATTTTGCTCTAGGCCTAAATCTCCAAGCTACCTACTGGTACTAGATATAAGAACCTAATACTAGTACGTGGTAAAGATGATCCAAAATCGTCTCTAGATTGTCGAATTTGAACAGGAGCTCGTTAGATAAATTACCAGTTCAAGCTAGGGTTTTGATAGTTGGATAGAGATGTTTTGTGGTTTTTATCTATTTATAAACTAGCAAAGCAATTTGTTGGTACATGTTATGACAACAGCTTCTATTGTGTTATAGATTAGCTTGTAATTAGTCTTTGTTATTAATAAATGAATATTTTGTTATATGTTGTTTATTAATTAATTGAAATAATATTTATGTTGTGTTTTGTGTAGGTTCGTACGAACCTATAGGATCGTACGAACCTATAGGATCGTACGAACTTATGTCTGGTACGAACTTGAAGGTAAGTTTGTACGAACTTAGAAGCTGCTAAGTTCGTACGAACTTAGCTGCTTATAAATACAAAGTTCGAAAATATTATTTCTAAGCTTCTACGAAGTTGTATCGTTTCTTAGAGTATTTCGCACTCTAGCAAACGTTGTTACCCCGTTGGATCCGTTCAAGGGGAAACTATAATTGGTATTAGAGCGTATAACTTGTTAGTTTAGGTTCGGGGTAAAGAAATCGAGTGGTTACGAGAGTTTGGACCGTTAAACTTGTTGTTTTTTGCTTCCAAACTTGTTTATTATCACTTTGTACGGTGTATTTCAATTTTGGCCGGTTGAAAGTAACTCGGATCTCAGATCTGGAACTCTGAGTTTGTCCAACAGCCTGCGTTCGAACTTGTACGGATTTTTGCTTTTTGTTCGAACTTGTATGAAAGGTTCGTACTAACTTACCTGAAATATCCTATGAACTTACAGCTGTAAGTTCGTACGAACTTGACCTTCGAACTTGTAAGTTCGAACAGTTTGAATTTCTTGTCAGTCAAGTTGTTTGACTTTGTTTGACCATTCGAACTTAGATAGTCTAAGTTCGTACGTACCTGTTCTGTTTGACTTTTATTGACTTTGCATAAAGATGTCAAATCTAAACAAGATGATGGAAATGGATCACGAGGTTGGGAAGTCGGCCTCACCACCGAAACTCCTAAAGGGAGAAGACTATTTTTGGTGGAAAGATCAGTTTGAATCCTTTGCCAAGTATAATGATGTAAGGATGTGGATCTGCATCAAAGACGGATATGAAGCCCCCACTTATTTATGCGAAGGAAAACCAAGAGTTGTTTCTTATTCGTCATTGAAGGAGGAAGAGAGAAAAATGTACGAAGCAGAAAATAAAGCGTTATCTGCTCTCACTATGTGTCTTCCTCAGGAGATCAAACACACTTTCAAAAAATATGACCTCTCTAGAGAGCTTTGGTTAGCTTTGGAGAAGAGGTTTGAGGGAAATGAACAAATCAAGGAGGGTCGAACTGATTTGCTTACTAAACAATTTTATGTTTTTAAGCATCTGAAATTTGAGTTATTAGAGGATATTATCACTCGATACTATCTTCTGATGACATAGATGGAAAGCGTTGGGCTTAGCTATACTGATATAGTTAAGAATAATAAACTTCTTGAGGCTTTGCCGTCAAAGTGGGATATTTACACCTTCATGATAAAGGAGAGTAGCAGTTATAAGACTCTCACCTTGATGAAGTGATAGGTAAATTGCGTGTTTATGACTTGAACATACAGAGGAAAGAGACAGGATCCGATCAGGTCAAGGATCCTAGCGTTTACCATGGTAAACAGTCTGCTTCCGTTGCAACGAAGAGTAATGGCGTTGCGGCTTTTTATACTGGCGAGGCTGAGACAGACTCGGCTATCAGAAATTCTGGTAGCAATGTCTGTTACATTGCCTCATCTGAAGACTTAGGGATTGACAGGAAACCAAAAACTGGGACGTCAAATGGTCTCAAATCAATGACCATGAGCGTTTAGTCCGCCGAAGAGGAGGTTGCCCTACTTGCCTCTTTCATAGCCTCCCGTGAAAACTTCATCAAGGCAAGATCACGGATCCCGAATTAATTAATGAGGATTATGATCAATTGGACCAAGATGACCTAGAAGAAATTGACTTGCAGTGGCAAATGGCCATGATTGCAAGAAGAGCTCAAAGATTCATGAACCAGACTAGGAGAAAGTTTGTGAGCAGTAAACTAGGTTTTGATAAGTCCAAAGTTAAATGTTATAACTGTGATGGTTTTGGGCATTTTGCTAGGGAATGTCAAAGACCTAAGAGGGAACAAACTCCGAGTCATAATGGACAGAGATATTTCAGTCAAGGCTCCTCTAATAACAACCAGAACTCGGAAAATAATCAGACTTCAAAAGCTATGGTGGTACAGTCACAAAAAGGAGAGTATGATTGGAGTTCTAAATCAGAAGAACCGCAAGCATTCATGGCCTCCATTGATGCAGAAAAGGAGGAAAGCAATGCAGGATCTGATTCAGAAAAAGACACTGCGATTAAAATGGAGATTGAGGTGCTAGCTGATGAAACAAGAATCAAGCAATTGAAGTCAACTGAAGACATGAGCTCACAGGACTTCATTGCGTACATGGCAAATCTGGATGCTGAAAAGCAAAAGGTACTACTCAATCTAGATTTGGTTGTTAAAGCATGCTTTCTTTGTACTAACTTTCAGGAACAAGCTGAGAAGTTGGTAGAATCATCTGATATGATAACATCTCAGCTCAATTCTCTAAAAGAGGAGAACACTATCTTGAAAATCAGAAACTCGGAACTTTTAAACAAATCAAAATTTAAGAAAGCAAATATGAAATTTTTAAAAGATAGGGTGAATGAGCAAAGTATAATAAATGACTTAGCTCACGAACATATCTTAGAATTAACCAAACTATTTGCAAATAAAGAAAAGGAGTTGGCTGATGCTAAGGTTAGGATAGCAGACCTTAATAGAAAACTAGAAGGAAATATTCTATCGAAACCTTAGATAATATGCTTAGTGTTTAGAAATAACATGTTGATCACAGGGGAATGGGTTACACAGAAAGCCCTCCCCCCCTTAATCACAATTATACTTTTTTTTTTTTTGATGATGTTGAGATGTCTACCTTAGATGATTCTATCAAACAATCAGTAGTTCCAGGGGTAATGCAATTTGTTAGACCTGCGAAAGCTGAGACAGTAAGTAAACCTGAATCAACATCAACCGACACTTCCAAGACACCCATTTCTGAAATAAAGATAAATTTTGCAAAAGAGGGTGTGATGGAAAAAGAAAGTGTCAAGGAGAAGTTAAATAATACTACTAAATTTGTTTCACCCCAATCTGAAAATGTAAATGTAAATACTAGTGCACTCTATGAGCCACAACAAAATGCAAAAGTGGAAAGTCACTAGTGAAGAAAGATCAATCACCTATGAAATATGTTTCGCCTCCGAAAAAGAAAATTCCAAACTCCGAGACGACTAGTGTAAATCAGAGATTGGTCAGCATTTTCACAACAGAAGTTAAAATAAATGAAAATAATAATGTGGGCACTTCTGGGAGAAATGGGTTGGGATTTAAGAGAACTTCAAGTTCTCAGAGAACACAACCTCCACAAAAATATGTGAAGTACACGACCCATGACGGTACTAGGAGCACTACTCCTGTTACAGGAAGCTCTCATGGACAGTCATCAAGGTCAAAGACTCCACAGAGATTTCAAACTCCCAATAATCGATTTACTAACCCGAATAGTAATAATAGGAATTATAATAATTCGAATTATTACTATCCAACTAGGGTTAGGTCAACCTCAAACCCAAAGCCAGTAAATCCGAGACTCTTTCAAAAGTCTCCAGAAGAAGGCCTAGTGGTAGTTCCTCCCATTCTTCAATGAATGCGGCTTCCAAAGCATCCACATCTCTCGACAAGAAAGATGGATCCTTGAAGGAGTTTACATTTGTTGAGAATTGCCGACCCAAGACCGTGGTGACTTGGGTCCCCCTTACTGACTAACTATTTTCAATATTTGTGCAGGAGTTAACCCCAAGAGCTATTAATTGGTGGTATGTTGATAGCGGTTGCTCAAGGCACATGATGGGGGAAAGGAAAAATCTTGTGGATTTCGTGCACAAGAAAGGAGGATATGTTAACTTTGCAGGAGCTAAAGGTGGACAGATCACGGGTTCAGGTAATGTCACAAATGGGAAAATTATGTTAGAGCAAATCAACTATGTTGAGGAGCTGAAACATAATCTCATGAATGAATCTCAGATCTTTGATAGAGGACATCCCGTCAACTTCACAGATAGAGACGCATTAATTATGAAACCAGAATTTGTCATTCCAGATGAATGGATAGTCATGAGGGCACCTAGGAAAAATGATACTTATGTGATGGACATGAGTGCTGCTGAATCTTCTTAGGAGTCGACATGTATAATATCCAAAGCATCTGAAACTGATTCACAATTGTGGCATAGGAAAATGGCCCACTTGCACTTTAGAAAGATGAATTTCATAGTAAAAAATGGACTAGTGTAAGGTGTATCATTGCAGAGATTTGGGGTAGAGGATAAGTGTCTGCCTTGTCTAAAAGGAAAAAAACACAAGAAACCTCATAAGTCCAAAACTCAAAATTCCATTGCCTCAACTTTTGACCTCCTTCACATGGATCTGTTCGGTCCTGTGAATGAAAGGAGTATAGGGGGTAAACACTACTGCCTAGTTGTAACTGATGACTACTCGCGATTTTCATGGGTATTCTTCTTGAGATCGAAGGATGAGATAGCCGAAATGCTGATGACATTCTTTACCCAAGTTGAACATCAATTTGGTCGAGGAGTCAAGAAAATTAGAAGTGATAACGGCCTAGAGTTCAAAAACTCGGTATTCACCATCTTTTGCTTAAGCAAAGGAATTCAACATCAGTTTAGTGCACCCTATGAGCCACAACAAAATGGAGTCGCTGAGAGAAAGAATAGAACTCTAATGGAAGCAACAAGGACAATGCTGGCTGATTCAAGGCTTCCTGTCATTTTCTGGGGGGAACCAGTGAATACAGCTTGTCATGTGATTAACAGGGTTTACTGTTAAAAGACATAACAAGACTTGTTATGAACTTCTGAACGGTCGAAAACAAAACCTTACTGGTCTTCAACCCTTTGGTGTTCATTGTACATTATTAACGACAAAAAATCAACCAAAATTTGGTGAAAAGGCTTACGAACGGTTTTTCCTAGGTTATGAAGCCGACTCTCCAAACAAAAGGGTCTTCAATAAAACATCTGGTAGAGTTGAGATTGTATACAACATACAGGTCACATCTTATACTCCAGCAGTACAAACAGGACAAGAGTGGTTATTTAATTATGACGCTATGTTCAAATTTTTTAATCTTCCTATCCTAAGTGACATTGACACTTTAGGATTAGAACATGTAATACTTGATGATGGTGAGAACAATGGTTTTGCACCTAGATCTAGTGTTCCATGTATAGAAGACTCAACTGATAAAGGGGAAGAAATTAGTGTCGATCCTATTGTAGATAGTGATCCAAGTCTGAATGACATTCCATCTTCTTCGGAGGTTACAAATTCTGTGCAAGAAATTGCTGAGGAAGAAGTACCACCTCAGTGGAAGATTGGATCAAATCTAGGATCTGACCTACCGGTTGATGCTACGATTACGACTCGCGTGAACAAGTATCATCCAATTGATAACATAATTGGTGATCCAAGCTCAAGAGTGAAAACTCGTAGAGAAATATCTGACAGCACAAGCCTCTATGTGTCGATCCAAGATACTGGGATAATGCATAAATGCTTGTACAGCTGTTTTATTTCTCAATTAGAGCCGAAAAATATCCAAATGGCTCTTAAAGAGAACTCCTAGGTAGAAGCAATGCAAGAGGAGCTTGCACAATTCGAGAAGCTCAAAGTTTGGGAGCTAGTTGATCTACCAAAACGAGAATTTTCAATAGGCACCAGATGGGTGTTTAAGTGCAAACGAGATGATAGAGGGATAGTAACACGGAACAAAGCAAGGCTAGTTGTTCAAGGATTTAATCAGCAGGAAGGGATAGACTATACTGAGGTGTTCGCACCAGTAGCAAGGTTAGAAGCAATTCGATTGTTTCCGGCATATGCTGCACATAAAAGAATTAAGGTCTATCAACTCGATGTAAAGAGTGTTTTCCTGTATAGTAAAGTTCAGGAACTGGTTTTCGTCCAACAAGCTCTGTGGTTCAGTGATCCAGACTATCCAGATAGAGTCTATAAATTGGATAAGGCTCTGTATGGACTGCATCAAGCACCCAAAGCTTGGTATGAGACGCTATCTACCTATCTCTTGGAAAATGGGTTCAAGAAAGGTCAAACAGATAGTACTTTATTCAACATGTAGACAAATGATGATTTCCTACTTGTACAGGTGTACGTCGATGACATCATCTTTGGGTCATTTGACAAGAACATGTGTAGAGACTTTGAACAAGTGATGAAGCGAAGGTTTGAGATGAGTGCCATGGGAGAGTTAAACTTCTTCTTAGTATTACAAGTTGATCAAAAGAAGGACGAATTCTTTATTCATCAGACGAAGTATGTGCATGAAATGCTTACTCGTTTCAAAATGAAAGATAGTTCGTCTTATGGCACTCCGATTCAACTGAATCATAATCTTGGACCCGATACGGAGAGTACCGAAGATGTGGATCCGACTCAATATCGGGTCATTATCGGTTCTCTCATGTATTTAACCGCTTCAAGACCTGAAATAATGTTTGTAGTCTACCTGTGTGCTCGTTTTCAAACAAATCTTAAAGAGTCTCACATGAAGGCAGCAAAGAGAATATTGCGTTTTCTGAAGGGAAAACCGAAATTAGGTCTTTGGCATCCCTCCAAAGGCAATTTTGACTTGTAGCCTATACCGACTCGGATTATGGAGGATGTAACTTGAACAGGAAATCAACCACTGGTGGTTGTCAATTGTTAGGTGGTCGCATTGTCTCATGGCAGTGTAAGAAACAGACCTCGGTCGCCATTTCAACCTGTGAAGCTGAGTATGTGGCAGCTGGAAGTTGTTGTTCACAAGTTTTGTGGATACAACAACAGCTGCGCGATTATGGTTTAAATTTCTCAAATACCCCTATTATGATTGATAATCAGTCAACCATGTCCATAACTAATAATCCAGTTAAGCATAGTAAGACGAAACATATTGATATTAGACATCATTTCATTCGTGACTGTGCTGAAAAACATATGATTAGATTAGTTAAGGTACCCACTGATGATAATCTGGCCGACCTTTATACCAAGGTTTTTGATAGGTCTAGGTTTGAGCTTTTAATCCAACTAAATGTGATGAGTAATCCTGAGTAAATTATTTCCTACAAGAACTTTGTCTAGTTGTAGTTTATTTCTACTTTTATCTTATATTTCTTTTATTTTATCTTTGCAAAAATAAGAAAAATTGAGGGTCGCTGTGCTATTGCAAAGAAATGATGAAAACATTACCCATGCCTAGAACATTTTATATATGTGGCTTTTGGATGTAGAACATACACAGTAAAAATACCTAAAATGCAAAGTATTTATTAGCTTCACTATACGATGTATTGGTAGGCATTAGACATAACGGTTTTCAAGTGCTTAATCTATACTAAATAATATGATTTTTCTGTGTAATCTTTATTTTGATGTACGACTTAAGTCTTAATTCTTAGGAAATAGATTGTACCTGATTGCTTGATATCGGATAATAATAACAATCATTCATCTGGGGGGTTCACTGACTGTTTCTTTTGCTACATCTTGAAGCATGCTGACCTAGACTCAGTCAGTGTATCCTAAAACTAGAACAAACTCGACTGCAAAACAAGAATACCGCTTTCAAGGTCTCTAGTCAAACTATGTCGCTCTGTTGTACGAAAGTGCAGACCTATCATCTCTGGTTTGATTTTAGATTTGTTTGTTTCTAACCCTAGTCTTGTCTTATAGCTGAAACATGTACCTATGTACATTGTTTAAAATTCAAAATGACTTGACTTTAAAGATGCAAATAAAATGAAAAATATCCGATACATGATATTCTGGACTTTCTAGATTCTATGAGTATATCAAATGTAAGATACATAGCAAATCGTGAACAATAATCAAATATGTACTTGAGAACTCTGCATGTCAAATGTTTAAGTGAAAAACAATACCGATAAACGTACTGTTCTATAATTTACAACAATAATAACAAAGGAATAAATTAAAATTCCTAACTGTGTATTGTGCTCATCATGGCTAATTCGATCTTTGTATCAGTGACACTGTCAAAAGGACCGTACGTTTCAAAATATGAACAATTTCATATTCGCAATTTTAAGTTCTAAGTTATTTTATATTTTTGATCAAAGTTCTTCAATATACGGAAAATACTTACATTTAGTTCGATTCATTGCTCAAACCCTGCTTTATTAAACATCTAAGTATGTTGGTTCACGCAAAATGATTTTAAGTTTGAAAAATTAAAGTTTTTGGCTAAGTATGTTTTAGTTCGTACGAACTTATGGATCCATGTTCGAATGTCTAAGTTCGTACTAACTTAGACTAATACGTATATAAGGGTCTGACCAGGTCAAACCCTTTACACTTTCAAAGCATTCGAACTTATACTTCGTACGAACCTACTGGCGCCTTCGAACTTACCTTCGAACTTACTGAATCCATTATTTTCGAACCTAAACTTGAAAAATAATATGTGTTAGACCATTTTAAACCGATATAAATCATCTCCTTACTCATACGAACATAAGTAAGTAACCATTTAAGCATTTGAACCGTTAAAACATGTTAAACTTTGAATTAAAGTGAGTTTTTGATCAAAACAACTTTAACTTAAAAATTAGACATGTGTTTATGGTTTAAATTGATTGGAACTTGTTGAAAAACATCAATCGGACCTATGTGGATCCATTTCAAGTGCCTGATCATGTTTTGTAAGTCCACTGATCTTGGTTCGATAACTCTATTATCTATAGTATTAAGGTGCGGAATCCCTCAATACGATTAATTCAAGATTATAACGTGATTCTATTAACTAATATGCTTTGTTTTGTATTAACGAATGTTAATCAGTCAAAACCTAGCCGCTAGTCTATTTAATTCTCACTGGAAACTCAAAACTCAGTAAATCATCTTAATTAATCCACTCCCATTAATTAAACAAGATATTTGTTAAATACCCCGTTTCAACTCGCAGCCTGTGGGCCTTGCGAGTTGACTCAGCTCGCAAGACAAGTCAGCCCAGTGACTTTGTCTCGGCTCGCCATACCTAAGTTTCTGCGAATCCAGTTCTCATCTCGCAAGTTTATGACTTGCGACTTGAGTATACATTGCGAGTTCAGATCTCATCTCGCAAGTCTCATGACTTGCGACTCGAGTTCTCAACTTGCAATTCAGACTTTAGTTCGTATTCGTTATTATCTAATACTTTAGCCAATGTATTTA
This sequence comes from Logfia minima, assembly GCA_963921325.1. Classification (NCBI taxonomy): domain Eukaryota; kingdom Viridiplantae; phylum Streptophyta; class Magnoliopsida; order Asterales; family Asteraceae; genus Logfia; species Logfia minima. The sequence continues at coordinate 23,656,024 of OY992769.1, forward strand.
ACAACAATAATAACAAACTAATATCATATATTTACAAATCTAAACCAATGTACAAACTTGATAATAATTACACCAGTCCTATTACAAGCTAGATCTGTTGTCACAAAACATGTCTCAACATGTTTTAGATGCAAAAAATTTTAAAAGTAGATAAAGTGTTCATACGTTCGAACATACAGGTCCGTGGGAACTTACAGGTTCGTACGAACTCACAAGTTCGTACGAACCTAGCCAAGTGTAAACTCGTACGAACCTATACAAGGTGGTAAGTTCGTACGAACCTACATAGGTTTGAAAAAAACAAATTATCATTTTTCTTAAAATAATGTATTATAACTTATATTGATTGTCGAATCTTTATTGCAGGATTCTAAATTGATTATTGATTATATCTAACATTATGGTTCTCTATTTTGTTCTGTTTTTGTCTTGTGTACAGCTATGGTTGATCAACGTCATTTCTACAACAAGCACAACCTAGCTATCTCTTTTGATCTGGCTGATCAAAACACCGTGCCATTCCGAGGAATGCTGGACTACTTGATGTGCTCAAGAGTGTTCTATGCACTGACTCACTCACCGATGTTGAAGTTGAGTTCTTGAGTCAATTTTGGGCCACTGCCGAGCATGATTGTGGCCCTAACCCTCCAGTCATTCGTGCAACTATCAACGGCAGGAACATAGAGTTCACCGCAGCTTATCTACGAATTGCGTTGCATCTGGGCATAGAGGAACAAGAAAATGGCCCGACCTCTTTTCCCTTAGAGTTTCGTGCTGGGGCATTTCAGAGAATGGGTTACGTAGGTGATGTAACTCACGCCCAATATACTAAGAGCCTTCTGTATGGTCAATGGAGATACTTAATGCACATTCTGCTGGTTTCTTTTGGACCCAAAAAGGCAGGATTCGACACAATGAACCACAAGATGTAATCTGGCATGGTGTCATTGGTGTATAATAAGCCTTACTGTTTCTCTCAATTGTGACACTAATATTTTTATAGGTTTTTCAAACTAACTAAAAGTACTAAGAAATAAAGATAGATAAAAGTTCTTAAGGGAGATATGTCACTCATGATTTGTCATTCCAGCGATGTGGACTAACAACTCAAAACTTGATTTATCAAAAGCCTTACCATACAAATCAGCTAGATGTCATCCCATATTTGATCTTATCTCCCCCTCAGTCGCCACATCTTCTGCTGGACTTGTAGCCTATGAAGTATGTGTTTCTGTACACTAGATAAAAACATTAGTTATCAAGGAGGACCCAAGCCACCAAGGACTTGGATCGACCATTCTCATCAACAAATGTAAATTCCTTCAGATATCTATCTCGCTTTTTAGGTGACTTGGATACTCTGGAATTCTCACTTGTTGGGGAATGGGAGGAGCTACCACTAGACCTTCTATCCGAAGACTTTTGGAAAAGTCTCTGATTGACTGGCCTTTCGTTTGAAGAATATCTAACCCTAGACTTATAGTTATAATTCGAATTATAAAAATTCCTGTTAATACTACTCTGGTTAGAAAAACTTTTGTTGGGGTTGTTAAAACTTTTTGAAGGTTTCGACCAAATAGGTTCTCCATTTGAGCTTCCTGTTTCAGGAGAAGTGCTCCTTGGACTATCATTTGTCGAAACTCTTGATTTCTTATATGGACACACACTTGCTACATGTCCCTTTTGATGGCACGTGAAGCACGAACGCTTCTCCCAGGCTTTCTTTTGAGCCTTGAGATTCGCTTGGTGTTCCAATTCTGTTTGTTTACCTTTTTCATTTTTATTCTTAACATCTTCAATTTTAGGTCTAACAAACTCAATTTTAGTTTTTGACTCCTCATTAGTCCCTGACACAACTCTCTCTGACTTGGTCGACTCGGTGATGTCTACTATCTCAGAGATTGTTGGTCGTGTAGTAGACTCAATTTTAGTTTTTACTGACTCTATTTTAGAACTTGACTCATCTTTGGTACTTGACTCAACTTTCTCTGATTTGGTTGACATAGTGATGTTTACCATCTCAGAGATTACTGAGGAAATAGAAGAGTCATTTCCATTTGATAACTCAGATTCATTTGATAAAAATGAATAATTATGATTAAAAGGTGGGGGAACTTCACTGTATCCCACTCCATAATGATCTGAGGGCTGTTTTTGAACATATAACGGACTACCTAAGGTTTCTACTGAAAATCTTTTTAGTTCAATTTTATTTTTAAGCTCAACAATCCTAACCTTAGCGTCTGTTAGTTCTTTTTCTTTATCTGAAGACTGTTTAGTTAAATCTAAAACATGCTCACGAGCTAAGTCAAGTATTTGACTCTGCTTGTTCACTTTGTCTTTTAAAACTTATAAATCCTCTTTATCAGATTTAGCTTTATTAACTAACTCAGAGTTTCTCAGTTTTAAAATTGTGTTTTCTTCTTTTAAAGCATTTAACTGAGTTGTCATCGTTTGTGATGACTCTATTAAATTCTCGGCCTGTGTGGATCCCAATGGGTGATCTTTTAATCAAATCAAGAGGAGAAGAAGACAAGAACACAAGCAAAATGATATAAAGTTTGGACAAAATGATAAACAAATGAGATAAAACTTTATATTACTCAATCCCCAAAATATTCTCTCAAAGTGAGTGTAGCAGCCAAAATACAGAGAATAAAGTGAGTGCAAAATGTCTTGTTCTAAATATCTCTAACTTTGATATTTATACTAAACAAACTGGCCGTTCTGCGACACAAGCTTTGTGTCGCAGAGATCACTAATGCGACACAGGTACTGTGTCGCAACTACAACTAATGCGACACAAGCCTTGTGTCGCAGTACACAGAAAATGTAATTTTCACTAAGTCTATTTCATTTACAAACACAGTACAGACTAGACCAACTGACAGACACTCTAAGATGCATCAACAGCCTGCTCTGCAAAGTTAGTACATAAAACACAAGCATTAACTACAGAATCTAAGTTTAGAATAACCTTATGCTTCTCAGCATCCAAGTTGGCCATATATGCAATGAAGTCCTTTGTACTCATAGTATCATAGGCAACTAAGTTCGTACGAACTTAGGCACCTTCTAAGTTCGTACGAACTTACTAAGTTCATACTTACTCTAAGTTCGTACGAACCTACAAAATACACATACAAAACTAAAGTTAACGATTACAATGATTAACAAAATAACTTCTAAAACTAACTATTACAAACTAGAAGCTGTTGTCACAAAATATGCACCAACAACAGACATACACTGTTTCGACGAACACAAATTTCAAACTCTATGTTTAACCCTAAAACACCTACTTGTCTAGCAAATTACTTATTAATGAGGTAAATAGTATAATTTGTAGTATAAATACTTTATCTTGTAAAGAGTAAAATGCATATTCTAATACACTCTAAAAAATATTTATACTACTCTTTTAAAATTCTTTAATTTCATTTTAATTTTTTAAAATTCTAACATTATATTAAGTAATAAAATGTGTTAAATAGGGTGGGGATCAAGAGGGAAGTAAAAAAAAGGGAAGGAGGGAAACAAATACCCATTTATCATCAAAACATGATTTTCAAGCAAGATTCATCAAATTAAAGCTTGAAATATAAATGAATCAATTAAATATATCATTTAATCAAACAATATTGTTATAATTTTATGTTTTAAACAAAAAACTCTCATAATCGACATTTATCATTCATTTGTGATGAACGTTAGTCAAAATTTCAACTTAATATTCTTAAAACATTAATTTATGCTAAATATTAACTGATATATGTTATTGTACACTCATTATACCATTTATGAGTAAATGTTATCAATAAAAATTCATCAACAAATGATGTTAAAAAGCATTCATGAATATATAATAACTGAGTTAACATTCATTTGGAATGAATATTATAAATGATAAAATTAATTACTGAGATTTACTTCCCTCTTTCCTCAAAATTTATAACTTCCTTGTAGATCAATCCATCTGTTAAATATCTATTAGAAATTTAACAAATCTATATTAATCGGGTATTTTATCGGCACGTCCTTACTTCCCTAGTAAGACCACGTGTCCCACACGTGTCCGATCGCCGAGCATCACCACCTTCAAAAGGAAAACTCTTTTTATCAGACGAAAAAAGAAAAAGAAAAACTGACAATCTCCAAATTCCCCTAAATCGGATCTAGGGTTTCTTTCATCTCTCAAATTGAATCAAATTGAAATTCAAAATCAATAACAATGGCGTTAGAATGGGTTATACTCGGGTACGCAGCGGCAGCAGAAGCAGTGATGGTCCTTCTCCTGACCATACCAGGTCTGGGCCCGCTCCGAAAAGGATTAGTCGCCACCATCCGTAACCTTCTAAAACCGCTTTTATCAATCGTTCCGTTTTGTCTGTTTCTGTTCATGGATATCTACTGGAAATACGAGAATCGTCCGACTTGTGACTCGTCAGAATCGTGTACACCGACGGAACATTTACGTCATCAGAAATCGATAATGAAGAGCCAACGTAACATGTTGCTGATTGTTACTGCTTTGGTTATGTATTGGTTGTTGTATTCTCTTACTCATTTGGTTGTTAAAATCGATCAGTTGAATAACTGGGTTGAGAAATTGAAGAATCAAGAGTAGGAATGTTGATGTTGTATCCATGGATGGAATTTTAATGTTTTATTCGCGGTTTTATATTTCGATTTTGATGTGTTTTTTTAATCTATAGATTAACTAACAAGTTGTTTGTTACTACTTTTTAAAGTACTTATCCTTTGGGATATTTATCTATTGTAATGCTTTTGTTTTATTTTGATGTTTATGATACTTGATTGATGCATATGCATTGGTTTCGAGGGGTTTTTTTTACTTGTATTAGATGAGCAAAAATTTTGGCCTTCTGGTTGATGATTAAAAATCTTTTTATGATATGTAAGTTCTTGTTTGGTATGTCCTACCTTGTGATGGCTATTCATATGGACCTTAATTTTATTATTATTGCTTGTGAAACGCAACGGAAAGGTGTAACTACTTTATATATCAGTATGGTTATCAGTTATTATGGGATTGAGAGATAAGATTATTCTTCAAAAGAATCAGACCATTGTTGTGCATTCTTAAGATAGTTTTTGTTTGTTTCCCTTGAATGACTGTTTAAGGGAAATTTGTTTCCCTGGTACAGGATCATGGTTGGTATCAACTAGATCTTTATATGATCTGCTGTCCCATGATTTCGTGTTGGCTAGCTTTGGTAATTTGTTTGTGTTATATGGGGTAGATTAATGATTTTTCTATTTATTCTACTGTATTACATATCAGTTTCCCCTTAGCATGGAGCATATTTCCCTGTTCTGGTCCAACATCCAAGAAAGTTATATGTATCGAATTTAGACACTTGGCCACTCTCCTGACTACATAATCTCATACTACTTTAACATCCTTACGAGTCGTGAACGTTGTGGTGATTACTACTTCATATTCAGCTTTGCCGTTTACCGAGGGTATGACCAGATATCATCTACTTGAGAATATTTAACCTATTTCAATGTAGTATTGACTCATTTATCTGCAGCTAAAGCTGCCTAACATGCTTTACAAAAAACCAAAAGATGTGGTGGGTTGGCCAACTTGTACGATCCAGGAATAAAGAGGTTGTGAGTTTTTTTATCTAGCTGCAGCGTTATTTGGATGATCCATAAATAAAGAGGTTGTGAGTTCAAGTTCTACCAAAGTGTTAATAGTCTGTTTTTAGAGATGTAACCCTTTTACTTTTCAAAATGAAAAAAAGATGATCAAAGTTGTTTGTTAATAGTCTGTTTTTAGAGATGTAACCCTTTTGCTTTTCAAAATGAAAAAAGATAATCAAAGTTGTTTGTTGTTGTAACTCCTTGTTTGCTAGGTTTTTTTTGTTTCGCATGTTGAGTTTGATTTTTCTTGAGAAATGGTGTTGCATTAGCTGCCAAAGAATTCGATAACACTTGGAATGCTTAGAATTATCTCTTCATCTTTTGAACCAATAGTAGAGCTAGATAAAAGCAAATAATAATTGGTACATCGCTTGGGGAAACTTATTATCAAGCATATTGGATCGAAGTCGTTTGTTATGGAACGTAATGCTACCAATCAACAACCATTTGGTTTTTGATGAACACATGCTTGCTATCTTGGTAGCTATGATAAGGCATGTACAGTGTAATATTATTAACAGGGACACTGTTGCCTTTCACCAATCGAGACAAGAAGTGGAAGATGGGTAGCTAATTCATGTGATTGCTCGGTTCTTGGAAGTCAGATGTCACAAGCGCATTTATATATCCTTTATTATATTATTATTACGTTGTATTCATCACCACTACTATTATTATATATTATTATCATTGTTATTATTATTAGTATTATTATTATTATTATTAGTAATTAGTATTAGTATTATTATTACTAGTTTTTACACCCGTGTATACATACGGGTTATTTTGAAAAATACAAAATAATACTATTTGAACATTTTTGAAGATAATTGCAAGTGTAATTCGTGAAATATGATTAATAATCTTAATTTCGAAGCACTTCATATAACAAACAATATAAAACTATTAAAAACCTTAAAGAAACTGTTACGCAACCACAAATATGAAGAAAAAATAAAAGACAAATAGTAGAAGAATGTGTGTTGCATATAGTTTAGGGTGATTTTAAACATAAACTTTTTGTAAGTTAAATAGTATACACCTATGAGACTATTAACATAAATGTAAACAATTAATTTATAATCATATATATTTTTTTATAGATCTTAAGGGTTAATAATTTTTTCAAAAAATAATAGAGTACTTAAAATACCCGCTAAACACACTGATTTTGAATAAATAACCGTCTTTTATTTATTTGAACGTTAATTAAGTTTTATCTTCTTCCACTTGAATCTTATTATTAGATGATTCTTAAACTATGTTTTTGAAATGAAACTACCTAAAAACAATATTCATTACATAAAGTTATGATAATAGAGTTTCTAATAACAATGAAAATCATTTATCCATCTTACTGCACAAAATATGTCTTGTTCCATCCTAAATTAAAACCTACTCCATACATTCATGAAAATACAAACAAATTGGAATATTAATATAGTTTGTAGGATAAAAATGAATATACTATAGATGCTTTAATAAATCATATTATATTATATTTATCATAAGTCATAGACATGTTAATGAAACCTTATTAATTAACTTGAAACACAAAGCTATATACCTAAATATATTTTACATAAATTGGACGATGGTTTTTATCCGATTCCTTTTATTCCTGAATATACGTTTTTAATAAATATAAAAAATATTAATTAATTAATTAATTAAAGTATATAATTTAGATAATGTTAGTAGTATTATTTACTAATTATCTTGTTTACTATGTTTATCCTTAAAATAGTTATTTGTTTTTAAAATTATAATTTATGATGTCATCAAATCCCTAATTTTACTCAATTTAAAAAAATTATTTTAATTAAATTATACTTTCTAATTGGTTAATTAGATTTCAAATTAAGATGATGATGTCACAAATACGATTCTTTTATATTATTTAAGACTATTATTACTGGAGATCATTTTGGAAGCAGTCTTCTTACTTTCGGTTGTGGGTATAACTGCCTACATCTTATCTCTCCATATTCCATCTTCGACCGAATTAAGTATCGTTGTTGTTGTTCATTGTAGGTTCCTGTGATCTGGATCCACGAGGTAACTAGTATAATTGAGTGTGAAATCCTCAATTAAACACAACGATAATTAACAAGTAAACACGAATATGTAAAGCTCACAAAAATATTAAGCTTTATTGAAAATAATCTCGGTTACATTCAAACTAAGATACAAACTTTCTCAATTGTCTTTTTGCGAACTTGCACTAAGACCTATGACTGAGTTCTAAACTGAATAATCGATTACCATGTTTTCAATTTACAGATATGTATATATACTACTCAAGTTCGTATGGACTGGGCCCTACGAACTTGGGTCACTTCGAAGCCCATACGAACTTGGCTAAGTTCGTATGTCCTCCTAAGTTCGTACCTGCCCTCTAAGTTCGTACGGACTTACATACTTATGCATATAAGGCAAAATATAACAATTACAATGATTAACAAAATGACCAATAACAAACTAGATGCTGTTGTCACACAAGATGCACCAACAGACTCCCCTTTGACAATAGCTCTAGTTTCACCCGAGATATTGTCACCTGAGTTGTCTTTGATCTTGATTATGTTCAGCTCTTTTGACTTCCTGCATACAACCCATTTTCCACGAAATCTTCACTACCCTCTGACATCTTCAACCTTTATGTCTCAAACTATCTCTGTAGTTTCATGAAGCTTCATCTGAACATGTCATACACACTCAACAACTCTTGTAGCTTCCGATACACCTTTAGGAATTTCATCTTTGCAGATCTTAACTCCTCTAAATTTATCACTTCGATTCACATTTAGAAGTTTCATCTTTTTTTGAACTAAACTTCTCTAGGTATCCTCTAACTCAGACTTATCACTATTAAAATCTTCAGTTCAATGGTATTGGTATCTTTTAGTTGAAGAGTTTAGCAGCTCCCCATCATTTGGGTATTCTTGTTTCGCGGTCAAGATTGTTCTGTTGTAAGATCTACTGACTGAAACTAGGTTAACATATTTCTGGATGTAGTAGAAGAATCAATCAGTAAATCTCCCAGATGAATTTATTATATCAATCCAATACCATGTATTATGGTACTATCTATTACCTAAGAATTAAGACTTGATGTCATACATCAAACGAAAGTTAGCATAGACGAATCCCCTTAGTAAATTTTGTTTGTTAAGTACTTGAGAAACGTTATGGCGTATGCCTACCGATACATCATATGATGAATGTATTAGTCACGTTATATTTTAAGGTACATTAGACTATGTATGTACTAAATCTTAAAGCCACACATATATTAATGTTCTAGGCATGGGTAATGTTTTCATCATTTCTTTGCTTTAGCACAGTGACTCGTACATTTTTTATAATTTTATCTAACTTACTAAAAATAAAGACTTTACTAAATATCGAAAGTCATTATAAATAGAAGGTTACTAAAAATAGAAACTATCGAACAAACAAATAGAGAAAGGGTCATGCAGGAGATGTTTTATGCGGGATTGATCATCCCATTTAGTTGTACTAATAGTTCAAAACGGAATCTATCAAAAGCCTTAGTATACAAGTAGGCTAGATTATCGTTAGTGGAAACTTTAACTAACTTAATCATCTGTATCTCAGCATAGTCAATAATAAAATGATGACGTATATCTATATGTTTCGATTTACTATGCTTAACAGGATTATTAGTTATTGAAATTGTGGATTGGTTGTCTATCATCATAGGGATGTTAGTCAGGTTAGGACCATAGTCACGCAGATGTTGTTGTATCCACAATATTTGTGAACAACAACTACCAGCTACTACATACTCAGCCTCACAGGTGGAGATAGCGACTGAGGTCTGTTTCTTGCATTGCCAAGAGGCAATGCGACCTCCTAATAATTGACAACCTCCAATGGTTGATTTCCTGTTCTGGTTACATCCGCCATAGTCTGAATCTGTATAGACCCAGAGGTTAAAGTCGCCTCCGGAGAGATACCAAAGACCTAACTTCGGTTTTCCCTTCAGATAATGGAATATCCTCTTTACTGCCTTCATATGAGACTCCTTTGGATTAGCTTGAAACCTAGCACATAAACAAACATCAAACATTATGTCTGGTCTAGAAGCGGTTAGGTACATAAGAGAACCGATAATGGCCCGATATTGTGATTTTGAGGTACGGGTGTGTTGAATGGCGAATTTTCTGCCATATTAAACCGTGCAAGCATTTCATGCACATATTTGGTTTAATGGATATAGAAACCATCCTTTTATTGATCAACCTGCAACGCTAAGAAGAAGGTCAGCTCCCCTATAGCACTTATCTCAAACTTGTGCTTTATAACTTGTTCAAAATCTCTGCACATGCTCTCGTCAGATGACCCAAATATGATGTCATCCACGTAAATCTGTACTAGTAGAAAATCCTTCCTCTACCACTTGACGAATAGTGTATTGTCTATCTGGCCTCTCTTGAACACATTGTTTAAGAGATAGGGAGAAAAAGTCTCATACCATGCCCGAGGTGCTTAATGCAAACCATACACCAGTTCTTGTACTTTCCCATACAAAAATGCACTCTTAACATCCAGTTGATAGACTTTAAATTTCTTGAACGCAGCATATGCTAGAAACAAGTGGATTGCTTCCAGCCTTGCTATCGGTGCAAAAAATCTGTGTAGTCTATCCCTTCCTGCTGATTGAATCCTTTTACTACAAGTCTGGCTTTGTTTCTAGTGACAATTCCTCAATCATCACGTTTTCTCCCATTCGGTGCCTATTGCAAACTCTCCCTTGGGTAGATCAACTAGCTTCCAAACTTGAAGCTTCTCGAACTGCGCGAGCTCCTCTTGCATCGCTTCAACCCATGAATTGTCCTTAAGAGCCATTTGAATATTCTTTGCCTCAACTTGAGAAATGAAGCAACTATACAAACATTTATATATTATCCAGTGTGTTGGATTGATACATAAAGGCTAGTGCATTCAACCTTGAAGGTTCCTCAGGAGTGCCAATATTACTCAAGAGAGGAACATTAAAGGTCTTGAAGACAACATCATAATCAAATAGCCAATCAGGACATGTTTGAACTGCTGGTGTATAAGAGGTGACTTGTATATTGAATACGATCTCCACTCGACCAAAAGTCTTAATAAACACTCGTTTTTTTGGTGAACTAGCATCATAACCGAGGAAGAATCCTTCATCAGCCCTTTCACCAAAATTTGGTTGACTCCTTGTTTTAAGTAATGTACAAGGAACTCTAAAAGGTTCAAACCTAGTTAAATTTCTCCGACCGTGTAAAAGTTCATAACATGTTTTGTTAAGTCTTTTAACAGTTAGAACCCTATTCAACACGTGATAGGCTGTATTCACTGCTTCTCCCCAGAAAATGATGGGAAGCTTTGAATCAGCGAGCATGGTCCTTGCTGCCTCAATCAATGTCCTATTCTTCCGTTCTGCGACACCATTTTGTTGTGGTTCATAAGGTGCACTGAATTGATGCTGAAGTCCTTTACTTAAGCAGTAGACGTTCAACATTGCATTCTTGAACTCTGTGCCATTGTCGCTACGGATTTTCTTGACTCCTCGACCATATTGGTGTTGGACATTAGTAAAGAATGTCATCAACATTTGTGTTGTCTCATCCTTAGAACCCATGAAGAACACCCATGAGAATCTAGAGTAGTCGTCAGTAACCACTAGGCAATAGTGTTTCCCGCCTATACTCCTTGCATTGATTGGACCGAATAGATCCATATGAAGGAGCTCAAAGGTTGTGGCAATGGAGTTATGAGTCTTTGACTTGTGAGGTTTCTTGTGCTGTTTTCCTTTTTGACTGGACCAAAAGTGCAGATGTGCCATCCGCCTATGTCACAACTGAGGAGATTATGTTTCTGAAGCCTTCGATAAAAAGCATGTTGACGCCGATGAAGATTCTGCAACACTCATGTCCATCATATAAGTGTCGTTTCTTCGTGGTGCCCTCATAACTATCCATTCCTCTGGGATGACAAACCCCGGTTTCAGGATGAGTGCCTCTCTATCTGGGAAATGGACGGGATGTCCTTTATCACATATATGAGAAACACTCATGAGATTATGCTTAAGCTCCTCAACATAGTTGACTTGCTCTAGCGTTATCTTCCCATTAGTTACATTTCCTGAACTCGTGATTTGCCCTCCTTTAGCTCCAGCAAAATTAACATGTACCCCTTTCTTTTCAACGAAATCCACCATGATCTGCCTTTCACCTGTCATGTGTTTGGAGCAACCGCTGTCCACGTACCACCAATTAATGGTATGTCTAGTCAACTCCTGCATTCAAGAAATAATCATCAGTTATCGAGGAGGATTCAAGCCACGACGGTTTTGGGTCGGCTATTCTCAACAAATGTGAATTCCTTCAAATATCCATCTCTCTTATCGTGAGATTTGGATTCCGAGGCATTCACATGTGTTGGTAAATGGTGGGTCTTTCCCCTAGGCCTTTTCTCAGGAGACTTTTGAATTAGTCTCTGATTGACTAGCCTTGGGTTAGAAGTAGATTTAACCTCAGTTGGATATGTATAATGAGAATTGTGATAATTCCTATTAGTGTTATCCTGGTTAGAAATATTTCGTTTGGGGGTCTAAAAACGGTGTGGAGTTTTCGAACTGATAGATTTTCCAGTAGAACTTCCTATGGCAGGAGTAGTGCTTCTTAGGCGTTTGTTTATGACCTACCCCATTTCTCACCATGTTTTCAGCACTTTCCTTAAATTTAAGTTCATTACGGAAAATGCTTGCCATTTTTTGATTAACACTAGTTATCTCAGGCGATTTCAATATCTTCGCTTGAGAACTACTAGTTTTAGCAGGTGATTGGTCTTTTTTCACCTGTGTGTGTTTGACTCATGTACTTTTATTTGGACAGACGCTTGCTACGTGTCCCTTTTGATGACACACAAAGCAAGAGCGTTTTACCAAAGCTTTCTTAAGAGCTTTAGTATTGGTTTGGTTTTCCAAATTGTTAGAAGTCAGAGAGGAGACTTGTTCTATTTGTTTACCCTTATCATTTTTATCTTTTTCAGTATTAGGATCAACAAATTCAACTGATGCTTTAGACTCCTCTTTTTCCGAGTTCTCTTCCATAACACCCTTAACTTCGAAGATACTTTCTTTTTCATATTTGGTTTGGGTGTCGTGGAAGTCTTAGTGATTATTGACTCTTTTTCATTATTTATAGTCTTAGCTTACTCTGACTTCCTCGACTCAGTACTCTTTACCAAGTCAGAAACTACTAAGGAAACGGTAGAATCAACACTCTTTGACAGCTCAGGTTCAGTTGTTAAATATGTGTAATTATGGTTTTAAGGTGGTGGGACTTCATTATTGAAAGTCCCCTTTGAACGGATCCACACGAGATTGCAACGTGTATTAGTTTGCGGAATGGTATAATACACTAAAACAACAACAAAACAAGTGAAATGCAAGTGTTTATAATGTATGTTCGTATGTATTCGAAGATATCACTGTATGTTCGAATATAACATATTCAAAAGTGTACAAATGAAGTTTTACAACTTGATATGGCTGCTTCTAGGTTTGTACGAACTTACCATGTTCGTACGAACATGTAGGTTCGTACGAACTTACATAACTACATTAAAAGACTTAAGTTAATAATAGAAACATATATTAACTACAAAACTAATTACAAAGCTAACTATTACAAAATAAGAGCTGTTGTCACAAAACGTGCACCAACAGACTCCCCCTTGACAGTAGCTCTATCTATCTTCAGTCTTCTGGCTCTGTTGAATCTTGATTCTCGATCAACTTAGTCGACTCTCAGCCCATAAGCCTTTTTCAACGCATACCTTCACGACCTTCTGATATATTCTGCCCTCATGCCTCCATCTGTCTCGGTATAAGATCTTGTTCGCATGAAGCTTTATCAGGTCATCCTTCGACAAATTTACCAGATGTAAACTATCATACACTCTCAAGAGCTCCTTTTCATCAGCATCTTCCATGACTGCTTCAGCTGTCTTGCTGTCAACGTACCACCACTTGAGATTTGAAAGAATTCTGTGGCATTTTCTTAAAAGGAAGCCTCTTCAAGCACTTGACCGGTCTGTAGACCATCTTCATCCACGGCTTGTTAGTAAATGGGTCAATCCTGGTCAGATCAGGTACTCTCCTGCCTTCTCTTGGTTTCAGATCAACGAACTGATTCGATCTTCCTTCACGCTTAACGATCCTCTCTAGAGTCTGAGCGTAAGGATCATTTCCAATATTCACCAAGTCTAGCCAGGCTAGTTCCTTCAACTCTATCTTCGGCAGCGTGCTAAAGACCTTCAGTTTGTTCTTAAGATATTGAATCCCATTATATCTCTTGATTATGAACAGTTTAAGCTCACTGTCATAAAACCAACTGATGATGCCCTTATTCAGCTCACCCGATTTGCTGACCCTGATATCCCTCTTATATTTGATTTCTGGTTCCTTCTCAGCTTTCCTGAACCACAGCTTTTTCAACTATTCACGAGTAGGTTCAATCTCTTCTGAATCTGATTCAGCTTCAGGAGCTACTTCGTCCTCTAAATTTATCACTTTTTCAGCTCCAGCTTCATCTTCTATGAACACTTCAGTAATAGGCTGCTTCTCAATAACGAATTCGTCAACATCAACATCAGCATCAGGTACGACCTCTTCGTCTGATTTCCAATCAGCAACCTCCTTACTGAGGATCTCCCCTTCCTCTAACTCTGACCAATCACTATCCGGGTCATCCAAACCAAGCAATGCCTCGATAGTTTCAGTCTTAGTTACATTTACTGGAGACTGCACAGTTCCGCTCTCATTCTTCTTTGCACCCCATCCAGATGGTTCAACCTCTTTTTCATTCTTCTTTGCACCCCATACAGATGGTTCAACCTCTTTTTGAGGCTTATTTGCACCTTGCTCAGTTCCGCTCCCACTAGCACCTTGACCAGACTCCCCCTGAGCCTCTAATGCACCTTGCTCTCTAGATGAAGAGCCAGGCAACTCACCTTCTTTGGGTGCGCTCGGATCATCGTCACGGTCATTATCAGCTTTAAATCTCAGCTCATCTTCCCTGCACCCGGGCAACAGACTCCTCCTGACTGACTGGCGCTTCAGGCGATAGAGAGTGATCTCATTTAACCTGACTTGCTCTTCCAGCTTTTCAGTTTGCTTTTCTAAGCGCTCGCTGAGAGCCGTCAAAGTATTGACACGTATTTCTTGACTCGTAACAACGACAGTCAAAGCTGTCACCATATCCATTAAGCTCGTGATCCGGCCCTCAAGATAGGTAAACTTGTCCGGATCAGAAAGACTGGCGGTTGGGCTTGGGATATATTGGGTGGATTGAGTAGTGGGTGGAGCGGTGGATGGAGTTATTGATGGTAGAGTTGGTGGTGTTGTAGTGGAAGTAACTGGTGGCTCTGTAGTAGGTAGTGGTTGAACTGTCGATAGAGTGACGGGTGGTGGTGTATAAGATATCATTTGAGGAGCCGCACCACCCTCTCTTATAACCACACATGTTGGACGCTGGCGCTTACGAGCTCGCACCATGTACTGGTCGTCCTCGAACTCATCATCTAGGCTCCTAGGAATATAGTCATCGTCCTCTTGGACCTTGCGCTTCCCTTTCTCCTTTTCCCTGGCGGCCTTGGGGTCAAGTAACACCCCCTTAGAACCCTGGAAACCGATCACAGGTCGGTCCGAATCATCATCGTCATCACCATCATCATTATCATCATCAGCATCATCGACATCAGTCTCAGTTGCCTCAGAATCGTGAGCATCAGCTTTTTCAGCTTCATCAGCAGGCGGAGACCCTTTTGCAGCATCAGTGAAATAGGAGTCAATCTCCTTGATGAGTTCATTATAATCAGGCCTTCAACTGGTGGCCTCAACACTTGGGCCTACTCCGCCCTGAAGAACATCTCTGACAAACTCTTCAGCAACATTAGCGTCAACACGCTCTCCCTCAGCAAGGTGCTCTATTTGGTGCAAGATTTCTTCAACAACCTCCTGCGGTGGCTCAACATCAGCCACTTCTTCTTGTACTGGGGCCGGCTCTGGTTCTTGAATCGGAACCTCAGCAGCTGCCTGGGGTGGAGGCACATCCAACCAACCATCATTTGGTGGTGCCTCATAAGCAGCATCAATCACCGCCCCGAATAATGGCACAACTAAACAGCTTGACGTTTGTTGTGACTGAGGCAATGACCGGAGATCTTCTTATTGACCGGCATCAAATGAACAACCGGATCTATTGCCGGAAGGTTTGGAATCAATGCATTTATCACCATCATAACAAAACGAGGGTATAAGATAAAATGATCCTTCACACTCCCCTTGATTTGTTGAACCATCTCATCAAAGAAGTATTGGGAGAAACAATATGGTTTGTTGTATACGAGAGATATCATCCCCGACTGCATCTTATGATTCATAGTATCGAACCCTGGCTTCTTCGGCCCGAAGGATACCAGCAGTATATGCATCAGATAGCGCCATTGGCCGTACACCAGACTCTTGGTGTATTGGGTGTGGGTAACATCTCCCACATAACCCATGCGTTGAAATGCGCCAGTGCGCATCTCAAGAGGAAATGTCGTTGGGCCGTCTTCCTGAACTTCAGAGCCCAACTGCAAAACCTGCCTCAGAAAATTGGCAGAAAACTGAATATTGACTCCATTGACGGTAGCCCTTATCACAGGTGGCTGTGGCTCACAATCATGAACAGCCGTCGCCCATAATTGGCTGAGGTATGGAAACCTCAAAGTTGGCGAGTGAGTTAGTGCATAGAACACTAACTCAGCCATTTCTGTGGCCGAATTGGCAAGATCAAAGGAAACCGCCACGTTGTGCTTGTTGAAAAACTCACGCACTAGATCAGCCATTTCTGCAAAGCTAAACATAAACACACCAAAAATAGATAATAATAATGTTAGTTATTAGACATAAAAGGATTATTATTTTAAAATTGCAAAGTTCGAACCAAGGTAGGTTCGTACGAACTTACTGCCCTTGTAGGTTCGTACGAACTTACTGTTTGACCAAGTTAAACTTAAGTTCGTACGAACTTACATTGGCTAGGTTCATACGAACCTATAGGTTCGTACGAACGTGTAGGTTCGTACGAACGTGTAGGTTCGAACGCAAGAACTGAAAAAAACATTTTCAAAAGTTTTGTAACAAAAACGCAATCAGACACTGGAACTTGGTGCGCCTACATGCGTATTTGATTAAGCAACAAAAACATATCATTTTTAACCATTAACACATTCCAAATTTTGAGTTTTAGTTAGTTTTGTAAAAACCCAAATAAAATTCAATTTTGTTTATGATGAACGGTCCAAATCTTGTTTAAGTTACTTACAAAGATTATGATTATGAATGTGATGAAGATTAACGGAGTGAAATCGTTAAACAATGTCCAGATTTTGATTTTAATTCGAAAAGTGGCTATGTTCGTACGTATGTTCGAAGGCCCAGTAAGTTCGTATGAATATGAAGTTCGAAGGGTTTTTGTAAGTGTGAAGGATTTGACCAGATTTGACCCTTTTATACCCCAAGTCTGAGTTTGTACGAACTTAGACTTCGAACATACCCTCTAAGTTCGTACGAACTTAGAATTTTAAAACCAAAAAGTTTAATCTTTTCAATTTTAAAACATGCAGCAATCACCTAGATACTTAGACAAGTAATGGATCAACGTTTGAGCAATTAACTTAACAAAATGTAAATAATTTCCATAACCGAAGAACTTTTATTGATTTATTTATTTAAACAATTCAAAATAACATAAAATCTAAAAATGCGAATATGAAATTGTTCATATTTGAAACGTACAATCTTTTTGAGAGTGTCATTGATACAAGATCGAATTAGCCATGATGAGAACAATACACAGTTAGGAATTTTATTTATTCCTTTGTTATTATTGTTGTAAATTATAGATCACTACAATTATCGGTATTGTTGTCCACTTAAACATTTGACAGACATAATTTTCAAGTACAAGTTTGATTATTGTTCAACGATTTCCTATGTATTCTACATCTGATATACCCTTAGAATCTAGAAAGTCAAGAATATCATGTATCGGATATTTCTCATTTTTATGTCATCTTTAAAGTCAAGTTATTTTGTTTTATCAGCGATGTACACAGGTACATCTTTCAGTTATAAGACAAGACTAGGGTTAGAAACAAACAAATGTAAAATCAAACCAGAGGTGACAGGTCTGTACTTTCGTACAACAGAGCGACATAGTTTGACTAGAGACCTTGAAAACGTTATTCTTGTTTCGCGGTCGAGTTTGTTCCAGTTTTAGGATGCACTGACTGAATCTAGGTCAGCATGTTTCAAGTTGTAGCAAAAGAAACAGTCAAAGAACCCCCAGATGATTTACTTTTATATTATATCCAATAGCAAGTATTCAAATACAATCTAATTCCTAAGAATTAAGACTTAAGTCGTACATCAAAATAAGGATTTCATAGAAAAATCGTATTATTTAATATTGTTTAAGTACTTGAAAACCATTTTGCCTAATGCCTACTGTAGATCCCTAGATGATCTTTTAATCAAATCGTTCAATAACCCCACGTGCGGAATTCGTAGGATAGTAATAATCACAAATATAAAGATTAAACAATGTAAAACAAATCAAGAATCACTTTATATTTTCTTTAACAGTTTCTCTGATCAGATACAGCAGCAAAAACGCAGAGAGTTAATATGTGAAACGTCTCACCTAATTACAAAGTAATTAAGGGTATTTATACTAATCTGGCTGACTTATGCGACATAAGCACTATGTCGCTAAGGTCACTAATGCGACATAAGATTGTGTCGCAATTACAACTGATGCGACACAAGACTTGTGTCGCATAACACAGAAAATGTAATTCTAACTAACTCAATTACATTAACAAACACAATACAGACTCGACCAACTGACAGACACACTAAGATGCATCAACAAACTCCCCCGTGTCTTCAGCTTGGTCTTCAAAATCTTCAATCAAACCCAGCCTGTTGGAAATACACCGCCAGCATGTATTCCATGTGTTATATAGACGTTGACAATCCGCTGAAATTGAAATGCAATCTTCTTATTCACAGCATTCCTTTCATTGAAGCGATTTGGATTATCAAATAGTTTTCTCAAGTCTTTTGATGACAAGTTTATCAAGCTCATAGGATCAAACACTCGAAATTGAGCTTTCTTCAAACCATACAGCGAGTTCCTCTCAGGTTGCTCCGTCTCAGGAACAAAAACCAAAACTGCCTCATCAGTGTGAGCATCAAGTTCCCAGTAATGAAATCTTCTCAAAAAGTCAATGGGAACCGCTTCCAGAGGAATAATCTTCAAACAGTCAGCCGGAGGATAGCGCATTCTGCATATCGGCTGTTTGGTCACCGGATCTATCTTTTTCTTATAGATATACCTAGTTCCCAGAGTCGGTTTGATGAAATTATATTTCTTTGTACGTATTTCTCGCTGCAAAGTGGTTTGAATGAAATTAGCGCTGTCATCTCCAGACGGGTTAATCAGAGAGAGCTAAGCCAGACGATTAACTTCTCTTTTTGGCAAAGTGCTCAGCTTGGTGAATGATCTCTTGAAATACTGGATACCATCTAGTCTCTTGATCATAAACACACCCTTGGATATCTTCCAACTCTTTATCAACCCAGTATACACACCACTGACCTTGTAAGATTTACAGGTTACAGGTACTTGCTTTCCAGTTTTTCCATGAGGCCACCATTTAGCAAGTTTTAGCTCGTGTTTCAGTAATTTCAGTTTCTGGAGTCTGAGCCTTTGATGTTCCTTCAGCTGGTGTCTCGGATGCTTCTTCAGCTTCATCTTCAAAAGAATCTGATTCAATGATAGGAGCATCATCATATACCTCATTTTCACTTAACCCTTCCTCTTCAACATCAACATCATCGTTTACCTCAAATTCTTCATCCTCATAATCCGAACTGACTTGGTTTACCATACGTTGTATAAATGAGAGGTCTGCACATGAATAATCAACAGCCAATGGTCTCGGCTGGCCTGGTATATCGTGCACAGGGAAGTAATCTAAACTGGGCATTTCATTACTTTGATTAATATTTCATTACTTGTATCCAAAGAACCTGGGAGCAGCAACTGGCAGCAGCAATGTACTCAACCTCTGCTGTTGAGGTAGAAACTGTCGTTTGCTTTTTGCACTGCCATGAAACTAGTCTAGGTCCAAGAAATCGACAGCCACCAGAGGTAGACTTCTTATCCATATTGCAACCACCGTAATCCGAGTCCGAGTAAGCAGTAAGAGCAAAGGTTTTCTCATTAGAATACCATAGACCAAGAGTTCGTCTATATTTGAGATAACCGAAGATCCGCTTGACAGCTTTCATATGACCATACAATGCCTTGTCCAGCTTGCAGACGAAATTCGGATTTACGGAATCTTAAAAACCAGGAGGCTGTTTGACATAAACCTCTTCAAGAACTTGACCATACAGAAACGCACTCTTAACGTCAAGTTGATAGACCCGAAATCCTTTGAATGAAGCATATGCCAGAAAAATGCGAATGGATTCCAAACGAGCAACAGGGGCAAATACTTCATCATAGTCCAAACCTTCAATTTAAGTAAAGCCCTGGACCACTAGACGTGCTTTGTTTCTTATGACCACGCCCCGATCATCCTTTTTCACACGATAAACCCAACGGGTGCCAATTGGATGAACACCCTTGGGTAAAGGAACCAGTGTCCATACTTGCAGCTTTTTAAATTGTTGAAGCTCTTCCTGCATTGCCTCAACCCAATATGGATCCTTCAAAGCATCAACTGTCTTCTTCGGTTCAACTTGTGATAGAAAGCACTCTTCAATTTCCGAAGCAAGACAAATGGGATCAGTAACTGCGACAGGTGAAGATGTCGAAGCAGATTGTTCAGCAGCAGCAATCTGTCGTCTGGTTAAAACTCCTTTTTGTAAATCACCAAGAATGACATCAACTGGATGGGACACATTGATACGAGAACTCGGAATTGCAGCCGCAACGATGATAGAATCAAGGTTTGTAGAGTCAGTTTCAAGTTCGAGTTCAAGGGCAGGTGAATCTTCAAGGTCATATGCGGGTGATTGATCAGAAGCCTCAAACATTTGTTCCTCATCATTTGCAGAATCAGGAACATCATCAGTAACGGGTGGAGGCGGAGAGTCACAAGCGGCAGCGGGATCAGTGGCGGGTGTTGCTGTAGGAGGTGGAGGAACAGAGATGGGTGACGTATCAGAAACGATATCCAACCCGTGAAGTAGTGTCACCATTTCCTCTTCGTCATGCTCCTCAGGAAGATTGAAAGAATCGAATAAGGTTTGATAATTAAACAAATATTCGGGTCCCTTTCCCTGAGGGTTGTCAGTGTAATGGAAGAAGGTGACCTCAAAGTGCTCTTCTGTTGATACATTAGTATGTCTGTCACTTGGTCTAGGTTTTGAGCTGTAATTAATTAGTAATATTTTGTATTAGGCGACATTGGCAAGATCGCTTAGGCGATATTGACAATATCGCCTACATCGCTGATTAGTTACCTATAAATATAAGTATAGGGTTTCAGTTGTAAGTAGTTGAAACATACGAATTCCAGAGAACTTTTGGCTTTTGGCTGTGTTTTTCTCCTCTTGTGGTCAGTATTGTATTCAACCTTTGATTATTATTCATAATACAATATTGCTTGTGTTTGTGATTAAACGTACATGTGTTTAGCTTTTGATTTCCGCTCACTAGCTTTTGAATATTGATTTGCTTAAGTTCTGTCACTTAACGGTCCTACAATTGGTATCAGAGCCATATATCCATTGGATTAGTGGTTTTTAAATCAATATAAGTACGTTAAAAAGGGTTAAATAATTAGTTTCATATAGGTTGATTGCTTGTTAGCCTTAAAACTGATAAAATTATTGCCTTTTTGTGTTTTCTGGATTAGTGTTCGTCATTTGCAACCCTAATTTCGTTTAATCTTTCAGATTAGTAACTTTTTAGGTTTTCCAGTCGTTTCAGCGATATTAGAAGCGATATTGACTTAATATCGCATCTAGGGTTTCAGCAATATTACTTGATCTGTGCTCATTAATTTGAGCGATATCTTTAGCGATATTACTAGAAATATTACTTGGTGTCGCCTAATTAATTTTAGCGATATTACGTGGTATCGCCTGTGGTATCACACTTTTTATCTGATTATGTTTTGCGCTTTAATTAGCGATATTGATAGCGATATCATCAATATCGCTCAATCATCAGCTCCTTAGCAATATCATCAATATCGCTATACTGTTTTAAATTAGAATTTAGAAAAAAAAAAAACAAAACTTTTATTAAAACATATTAAAATGTCTATTTTACAAGCTTTTAACGCTATGTTAAAACACAATGCTGAGGTTGGTAGCGCAAACAAACCTCCGTTCTTTGCTCCGGGAACGGAGTATACTGAATGGAGAGGTCGATTTTTATCCTTTGTTGCTTTTACTGACCTTGAAATGGAGATACCATTAATCGAACGCTACGTTCGACCTGCTGCTAGTGGTGTTCATGTGGGTGTTCCTCCTCCAAAACCCATTCGTTCAATGACTAGTGAAGAACGAAAAGCTTGGGAATGCGAAAGAAAGGCTCATTCTGCTATAACCATGTCTCTTCCGGCTGACACGATGAAGATGTTCAAACAACATGAGTTAGCATATGATCTTTGGAATGCAATTGCTGAAAGATGTGGAAGAACTGTCGAATATAAGCAAACTAAATTAGAGTTTGTGAAGAAACAGTATGATCTGTTTGACATTTAGAAAAATGAGTCAGTTAATGATCTATTATGTCGTTATTCACGTCTTGTGAACGAACTGACTGAGGGAGGTTACAAGTTCTCCACTGTTGAGGTCAACAAGAAACTTCTAAATGCTTTACCTCCTAACTGGGAAACAAGAGTATTAATGATGGAGAGTGATCCTGAAGTGTTAGCTATGTCCCTAGATCAACTTGTTGGAAAACTAGAGACTTGTGCTTTGGACATTAAGAAGAAAAGTACTAGATCTACCTCTTTGCTTACTGACTCAAGCAGTTTTGGATATGGAAGCACTGCTCTCATAACTGGACCATCTACAGGAACCACTTATTCTTCAGGTGGTACTTCTGCTGGAACGTTTTCTTCTATCCCAGCTCAATCAACTTCCTCTTCTACTGCATTGCACAATGAGCATGCAGTAATCTTCAATGCGTTTTTATCATCATATGATGATTTTTTATCAAAGAGGATTAGCTCGGTAGATCTTACCGATGAGGACTTTGCTCAAGTTGATCCTGATGAGCTAGAGAGAGTTGATCTTCGTTGGAACATGGCTATGCTTACTAGAAGAACGAAGTCATATCTGAAGAGAACGGGAAAGAAGTCTCTTGAAGACGTTACTGATAAGACTAGCATGGGTTTTGATAAGTCCAAGATTAGATGCTACAAGTGTCAAAATCTGGGCCATTTCGCTAGAGAGTGTGAGAAAGGTAGACAACCGTCTACTGGATTTACCAAACCTTCTACTTATAAGAAGGAAAATGAGATAGCTAAGGCTGTTCTAATGTTGGATGATGAAGCCTAGAATTTGATTCTTTTGGTTGTCATTCATGTATAAACTTGACTGGTAAAATCAACAGGCTTATAGTAGATAATGATCGCTTGAATACAGATCTAACCAATCTTATTGAAGCGAACAAAGTTTTAAAAGATAATGAAAAAGTCTTTTCTCTAAATCAAAAAACTCTTATTGAAGAAAAGAAAGAGTTGAAGGCCATGATTTTTAATAAACAAGATGAAATTGATAGTTATTTAAAACTCATTTCACATCTTAAAAAGGAACTTGCTGAAACTCAATCTGATAATGTGGATTTAAAACGAAGACTTGCAAACATCTCTACATCTACTATGGTCTTTTCCGACATCTTGCAAAATCAAAGGACTGATATGAAGAGTAAGGCAGGAATTGGTTATCACAACCAACCTCCTCCCTCAAATTTGAATCAGCCCAGTCTTTCGCAGGAAGAAATTAAAGATTATGTACCTTCTATTCTCAAGAAGGATACAAATCCTGTGATTAAATCAGTTAATGTTGATTATCCCGATCAGCCTAAGCTTGTCAAGGATGAGAATGTTAAACAACCTAAGATTGTTAAGGCTGCTGATGTAAAGCGACCTGAGTCGCTTAAAGTCCCGAGTTCAAATAACAAGAAGGCTGAGCCTATTAAACCTAAAATTGAACCGATTATGTTTGTGCCTTCAACAAATGTTGAAGAGGTGGTAGAGGTGGAGGATGTAACTCATGAGGTTACACAGAAAGTTGAGAAAAATAACAACAAACCAGAAAATTTAATCCTTACTGTCGAAGGTAGAGGTCAAATATTTTCTAAAAAGAAATCTATTACTAAGGATTTAAAAA
The DNA here is from genome assembly GCA_963921325.1 of Logfia minima. NCBI lineage: Eukaryota > Viridiplantae > Streptophyta > Magnoliopsida > Asterales > Asteraceae > Logfia > Logfia minima. The sequence continues at coordinate 23,680,184 of OY992769.1, forward strand.
TGAAACAGGTAGAGAATATTCAAAATCATAAGGTTTCAATTAAAAATCCTTCATCTAAGATTTCCTCAACTATAAATACATTTACTCCATCATGCTCACATAAGTGTTCATGTGCTGTATATGTCCCTGAAATTAAACCTCGTAGAGTTCCTCTTTCGCCAAAACCACTATCGAGTAATGATCAAACTTTCCGAGAGAGATGATCATGCTTCTACTGTAAGAAGCAGGGTCATCTCATTAATCAGTGTCCAGTGCTTGCTAAAAAATGGGCATCAAGAAATGATCCACGTTATTCCAAAAATAAAAATTTTCAAAAGTCAAAACAACATGGATTATCTCGAAATGTTCCAATTTCTAGAGTTAATAACATTACACCTACTCAACCAATGTTTCGAAAGGTTGATATTATTAATAAGCAACCAATTATTCCTCAGAAAGTTTGGAATAAGAAAGGTATAGGAAATAAGGTGTCGTCTGAAGTTATCACATCAGTAAAAGAAAATGATTTATTGAAAAACAAGGTTTTAACTGATGTGGTAATAATCGATGAAGTCTCAGGAGTACCCAAGTCTGTCAAGGCTTGGGTCTCCATTTCAAACTAACCATTTGTCTCTTTGTGTTGTGACAGTCAAAGGTGATGAATAGCAAGTGGTATGTTGATAGTGGCTGCTCACGACACATGACGGGCAATATCTCCCTTCTTTCTGATGTTAAACCATACAATGGGGGATATGTTGCTTTTGCTGGTGATAATGGTGGTAAGATAACTGGTCAAGGTACTCTAACGAATGGTCAAGTGAGCTTCGAAAATGTTAACTTTGTGGAGGAGCTAAATCATAATTTGATAAGTGTCTCTCAAGTTTGCGATAAGAAGTTCACTGCTGCTTTTACTGATCTAGAGTGTTTGATTCTCAAGCCTGGATTTGTAATTCCCGAAGAATGGATTCTGATTAGAGCTTCTAGAGTGAAGAACTCTTATATTTTGGACATGAGGACAGTGGAAACTGAAGAACATACCTGTCTTCTAACCAAAGCGTCTACTAAGGATTCATTGTTGTGGCACAGAAGGATGGGTCATATTCATTTCCGGAAAATGAATTATCTGGTGAAACATGATTTAGTGGAGGGAATTCCTAAGCAATCCTTTGCTTTGGAAGACGATTGTGTTTCATGCTTAAAAGGAAAATAGCACAAGAAGTCTCACAAATCTAAACAAACTAATTCCATTGAATCTCCATTGGAATTACTTCACATGGACTTGTTTGGACCTGTAAGTACGAAGAGTATTGGTGGTAAATCTTACTGTTTGGTAGTAACTGATGACTACTCTCGCTTCTCATGGGTTTACTTCTTGCGTACAAAGGATGAAACACCAGACATTCTGACCTATCTGTCTGATCGACTTGAGAACCTGTGCAATTTGAAGATAAAGAAGATACGTAGTGATAATGGAACGGAATTCAAGAACAAAATTCTTGAATTATATTGTCTACGGAAAGGAATTGTTCATCAGTTTAGTGCAGCGAGAACTCCTCAACAGAATGGTGTAGCGGAGAGAAAGAATAGAACAATCATTGAAACTGCACGTACTATGCTGTCTGATTCTCACTTGCCGATTACGTTTTGGGCAGAGGCAGTTAACACGGCATGCTATGTATTAAACCGTGTTCTGATGAACAAGAAGAAGAACAAAACGTGTTATGAATTGTTGAATAACCGAAAGCCAAATTTAAAGTTTTTGGAGCCCTTTGGATGTCCATGCACCATTTTAATTACAAAAGACAAAGTTTCAAAATTCGGTGAAAAAGCTTTTGATGGGCTATTTCTTGGGTATTCGGTTAATTCTCCTAACAAGAGAGTTTTCAACAAGGAAACGGGAAAGATTGAAGAACATTTTGAAGTAAAATGTTTAAAGTACACGGAGTCTCCTAAAGGAAAAGGTCCTGATTGGTTGTTTGAGTATGATCATCTTGTTAACTCATTCAATCTTCCAAAATTCAAATAAGTGGATCAAGTTGTTACGCTTCTTCATGGCTTGCATCTTAATCCGGATAACTCTTCATTCACACCGTCCTCGACTCCTGCTACTACTGACATTCTACCATCTTTGTCTACTGATGTTCCCGAGAGTTCTTCTGCAGATCAACAGCCCGAAGTTTCTCCTGATGCTGTTGACAATTCTGCAAATGCAGATGATTCTTTCGCTCAAGAGGTTGAGCTAAACAATTTGGAAACAAACCTCACACCTGATTCAATACCTGTCTCTCGTATTCATAAGAATCATTCTATTGACAATATTATTGGAGATGTGAATGCAGGTGTTCTAACTAGAAGCAAAGCAGCTGAACCTTCTCCAACGAATGATCTTTCGGATGAAACTTCTGAAGATCCTTCACTTACGTGTCTAAAGGCTGACACTGAAGAATGTTTCTTATCCCAAGTTGAGCCTACAAAGATTGATGAGGCTCTAAAGGATTCACATTGGGTTTCTGCAATGCAAGAAGAGTTGCAGCAATTTGTGAAGCTGAAAGTTTGGGATTTAGTTCCACTACCTAAAGGTGTTCACCCAATTGGAACTCGTTGGGTGTTTCGTGTCAAACGTGATGATAGGGGTGTGGTGATTCGAAATAAAGCTAGGTTAATAGTCCAAGGGTATACACAACAAGAAGGTTTGGATTATGATGAAGTCTTTGCGCCTGTCGCAAGGATGGAATCTATTCGTATCTTCTTAGCATACGCGACATTTAAGGGGTTTCGTGTTTACCAGTTGGATGTGAAAAGTGCGTTTCTATACGGTAAGGTTGCTGAGGAAATTTATGTCAGGCAACCTCCTGGTTTTGAGGATTCAGTCAACCCAGACTATGTGTGCAAGTTGGCTAAGGCTCTTTATGGCCTTCATCAAGCTCCGCGTGCTTGGTATGAAAGGTTGGCAACGCACTTGATTAAAAATGGCTTTGAACGTGGTCATATTGACATTTTTCTTTTTATCAAGCGAACTGAAAATAGTCAGCTGCTAGTTCAAGTCTACGTGGATGACATTATTTTTGGTTCAACTGATGAATCTCTGTGTCGACATTTTGAAAAGATTATGAAATCTGAATTTGAAATGAGTGCGATGGGGGAGCTAAAATTCTTTTTGGGTGTTCAAGTTGATCAATCACCAAAGGGCTCCTACATTCATCAATCAAAGTATGTTAACGACATGTTGACACGCTATAAGTTGCATGATTGTAGAGAGTATGGATCTCCCATTCCAACAAACCACAATCTTGGACCGGCTGAAGATGAGGAGGACTGTGAAGAAAAGTTATATAGGTCGGTGATTGGATCTTTAATGTATCTTACAGCTTCTCGACCTGATATAGTTTTTGCTGTTTCGTTGTGTTCAAGATATCAGTCTCAACCCAAGGTCTCTCATTTGAAAGCGGTTAAACGGATATTTGGATATCTCAAACATAGACCTACTCTAGGTCTATGGTATCCAACAGAGAAGTCATTTGCTCTCACAGCATACTCGGATTCTGATTATGGTGGCTGTAGCATCGATAAGAAGTCTACGTCAGGAGGATGCCAGTTTCTCGGTTCACGTTTAGTATCTTGGCAATGCAAAAAGCAAACGACAGTTTCTACTTCAACAGCGGAAGCTGAATATATTGCTGCTGCCAGTTGCTGTTCACAAATCTTGTGGATTCAGCACCAACTTCGTGACTATGGTTTACTCTTAACCATGACTCCTTTATATATTGATAATACTGCTGCTATATCTATCACTAAAAATCCTGTACAACACTCTAAGACCAAACACATAGAGATTAGGTTTCATTTTATACGGGATTGCTATGAGAAGCATTTGATAGACCTTGTCCAAATAGAAACTGATAAGCAAAATGCTGATTTGTTTACCAAGGCCTTCTCTAGAACTAGGTTTAACCAGCTTATTGACATGATAGGGTTGCGCTTCTTTCAAGAAAAACAGTAAGTTGTGACAATTATTTCTTTTGTTTTTATTTATTTGATAGTTTCTTCATAAAAATGAAAGGCAATAGCCATTCTTTATGCTTTCTAGCATTAAAGATAAGCAACGTTGCAACATCTGTTAAAGACGTTTAGTTGTGTCTGTAAACAACTAGGGAGATGATAGTACATTAGGAGACACTCTTCAAATGACAATATTAAGTTTTATCCTTAATATCTCAGTAGGTTTATCGCGTATTTGTTATACTTGTCCTTATAGACATCTGATTACTTGCACGATGTATTGGTAGGCATTCTCATACTCCTCTTTGAGCAACTAAGAAATATCTTAATCTGTGTTTAATCTTTTGTGATGACCATCATTTGATGTATGCCAATGTGTCTTAATTCTTATGTATCAGCTTGCCATGCTTCTATTAACTTGAGCTTGTATATGACAACATTTGGGGATTTATGCTGTCTGTTTCCTTTGTTGTACGTTTGTACAGACCTGGTCTCAGTCAGTATACTTTCAAAAACTAAGCAAACAAAAGTCAAAAGTACTTTCAAATCTTATAAAATCAAAGATTACTTACAAGGTCGCCAAATGGTTTGACCAAGTCTGGTTTTGCTTATACCTGAATCAATTTATGTCGCTTTGTTGTACGTATGTACAGACCTGTCACCGCTGGCTTGATTCTTAAAAATGTTGAAATCAAATGCTTTCTCTAACTAATCGAAGTCTTGGGCATGTATTGATACTAGGAGTATATTTATGTGGGATTCACGGAGACCTATTCACTCTCACAATAACTGCTAAGCTTGAAGTTGAATATGTTACATGTTTAAGTGGACAAACAATACCTATAATCGTCTTGTTACTGATTGTCTCTTTGGCTAGTTAACTTTGCGTGCTAAATTTAAATTTGGACAACTATACTGATAGTCAAATTAAAAATTGATATTGTCTTGCGAATCTGTCTTTCTAATATGATCCCTAAGTTCGACACAATCTATCTCGTCATAAAAAAAAAACAAAAAAAAAAAACAAAAAAAGGTAGTAAAGAGTAAATGTTTTATTATTTTATTTTTCATTTTGTTTATTTTTAATTTTGTCACAAGTTACTGTTTGTTTTTGAATTTTGGCGATATTGCTGGCGATATTGTGATGTCGCCCAACTAGATATTTGTTTAGCGATATTTGATGCGATATTGGCAATATCGCTCAAACGTATACTTGTATATATACAACAGTCTGTTTCAGAATTCCATACGTTTTCAAAATCATATATGCGATATTACATGCGATATTGCAAGCGATTTTAGCGATATTGCATTTTTCATCGATTTCTTTCTCGTTTTCGATCCTTACGCTAATCAAAACACACCACTGTGTTCGTCTATATCCCTTACATCGACTGGTACGTTCCCACCGCCTGTTAATTTCATTTTTTATACCACATTTATAGATATAACATTCGGATTATTTTGGGATTTGTTTTATGTTCTAAATGTCTAAATAGGTTATAAAACATAGTGTATCTTGTTCCCTGCATATTCTAGATGGTTGTGATATATTTGTAAGGGTTTAGAACCCTTTTATTTTTGAAAATTCGACCTTAGGTTTCTGCGCTGATGTCACGGCGACATTGTGGGGCGATATTGTGATATCGCCCAAATAGGTTTTTGATTTTAGCGATATCGTGTGCGATACTGTACGCGATATTGCTTATGTCGCTTAAATTGGATTAATTTCCAAAATTGTTTTAATTTAAGCTATATTGTTGGGCGATATTGTGATGTCGCCCTAATTATTTTCTAAATAGCGATATCATATGCGATACCATGTGCGATATTATCCAATATCGCTTCACTCGGATTAATTTCCAATATCGCATATTTCATTCAGACCTAATCAATGTTTTCAATTTAACCGATATTGAACTCAATATCGCCTAAATCAATTTATGCGATATCAGTTTCAATATCGCTTAAATCAGAAGTTGTTGTTTGGACCTGGCCCAAACTGTTGGTGAAATGGGCCCAGTTTATTTTTTCCAATGTGTTTTTGGCCATTCTCAATTATTTCACTAACTGTTTTCGAGTCCTGTGTTTTTTTATTGACTTGTTTTGCAGAAATGGAAGATTTTTCAGTTTTTGACAACAAGTGTGACCCTCGTCACAATATTACAGTCTTTTTGGATGATACTAAGGACTCAGCTGTACCATTTCGACCGATGATTGCCTTTCTACGAAGATCTCGCATCTTTAATGCAATCACGGCATCGACTACGATTTACCGGGATCATATTGGGCAGTTTTGGAGAAATGTCACTGTCAATAGTGATCTCGAATATACCAGGCTGATCTCGGCGGTTCACGGACGTCAAGTCATCATTTCCGAGCAGCTTATTCGTGAAGTTTTTCAATTTGATGATCAACCGGACATGTTGATTCAGTTTCCGAACGAGTTCATTGTCGGTGCAATGAATCGTATGGGTTATGTTGGAAGCCACTCAGACCAATACCGAAAAGGTCATCTTACGAGAGTCTGGAGATGGTTGATGCACATATTCATTTTGTGCATCTCAAACCGAAAAGCTAGGTATGACGGTACTAGTCAAACCTTACAATTATTCAGGCTACATCTTTCGATCAATGGTTGATAATGCCCAGCTGGGGCATAATGCTTGGTACATGTATCCAAGGTTTTTGCAACTGATGATCAACCGGGAGCTACTAGGTTTGGCGACTGATGCCACCCGTGTTTATAGGCAAACCCCAATGTCCAATCGGATATTCGGGGTTATGAGTTCAGATGGTAAGGGGGTTCCTATTCCTCCGGATACTCCACTATTTGGTCTTATTCTTGACCTAAACTACCAGCCACCAGCAAACGACGGATATCTAGATCCGGTCGTTCGACAGCCAGAACTGGATTGAAAATCTTGCTGATGTTCCCGTACAAGTTACGGAAGATCCTTTACAGGATATTTATACGAGTGTTACTTCGCAGGGTGCCTTGCACACTTTGCATGTTCATCATGACACTTCTTAGGGGTCAACTGATTCTACGTCTTCTGAGCCAGCTGGTGGTGCTACTGAAAGTGACTCTGAAGGTTTGGTCCCGCATCCACGTGAGATTGAGCGTGTTAGGCGAATCAATCCTCAGAGATATTTGAGGATTCAGAGGCGAATTGCTGCAGGCAAGAAGCATGTACCGCAGAAAGACAAGCGGGTTAGGGATTCTGGAGATGATGAGTATGTGCCTCCTCCACCAAAGAAGTCCAAGGTTGCTCGTGAGGTTTCTACATCTTCCAGGCCTCAGGATGTACCGCAGGTTGATATTCCTGTTCAACCTCATCCTTCTGTTATACAAGAGTTGATCAAGAGGCTGGATGTGATGCAACATACATTGGACTCCCAAGCTGCTGTAATAGAAATTCAAGATACAAGACTTGCAGCTGTGGAAAAAGAGAATGAGGAGCTTAGGTCTAGGGTTAATAGGCTTGCTCAGTTACAACTGATAAATCCGTTTCAAGATAATAATGCAGCTTACATTCAGAGAACTTTGCGCAAGGAAGTACAGACAAAAAGATACAGTTTTATTAAACCAACACTAGGAAAAAGATACAAGTTCAAGAAGAAGTTGGATCCAGTAACCAAGCAGGCAATCTACAAAATACATTATCCACCAGCTGATTGCTTGAAGAAGATTCCTCTGGAAATTGTTCCTCTGGATTTTCTAAAAAGATTTCATTACTGGGAATTTGACAGTCAGACTGGAGAAGCTGTGTTGGTATTTGTGCCTGGACATGTAGAACCTGAGAAAACTTCTCTTTATGGGTTGAAAAAAGCACAGTATAGGATATTTGATCCTATGAGTTTGATCAATCTATCAAAGGAAGACATGAGGAAATTGTTTGATAATCGTATAAGGTATTATCGGAAAAATCCGATAAATGAAAAGCTTGCTTACCAATTTCAAAGAATTGTGGATATTTGCGTAACCCATGGAATCCATGTAGGTGGTAAGTTTCCTGCTGGATGGGTTTAATCAAAGATTGAACTGAAGATTATTTTTGAAGACCAAGCTGAAGACACGGGTGTTGATACATCTTAGTGTGTCTGTCAGTTGGTCTAGTCTGTAATGTGTTTGTAAATGTAATAGACTTGTTAAGTTTACATTTTCTGTGTTCTGCGACACAAGGCTTGTGTCACATGAGTTGTAGTTGCGACACAGTATTTGTGTCGCAATAGTGATCTCTGCGACACAAGGCTTGTGTCGTATAAGTCTGCCAGTTTGTTTAGTATAAATATCAAAGTTAGAGATATTTAGGGCAAGACTTTCACATACACTTTATTCTCTATATTTTGGCTGCTACATTGATTGAGAGAGAATATTTGGGTATTTGGGAATATAAAGTATTATTTATTGCATTTGTTCCTCTTTGTTTTTGCTTTATATTCTTGTGATTGTCTCCTCCATACGATTTGATTAAAAGATCCATCAAGTGGGATCAACAATTGGTATCAGAGCCATAATCATTGATTTTGGTGGTATCAAATCGTTTTGGTAAGTTTTTAATACTTATTTTGATTATTTAATTTTTTTTGGTGTTTGATCTTCATTGTAAAATGTTTTGAAGTTGAAACTTGAAGTTTTTAAGCCTAAAAAACTAAACTTTTACGAAGTTTTTCATTAAAAAATCATTAGGTTTCAAGATATTTCGTTTTTGAGTTTTCTGGGTCTGACAGCGCCGTTTTGCGACACAAGTCTGCGACATAAATTTGTGTCGCTAATAGGGTTTTAGCGACCTTAACATTTGCGACATAAAGTTGCGACATACTTGTTTTGCGACACAAGGTCTGCGCCACAGATACCTTGTGACACAATATTTGTGTCGCTGTAAGATCTTCTGCGACACAAGCTGCGACACAACATTAGTGTCGCTAACTCCAGTTTTAGAAACTCTTTGAAAAGTCTTTCGAGCCCGTTACGATGACGTCTTCTGCATCAGCATCTATTCAACAAGTTGGGGCTTTGTTAAAACATAATAGTGAGGTGGGTTCAACAAATAAACCACCTATGTATACAAATGGAATGAATTACTCGGATTGGCGTCAGAGATTTGAAGCATTTGTATCTTTCAACGATCCTGAAATGCTAATTTATATGGAAGAAAGATATGAACGCCCGGGAGGACCGGTATCTTTGATGGACCTATTCCTGAAAAATCCATTAAGTCTATGACTCCTGAGGAACGTAAGGCTTTTGACACTGAAAAGAAGACTTACTCTGCTATTACCATGGCTTTACCTCAACAGATTCTCCGACAACTTCGCCACCACAAAACTGCGTATGATTTATGGATTGCTTTTGAAAAGAAATGTGGTGGCAGTGATCAGTACAAACGGAACAAACTCGATCTAGTCAAGAAACAGTTTGAAGTCTTTGACATGCTGCCTACTGAATCTCTTGAAGATATGTGCAGTAGATATTCACAGCTTGTTAGTGAATTAGTCGAGGGAGGTGTAAATCTCGACAAAACTGATGTTAACAAGAAGCTTTTGGGTTCCTTACCCAAAAAGTGGAATACACGAGTGCTGCTGATGGAAAAAGATGAAGACATTATGGACATGGAGCTAGATGATTTGGTTGGACAGATTGCTGCTGATCTCTTAGATATGCAAAAAAAGGAAACCAAAGCTACTGCACACCTTCAGAACCCGAAGTTATATGGTGTGGATGTTCCTGCTGCAGTGACTCAAGCTGCTAGTTCTGCATTTTTCTCTGGAGGTTCTGGTAGTTCTGGTGCTCCAAGTACATCTGGTGGATTTGGATATTCTTCCATCAACTCTTCAAGTGGGAGTGGTGCTTATTCAAACTTCAAATGTGCATCTCCCGCAGTTACTGAAGAACATGCAGCTGTCTTTACAGCTTTCTTGTCGGCTTATGATGACTTCCTATCCAACAAGAATAGCACTGTGGATCTAACTGAAGAAGATTTCAGTCAAATTGATCAAGAAGAGCTTGAGCGTATGGACTTGAAGTGGAGCATGGCTATGCTCACAAGAATAGTCAAGAACTTCTTGAAGAAAACTGGAAGGAAGAATGTCACTGATTCGGAAGAGAAGGGTCTGGGTTTTAACAAGAGCAAGGTGAAATGCTACCAGTGTCATAACTATGGACACTTTGCTCGTGAATGTGACCGCAAGAAGAACCCACCTTCTGGCCTATCTAAACCTTCTCAGTACAACTCAAATGATAAGACCAAAAATGATGAGAAGGCAATGGTTTCCGCTGCACTGCTGCTTTCTAACAATGCTTGGGAATGGTCTGATCCAGATGAGGATGATGCAGAAAAGGCACTGATGGCTGAGGTGCATGAGGTAGATGACGAACATTTATCTTGTATTTCGTGCATTAAATTGACTAACCAACTAAACAGGTATAGAGAGGATACCAAACGCCTTACCACTGTTATTGAAAATTTAAATGAAACAAATGACATGTTAAGAAACAGTGATAAGGCAAGTGGTTTAAAGTTAAAAGCTATTTTAGAAGAGAAAAAGGAATTGAAAGCTAAAATTTTTGAACAACAAGATGAAATTGGTAGCTATGTTGATGTACTATCATCTGTTAAAAAAGAACTTGTTGAGTCTCAAACTGAGGTTCTAACTTTAAAGAAAAAGCTTTCAAACTTTTCGGTCTCCTCTCTATTCTTTGATGAAATCCTACAGGCACAGAGGACCGATACCAAAAGTAAGGCAGGACTTGGTTTTCATCAAGTTCCACCTCCTAAGGATTATCTTCCCATGCATGTTAGGGATAATGTTAATGACTTAATGCCTATCTCTACAAAGATAGATGTTAAACCCGTCAAACCTGCTGTTAGCATCAAAATAAGTAAGCATGAGCTAGTTAAGGCTGAAACTGTCTTCATTGCATCCAAACAACCTGAAACTAGTAGGCCCGAGCCAGTTAGGGCTAATACTAGTGAGTCTGAAACAAGTAAGACTCAAAAGGTTGAGAAAGTTAAACCTATTAAGGCCAAGATTCATCAGCCCGAACTTATTAAGTCTGAAAATATAGTTGAGCCTAAATTAGGAAAGACTCTTTCTGTGCTTCCTCGTACTATTGAAGAGGAAATTGAAATTGAGGATATAACTGATCAAGAGTATCGACCAGTTAAGAAAAACGTCAAGCCTGAAAATCATATAATTACTATCGAACAAAATGAACAGGCTATAACAATAGGAAAAGGTAAAGCTATGGCTGAACCTCAACAGAAGATTGTTTCTAAAACAACTATATTAAATAAATCTTCTAAAAACTCTTCTAAAGCATCTCTTGCTGAATGCTCACGTAAATGTGACTGTTCAACACATGCTTCTTTCGGTCGAGCTCATCGGTTTATTCCTCAATCTCAATCAAGTGTTGAGCATCGATCCTGCTTCTACTTCAAGAAGCAAGGTCATTTGATAAATGTTTGTCCCGTGCTTGCGAAGAAACAGTATGGGAAACAGGTTTCGCGAGCCTCAAAATTTAAGAATCCTTCAAAGAAGTCTATTTCAATGAAAGGCTCAAAGACTCCTGTCCCAGTTGTCAAAGTCAACAAAGTTGAGCAAAATACTTTGCAAAACTTGAAGCTCAAAGTTGTTGACTCGCAAGCATCCAAACCAAAGCAGGTTTGGAAGATTAAAGAATCTGGCAAAGATTCTACATCCGACAATACCTCATCAGTAAAACATTCTAAACTTTTTGAAAACAAAGTTTTGACTGATGTGGTCATTGTTGATGATGCTACTGGAGTACCCAAGACTATAAAGGCTTGGGTCTCCATTTCTAACTAATTTACCTTGTTTGTGGTGCCGCAGCAACCTGAATTTGTAAAGAATAGTAAATGGTATATCGACAGCGGTTGTTCTCGGCACATGACCGGTGATGTTTCCCTTTTATATGAGGTTCATGCCTACAATGGAGGATATGTGGCCTTCGCTGGTGACAAAGGGGGAGTTACTTCTAGTCAGGGTACGCTTACTAATGGAATGGTAAGCTTTGAGAAGGTGAATTTTGTAGAACAATTGCAACACAATCTTCTCAGTGTCTCTCAAGTGTGCGATAAAAAGTACACTACTACTTTCACAGACACCGGGTGTTGCATATTGAAGCCGGGATTTGTTATCCCTGAAGAATGGGTGCTTCTGAGGGCTCCTCGGGAGCAAGAAACGTATATTCTTGACATGAGTACTGTGGACACTACACAGCTCACATGTCTTCTATCTAAAGCTCCTGAGAAGGAATCAGTATTATGGCACAGGCGTATGGGACACTTGCACTTTCGCAAGATGAACTACTTGATCAAGAATGATCTAGTGCGAGGTGTCCCTAAGCAATCCTTTGGACTGAATGATCATTGCGTCCCTTGTCAGAAAGGAAAGCAACACAAGAAGTCTCACAGACCGAAGCTGGCCAATTCAGCTGAGAAGCCCTTGGAGCTGTTTCACATGGATCTATTCGGGCCAGTCAGAAAGAAGAGTTTGGGAGGAGCTTCGTATTGCCTAGTTGTGACGGATGATTATTCGCGGTTTTCTTGGGTTTATTTTCTGAAGACCAAGGATGAAGTACCTGAGATTCTCATCTATCTATTCGACAAACTGCAAAATCTTTGTGAGTTGAGAATCAAGAAGATAAGGAGTGATAACGGTACAGAGTTTAAGAACTCGATTATAGAGCTGTACTGTTTGAGCAATGGTATTGAACACCAATTCAGTGCCGCAAGGACCCCACAACAAAATGGGGTTGCAGAACGTAAGAATAGGACTTTGATTGAGGCTGCACGTACAATGCTATCTGACTCTAAGCTTCCAATCACATTTTGGGCCGAAGCTGTAAATACGGCCTGCTATGTTCTGAATCGGGTGTTAATGGTTAAGAAGAAGAACAAGACATCCTATGAATTGTTCAACAACAGAAAGCCTAATCTACAGTTTCTTGAAGCTTTTGGCTGCCTATGCACTATTATGCACACCAAGGAACGAATTGCTAAGTTTGGTGAGAAATCTTGTGAAGGTGTTTTTCTAGGATTCTCTAATAACTCACCAAACAAACGTGTGTATAACTTAGTGACCAAGCGTGTGGAAGAACATTTTGAAGTCACCTTTTTCCATTACACTGACAACCCTCAGGGGAAGGGACCCGAATATTTGTTTGACTATCAAACACTGTTTGATTCTTTCAATATTCCTGAGGAAAATGAAGAAGAGGATATAGTGACACTACTTCACGGGCTGGACATCGCTTCTGAAACACCACCCATCTCTGTTCCTCCACCACCTACAGCAACACCAGCAACTGCTCCTGCCGCTACTTGTGAAACTCCACCTCCACTCGTTACTGAGAATGTTCCTGATCCTACAAATGATGAGGAACAAATGTTTGAGGATTCTGTTCAATCACCTGCATCTGACCTTGAAGATTTACCTGCACTTCAACTCGAACTTGAAGCTGACTCTACAAACCTTGATTCTATCATCGTTCCGGCTGCAATTCCGAGTTCTCGGATCAATGTGTCACATCCAGTTGATGCCATTCTTGGTGATTTAAACAAAGGTGTTTTAGCGAGAAGACAGATTGCTGCTGCTGAACAATCTGTGTTGACACCGTCTCCTGTTACCGTCACTGATCCTGTTTGTCTTGCTTCGGAAATTGAAGAATGCTTTCTCTCACAAGTAGAACCGAAGAAGACAGCTGATGCGTTAAAGGATCCATACTGGGTTGAGGCTATGCAGGAAGAGCTTCAACAATTCAACAAGCTGCAAGTATGGACTTTGGTGCCTTTACCCAAGTGTGTTCATCCTATTAGCACTCGTTGGGTATATCGTGTGAAGAAGGATGATCGGGGCGTGGTAATTCGCAACAAAGCACGTCTAGTGGTCCAGGGCTTCACTCAAATTGAAGGTTTGGAGTACGATGAAGTATTTGCCCCAGTTGCTCGTTTGGAATCCATCCGCATTGTCCTGGCATATGCTTCATTCAAAGGATTTCGAGTTTACCAGTTTGACGTTAAGAGTACATTTCTGTATGGTCAAGTGGTTGAAGAAGTCTATGTCAAACAGCCGCCTGGTTTTGAAGACTCTGTTCATCCGAACTACATCTGCCAGCTGGACAAGGCATTGTATGGTCTTCATCAAGCTCCTAGAGCTTGGTATGAGCGGCTTGCGACTCATCTTCTGAAGAATGGTTTTGTATGAGGAACGATCGACAGTACTCTCTTCATCAAGCATGCAGGGGAGGACTTGTTATTAATACAGGTTTATGTGGATGACATCATCTTTGGTTCCACCAAGGATGAACTGTGTCGCGACTTCGAGCGGATCATGAAGTCTGGTTTTGCTTAAACCTGAATCAGGTTAAGTCGCTTTGTTGTACATCAGTACAGACCTGTCACCGCTGGCTTGATTCTTAAAAATTTTGAATTCAAATACTTTCTCTAAACAATCGAAGTCTTGGGCATGTCTTGATACTAGGAGTATATCTGTGTGGGATTCACGGAGACATACTCACTCTCACAATAAATGCTAAGCTTGAAGTTGAGTGTGTTACATGTTTAAGTGGACAAACAATACTGATAATCGTCTTGTTACAGATTGCTTCTCAGGCTTGTTAACTTTGCTTGATAAATTTAAATTTGGACAACTATACTGATAATCGAATTAAAATTTGACATTGTCTTGCGAGTCTTTCTTTCTAATATGATCCCTAAATAGACACCTCTCAAAACGTTCTTTTATGTTATTTTATTTTTATATATCTGTTTTTGTTCAATCTCTTTTCTAAGTGTCACAAATAAAAATAAAAATTTAACCCTTGATTGGCTTCAGCGACACAAGACTTGTGTCGCATACTTTGTGTTGCTAACCCAGCGACACAATATTTGTGTCACATTAATGTGTTGCCATCATAGCGACACAAGACTTGTGTCGCAACATTGTGTCGCTCATTGTGTCCCGGGTATAAATACCCTCGTGTCGCTGTAATTAGTTTCTAATTACCTGCGACACAAAATTTGAAATCCTACGACACAAGTGGATCCTGCGACACAAGGCCTCCGACGCATTTTTTTGATTTTTCTGTGATTTTTACGCGTTCTCTGTTCGATTACTTGCTTGTATCTTGTTCTCCTTCCCTCGACGCATCCATAGGTACCAGTTTTAACAATTATTAGTACGTATTCATTATTACATTTGTATTTAAAGTTGCGAATATTTGGGCCTCTTTTATTTGCAAAATTAAATGATCTACAGTGTTTTAATGCGTGTAATACTTATTGTATAATGCTCCTGTTATACTGGTGCACCCTTGGAATCGATTGAAACTCAAAAACCCCAAATTTTTGTTCATCTGAAAATCTGGGTTTCTGATGTGTTCATCTTTGCGACACAACCGTTGTGTCGCAGGTGTTCCAGTGTTTATGTCGCTGACAGTATGCGACACAACGGTTATGTCGCCAGGTTATGTCGCCATGTAATGTTGCGACACAATTCTTATGTCGCCGTGTTGTGTTGCGACACAATTATTATGTCGCTGATAAATCATTAATTTGATTTAATTGCTAAATTGCGACACAACTCGTTATGTCGCAATGATTTCTAGCGACACAAGGCTTGTGTCGCCAGACATTTTAAATTCACAAATGTCAACTTTTAATTGTTGAATCTAACGGCTTCCAAGTTTATATTGTTCTTACAGCTATGGCAGATATAAATGTGAACGCCTACTTTTGGGAAACGCGACATAATATCACGGCCTTTCTCGACGACGAAAAAGAATCGGCGGCGCCGTATCGCCCAATGATCGCCTTTCTTCGCCGTTCAAGAATATATCATGCAATCACGGCCTCCACTACTATTTACCGTGATCATGTTACGGATTTCTGGACGCATGCTGTGATTAATTCGGATCTCCCGTATACAAGGCTTATATCTACGGTTCATGATCGTGAAATCATTCTATCTGAACAGATTATTCGGGAGTTCTTTCAGTTTCAAGATGATCCGGAAATACCGATTGCTTTTGCCAACTCATTTATTGCCGGTGGCATGATTCGGATGGGTTATCCGGGTGTCCCACGCGATCAATATCGCAAGGCTTTTCTCACAAAGGTCTGGCGGTATCTTATGCATATCATGATTGTGTGCTTATCTGGACGTAAGGCTGGCTTCGATGGCATCATCCATTCTACTGCATCAGCCATGCTTGCCTTGGTCTACAACAAGCCCTATAACTTCTCGGGCTATATCTTTCGCATCATGGTAGATCACACCCAGGCTGGTGAGGGACAGTGGGCTTTATACCCACATTTTGTCCAATTATTGATAAATCATTTGCTCCCAGGTTTACCGGTGGCTCCGCAACACCAATTTCGCCAAACACCGATGAATACCCGAATCTTCGTGGTTTCCGGTCACTATGCACGGGGCGCACCGGTCCCGCCTGATGTGCCATTGTTTGGGCATAATGTTAATGAGGCCTACGTGCCTCCGGAGGGTGACGAATTTGCTGATCCGGCTCCTATTTCATAGGCCACTTTCACCTCCGCCACAGGCACCTGTTCAAGAACCGCCTCTCCAAGCCCCTCTCCAGCAACCACCTTCTCACAACAACAACCATCTATCAATCCCGATCCTCAATTTGAAGATCCCATGAGGGATATTGATGACATATGCCCCTCTCCTCCCAGGTCGACGGGCAAAAGGCCCCGTGAGGATGTCACCTACCTTATCTCTGAAGATATTCCAACATCCAATCGACCTCGCACCTCTTACACTGCAGGGCCTTCAGAGTTGCAGACTCCAGTGCAACCTCATCCGGATATTCTTAAGCAACTTTTGGAACGGATCGAGGCAATGCAGAAGACTGTGGACGATCAAGCTTCTATCATTCAGTCTCAAGCTGCACTGAATGAGAGTTAAACCTCCCGGATTACTAACTTAGAGGTTAAGTTTAGGGAGTTTGAGACCCGGTCACTTGGTCCGGGGGAGTCTGTTCCCGCTGGTCCATCAATAGAACCAAGTGGACCGGGGTCTGAGTCTGTAAATGAAGATGTACATATTGAACATAATAATGAAATGCCAACTTTAGAGTACTTTCCTGTGCATCACACACCAGGCCAGCCGAGACCATTGGCTGTCGATTATTCTTGTGCAGACCTCTCATTTATACAACGCATGATAAATGAAGTAAATTCTGATGATGAAAATGAAAATTTTGAGGAAACTGATGATGATGTTGATGTGGAAGAGGAAGGATTGAATGATGATGAGTTTTATGATGATGCTCCGATAATTGAATCAGATTCCTCTGAAGATGAAACTGAAAATGCATCTGAGACTCAACATGAAGAAACATCTGAAGCTCCTGCTCCTGAATCTGAAGTTATCGAAACTAGAGCTGAGAGACTTGCTAAATGGTGGCCGCACGGAAAAGATGGAAAGCAAGTGCCGGTCACCTGCAAATCATACAAAGTCAGTGGAGCGTATACTGGATTAATCAAGAGTTGGAAGATATCGAAAGGGTTGTTTATGATCAAGAGGTTAGATGGTATTCAATATTTCAAAAGATCATTCACCAAGCTGAGCACACTACCAAAAGGAGAAGTTAACCGTCTTGCTCAGCTCTCTTTGATTAACCCGTCAAATGATGATCGTGCAAACTTCATTCTGACTACTCTACAAAGGGAGATTCGTACCAAAAGGTACAAGTTTATCAAACCGACGTTGGGAACCAGAATTATCTATAAGAAACGGTTTGATCCAGTAACCAGTCAGCCCTTGATCAAAATGCGTTATCCTCCGGTTGATTGTTTAAAGAAGATTCCTCTGGAAACAGTTCCCCTGGACTTTCTAAGAAGATTTCACTACTGGGAATTGGATGCTCACACCGGCGAGGCAGTTTTGATATTTGTGCTGAGACAGAGCAACCAGAGAAGAGCTCACTGTATAACTTAAAGAAAACTCAATTCAGACTATTTGATCCGATGAGCTTGATAAATTTCTCCGAGAAAGATCTGAGAAAGCTATTTGACAATCCGATTCGCTTCAATGAGAAGAATGTGATGAACAAGAAGATAGCATCTCAATTTCAACGGATTGTCAAGGTTTGTGTAACACATGGAATACACGCTGACGGTGTATTTCCAGCAGGCTGGGTATAAATGAAGATCTAGAAGACCAAGCTGAAGACACGGGGGAGTATGTTGATACATCTTAGTGTGTCTGTCAGTTGGTCTAGTCTGTAATGTGTTTGTAAATGTAATAGACTTGTTAAGTTTACATTTTCTGTGTTCTGCGACACAAGGCTTGTGTCGCATGAGTTGTAGTTGTGACACAGTATTTGTGTCGCAATAGTGATCTCTGCGACACAAGGCTTGTGTCGCATAAGTTTGCCGGTTTGTTTAGTATAAATATCAAAGTTAGAGATATTTAGGGCAAGACTTTCACACACACTTTATTCTCTGTATTTTGGCTGCTACATTGATTGAGAGAGAATATTTGGGTATTTGGGAATATAAAGTATTATTTATTGCATTTGTTCCTATTTATTTTTGCTTTATATTCTTGTGATTGTCTCCTCCATACGATTTGATTAAAAGATCCATCAAGTGGGATCAACAACGGGGGAGTTTGTTGATACATTAGTATGTCTGTCACTTGGTCTATGTTTTAAGCTGTAATTAATTAGTAATATTTTTTATTAGGCGACATTGGCAAGATCGCTTAGGCGATATTGACAATATCGCGTAGGCGATATCACCAATATCGCCTACATCGCTGATTAGTTACCTATAAATATAAGTTTAGGGTTTCAGTTGTAAGTGGTTGAAACATACGAATTCCAGAGAACTTTTGGCTTTTGGCTGTGTTTTTCTCCTCTTGTGGTCAGTATTGTATTCAACCTTTGATTATTATTCATAATACAATATTGCTTGTGTTTGTGATTAAACATACATGTGTTTAGCTTTTGATTTCCGCTCACTAGCTTTTGAATATTGATTTGCTTAAGTTCTGTCACTTAACGGTCATACATCTTCCACGCGCTTTGTCACCAGATTATACACTCTCTTGTTCGGTGAGTTATTAGAAAATCCCAAGAAGACACCTTCACATGATTTTTCACCAAACTTAGCAATTCTTTCCTTGGTGTGCATGATGGTGCATAAACAGCCGAACGGTTCAAGAAATTGTAGATTTGGCTTTCTATTGTTGACCAATTCATACGATGTCTTGTTCTTTTTCTTAACCGTTAACACCCGATTGAGGACATAGCAGGCCGTATTAACAACTTCGGCCCAAAAGGTGATTGGAAGCTTTGAGTCGAATAACATGGTTTGAGCAGCCTCAATCAATGTCCTGTTCTTACGCTCCGCAAGCCCATTCTGTTGTGGAGTCCTTGCAGCACTGAATTGATGTTCAATGCCATTACTCAAACAGTACAGTTCCATAATGGAGTTTTTAAACTCTGTACCGTTATCACTGCTTATCTTTTTGATCCTCAACTCACATAGGTTTTGTAATTTGTCAAACAAGTAGATGAGAAGCTCAGGCACCTCATCCTTAGTCTTCAGAAAATATACCCAAGAAAACCGCGAATAATCATCAGTAACCACAAGGCAATAGCAAGCTCCTCCCAAACTCTTCTTTCTGACTGGCCCAGATAAATCCATGTGGAAAAGCTCCAATGGCTTCTCAGTTGAATTCACAAGCTTCGGTCTGTGAGACTTCTTGTGTTGCTTTCCTTTCTGACAGGGAACGCAATGATCATTCAGCCCAAAGGATTGCTTAGGAACACCTCGCACCAGGTCATTCTTGATCATATAGTTCATCTTGCGAAAGTGCAAATGTCCCATACGCCTGTGCCAAAGTAACGATTCCTTTTCGGGAGCTTTTGAGAGAAGACATGTGAGTTGTTTAGTTTCCACAGTACCCATGTCAAGAATATAAGTATCTCTCTCCCTAGGTGCCCTCAGTAACACCCATTCTTTAGGGATCACAAATCCCGACTTCAAGATACAAAACTCAGTGTCCGTGAAAGCAGTAGCGTACTTTTTGTCGCACACTTGAGAGACACTGAGAAGATTGTGTTGTAACTGATCCACGAAATTTACCTTTTCAAAGCTTACCATTCCATCGGTAAGCGTACCCTGACCAGAAATAACTCCTCCCTTATCACCAGCGAAGGCCCCATAACCTCCATTGTAAGCATGTACTTCAGATAACAGAGAAACATCACCGGTCATGTGCCGAGAACAACCGCTGTCAATGTACCATTTACTATTCTTTACAGATTCAGGTTGCTGCGGCACCACAAACAAGGTAAATTAGTTAGAAATGGAGACCCAAGCCTTGATAGTCTTGGGTACTCCAGTGACATCATCAACAACGACCACATCAGTCAAAATTTTATTCTTAAACAAGTTAGAATGGTTGACTGATGAGGTATTGTCAGATGTAGAATCTTGACGAGATTCTTTAATCTTCCAAACCTGCTTTGGTGTGGATGTTTACAAGTCAACAACTTTGAGCTTTAAGTTTTGCAATTTATTTTGCTCAACTTTGTTGACTTTGACAACTGGTGAGGAAGTCTTTGAGCCTCTCATTGAAGTATGTTTCTTTGAAAGATTTTTGAATGTAGAGACTCGCGAAACTTGCTTCCCAAACTGTTTCTTAGCAAGCACAGAACAATCATTTATCAAATGACCTTGCTTCTTGCAGTAGAAGCAAGACTGATGCTCAACACTAGATTGAGATGGAGGAATAAACCGATGAGATCGACCAAAAGAAGCACTTGTTGAACACTCACATTGATGTGAACATTCAAAAAGGAATGTTTTAGAAGTATGTTTAGAACATTTATTTAGAGTATTCGTTCTAGAAACAATATTCTTTTGAGGTTCAGCCGTAGCTTTACCTTTTCCTTTTGATATAGCCTGTTCATTTCTTTCAATAGTAATTATATGATTTAGAGTATTCGTTTTAGAAACAATCTTCTTTTGAGGTTCAGCCGTAGCTTTACCTTTTCCTTTTGATATAGCCTGTTCATTTCTTTCAATAGTAATGATATGATTTTCAGGCTTAACATTTTTCTTTATTGGTCTAAATTCCTCATCAGTTATGTCCTCAATTTCAATTTTCTCTTCAATAATACGAGGAAGCACATAAAGAGCCTTTCCTAACTTAGGCTCAACTACAGTCTCGGACTTAATCAACACAGTCTGGTTAAGCTCAGCCTTAATAGGCTTGACTTTCTCAACCTTTTAAGTCTTACTAGTTTCAGACTCACTAGTATTAGCCCTAACTGGCTCAGGCCTACTAGTTTCAAGTTGTGAGGATGCAGTGATGACAGTTTCAGCCTTAACTAGCTCAGGCTTACTTATTTTGATACTAACTGCAGGTTTAACAGGTTTGACATTTATCTTCGTAAAGATAGGCATTAAGTCATTGATATTATCCCTGACAGGCAAGGGAAGATAATCTTTTGGAGGTGGGACTAAATGATACCCAAGTCCTGCCTTACTTTTAGTATCAATCCTCTGTGCCTGTAGGATTTCATCAAAGACTAGAGAGGAGGCTGAAAAGTTAGAAAGCTTTTTCTTTAAATTTAGAACCTCAGTTTGAGATTCAGCAAGTTCTTTTTTAACAGATGATAGCATATCAACATAGCTACCAATTTCATCTTGTTGTTCAATTTTTTTTGCTTTTAACTCCTTTTTCTCCTCCAAAACGGCTTTTAACTTTTGACCACTTGCCTTATCACTGTCTCTTAACATGTCATTTGTTTCATTTAAATTTTCAATAACAGTGTTAAGGCGTTTGGTGTCCTCTCTATACCTGTTTAACTGGTTAGTTAATTTTATACACGAAACACAAGATAAAGGTTCATCATCTACCTCATGCACTTCAGCCATCAGTGCCTTTTCTGTATCATCCTCATCGGGATCAGACCATTCCCAAGCATTGTTGGAAAGTAGCAGTGCAGCTGAAACCATCGCCTTCTCATCAGATTTGGTCTTATCAGAAGAGCTGTACTGAGAAGGTTTAGATAAACCGGAAGGTGGATTCTTTTTCTGATCACATTCACGAGCAAAGTGTCCATAGTTATGACACTGGTAGCATTTCACCTTGCTCTTGTTAAAACCCAGACCTTTCTCTTCCGGATCAGTTACATTCTTCCTACCAGTCTTCTTCAAGAAGTTCTTGACTCTTCTTGTGAGCATAGCCATACTCCACTTCAAGTCCATACGTTCAAGCTCTTCTTGATCAATTTGACCAAAGTCTTCTTCAGTCAGATCCACAGTACTGTTCTTGTTTGATAGAAAGTCATCATATGCCGACAAGAAAGCTGTAAAAACAGCCGCATGTTCTTCAGCAACTGCAAGAGATGCGCCTTTGAAATTTGAATAGGTACCACCCCCACTTGAGGATGTGGTATTTATATATCCAAATCCGCCAGATGTACTTGGAGCGCCAGAACTACCAGAACTCCCAGAGAAGAATGCAGAACCAGCAGCTTGAGTCGCTGCAGCAGGAACATCCACACCGTATAACTTCAGATCTTGAAGGTGTGCAGTAGCCTTGGTTTCCTTTTTCTGCATATCTAGAAGATCAGCATCAATCTGTCCAAATAAATCATCAAGCTCCATGTCCATGATGTCTTCATCCTTTTCCATCAGCAGTACCCTTGTATTCCACTTTTTAGGTAAGGAACCCAAAAGCTTCTTATTGACATCAGTTTTGTCGAGATTTACACCTCCCTCGACTAATTCACTCACAAGCTGTGAATATGGACTGCACATATCTTTAAGAGACTCATTAGGCAGCATGTCAAAAACTTCAAACTGTTTCTTGACTAGATCCAGTTTGTTCCTTTTATATTGATCACTGCCACCACACTTCTTTTCAAAACCAGTCCATAAATCATATGCAGTTTTGTGATGTCGTAGTTGTCTCAAGATTTGTTGAGGTAAAGCCATGGTAATGGCAGAATAAGTCTTTCTCTCAGTATCAAAGGCCTTACGTTCCTCAGGAGTCATAGACTTAATGGACTTTTCAGGTATAGGTCCATCATAGATACCGGTCTTCACATGACGTTCATACCTTTCTTCCATATAAATTAGCATTTCAGGATCGTTGAACGATACAAACGCTTCAAATCTTTGACGCCAATCCGAGTAATTCATTCCATTTGTGTACATAAGTGGTTTATTGGTTGAACCCACCTCACTATTATGCTTTAACATTGCCCCGACTTGTTGAATTGATGTTGATGCAGAAGGAGTCATTGTAACGGGCTCGAGAGACTTTTCAAGAATATTTTAGAAACTGGAGTAAGCGACACTAAGGTTGTGTCGCAGATTATGTCGCACACTAGCTAGCAGCGACACAAAGATTATGTCGCAAGAGAAACTGTGGCGCAAGACTATGTCGCACCGTATGTCGCAACCCTATGTCGCAAAATATTTATGTCGCAAAATTGAGGTCGCTAAAACCCTATAGCGACACAAATTTATGTCGAAGTCTTGTGTTGCAAAACGGCGCTGTCAGATGCCAAAAACCTCAAAAATGATAATTTTCGAAACCTAATAAATTTTTAACGAAAAACTTCGTAAAAGCTTATATTTTTAGGCTTAAAAACTCCAATTTTCAGCTCCAAAATACCTATAATGAAAATCAAACACCAAAAAGACGTTAAATAATCAAAATATGTATTAAAAACGTACCACAAACGATTTGATACCACAAAAATCCTTAGATTAATGGCTCTGCTACCAATTGTAGATCCCTAGACGATCTTTTAATCAAATCGTTCAATAACCCCACGTGTGGAATTCGTAGGATAGTAATAATCACAAATATAAAGATTAAACAATGTAAAACAAATCACCTATGTATAAAGGTCGGAAATAAAAAAGTAAAATGAACTAAGAAGTAAAAAATACACTAAGTTCTTTTGAGGGAAAAATTTACTCAGGATTTCTCATCCCATTTAGTTGGATTAAAAGCTCAAACCGAGACCTATCAAATGCCTTAGTATAAAGGTCGGCAAGATTGTCATCAGTTATCACCTTAACTAATTTAATCAGATGTTTTTCAGCACAGTCACAAAGAAAATGATGTCTAATGTCAATATGTTTCGTTTTACTATGCTTAACCGGATTATTAGTTATGGACATTGTAGATTGGTTATCAATCATAATAGGGGTACTTGTAAAGTTTAAACCATAGTCATGTAGCTGGTTTTGTATCCACAATACTTGTGAACAACAACTACCGGCTGCTACATACTCAGCCTCACAGGTTGAGATTGCGACCGAGGTTTGCTTCTTACATTGCCATGAGACAATGCGACCACCTAGCAACTAACAACCACCCGAGGTGGATTTCCTATTCAAGTTACACCCTCCATAGTCTGAGTCAGTATAGCCAACAAAGTCAAAATTGCCACCCGAGGGATATCAAAGACCTAACTTAGGTTTGCGCTTAAGGTAACGCAAGATTCTCTTTGCTGCTTTCATGTGTGATTCCTTTGGATTAGATTGAAAGCGAGCACACAAACAGACTGCAAATGTTATGTCCGGTCTACAAGCAGTTAGATACATGAGAGAACCGATAATGGCCCGATATTGAGTCGGATCCACATCTTCAGAGCTCTCAGTATCTGGTCCGAGATTATGATTCAGTTGAATCGGAGTGGCATATGACGAACTATCTGTCATTTTGAAACGCGTAAGCATTTCATGAACATACTTCGTCTGATGAATGAAAAATCCATCCTTCTTTTGATCAACTTGTAATCCTAAGAAGAAGTTCAACTCACCCATTGCACTCATCTCAAATCTCCGCTTCATGACTTGCTCAAAGTCTCTGGACATTTTCTCATCAGATGATCCAAAGATGATATCATCAACATAGACTTGTACAAGTAGGAAATCCTCCTTTTGCCACTTGATGAACAATGTGCTATCTATCTGTCCTCTCTTGAACCCATTTTCCAAGAGATAGGTAGATAGAGTCTCATACCAAGCTCTGGGTGCTTGATTGAGTCCATACAGAGCCTTGTCTAATTTATAGACTCGGTCTGGATGGTCTGGATCACTAAACCCGGAGCTTGTTGGACAAACACTAGTTCTTGAACTTTACCATAAAGAAAGGCACTCTTAACATCGAGTTGATATACTTTAATCTTCTTATGTGCAGCATATGCCAGAAACAAACGAATTGCTTCTAGCCTTGCTACTGGTGCGAACACCTCTGTATAATCAATCCCTTCTTGTTGGTTAAATTCCTTAATTACTAGCCTTGCCTTATTGCGAGTTACTATTCCCTTATCATCACGTTTGCACTTAAACACCCATTTAGTGCCTATTGCATATTCTCCCTTGGGTAGGTCAACTAGCTCCCATACTTTGAGCTTATTGAATTGAGCAAGCTCTTCTTGCATAGCCTCTACCCAGGAGTTGTCCTTGAGAGCCATTTGTATATTCTTCGACTCTACTTGAGATATAAAACAGCTATACAGGCACTTATGCATGATCCCAGTATCTTGGATCGATACATATAGACTGATGCTGTCAGATATCTCTCTACGAGTCTTTACTCCAGAACTCGGATCACCAATGATGTTATCAATTGGATGATACTTGTTCACTCGAGTTGAGATCGTAGAATCGACCGGTATGTCAGACCCTAGATTTGATCCAATCTCCCTTACTGGTGTTGCTTCTTCTGCAGCCATTTCTTGCACAACATCAGTAACCTCAGATGAAGATGGGATATCAATCGAAGAAGGATCTAAGTCTACAATCGGTGTATCAATCACTTCTTTTCCTTTATCATTTTCAGCTTCTAAACTTGGAACACTAGATCTTGGTGCAGATATATTGTCTTCACCATCATCTAGCATCACATGTTCTAATCCTAGAGTGTCAACTTCACTTAGAATTGGAAGATTAAATGACTTGAAAACAGCGTCATAGTTAAATAACCATTCTGGTCCAGTTTGTACAGCTGGAGTATAAGAAGTGACTTGTATGTTATATACAATCTCAACTCTTCCCGATGTCTTATTATAGACCCTTTTGTTTGGAGATCCGACTTCATAACTTAGTAAAAATCCTTCGTCAGCCTTCTTACCAAACTTAGATTGATGTTTGGTCTTTAATAGGGTACAATGAACACCGAAGGGTTCAAGACCAGTCAGGTTTGGTTTTCGACCATTTAGGAGCTCATAACACGTTTTGTTATGCTTCTTAACGGTTAAAAATCTATTGAGTACATGACAAGCTGTATTCACTGCTTCTCCCCAGAAAATGACGGGAAGCTTTGAATCAACCAACATTGTTCTTACTGCTTCAATCAAGGTTCTATTTTTCCTTTCAGCGACACCGTTTTGTTGTGGCTCATAGGGTGCACTGAACTGGTGTTGAATTCCTTTGCTCAAGCAAAAGACATTCATTACTGAGTTCTTGAACTCTAGGCCATTGTCGCTTCTTATTCTCTTAACTCCTCTCCCATATTGATGTTCAATTTGGGTAAAGAATGTCATCAACATTTCTGATGTCTCATCTTTGGTTCCCAAAAAGAATACCCAAGAGAAACGCGAGAAGTCATCAGTGATAACTAGGCAGTAGTGTTTACCGCCTATACTCCTTTGTAGATCCCGATGTCGATCTATAATCAAATCGTAGGGGTGGAGATAATCACAAGAACATAAAGCTTAAAACAATGTAGAACAATGGAATAATAAAACTTTATATTTCTTCTCTCTAAAAGATTACAGTAGCCAAAAACAGAGAATAAGTGTGTGAAAAAGTCTCTCCAAAGTCTACCAAATTACAAAGTAATTGGAAGTATTTATACTAAAACTGGCCGACTTTAGCGACATAAGCTGCTTATGTCGCCAAGACACTATGCGACATAAGCACTATGTCGCAACTATAACTAATGCGACACAAGGCTTGTGTCGCATAACACAGAAAATGTGAATTTAACTAAGTCAATTACATTTACTAACACATTACAGACTCGACCAACTGACAGACACACTAAGATGTATCAACAAACTCCCCCGTGTCTTCAGCTTGGTCTTCAAAATCTTCATTCAAACCCAGCCTGTTGGAAATATACCGCCAGCATGTATTCCATGTGTCACACAAACGTTGACAATCCGCTGAAATTAAAACGCAAACTTCTTATTCACAACATTTCCTCAAGAATCTGACTATTCACTAAATTTACATTTACCCCCCTAAACAGCAGAATCAATCGTTGTCTTTTCTTCAAGCAACAACTTTAGGAACCCATTTGAGCACGCTGCCAATAGGACTCTTCTTTTTCGAAGCCATTTGTAAGTTGCATCGATATAATCCAAAGACATTGAGTTCCATCTGAAATTGAAACGTGATGTTTCATATCTAATAACTTTTCGTGGAACCATTGTTGGTAGAACCATTCTTGGGGAGAAAGGAACAAAATCTCTTTGCATTTTCACCACCATACGACGAGATGGTGCAAGAGCAAGCATTTGCTTTCTTGAATATACAAAAGATCTTGTTTCACCAGATTTCGATTGTGTCGGTTTCAATACATTTGTTGGCTTTTCAGATCTTGAAACCGATCTTTTAGTTCGTTGAAAGTCTACGGAATCACAACAATCAACCTTTTGATGATCAAATACTCTAGTTGATTGTGATTTCTCAAAATACTTCTGTTCATCCCTTAGGATGGATCTTTTGATCAAATCGAATGGAGGAGACAAACCCAAACACAAAGAATATAAAGATTAAAACAATGAAGTGCAAATCAATTAATAATATTACTTTATATTTCTTTCTCAATAAATAAGCTGCCAAAAACAGAGAATAAATGTGTGTGAGAATCCCCAAAAAAGTCTCTTTCTAAAACCCTAACATTTGGGTATTTATACTAAACAAACTGGCCGGATTATGCGACACAAGCCTTGTGTCGCATAGATCACTATTGCGACATAATCCTTGTGTCGCAACTACAACTAATGCGACACAAGACTTGTGTCGCATAACACAGAAAATGTAATTATAACTAACTCAATTACTTTAACAAACACATTACAGACTTGACCAACTGACAGACACAGTAAGATGCATCAACAACTTCTTATTCTTTTGCAAAGAATAATTAGTAAACTGTGAAATCTTTTTCGCACAATCCACTTTTGGACATGGTTTGGACGATTTAGTCGGGTAAATCTTCTTAGGCACCTTGACTTGTTGTTCAGTTGAGTGAGAGAGTTGAGGTTTGGTTAGATGCTCAAATTTTAAAATCCGCTTTTCAAGTTCAACAATTTTTGAACGCATTTCTTCACGTTCAGTTTTCGTGTGAAGTATTTGAAGTTGGAAAGCTTTAATCTCTTCTTCCTTCTTTATCAACTTCTCATTTATCCCTTTGTCTGAACATTTATTCAACTTATCACTTCTTGCATCGCGTTTAGATTTCCCTTGTTTAGAAGCCACAATATACTCATTAGTAATGATGGGATTTTAAGGCTTAACATCAGATTTGTTAATCTGTTGTGTTGGTACATCACATTCTTCTACTTCATGAACAATTTCAACAAACTCATCCTTGACCGGTATTGATGTTTATCTGATACCAGCTTTGGATTTCATATCCTTTTTCTGAGAATGAATCAGTTGATCCAACCTCAAGGAAGATGCTTCAAAACTTGAGAGCTTGCGTTGATAATCTAAAGTCTCACTTTGAGCTATAGCCTTTTCTTTGCGTAGCAAATTGATTTCATTTTTGTAACTCTTGATTTCAATTTGTTGATTTGAAACTTTAACTCTCAAATCCTGCAATTCAACGCTTGGATCTTTTTCAATTTGTTGTTTATCTTGTTCTCCGTAGGTTTGCTCAAGTGATCTCCACAATTCATAAGATGTATCTTTATATTTGTAAAGTGGAATATATTGTGCCTCATCTTTTGGTACACACATGATAATTGTTTCACGTGTTTTCTTGTCGTTGTCAAAAGATTTTCGTTCTGCATCTGACATTTGACTCATAATAGTTGATCCCTCATATTTCTCGGTAATAGAAGTCCACAAATCTGAATCAATGTATTCAATATATTCTTGAAACTTCTCCTGCCAGCTAGCATAGTCTTTATAGAACAAAGCCTTCAAATACGCTGGATATTGCAAGTACATTTTCCCTCCAAATTTTTTCGAATTTCGCCCGAGTAAAATGAAAACTTTCTCAAACTAGAATTAGTCAACGAGAAGCTCAAATTCAAATTTTGATAATTTTAGAATTTTCCCGCCTTTTAAGTAAGAGTAAGCGACACTAGAGTTGTGTCACAGGCTATGTCGCAACTTTATGTCGCAAAGATTGATGTCGCAACTTTTAAGGTCGCTAAAACCCTATAGCGACACTAAATTGTGTCGTAAGCTTATGTCGCAAAACGGCGCTGTCAGACTCCAAAAACCTCAAAATCGAAAATTTTCGAAACCTAATGATTTTTAACGAAAAACTTCGTGAAAGCTTCGAATTTTAGGCTTAAAAACTCCAATTTTCAACTCCAAAATACCTATAATGAAAATCAAACACCAAAAAAGATGTTAAATAATCAAAATATGTATTAAAAACTTACCTAAACGATTTGATACCACCAAAATCCTTAGATTATGGCTCTGATACCAATTGTAGATCCCGATGTCGATCTTTTAATCAAATCGTAGGGTGGAGATAATCACAAGAACATAAAGCTTAAAACAATGTAGAACAATGGAATAATAAAACTTTATATTTCTTCTCTCTAAAAGATTACAATAGCCAAAAACAGAGAATAAGTGTGTGAAAAAGTCTCTCCAAAGTCTACCAAATTACAAAGTAATTGGAAGTATTTATACTAAAACTGGCCGACTTTAGCGACATAAGCTGCTTATGTTACTAAGACACTATGCGACATAAGCACTATGTCGCAACTATAACTAATGCGACACAAGGCTGGTGTCGCATAACACAGAAAATATAAATTTAACTAAGTCAATTACATTTACTAACACATTACAGACTCGACCAACTGACAGACACACTAAGATGTATCAACATCCTTGCATTCACAGGACCAAATAAATCCATGTGAAGAAGCTCAAAAGTTGAGGTAATGGAATTTTGAGACTTTGACTTATGAGTTTTCTTGTGCTGTTTTCCTTTCTGACAAGGTACACATTTGTCCTCAAAGCCAAACTTCTGAACTGGTACACCTAACACTAGTCTGTTTCTAACTATGTAATTCAGTTTTCTAAAGTGCAGGTGTGCCATTTTCCGATGCCACAACTGTGAATCATTTTCAGATGCCTTGGATAGAAGACATGTTGACTCCTGAACAGATTCAGTAACACTCATGTCCATAACATAAGTGTCATTCTTCCTAGGAGCCCTCATGATTATCCATTCTTCTGGAATGATGAAACCAAGTTTTAATATAAGTGCTTATCTATCTATGAAATGTACCGGATGTCCTTTATCACAGATCTGAGATACACTCATAAGATTATGATTAAGCTCCTCAACATAGTTGATTTGCTCTAGCATTAGTTTACCATTTGTTACATTTCCCAGTCCAGTAATTTGACTACCTTTCGCTCCTGCGAAGTTGACATATCTGTAGATCCCTTAGGATGGATCTTTTAATCAAATCGCTCAATGGAGATAATCACACGAATAGAATATAAAGCTTAAAGCAATGAAGAACAAATCAATAATAATACTTTATATTTCTTTATCAAATATTCTCTAAAAATACGGCAGCCAAAAATAGAGAATAAGTGTGTGTAAAATCCCTCAAAAGTCTCTTTCTAAAACACTAACATTTGGGTATTTATACTAAACAAACTGGCCAGATTATGCGACACAAGCCTTGTGTCGCATATATCACTAGTGCGACATAATCCTTGTGTCGCAACTACAACTAATGCGACACATGCCTTGTGTCGCATAACACAAAAAATGTAATTCTAACTAGCTCAATTACAAAAACAAACACGTTACAGACTTGACCAACTGACAGACACACTAAGATGCATCAACAAACTCCCCTGTGTCTTCAGCTTGGTCTTCAAAATCTTCAATCAAACCTAGCCTGCTGGAAATACACCGCCAGCGTGTATTCCATGTGTTACACAGACGTTGACAATCCTTTGAAATTGAAATGCGATCTTTTTATTTACTGCATTTCTCTCATTAAAGCGAATCGGATTGTCAAACAGCTTTCTCAAATCTTTCTTTGAGAAACTTATCAAGCTCATTGGATCAAATACTCTAAATTGAGTTTTCTTCAAATTATACAACGAGCTCTTCTCTCGTTGTTCTGTCTCAGGCACAAATACAAGAACTGCCTCGCCGGTGTGAGCATCCAATTCCCAGTAGTGAAATCTTCTTAGAAAGTCCAGGGGAACTGTTTCCAGAGGAATCTTCTTTAAACAATCAGCCAGAGGATAACGCATTTTGATCAAAGGCTGATTAGTGACTGGATCAAACCGTTTCTTATAGATAATTCTGGTTCCCAGCGTCAGTTTGATAAACTTGTACCTTTTGGTACGAATCTCCCTTTGTAGAGTAGTCAGAATGAAATTGGCCCGATCATCATTTGACGGGTTAATCAAAGAGAGCTGAGCAAGACGATTAACTTCTCCTTTTGGCAGTGTGCTTAGCTTGGTGAATGATCTTTTGAAATATTGGATACCATCTAATCTCTTGATCATAAACAACCCGTTCGATATCTTCCAATTCTTGATTAATCCAGTATACGCTCCACTGACTTTGTACGATTTGCAGGTGACCGGCACTTGCTTTCCATCTTTTCCGTGCAGCCACCATTTAGCAAGTCTCTCAGCTCTAGTTTCGATAACTTCAGATTCAAGAGCAGGAGCATCAGATGTCTCTTTATCTTGAGTCTCAGATGCATTTTCAGTTTCATCTTCAGAGGAATCTGATTCAATTATCGGAGCATCATCATAGAACTCATCATCATTCAATCCTTCCTTTTCCATATCAACATCATCAGTTTCCTCAAAATTTTCATTTTCATCATCAGAATTGACTTAGTTTATCATGTGTTGTATAAATGAGAGGTCTGCATAAGAATAGTCGACAGCCAATGGTCTCGGCTGGCCTGGTGTGTGATGCACATGAAAGTACTCTAAAGTTGGCATTTCATTACTATGTTCAATATGTACATCTTCATTTACATACTCAAACCCCGGTCCACTTGGTTCTATTGATGGACCAGCGGGAACAGACTCCCCCGGACCAAGTGACCGGGTCTCAAACTCCCTAAACTTAACCTCTAAATCAATAATCCGGGAGGTTTGACTCTCAATCAGTGCAGCTTGAGACTGAATGATAGAAGCTTGATCGTCCATAGTCTTCTGCATTGCCTCGATCCGTTCCAAAAGGTGCTTGAGAATATCCGGATGAGGTTGCACTGGAGTCTGCAACTCTGAAGGGCCTGCAGTTGAAGAAGTACGAGGACGACTTGTAGTGGGCAGGTCCTCAGAAACAAAATAGGTCACATCCTCACGAGGCCTTTTGCCCGTCGACTGAGGAGGAGAGGGGCATAGCTCATCAATATCCCTCATGAGATCATCAAATTGAGGATCGGGATTGATAGCTTGTTGTTGTTGTTGAGGTGGTGGTTGCTGGAGAGGAGCTTGAAGAGGCGGTTCTTGAACAGGTGCCTGTCGCAGAGGTGAAAGTGGTCTATGAATAGGAGCCGGATCATCAAATTCGTCACCCTCTGGAACGTAGGCCTCATTTATAATATGGCCAAACAACGGCACATCGGGCGGAACCGGTGCGCCCCGTGCATAGTGTCCGGAAACCACGAAAATTCGGGTATTCATCGGTGTTTGGCGAAATTGGTGTTGCGGAGCCACCGGTAAACCCGGAAGCAGATGATTTATCAAAAGTTGGACAAAATGTGGGTATAAGGCCCACTGTCCCTCGCCAGCCTGGGCGTGATCTACCATTATGCGAAAAATATACCCCGAGAAATTGTAGGGTTTGTTGTAGACCAAAGCGAGCATAGCAGATGCCGTTGAATGCCATCAAAACCAGCCTTCCTACCCGATAGGCACACAATCATAATGTGCATCAGATAATGCCAGACCTTGGTGAGAAAGGCCTTGCGGTACCGATCACGAGGGACACCCGGATATCCCATTCGAATCATGCCGCCAGCAATAAAAGCATTGGCAAAAGTCGCGAGCATTTCCGAATCATCCGTAAACTGAAAGAACTCCCGAATGATCTGCTCAGATAGAATGATCTCCCGATCGTGAACTCTGGATATAAGCCTGGTGTATGGGAGATCCGAATAGATGTGGGCATTTGTCCAGAAATCCGTGACATGATCACGGTAAATAGTGGTTGTGGCCGTGATCGCAGTATAAATCCTTGAACGGCGCAGAAATGCAATCATCGGGCGATACGGCGCCGCCGATTCTTTTTCGTCGTCAAGAAAAGCCGTGACATTATGTCTCGGTTCCCAGAAATAAGTGTTCACGTTAATATCTGCATAGACGTAAGAACAAAGTAAACTTGGAAGCCGTTAGACATAAACACCTTTTTAAAGAGTGACATTTTTTAATTAAAAATGTACTTCGACACAAGACTTGTGTCGCAAAATAACAGTTAATGATTTAAGCGACATAAGGGTTGTGTCGCACAATAGATCAGCGACATAATACGGCGACATAACAATTGTGTCGCATATAGTCAGCGACATAAAACACTGGCATAGCCTGCGACACAACGTTGTGTCGCAGGTTATGTCGCAAAGATGAACACGATGAAACCCAGATTTTCAGATGAACAAATTTTGGGGGTTTTGAGTTTAATCGGTCCTCGAAGGTTCACAAACATGTCAGGAGCATAAAAACATAACTTATAGGTCCGATTGAATTCCAAAAGACATGTAATTGATCAAAGATAATAAAAACCTAAAAACGAAACTTAAAATGCGAATGTTATCATGAATACATAATGATGTCGGTTAAAATGGGTACCTGTGGATGCGTTGGAGTAAGGAGAACACGAAATAAGTGAAGAAACGAACGGAAATCCACATAAAAGTGCAAAAGTTCGAATTTTTGAAAGTCCGAGAGTTGTGTCGCAGGTTCCACTTTGTGTCCCAGGATTTGAATTTTGTGTCGCTGGTAATTAAAAACTAATTACAGCGACACGAGGGTATTTATACCCGGGACACAATGAGCGACACAAGGTTGCAACACAAGTCTTGTGTCGCTGGATGGTCAACACAAATATGCGACACAAGGATTGTGTCGCTTTGTTAGCAACACAAATATGCGACACAAGTCTTCTGTTGCTGAAGTCAATCAAGGGTTAAATTTTAATTTTTATTTGTGACACTTAGAAAAGAGATTGAACAAAAACAGATATATAATAATAAAATAACATAAAAGAACGTTTTGAGAGGTATATATTTAGGGATCATATTAGAAAGACAGACTCGCAAGACAATGTCAAATTTTAATTCGATTATCAGTATAGTTGTCCAAATTTAAATTTATCAAGCAAAGTTAACAAGCCTGAGAAGCAATCTGTAACAAGACGATTATCGGTATTGTTTGTCCACTTAAACATGTAACACACTCAACTTCAAGCTTTAGCAGTTATTACGAGAGTGAGTATGTCGCTGTGAATCCCACACAGATATACTCCTAGTATCAAGACATGCCCAAGACTTCGATTGGTTAGAGAAAGTATTTGAATTCAACGTTTTTAAGAATCAAGCCAGCGGTGACAGGTTTGTACTTACATACAGCAAAGCGACTTAAACTTGATTCAGGTGTAAGCAAAACCAGACTTTGTCAAACCGTTTGGCGACCTTGTTAGGTATCTTTGATTTTATAAGACTTTAAAGTACTTTGACTTTTGTTTGCTTAGTGTTTGAATGTATGCTGACTGAAACCAGGTCTGTACGGACATACAACAAAGGAAACAGACAGCATAAATCCCCAAATGTTGTCAGATACAAGCTCAGGTTAATAGAAGCATGGCAAGCTGATACATAGGAATTAAGACACATTGTCATACATCATATGTTGGTCATCACAAAAGAATAATCACAGATTAAAGGATTTCTTAGATGCTCAAAGAAAAGAATGAGAATGCCTACCAATACATCGTGCAATGATACAAATGTTTGTAAGGACATGTATAACATATACGAGATAAACCTACTGATATATCGAGGATAAAACTTAAGATTGACGTTTGAGGGCTGTCTCCTAATGTACTATCATATCCCTAGTTGTTTACAGACACAACTGAACGTCTTTTGCACATGTTGCAACATTGGTTTTCTTTAATGCTAGTAAGCACAAAGAGTGGCTATTGCATTACTTACCTTTTTTTTCTTTTTTTTTTTTTCTTTTTTTTTAACAATAAGCATAAGAACATAACAAGGTCACAAATATTACTTTTGAAGGGGAAAGAAACATAACCCTATCATGTTGACTAGCTCATCGAAACAAGCACGAGAAAAGGCTTTGGTGAACAGGTTAGCATTCTGCTTAAGGGTATCTATTTGGACTAGATCAATTAGGTGTTTCTCATAGCAATCACGAATGAAATGAAACCTAATTTCTATGTGTTTGGTCTTAGAATGTTGGACAGGATTACGTGTAATACATATAGCAGCAGTATTATCTATATTAATAGGAGTCATAGTTAAGAGTAAACCGTAATCGCGCAATTGGTGTTGTATCCAAACAACCTAGGAACAGCAACTGGCAGCAGCAATGTATTTAGCCTCTGCGGTTGAGGTAGAAACAATCGTTTGCTTTTTGCACTGCCATGATACGAGTCGTGGTCCAAGAAATTGACATCCACCAGAAGTGGACTTCTTATCCATATTGCATCCCCCATAATCCGAGTCCGAGTAAGCAGTGAGTGCGAAGGTTTTCTCATTGGAATACCATAGACCAAGAGTTGGTCTACATTTGAGATAACCAAAGATTCGTGTAACTGCCTTCATGTGAGACACCTTCGGTTTAGCCTGATACCTGGAACAGAGAGAGACTGCAAAGACAATGTCCGGACGCGATGCAGTGAGATACATCAGAGAACCAATCATAGATCGGTAATCTTTTTCCGGACAGTCCTCTTCATCTTCCGCTGGACCAAGGTGATGATTAAGCTCTAAAGGCGTCCCATAGGATTTACAGTCAGTCAAGTTATACCGCGTAAGCATATCATTGACATACTTGGACTGATGAATGTAAATCCCTTAAGCAGACTGTTCGACTTGTACGCCCAAGAAAAAGTTCAGCTCCCCCATTGCACTCATTTCAAATTCTGACTTCATGATCCGCTCGAAGTCGCGACACAGTTCATCCTTGGTAGAACCAAAGATGATGTCATCCACATAAACATGTACTAACAACAAGTCCTCCCCTGCATGCTTGATGAAGAGAGTACTGTCGATCGTTCCTCTTACAAAACCATTCTTCAGAAGATGAGTCGCAAGCCGCTCATACCAAGCTCTAGGAGCTTGATGAAGACCATACAATGCCTTGTCCAGCTTGTTGACGTAGTTCGGATGAACAGAGTCTTCAAAACCAGGCGGCTGTTTGACATAGACCTCTTCAACCACTTGACCATACAGAAATGCACTCTTAACGTCAAGCTGGTAAACCCGAAATCCTTTGAATGAAGCGTACGCCAGGAAAATGCGGATGGATTCCAAACGAGCAACCGGAGCAAATACTTCATCATAGTCCAAACCTTCAATTTGAGTGAATCCCTGAACCACTAGACGTGCTTTGTTGCGAATTACCACGCCCCGATCATCCTTCTTCACACGATATACCCAACGAGTGCCAATAGGATGAACACCCTTGGGTAAAGGCACCAAAGTCCATACTTGCAGCTTTTTGAATTGTCGAAGCTCTTCCTGCATAGCCTCAACCCAGTATGGATCCTTCAACGCATCATCTGTCTTCTTCGGTTCAACTTGTGAGAGAAAGCATTTTTCAATTTCCGAAGAAGACAAACAGGATCAGTGTCCGTAACAGGAGACGACTTCAACATAGATTGTTCAGCAGCAGCAATCTGTCGTCTCGTTAAAACACCTTTGTTTAAATCACCAAGAATGGCGTCAACTAGATGTGACACATTGATCCGAGAACTCGGAATTGCAGCCGGAACGATGATAGAATCAAGGTTTGTAGAGTCAGCTTCAAGTTCGAGTTGAAGTGCAGGTAAATCTTCAAAGTCAGATGAAGGTAATGGTTCAAATTCAGATATGGGTGATTGAACAGAATCCTCAAACATTTGTTCCTCATCATTTGTAGGATCAGGAACATTCTCAGTAACGAGTGGAGGTGGAGTTTCACAAGTAGCGGCAGGAGCAGTTGCTAGTGTTGCTGTAGGTGGTGGAGGAACAGAGATGGGTGGTGTTTCAGAAGCGATGTCCAGCCCGTGAAGTAGTGTCACTATATCCTCTTCTTCATTCTCCTCAGGAATATTGAAAGAATCAAACAGTGTTTGAAAGTCAAACAAATATTCGGGTCCCTTCCCTAGAGGGTTGTCAGTATAATGGAAAAAGGTGACCTCAAAATGTTCTTCCACATGTTTGGTCACTAAGTTATACACACGTTTGTTTGGTGAGTTGTTAGAGAATCCGAGGAAGACACCTTCACATGATTTCTCACCAAACTTAGCAGATCGTTCCTTGGTGTGCATAATAGTGCATAGGTAGCCGAACGGGTCAAAAAACTGTAGATTAGGCTTTCTGTTGTTGAACAATTCATAGGATGTCTTGTTCTTCTTCTTAACCATTAACACCCGATTCAGAACGTAACAGGCCATATTCACAGCTTCGGCCCAAAATGTGATTGGAAGCTTAGAGTCAGATAGCATTGTACGTGCAGCCTCAATCAAAGTCCTATTCTTACGTTTTGCAACCCCATTCTGCTGTGGAGTCCTTGCGGCACTGAATTGGTGTTCAATACCATTGCTCAAACAGTACAGCTCCATAATCGAGTTTTTAAACTCTGTACCGTTATCACTCCTTATCTTCTTGATTCTCAACTCACAAAGATTTTGCAGTTTGTCGAATAGATAGATGAGAATCTCAGGCACTTCATCCTTGGTCTTCAGAAAATAAACCCAAGAAAACCGCGAATAATCATTCGTCACAACTAGGCAATACGAAGCTCCTCCCAAACACTTCTTTCTGACTGGCCCGAATAAATCCATGTGAAACAGCTCCAAGGGTTTCTCAGTTGAATTGGCCAGCTTCGGTCTGTGAGACTTCTTGTGTTGCTTTCCTTTCTGACAAGGGACACAGTGATCATTCAGTCCAAAGGATTGCTTAGGGACACCTCGCACTAGATCATTCTTGATCAGGTAGTTCATCTTGCGAAAGTGCAAGTGTTCCATACGCCTGTGCCATAATAACGATTCCTTCTCAGGAGCTTTAGATAGAAAACATGTGAGCTGTGTAGTTTCCACAGTACTCATGTCAAGAATATACGTGTCTCGCTCCCGAGGTGCCCTCAGTAGCACCCATTCTTCAGGGATTACAAATCCCGGCTTCAATATACAACACTCAGTGTCTGTGAAAGTAGTAGTGTACTTTTTATCGCACACTTGAGAGACACTGAGAAGATTGTGTTGCATTTGTTCTACAAAATTCAACACTCAAAACTTACCATTCCATTGGTAAGCGTACCCTGACCAGAAATAACTTCCCCTTTATCACCAGCGAAGGCCACATAACCTCCATTGTAAGCATGAACCTCAGATAAAAGGGAAACATCACCGGTCATGTGCCGAGAATAACCGCTGTCAATATACCATTTACTATTCTTTACAGATTCAGGTTGCTGCGGCACCACAAACAAGGTAAATTAGTTAGAAATGGAGACCCAAGCCTTGATAGTCTTGGGTACTCCAGTAACATCATCAACAATGACCACATCAGTCAAAACTATATTTTCAAACAGTTTAGAATGTTTGACTGATGAGGTATTGTCGGATGTAGAATCTTTGCAAGATTCTTTAATCTTCCAACCCTGCTTTGGTTTGGATGCTTGCGAGTCAACAACTTTGAGCTTTAATTTTTGCAAAGTATTTTGCTCAACTTTGTTGATTTTGACAACTGGGACAGAAGTCTTTGAGCCTTTCATTGAAATAGACTTCTTTGAAGGATTCTTAAATTTTGAGACTCGCGAAACCTGTTTCCCATACTGTTTCTTCGCAAGCACAGGACAAACATTTATCAAATGACCTTGCTTCTTGCAGTAGAAGCAAGATCGATGCTCAACACTTGATTGAGATTGAGGAATAAACCGATGAGCTCGACCAAAAGAAGCATGTGTTGAACAGTCACATTTACGTGAGCATTCAACAAGAGATGCTTTAGAAGAATTTTTAGAAGATTTATTTGATATAGTTGGTTTAGAAACAATCTTCTTTTGAGGTTCAGCCATAGCTTTACCTTTTCATTTTGTTATAGCCTGTTCATTTCGTTCGAAAGTAATTATATGATTTTCAGGCTTGACATTTTTCTTTACTGGTCTAAACTCTTGATCAGTTATGTCCTCAATTTCAATTTTCTCTTCAGTAATACGAGGAAGCACAGAAAGAGCCTTTCCTAACTTAGGCTCAACTATATTCTCAGACTTAATTAGCTCAGTCTGATGAATCTCAGCCTTAACAGGCTTAACTTTCTCAACCTTTTGAGTCTTACTTGTTTCAGACTCACTAGTATTAGCCCTAACTAGCTCGAGCCTACTAGTTTCAGGTTGTTTTGATGCAGTGATGACAGTTTCAGCCTTAACTAGCTCAGGCTTACTTATCTTGATGCTAACAGCAGGTTTGACAAGTTTGACATCTATCTTCGTAAAGATAGGCATCTGGTCATTAACATTATCCCTAATAGGCATGGGAAGATAATCCTTAGGAGGTGGGACTTGATGAAAACCAAGTCCTGCCTTACTTTTGGTATCGGTCCTCTATGCCTG
Organism: Logfia minima; assembly: GCA_963921325.1. NCBI lineage: Eukaryota > Viridiplantae > Streptophyta > Magnoliopsida > Asterales > Asteraceae > Logfia > Logfia minima. The sequence continues at coordinate 23,720,236 of OY992769.1, forward strand.
TAGGATTTCATCAAAGACTAGAGAGGAGACCGAAAAGTTTGAAAGCTTTTTCTTTAAATTTAGAACCTCAGTTTGAGATTCAACAAGTTCTCTTTTAACAGATGATAGTACATCAACATAGCTACCAATTTCATCTTGTTATTCAAAAATTTTAGCTTTCAATTCCTTTTTCTCTTCTAAAATAGCTTTTAACTTTAAGCCACTTGCCTTATCACTGTTTCTTAACATGTCATTTGTTTCATTTAAATTTTCAATAACAGTGTTAAGGCGTTTGGTATCCTCTCTATACCTGTTTAGTTGGTTAGTCAATTTAATGCACGAAACACATGATAAAGGTTCATCATCTACCTCATGCACCTCAGCCATCAGTGCCTTTTCTGCATCATCCTCATCTGGATCAGACCATTCCCAAGCATTGTTAGAAAGCAGCAGTGCAGCGGAAACCATTGCCTTCTCATCATTTTTGGTCTTATCAGTTGAGTTGTATTGAGAAGGTTTAGATAGGCCAGAAGGTGGGTTCTTCTTGCGGTCACATTCACGAGCAAAGTGTCCATAGTTATGACACTGGTAGCATTTCACCTTGCTCTTGTTAAAACCCAGACCCTTCTCTTCCGAATCAGTGACATTCTTCCTTCCAGTTTTCTTCAAGAAGTTCTTGACTCTTCTTGTGAGCATAGCCATGATCCACTTCAAGTCCATACGCTCAAGCTCTTCTTGATCAATTTGACTGAAATCTTCTTCAGTTAGATCCACAGTGCTGTTCTTGTTGGATAGGAAGTCAATATAAGCCGACAAGAAAGCTGTAAAAACAACTGCATATTCTTCAGCAACTGCAGGAGATGCACCTTTGAAGTTTGAATAAGCACCACTCCCACTTGAAGAGTTGATGGTGGTATATCCAAATCCACCAGACGTACTTGGGGCACCAGAACTACCAGAACCTCCAAAGAAAAATGCAGAACCAGCAGCTTGAGTTACTACAGCAGGAACATCCACACCATATAACTTCGGGTTCTGAAGGTGTGCAGTAGCTTTGGTTTCCTTTTTCTGCATATCTAAGAGATCAGCAGCAATGTGTCCAACCAAATGATCTAGCTCCATGTCCATAATGTCTTCATCTTTTTCCATCAGCAGCACTCGTGTATTCCACTTTTTGGGTAAGGAACCCAAAAGCTTCTTGTTAACATCAGTTTTGTCGAGATTTACACCTCCCTCGACTAATTCACTTACAAGCTGTGAATATCTACTGCACATATCTTCAAGAGATTCAGTAGGCAGCATGTCAAAGACTTCAAACTATTTCTTGACTAGATCCAGTTTGTTCCGTTTGTACTAATCACTGCCACCACATTTCTTTTCAAAAGCAATCCATAAATCATACGCAGAAGAGCTTACAGCGACACAAATATTGTGTCACAAAATATCTGTGGCGCAGACCTTGTGTCGCAAAACAAGTATGTCGCAACTTTTATGTCGCAAATATTAAGGTCGCTAAAACCCTACTAGCGACACAAATTAATGTCGCAGACTTGTGTCGCAAAACGGCGCTGTCAGACCCCAGAAAACTCAAAAACGAAAAATTTCGAAACGTAATGATTTTTTAACGAAAAACTTCGTAAAAGCTTAGATTTTTAGGCTTAAAAACTCCAAGTTTCAGCTCCAAAACACTTTATAATGAAGATCAAACACCAAAAAAATGTTAAATAATCAAAATAAGTATTAAAAACTTACCAAAACGATTTGATACCACCAAAATCAATGATTATGGCTCTAATACCAATTGTAGATCCCTTAGGTTGGATCTTTTAATCAAATCTCTCAATGGAGATAATCGCACGAATAGAATAATAAGCTTAAAGCAATGAAGAGCAAATCAATAATAATACTTTATATTTCTTTATCAAATATTCTCTCAAAATACAGCAGCCAAAAATAGAGAATAAGTGTGTGTAAAATCCCTCAAAAAGTCTCTTTCTAAAACCCTAACATTTGGGTATTTATACTAAACAAATTGGCCGGATTATGCGACACAAGCCTTGTGTCGCAAAGATCACTATTGCGACATAATCCTTGTGTCGCAACTACAACTAATGCGACACATGCCTTGTGTCGCATAACACAGAAAATGTAATTCTAACTAGCTCAATTACATTAACAAACACGTTACAGGCTTGACCAACTGACAGACACACTAAGATGCATCAACAATATCCTCCCTTCTTATGTATGAAGTCCACTAGAAGATGTTTTTCCCCTGTCATGTGCCTAGAGCACCCGCTATCAACATACAACCAGTTTGCGGCACGTCTGATTAACTCCTGCACATTAGATGAAAATAATTAGTTGTCAAGGGGGACCCAAGCCACGATGGTCTTGGGTCTGCCATTCTCGTCAACGAATGTGAACTCCTTCAAGTATCCATTGCTCTTTTCAGTAGAGCCGAATGCTTTGGAAGTCTCACTCGTCTGAGCATGGGAGGTACTACCACTAGGCTTTCTTTCCGAAGACTTCTGAAATAGTCTAGGATTTACTGGCCTTGGGTTTGATGTAGATCTAACCCTAGTTGGATAGTTATAACTTGAATTATGATAATTCATATTATTACTATTAGGGTTGTTAAACCGGTTGTTGGGAGTTTGGTATCTCTGTGGAGTCTTACTCCTAGAAGACTGTCCATAAGATCTTCCACCAGAAGAGGTAGTGCTCCTAGAGCTATCATGAGACGAAAACTTCACATATTTTAATGCGGGTTGTGTTCTCTGAGAACTTTGAGTTCTCTTAAATCCCAACCCATTCCTCCCAGCATTACCAGCATTTTCATTTTCTTTAATTTTACCTTCTGGTATGAAAACACCAGACAATCTCAGTTTTATGCTTGTCACCTCAGAATTCTTCATTTTAGGAGGCGACACAGACTTTACAGGTGATTGATCTTTTTTCACCTGTACCTTTCCAGTTTTGCCCTTAGTTGGACAAATGCTTGGAACATGCCCTTTTTGATGACATGTGAACCATGAGCGTTTCACGAAAGCCTTTTTAGCGGCCTTTTGAATCGTCAGATCGTCCAGTTCAGGCAAACTTGGAGAGGAGACAACTATAACCTTCTTACCCTTATCAATTTTAGTTTTTAAATTTTCATTTTCAGATTTGGGTAAATCAAGATTAATTTCGTGCTTTAGCTTCTCCTTAACACCTCCATGTTCAGAAACAGGTGGCATGGGAGTGTCAGTGAGTGTTGATTCAGGTGTAGATTTTGTCTCAGCTTTCGTAGGTCTAACGAAATGTATTAGACCAGGAACTGCTGGTTGTTTAGCAGAATCATCAACAGTAGACATCTCAGTTTCATCATAAATAAAGGAATAATTATGATTAAAGGGAGGAGGGCTTTCTGTATAGCCCATTCCCCTGTGATCACCAGGCTGTTTTTGGACGCTAAGCATGTTGTTTAAGGTTTCGATAGAGAATTTTCTTAACTCTAATTTCCTGTTAAGATTAGCTATCCTAACCTTTGCGTCAGCTAATTCATTTTCCCTATCAGCAGACAGTTTAGTCAATTCTAAAATATGTTCATGAGCCAAGTCATTTCTTACACTTTGCTCATTTAACTTATCTTTTAAGTATTTCATGTCTGCTTTATCAGATTTCGTTTTACTTATTAATTGTGTGTTTCTGATGTTTAAAATAGTGTTTTCTTCTTTTAAGGATTTTAATTGAGATGTTATAACATCAGATGATTCCACTAACTTCTCAGCCTGTTCCTGAAAGTTGGTGCATAACACACAGGCTTTAACTACTAGATCTAAATTAAGTAATACCTTTTGTTTCTCAGCGTCAAGATTTTCCATGTAGGCAATGAAGTCCTTTGAGCTCATTTCCTCATTTGACTTCAGAGTCTTGATTCTTTCTTCATCAGCAGGTACATCAATCTCCATCTCAGTAGTTATTTCCTTCTCTGAATCAGACCCCGCACTGCTTTCCTCCTTTTCTTCAGTAATAGAGGCCATAAACGCTTGCGGTTCAGTTGTTGTAATAAAGGATGCAAGCAGGGCAACTTCTCCTTCAGCTGATTTGACACTCATAGACATCAATTTGAGACCACTTATTGTCCCAGATTTTGGTCTCCTATCAATTCCTGAGTCCTCAGATGAGGCAATATAGCAGACATTGCTACCCGAATTTTTGATAACCGAGTCTGTTTCAGCCTCGCTTGTATAGAAAGCTGCAACTCCACCAGTACTGGTAGAAGCAGCGGAATCAGATCGTTTACCATGGTAAACACTAGGATCTTGAACCTGATCGGATCCTGTCTCTTTCCGCTGCATGTTCAAATCATAAACACGCAACTTTCCTATCACGTCATCAAGAGTCAGAGTCTTGTAATCAGCACTCTCCTTGATCATCAAAGTATAGATGTCCCACTTCGATGGTAATGCTTCAAGAAGTTTATTACATCTGACAGTTTCAGTGAATGAAAGTCCACTGTTATCCAGTTCAGTCATCAGATGGTAGTATCTTGTGATAATCTCCTCTAATGACTCTCCCTTCATACACTTGAAAACATAGAACTGTTTAGTCAACAAGTCTGCTCTACTTTCCTTGATCTTGTCGTTCCCATCAAACCTCTTTTCTAACGCTTCCCAAAGCTCTTTCGAGAATTGGTAACGTTTAAAAGTATGTTTGATCTCCTGAGGGAGACACATATTAATGGCTGACAAAGCCTTATTCTCAGCTTCGTACATCTTTTTGTCTTCATCCTTCATGACAGAATATGTACAAAACTTCGTTTTCCCTTCAAATTCATAAGTAGGTAAGTCATACCCATCCTTAATGCATATCCACATGCGAATATCATGAAATCTAGCAAATGATTCAAACCGATCTCTTCACCAAAGGTAGTCCTCTCCTTCGCTTAGGTGGTGAGGCTGACTTACCAACCTCGTGATCCATTTCTAACATTTTATTGAGATTTGACATCTCGAGAAAAGTCAAACAAAGTCAAACTGAAAAGTCAACTGAGGTCAAACGACACTAGGTTCGTATAACACTAGGTTCGTACGAACTTAGATTAATTGAAACTTACAGGTTCGAAGACTATCTAGGTTCGTATAAGTCAAACTTTTCAAATTTTCAAACGTTCGTACTTAGGTAGGTTCGTAGCTATAGGTTCGTACGAACTTACAGTTGGCTAGGTTCGAAGGCTATTTTGGGTAGGTGCGTACGACATTTCTGAAATGTACGAACTTGCTGTTCAAACTCAAATCTGAGCAAAAACTCAGATCTAGAAAGATTCAACCGTTGAAATCGAATGATACTTAAGGAATATGACTCACAAACACTCAAGGAAGCCGAAAGTACAACTTTTATCTTCCAAAACACTCTAAATCTTGTTTTCTTTTTGTTTTAAGCAATCCCAAACCCAACAAAGACTTGTTGAAGCTCTGATACCAATTGAAGGTCCCTTTGAACAGATCCAAATGGGATTACAATGTGTATTAGTTTGCGGAATGGTATAATACACAAGAAACAACAATAAAACAAGTAATTGCAAGTGTTTATAGTGTAGGTTCGTAGATATTCGAGAATATCACAGTATATTCGAATATATCAGTTTCCAAAAACCTTACAAATAAAACATTACAAGTTGGTATTTATACCCAGCAAGTTCGTACGAACTTAGCTGGTCCTAGGTTCGTACGAACATATAGGTTCGTACGAACTTACAATACAACTTACAAAAAGGCTAAGTTAATTACTACAAATTAACTATAAAACTAATTACAAAACTAACTATTACAAAATAAGAGTTGTTGTCACAAAACGTGCACCAACAATAGACTTGGACTTATGTGATGTGTGTGTCTTTTTACCCATTGCACATGATTTACAAAAATGATCAGAATCATATTTAACTTCTGGTAAACCAAGAACAATGCCGGAGCGTGTAAGATGATTGATTTGTTGAATACTCAAATGAGATAACCGACGATGCCACAACCATGATTGTTGTGAAGATGCTTTGGAGAGTAGACAGACATCAGCCATTGGTAGTGCACAATCTAGGTCAATGGTGTAGAGGTTTGTTGAACGTGTACCATTTAGTAATGGTTGAACGTCTTCATTTCTAACACAACAACTACGTTTGCGAAATAGTACTTCTAAATCTTTATCGCAAAATTGACAAATGTTGAACAAGTTGTGCCCTAAGCCTTCAACATAGGCAACCCTTTTAATTGTGATTTTGCCTCTAACCAGATCGCCAAATCCCATAATAGCAGCATAATGATTATTCCCAAAATGAACAGTCCCCATGAATTTTTCAATAAAGTTTATCAAGAGGGACTTATCTCCGGTCATGTGTCTAGAACATCCTGAATCAAGATACCAAACACATACCGAGATTTTCTGCAAAATCAAACCATTGGAAAATCCTTAGGAACCCATTTTTCAACGAGTTCGTCAGGGTTAGTGCAGTTTATGCTTGATTGATTCCTTTTAGGGACCCATTTTGATATAATTTTGGGTGGACTTTTAAGCTTAGAAATCCATTTGGAAATCATTTTGGGTGTTCTCTTTTGTCGAGGAATCCATTTTGAAACCCATCCTTTTGATTTCCATGATCTAGATTGATATGGCATAGCAGATTTATAGTAATTATTACGTCTAGCTACAATTTTATCATGCAACATAGATTCATTCACATTCACAAGATAATTTCTATCATAACGCAAAGTATGATTATAACTGTTTGAATGTTGAAAATACAACGAATCATGTTTGTTGATATTATTGTAGTTACACGAATAAGAACTATTTAAAGTGCGATTAAGCTTTTGACTCTTTGGACTTCGGGATTGTCATGAAGATTTGTTGTTTTTAGATCTGAAACATGAAAAGCACCAGTATTAGTATTTGTAAAATCTGATCTAATGCTCTTGTTTGAAGAAACCTTAGCATACTTTTTATTCTTTTGCAAAGAATAATTAGTAAATAGAGATTTCTTTGGAGCATTTACTGAGTGCTTTATACTCTTTTCTTTCAAAGATTGTTTAACAGTTGGTCCAACTTTCTTTGTAAACGTTGTTTCCAAAATCTCTTCAGATTCCATAAGTTTATCAAATTCAATTTCTTGAGAAGATTTTGAAATCGATGCTAAACTAGATGTCAAAGAAGAATTTTTGAGTTGTTCAATAATATGTAAGAGAGTTGTCCGTTCTTGATCAAAAGTTAGTTGTAGAGTGGTTATTTGTTTTTCAAGATCAAATATTTTATTTTCCAAAATTAAATTTGGAATATAAATTTTTGTTTTAACCACTTGTTCCATAACCTCGTCTTGATCAATAATAGGTGTTGAACAACTTGGAAAATAATCCTCAGAAAGTGGTATTTTCCTTGTGCCATAACTTTCATTTAATTTCTCATAATTAAATGAAAATTGTGCATTTTCAGTTTTTGCTCTATTAAAATTCTCAATAACTTCTTCTTCATTAGTTGTTTTCACAAAAAACATTTTTAAAATACTGCCCATGTCACCGTAGTTATACAAGGTAGGTACTTTAGAAATAGCTTTTTGTAAATAGCAAGGATTTTCAAAACCTAGTCCTTCTCTTGGATTATATAATTTAATATCCTTAGGTTTGTTTAAAAAGATTGTTTGGTCAGTTTGGCCACGTTTAAACAACTTATCTTGAAGTTCTTTGACCTTGTTTAACAAACTCATTTTTTCAGTAATTGCATGATCGTACCTTTGTTTAACATGATTTTCAACGTCTTTTGATGCTTTACATCGAGATGAAATTTCAAGGATTTCAGTTATTAAAGATTTATTTTCTTTTTCAAGTTTCTCATTAGTAATGAGATACTCATCCCTATGAAATTTAAAAACATCCTTTTCCCGAGTCACAGTTTTTAATACTACAAGTTTACTTTCTAATTATGTTTGTAGTTCAAGCACATGTATTCTTTCATATTTTAATTTAGCAGTCATATTAGCATTCATAGTATGCAATGCAGTATGTAAGAATTCAGAATCTTGTACCTCATAATCTGGATCCGCATCTCCTTCAGTGGAGGTAGCTGATATGTTGGCCATGAATGCCATGTTGACTTCCAGTTCTTCTTCTTCTTCTGAATTAGTCAAATTTAACCGAGCATCATTCTCAGCCAATAAAACTTTCCCAGCTTCCTTCTGTTTGGACATCAGCATCTTTGCCTTGTAGTAATCAAAATTACAAACTCTTGGCTTCTTACAATCCCTAGCAAAGTGTCCAAATCCTACACAGTTATAACACTTGTTATTTACTTCTCCTCGTGAATTCTCATCAATGTTTTTCGCTTCATAACTGCCCTTGTATTTCCCATCATCATTATTTTTGAAATCGGAGCGTTTGGTGGATGATGATGAAGTACGCAAGTAATTCTTTGTAGGTTTCTTCCAGTACTTCTTTGTCATGGCTTTGGTGATCAGTGCCATTTGCTTTACAATCTCCTTCATATCCTCATCCGACTCACTTTCTTCCTTATCTGAATTAGATTCATACTTGAGCTCCTTTTCAACTCTTCTTGATCTGATGTGTCCCCTCTATCAGTAAACAAAGCAAGAGGATCATTTGTCTCTTTCTCCTCAGTACCCTTAACCATCTCGTTTACCTCATCCTGGTTATGATTTAGAATTTCATATACATCATATATATTGTGACAACCCTCGAAAAGCGGTACTTTCCGTGCACTTTAAAATCATGCATTCTTACGCTAGTTCCCTTTAATGAAATCAAACGTGTTTTAAACTGAGATAAGTCTAGCACACGCCCACGTTGCACGTTTTGGTTCACACTACTTTAATGCTTGATGCATTTCGTTTAAGTAATTATTGAGAACTTCACAATATAAATCGGATGATTTCCGATAAACACGAACGTTAGTGATAACTTTTTCCCGAACGGTATAAAATTAATGAATATAATTAGTAGTTAACTACTTATATTGTTATGCCACTTAAACTAATCATTTAGAAGCTTAAACATGTCAAAATAATTCCAAGCAAGCTAGCACATAGCTCTAATTTAACCAAGCAAGCTAGCACATAGCTTTAATTAAATCCAAGCAACCTAGCTAGCATGTCACTTAATTCAAATGCAGATTCCTTTTCTACGTGATCTCACTTCGCAAGCTCCTTTCTCAACCATATGTTTTCTCCTACTTGGTTACTTGCTTAATTTCACACTCACATGTTTACTTGCTTGCTTATAATCCAACGCCACTTGCTCCCTTGATTTGATTGAAAGACTAAGCACCTCCCATCACCACCTCCTCTTGCTTCACATTTAAGAAAGGCATTAAACAAGAGAAAACATTACGTACACACACTTCACAATTTCATTTCAAAAATTCTGCACATTTCTCTCTCTCATTTTCCCTCTCATTTCACCACTTTCACCACCTCCTTCAAGAACAACCACCACAAACCACCACAAACCACCACAAACCACCACAAACCACCATGAACCACCACCTTTTATACCTCATTTTTCACCTCCTTTCAAGCTCTTGATCATCATTAAGTATTTAAAAAAAAAAGGAGATTTGGGTTGAAGATTTCAAGTTCTCTTCTTTTTACCATTTCATCCTAGAGCATTGTAAGGAAACTCTTCTTGATCTATTCATTTCATTCATTTTAAATACTCACATGCTAGATGTTCACTCCTATGTTAAAATCAACTAATATACACATAAATATGTATTACTAATGACGAAAACTCGTTAAAAGAGAACTAAATAAACACAAAACTCAAAGAAACTTACTGGACATAAACTTTGACTGACTTTGGAAGTAAATAACTCGGTCAAAAATTAACCAAATTTATTGTTTCTGGAGTCTAAAATTTAGTTTAAAGAGTTAGGTTTCCAACCCAAGTGATCTCATGCAATTTGGACAAGTTTTGATACCCCAAACTGATTTTACAAAAACATGTGTCTAATCTGTCTTTAGGAGATGAGATTTGGTCCTACTTTGAGAGACCATAACTTTTTATCCATAGATCCAAAAGAGATGAATCTTTTTCTTAAAGGTCACATTTTGTCTTAGCTTTAAAAGTAGTATGGGCACGTTTTGTGAAGATGAGTCTAACTTAGTAAACAAATGATTTTCTTAACAACTATCTAGAAAAATAGCTGCTGTACCTTTGCGTACTAATAAATAGTTTTGAACCCCTTATACTTGTTCAAAAATTATGAATCTTACTTTTCTGTAAACCTAAGACATAGGGGAATATATGATAAAAATTTCATAACATAATAAGTCCATTTGACTAGTCAAAACCGTAGCCAAAGAAGGGTTATAAAGGGGCAAAATCTGTTCAAAAATGAAAATAGCACTAACAGTGTTAACTGTGACTTAACAGCACTAACTGCACTGACAGTGGTAACTGCACTAACAGTGGTAACTGCACTAACAGTGTTAACTGTGACTTAACAGCACTAACTGCACTAACAGTGGTAACTGCACTAACAGTGGTAACTGCACTAACAGTGTTAACTTTGACTTAACAGCACTAACTGCACTAACAGTGGTAACTGCACTAACAGTAGTAACTGCACTAACAGTGGTAACTGCACTAACAGTGTTAACTGTGACTTAACAGCACTAACTGCACTAACAGTGATAACTGCACTAACAGTAGTAACTGCACTAACAGTGGTAACTGCACTAACAGTGGTAACTGCACTAACAGTGTTAACTGTGACTTAACAGCACTAACTGCACTAACAGTGGTAACTGCACTAACAGTGGTAACTGTGACTTAACAGTGGTAACTCCACTAACAGTGGTAACTGCACTAACAGCACTAACAGACTTAACAACACTAACAGCACTAACAGTGAGTTAACAACACTAACTTTGGCCTAACAACATTAACGAAAACAACACTAAACCCTGTAAATCCAACAATTTCCAATCTTGAACAAATAGATAAATGTATTTAAACGTCACGGTTTTGAACAAATGATAATGAAAATTTTTAATCGATTTAAGAATCGCGTTTTCACTAACGATATACATTTTAGGTTTAAAAACCTTAAATGTACACTGTAATAGCAAAGTAATTATGTTTTCGAGAAACATACAAGTATGCATACGAAACTATCAGCAACGAGTCGTACATACGTTTAAATGGCAAGTAATACTCCTACTAGTTGAGTGAACAACTAGCATAGACAGGCCATTAGAGCTGTCTACTTATATAATTGACCTCATGCGTATAGGGCGTTAGGAGGCTATTTCTATTTGGGCAAAAGATACATTTTGAAACGCTAGCACTCTTGCTCACCAGGTGAGTTCACAGCCCCTATTTTACTGCTTTTTACTGCTTTCTAAATTTGGGGTGAAAAACATATGTACTGTTTACATACAAACTGATTTCATGCGATGATTGAAAACCTGACAACGAATCCTTGTGCGAACCTATGTTAAACTAGTTGTAGTGCATAGAAGTCCTCATGACTACAAACTGTAACCATTAGCTAGGTGACGCTAGCCACCGAATATGCGAATAGTACTATTGGGATGACATCCCTCCCACTTTTGTTAGTCATGCTAACTGCCGACTGTATGTCGAGACGAGGAGCGTATATTTTATTGTCCCAGGCACAAACAATTAAAGTCGTGGTTTGGTTATAGGCCTAGGTGTCGTCACTTTAACTCGAGAGGTCTAGCTAACCTTCCGGGGGATCACAGTCAGCTATTTATTGTTTTAAACAGTATATCATCGTACTATTTGCCATGGATGGCACAAACAACTTGTGAGATGTTTACTAAACTTTTGGTTTGATTGACGATACCTTAAACCTGTGAATTTCACTCAACAATTTTGTTGATCCTTTTAACTATGTTTTTCAGGGAATTAGCAGCGATGTAAGATCATGTATGCATACTTTTGGAACCCTTGCTCACCACGATGAATAGGATGCCATCCTTTTGATAAATATTGAAATTATGATTGGGGATTAAAATGTTAATCGTATTGATTTGCTAAACATCTATTGTTTTGTAAACACGCTGAGCATGTAACCGTGTTATTTAAACTATTTATGGCATTCTAAGTATATGTTTGCGATAATCATACGCTTATTGATCGTTCTCGTCATGCCCCTGAGCTTTCGCACATATTACTCGTTAAACGATTTTATCGGGGTGTGACAGATTGGTATCAGAGCCATTGGTTATAGCGAACTAGAAGTCTTAGAGACCTAGACTATAGCCTTGGACTCAAACATTCATTCATTCATTCATTCATTCATACATTTGCATCATTTACACCTCATCATACGGGAAAACACTACTGTCACAGCATGTCTAGAGAATATCTAGTTCATATCATTGATTCCGAAGAGGATCCTTCGGAGTACGTTTCTGAGAGCGAGAGCGATGACACATCGGTGATGGATGAGAACCAGCCGAATCATCCTCGTATGACATCCGATGATAGCAGCCTTCCGCCACCTAGATCGCCACCGAGATCACCACCGACTATGCCCGGTCCGGCACACGGCGTGACCGAGACCTGGAGGACATTCGCTGCAATGGGGAGCGGGCCTTACACGAAGAATACAGCCAGGAAGAGGACTGGAATATTTCCTCGCGGACCCCTAGCACCGCGCGATGACACGTCTGATAGTTCAAAGGATACACCTGCAGCACCATCGCCCAAGAGGCAGAGGCTTGAGCATTTATCCTGGATGCCGGCCGTACTTGATCATTGGAGGACACTAGAGGGCATTCCCTCTACCTATGAGATTGGAGAGTCTTCGCGAGCACTACCAGCACATCCACTCACTAGAGAGCCCATGGAGCATACCATTCCTACTCTGGTCGCCGTGACCAACACACATGTGGGCCGCATCGCCGAGATGCAAGCCTACATTTTGGAGCTTCAGAGTGACACTTCAGTACTTGATGGAGACATGATCTCTACCTACCAGCGCCTTGATACCGTCGAGGACCAGGTGACTGAGGACAGAGAGGTAGCACACACTACCTTAGCACGTGTAGAGACACTAGAGGGTCGAGCACGGATTGCAGAGATCGTGGCTGGAGCTAGCTTGATGATGACCACATTGATGACAGCAGCTATGGGGATGTATTTAGCATATTTTAGATAGACCTATGTATGGCGGGTTGTGCCTACACTATTTTGTACTGAAAACTTATGCTTGATGGGGTTAGAAGAACCCATCCTGTTTTGTATAAAACTTATGTAGATGATGGGGTTAGAAGAACCCATCATGTTTTGTATAAACCTTGCGTATGTATGTTTTCTCTTATGTATGATATAGTGTATGGTTGTTTACATTTCGCTTATTTTGTGTTGGCATTGATTCATATATCTTACCCATCTTGTTGTGTGTATTAGAACAAAAATCATGCCGCCAAAAGGTCGAACTACTGTGAACAGCCGAAGGAGCGCAGCAACCCCTAACACAGAGACTGTAGAAGAACTTGTTGCCCGACGAGTTGCGGATGCTATTGCCCAGTATGAGGCAAGCCGTACTCGAGAAAATGCCCCCAACGGTAGCGGGACAACACCAAACGTTGCAGGAATAAACCAAGTGGAAGAACAGACTAATGTCACTAGGGAAACCGAGAATACCCAACGTGGGTGTTCATATAAATCATTCTTGGCTTGTAAGCCAACAAACTTTCATGGTAATGAGGGCGCTATAGGAATCATTCACTGGATTGAAAAGATGGAATCTGTACTCGATATCAGCAAGTGTTCACCCGATTGCATGGTCAAATATGCCACATGTACTTTAGATGGCAAAGCATTAACTTGGTGGAATGCACAAGTTCAAACACTTGGAAGAGAAGCCGCCAATTCAATCTCTTGGGAAGAACTGAAGACGATGGTCTTAGAAGAATTCTGCCCTCGCAATGAACTTCAGAAGATCGAGACTGAGTTGTGGGATATAAAGATGATTGGTTCTGACATTACCTCTTACACTACAAAATTTCAAGAGTTAGCTCGCTTGGTACCTCACATGGTCACTCCCGAGTACAAGCGCATTGAGAGGTACATCTGGGGATTGGTACCTGAGATTCTAAGTCTGGTGACAACATCTGAACCAACTACCTTTAAGAGCGCAGTAAGTTTGGCGCACAAGTTGACTGACACAGCAGTGAGAACGGGGACACTGCCAAAGAAGACTGTTTTGGGTACAAGTGGACCAAGCAGAGTAGAAGGAAGAAGCGTTGGGACAGATAAGAGAAAGTGGAACAGTGGAGGAAATGACCGACGGGGGCAACAGTTTAACAGGCACCAGGGAAACCCGAGGGTATTCGCAGCAACTGCCGCGACAACAAGTGGTTATCAGGGAAACAGGCCGAAGTGCGGCAAGTGTGAAAGACACCATGAAGGAAGGTGTATGTTTTGTGGAAAATGCAAACGGTGGGGCCATCAGGTCCTAACATGTAAACTAAACCCTCCCAACCGAGCCAACAACGATCGACGAAACACTGCATGTTTCGAATGCGGAGACCCGAACCACTACCGAAACAAGTGTCCCAAACTCAACAACAACAACAACAACAACAACCGAGCCAACAACAACAACCAGCTTGCACGTGGAAGAGCATTTGTCATTGGGGCACAGGAAGCGCGCCAGGACCCCAACACTGTCACTGGTACGTTTCTTGTAAACCAACAATATGCTTCTGTATTATTTGATTCGGGTGCCGATTTAAGCTTTGTGTCTGCTGAATTTAGACCACTACTGGGAATCGAATCCCGTAAACTAGACACTAAGTACACTATAGAATTAGCAAATGGTAAACTAATCGAGTCAGAAGAAGCTGTACCAGGATGTATCTTAACTCTCGAGGGACATCCTTTCGAAATTGATTTATTGCCTGTAGAGCTAGGAAGTTTCGATATCATAATCGGAATGGATTGGCTATCCCAAAATCGCGCCGAAATTCTTTGTTTCGAGAAAGTTGTACGAATTCCATTATCGTCTGACGAAACCTTAATAATCCAAGGAGAAAAGAAAAGGAGTACTCTTAAAATGGTTACTTGCATGAAAGCTCATAAATACCTTCGAAAAGGTTATCAAGCATTTCTGGCACACGTTGTGGAAAAGAAACCCGAGGAGCGACGCATAGACGACATACCTATAGTACGAGATCACCCAGGTGTGTTTCCTGAAGATTTACCAGGACTGCCACCCCCGAGACAAGTCGAATTCCGAATTGATCTAATACCCGGAGCCGCACCGATTGCGCGCTCACCATACCGTCTTGCTCCATCAGAAATGCAGGAGTTGTCTACACAGTTACAAGAACTCCTAGACTTAGGATTCATTCGACCGAGCTTTTCACCTTGGGGAGCTCCGGTGTTATTCGTGAAGAAGAAAGACGGATCCATGCGGATGTGCATAGATTATCGGGAGCTAAACAAGGTCACTATCAAAAACCGATATCCTTTACCGCGCATTGACGATTTATTTGATCAACTTCAAGGTTCTAGCTTTTATTCAAAAATCGATCTACGTTCTGGTTATCACCAATTGAAAGTTCGAGAAGAAGATGTACCAAAAACCGCGTTCAGAACTCGTTATGGTCATTACGAATTCTTGGTCATGCCTTTCGGATTGACAAACGCACCAGCTGTGTTCATGGACCTTATGAATAGAGTCTGCAAACCCTATCTTGACAAATTCGTCATTGTATTCATTGATGACATTCTCATATACTCCCAAACGAAAGAAGATCACAAACAACACCTGAAGTTAATCCTCGAGCTACTGGAGAAAGAGAAGCTATATGCAAAGTTCTCTAAGTGCGAATTTTGGATGAGAGAAGTTCACTTCCTTGGTCACGTGATAAACGAAAAAGGAATACATGTGGACCCATCTAAAATTGAGGCAATCAAAAATTGGGAAGCACCGAAAACCCCGACTGAAGTACGTCAATTTCTTGGTCTAGCTGGCTATTACCGTCGATTCATTGAAAACTTTTCCAAAATAGCCCAGTCTCTTACCTCGTTAACCCAGAAAGATAAGAAGTTTGATTGGGGCGAGAAACAAGAAGCCGCATTCCAATTGTTGAAACAAAAGCTTTGTACCGCGCCTATCCTATCATTACCTGAAGGAGTGGACAACTTTGTTGTCTACTGTGATGCTTCACACCAAGGACTAGGCTGCGTGTTAATGCAAAACGAAAAAGTTATCGCTTATGCTTCTCGTCAACTAAAAATCCACGAAAAGAATTACACTACTCACGACCTAGAATTGGGAGCAGTTGTGTTCGCGCTAAAAATCTGGAGACATTATCTATACGGTACCAAGAGTACAATTTACACCGACCACAAGAGTCTCCAACACATCTTCGACCAGAAAGAACTCAACATGAGACAGCGACGTTGGGTCGAATTACTTAACGATTACGACTGTGAAATCAAGTATCACCCGGGCAAGGCTAACGTGGTAGCTGACGCTCTGAGTCGTAAGGAAAGAGTTAAGCCTCGTAGAGTACGTGCATTGGAGATGACCATTCACACAAATCTCAATACACGAATTCGCGATGCACAAAAACTAGCTCTCACTGGCGAACGTCTTGAAGAAGAATCTCTGAGGGGAATGGAGAAGCAACTGGAAACCAAAGAGGATGATACATTATATTACATGAACCGAATTTGGGTACCATGTGTTGAGGAATTGCGCAAGTTAATATTGGACGAAGCTCATAAGTCCAACTACTCAATACACCCAGGAGCTGACAAAATGTACCAAGATATCAAAGGATATTATTGGTGGCGAACATGAAAAGAGAGATCGCCACTTATGTTAGCAAGTGTCTGACGTGTTCAAAAGTCAAAGCCGAATATCAAAAGCCGTCAGGACTTCTACAACAACCTGAAATGCCACAGTGGAAATGGGAACAAATAACAATGGACTTCATTACTAAGCTGCCAAAAATATCAACTGGAGCTGACACGATATGGGTCATTGTTGATCGTTTGACAAAATCAGCCCATTTCCTAGCAATCAAGGAAACCGATAAAATGGATAAGCTAACTAGAGTCTACCTGAAAGAAGTAGTCTCTAGACACGGCGTACCTATATCCATTATCTCGGATAGAGATAGCCGATTTACCTCTCACTTCTGGCAATCACTACAAAAGGCATTGGGTACTCGTCTTGATATGAGTACTGCCTACCATCCTCAAACCGATGGCCAGAGTGAGCGGACAATTCAAACGCTTGAAGATTTATTACGAGCATGTGTGATTGACTTTGGAGGAAATTGGGATGCACATTTACCCCTAGCCGAGTTCTCCTACAACAATAGTTATCACACCAGCATTGGAATGGCACCATTTGAAGCGTTGTATGGACGCAAGTGCCGATCACCGCTCTGCTGGGCAGAGTTGGGTGACAAACAAATTTCTGGTCCAGAGATTGTCCAGGAGACAACGGACAAGATATCTCAAGTTCTTAATCGATTAAAAGCTGCCCGAGACCGACAGAAAAGTTACGCTGACAACCGCCGTAAGCCTTTGGAATTTCAAGTAGGTGACAAAGTCCTACTCAAAGTATCGCCCTGGAAAGGGGTAGCTCGTTTCGGGAAACGAGGGAAGCTAAATCCTAGGTACATAGGACCTTTTGAAATCCTTGCGAGGATTGGTCCTGTGGCTTATAAACTCAAACTGCCTCAAGAATTGAGCAGTATCCACGACACCTTCCATGTATGTAATCTAAAGAAGTGTCTTTCCGACGAATCCTTAATCATCCCTCCTGATGAAGTCTACGTTGATAACAAACTCAACTTTGTGGAGGAACCTATCGAAGTATCGGACGGGAGAGTCCAAAAGCTCCGACGCAGTCGGATTAAACTAGTAAAAGTTCGTTGGAACTCAAAACGCGGCCCAGAGTTTACTTGGGAGCGTGAAGATGAAATGCGGAAGAAGTACCCACACCTTTTTGATAAAGCACCAGTTGCTCGTGACACTACTTAAATTTCGGGACGAAATTTCTTTAACGAGGGGAGAATGTGACAACCCTCGAAAAGCGGTACTTTCCGTGCACTTTAAAATCATGCATTCTTACGCTAGTTCCCTTTAATGAAATCAAACGTGTTTTAAACTGAGATAAGTCTAGCACACGCCCACGTTGCACGTTTTGGTTCACACTACTTTAATGCTTGATGCATTTCGTTTAAGTAATTATTGAGAATTTCACAATATAAATCGGATGATTTTCGATAAACACGAACGTTAGTGATAACTTTTTCCCGAACGGTATAAAACTATTGAATATAATTAGTAGTTAACTACTTATATTGTTATGCCACTTAAACTAATCATTTAGAAGCTTAAACATGTCAAAATAATTCCAAGCAAGCTAGCACATAGCTCTAATTTAACCAAGCAAGCTAGCACATAGCTTTAATTAAATCCAAGCAACCTAGCTAGCATGTCACTTAATTCAAATGCAGATTCCTTTTCTACGTGATCTCACTTCGCAAGCTCCTTTCTCAACCATATGTTTTCTCCTACTTGGTTACTTGCTTAATTTCACACTCACATGTTTACTTGCTTGCTTATAATCCAACGCCACTTGCTCCCTTGATTTGATTGAAAGACTAAGCACCTCCCATCACCACCTCCTCTTGCTTCACATTTAAGAAAGGCATTAAACAAGAGAAAACATTACGTACACACACTTCACAATTTCATTTCAAAAATTCTGCACATTTCTCTCTCTCATTTTCCCTCTCATTTCACCACTTTCACCACCTCCTTCAAGAACAACCACCACAAACCACCACAAACCACCACAAACCACCATGAACCACCACCTTTTATACCTCATTTTTCACCTCCTTTCAAGCTCTTGATCATCATTAAGTATTTAAAAAAAAAAGGAGATTTGGGTTGAAGATTTTAAGTTCTCTTCTTTTTACCATTTCATCCTAGAGCATTGTAAGGAAACTCTTCTTGATCTATTCATTTCATTCATTTTAAATACTCACATGCTAGATGTTCACTCCTATGTTAAAATCAACTAATATACACATAAATATGTATTACTAATGACGAAAACTCGTTAAAAGAGAACTAAATAAACACAAAACTCAAAGAAACTTACTGGACATAAACTTTGACTGACTTTGGAAGTAAATAACTCGGTCAAAAATTAACCAAATTTATTGTTTCTGGAGTCTAAAATTTAGTTTAAAGAGTTAGGTTTCCAACCCAAGTGGTCTCATGCAATTTGGACAAGTTTTGATACCCCAAACTGATTTTACAAAAACATGTGTCTTATCTGTCTTTAGGAGACGAGATTTGGTCCTACTTTGAGAGACCATAACTTTTTATCCATAGATCCAAAAGAGATGAATCTTTTTCCTAAAGGTCACATTTTGTCTTAGCTTTAAAAGTAGTATGGGCACGTTTTGTGAAGATGAGTCTAACTTAGTAAACAAATGATTTTCTTAACAACTATCTAGAAAAATAGCTGCTGTACCTTTGCGTACTAATAAATAGTTTTGAACCCCTTATACTTGTTCAAAAATTATGAATCTTACTTTTCTGTAAACCTAAGACATAGGGGAATATATGATAAAAATTTCATAACATAATAAGTCCATTTGACTAGTCAAAACCGTAGCCAAAGAAGGGTCATAAAGGGGCAAAATCTGTTCAAAAATGAAAATAGCACTAACAGTGTTAACTGTGACTTAACAGCACTAACTGCACTGACAGTGGTAACTGCACTAACAGTGGTAACTGCACTAACAGTGTTAACTGTGACTTAACAGCACTAACTGCACTAACAGTGGTAACTGCACTAACAGTGGTAACTGCACTAACAGTGGTAACTGCACTAACAGTGGTAACTGCACTAATAGCACTAACTGCACTAACAGTGGTAACTGCACTAACAGTGGTAACTGCACTAACAGTAGTAACTGCACTAATAGTGTTAACTGTGACTTAACAGCACTAACTGCACTAACAGTGATAACTGCACTAACAGTAGTAACTGCACTAACAGTGGTAACTGCACTAACAGTGGTAACTGCACTAACAGTGTTAACTGTGACTTAACAGCACTAACTGCACTAACAGCACTAACAGACTTAACAACACTAACAGTACTAACAGTGAGTTAACAACACTAACTTTGGCCTAACAACATTAACGAAAACAACACTAAACCCTGTAAATCCAACAATTTCCAATCTTGAACAAATAGATAAATGTATTTAAACGTCACGGTTTTGAACAAATGATAATGAAAATTTTTAATCGATTTAAGAATCGCGTTTTCACTAACGATATACATTTTAGGTTTAAAAACCTTAAATGTACACTGTAATAGCAAAGTAATTATGTTTTCGAGAAACATACAAGTATGCATACGAAACTATCAGCAACGAGTCGTACATACGTTTAAATGGCAAGTAATACTCCTACTAGTTGAGTGAACAACTAGCATAGACAGGCCATTAGAGCTGTCTACTTATATAATTGACCTCATGCGTATAGGGCGTTAGGAGGCTATTTCTATTTGGGCAAAAGATACATTTTGAAACGCTAGCACTCTTGCTCACCAGGTGAGTTCACAGCCCCTATTTTACTGCTTTTTACTGCTTTCTAAATTTGGGGTGAAAAACATATGTACTGTTTACATACAAACTGATTTCATGCGATGATTGAAAACCTGACAACGAATCCTTGTGCGAACCTATGTTAAACTAGTTGTAGTGCATAGTAGTCCTCATGACTACAAACTGTAACCATTAGCTAGGTGACGCTAGCCACCGAATATGCGAATAGTACTATTGGGATGACATCCCTCCCACTTTTGTTAGTCATGCTAACTGCCGACTGTATGTCGAGACGAGGAGCGTATATTTTATTGTCCCAGGCACAAACAATTAAAGTCGTGGTTTGGTTATAGGCCTAGGTGTCGTCACTTTAACTCGAGAGGTCTAGCTAACCTTCCGGGGGATCACAGTCAGCTATTTATTGTTTTAAACAGTATATCATCGTACTATTTGCCATGGATGGCACAAACAACTTGTGAGATGTTTACTAAACTTTTGGTTTGATTGACGATACCTTAAACCTGTGAATTTCACTCAACAATTTTGTTGATCCTTTTAACTATGTTTTTCAGGGAATTAGCAGCGATGTAAGATCATGTATGCATACTTTTGGAACCCTTGCTCACCACGATGAATAGGATGCCATCCTTTTGATAAATATTGAAATTATGATTGGGGATTAAAATGTTAATCGTATTGATTTGCTAAACATCTATTGTTTTGTAAACACGCTGAGCATGTAACCGTGTTATTTAAACTATTTATGGCATTCTAAGTATATGTTTGCGATAATCATACGCTTATTGATCGTTCTCGTCATGCCCCTGAGCTTCCGCACATATTACTCGTTAAACGATTTTATCGGGGTGTGACATATATCAACTGAAGTCAAATCTCGGTTCTGGATGATGTTACTTGCATATTGTTTCCATTCGGGAAGCAGATTGTTCAAAAACTATTAGTTTATCTCCAAATTCTGTTTCTGAAACTTATTCTTTCGAACTTCATTCAATAGTAAACAAAACCTATTGTAGGTTGTTTCAAGTTGTTCACCCGATTTTTCTTTAAAAGCTTCATATGCTTGGAGACAATGAGTCATCTTTGTTTGTTGTCCTCGTTCAGACCCTTGTCGTTGTTTGCCAATGGCATCCCACATTTCCTTTGCAATTTTGTAGCTAACAACTTGAACGTAGATTTCATTTGTAAAGCCTTGAAGGATATATGATTTCATTTCTTTATGTGCCTTTCATAACTTCTGTTGTTCTTGACTTAATTCACTTTCACCAAGTGGTACTCCTGAGGTAGCACCAGCTTTATAAAACGGTAGTTCTCCTTTAGTCAATGATTCCTTCAACAATGAATAGTTTTCTTGTCATTCAATCCAATCAATGAATCTGTCTTTTCATAGAGTATAGTCTCCTCTGAACAAGACTAGAGGCTTATCCTTAGTTCTAATTGCTAGTGCTTCTCTCGACATTTTTCTTGTATACGAATTTTCCCTCCAAAATTTTCGAATTTTGCCCGAGTAAAATGAAAATTTTCTTAAACTATGAAAGTCCCTTTTGAACGGATCCAAACGGGATTGCAACATGTATTAGTTTGCGGAATGGTATAATACACAAAAAACAACAATAAAACAAGTGAAATGCAAGTGTTTATGTTATAAGTTCGTATGTATTCCAAGATAGCTCGGTATATTCAAATATAACTGATTAAAAAGCTTACAAATGAAATATTACAAGTTTGTTTATATAGTCAGCTAAGTTCGTACGAACTTAGCTGGTCCTAGGTTCATACGAACTTACAATATAACAAACAAAAAGCTAAGTTAATAACAAACTACAATTATTAACTATAAAACTAATAACAAAACTAACTATTACAAAATAAGAGCTGTTGTCACAAAACGTGCACCAACAGACTCCCCCTTGACAATAGCTCTATCTGTCTTCAGTCTTCTGGCTCTATCGAATCTTGATTCTCGATCAACTCTGTCGACTCTCAACCCATAAGCCCTTTTCAACGCATACCTTCACGACCTTCTGATACCTTCTGCCTTCATGTCTCCAACTGTCTCTGTATAAGATCTTGTTTGCATGAAGCTTCATCAGATCGTCTTTAGACAAGTTTACCAGATGTAAACTGTCATATACTCTAAGCAGCACATTTTCCTTAGCATCTTCCATAACTGCTTCAGCTGTCTTGCTGTCAACGTACCACCACTTAAGATTTGAAAGAACGTTCTGTGGCATTTTCTTCAAAGGAACCCTCTTCAAGCACTTGACCGGTCTGTAGACCATCTTCATCCACGTCTTGTTAGAGATAGGATCAATCCTGGTCAGATCAGGAACTCTTTTTCCCGACTTTGGCTTTAAACTTTCGAACTTATTTGATCTTCCTTCACGCTTTAATATATCTTTCTAAAGCATGAAGGATCATCTCCAATATTCACCAAGTCTAGCCAGGCTAGCTCCTTCAGTTCAATTTTCGCAACGAGCTAAAGGACTTCAGTTTATTCTTCAAGTACTGAATCCTATCATATCTTTTTAGTATGAACAGCTTCGGATCGCTGTCATAAAACCAACTTATGATTCCTCGCTTCAACTCGCCCGATCCTCTGACCCTGATATCACCTTTATATTTGATTTCCGGTTCCTTTTCTACCTTCTTGAACCATAACTACGAGGAACGCCCGGGTTGCCCATCCGTGCCATAGCACCAGCAATGAAAGTGTTAGAGAATGCAATCGGCATCTCTGAGTCATCAGGAAACTGAAAGAAATCTCGAATTAGCTGCTCGGTGATATAATCTCGCGGTCGTAAACCCGAGAAATGATCCGTGGAAAAGAGAGATCCGAGTTAATGATGGCATTTGTCCAAAAGTCCGATACATGATCACGATAGATACTCGTGGTTGCCGTGATCGCGGTGTAAAAATGAGAACGACGCAGAAATGCAATCATTGAAGGACGATAAGGCATCGCAGATTCTTTGTCATCCTCTAAAAAGGCCGTGACATGATGTCTCGGTTCCCAGAAATAAGCATTCACGTTAATGGCAGCCATAACTGTAAGAGCAAAACAAAGCTTGGAAGCCATTAGATTTAAACAATATAAAGAGTTGACATTTTTGAAATAAAAATGTAAAGCGACACAAGTCTTGTGTCGCAATTAACAAGAGCGACATAAAGTGGTATGTCGCATTTGAGCAATATAATCAATTTAATGATCTAGTAGCGAGATAAGACTTGTGTCGCAGATTTATGGGGCGAGATAAGAAGCGACATAGAGTGTTGTGCCGCATGCGACACAATGGTTGTGTCGCAGGTTATGTCGCAGGTTATGTCGCAATGATGAACACGACGAACCTAGAAATTTTCAGAGTTAAAAATTTTGGGGGTTTCGTGTTTGAGCCGTCCCTGAGGGTACAATAGCATAGCAATAACATAATACAACAAATAATATCCACAATTAAACCCCAAAAGTCGCGTAATTTGACAAAAATGTTTAAAACCTAAAACCCGAAACTTTAATAGCAAATGTAAATGCGAATAGTAGGTGATAGCGAGTAAAAGCGGTACCTATAAGTGTGGATGATGAAATAGAACAAGTGTGGATCCCAATGGGTGATCTTTTAATCAAATCAAGAGGAGAAGAAGACAAGAACACAAGCAAAATGATATAAAGTTTGGACAAAATGATAAACAAATGAGATAAAACTTTATATTACTCAATCCCCAAAATATTCTCTCAAAGTGAGTGTAGCAGCCAAAATACAGAGAATAAAGTGAGTGCAAAATGTCTTGTTCTAAATATCTCTAACTTTGATATTTATACTAAACAAACTGGCCGTTCTGCGACACAAGCTTTGTGTCGCAGAGATCACTACTGCTTAATGAAGAGAGTACTGTCGATCGTTCCGCGTACAAAACCATTCTTCAGAAGATGAGTCGCAAGCCGCTCATACCAAGCTCTAGGAGCTTGATGAAGACCATACAATGCCTTGTCCAGCTTGCAGACGTAGTTTGGATGAACAGAGTCTTCAAATCCAGGCGGCTGTTTGACATATACCTCTTCAACCACTTGACCATACAGAAATGCACTCTTAACGTCAAGCTGGTAAACCCGAAATCCTTTGAATGAAGCGTACGCCAGGAAAATGCGGATGGATTCCAAACGAGCAACCGGAGCAAATACTTCATCATAGTCCAAACCTTCAATTTGAGTGAAACCCTGGACCACTAGACGTGCTTTGTTGCGAATTACCACGCCCCGATCATCCTTCTTCACACGATATACCCAACGCGTGCCAATAGGATGAACACCCTTGGGTAAAGGCACCAAAGTCCATACTTGCAGCTTGTTGAATTGTTGAAGCTCTTCCTGCATAGCTTCAACCCAGTATGGATCCTTTAACGCATCAGCTGTCTTCTTCGGTTCTACTTGGGAGAGAAAGCATTCTTCAATTTCCGAAGCAAGACAAACAGGTTCAGTGACGGTAACAGGAGACGGTGTCAACACAGATTGTTCAGCAGCAGCAATCTGTCTTCTCGTTAAAACACCTTTGTTTAAATCACCAAGAATGGCATCAACTGGATGTGACACATTGATCCGAGAACTCGGAATTGCAGCTGGAACGATGATAGAATCAAGGTTTGTAGAGTCAGCTTCAAGTTCGAGTTGAAGTGCGGGTAAATCTTCAAGGTCAGATGCAGGTGATTGAACAGAATCCTCAAACATTTGTTCCTCATCATTTGTAGGATCAGGAACATTCTCAGTAACGAGTGGAGGTGGAGTCTCACAAGTAGTAGCAGGAGCAGTTGCTGGTGTTCCTGTAGCTGGTGGAGGAACAGAGATGGGTGGTGTTTCAGAAGCGATGTCCAGCCCATGAAGTAGTGTCACTATATCCTCTTCTTCATTTTCCTCAGGAATATTGAAAGAATCAAAAAGTGTTTGATAATCAAACAAATATTCGGGTCCCTTCCCCTGAGGGTTGTCAGTGTAATGGAAAAAGGTGACTTCAAAATGTTCTTCCACACGCTTGGTCACTAAGTTATACACACGTTTGTTGGGTGAGTTATTAGAGAATCCTAGAAAAACACCTTCACAGGATTTCTCACCAAACTTAGCAATTCGTTCCTTGGTGTGCATAATGGTGCATAGGCAGCCAAATGGTTCAAGAAACTGTAGATTAGGCTTTCTGTTGTTGAACAATTCATAGGATGTCTTGTTCTTTTTCTTAACCATTAACACCCGATTCAGAACATAGCAGGCCATATTCACAGCTTCAGCCCAAAATGTGATTGGAAGCTTAGAGTCAGATTGCATTGTACGTGCAGCCTCAATCAAAGTCCTATTCTTACGTTCTGCAACCCCATTTTGCTGTGGAGTCCTTGCGGCACTGAATTGGTGTTCAATACTATTGCTCAAACAGTAGAGTTCTATAATCGAATTCTTAAACTCTGTACCGTTATCACTCCTTATCTTCTTGATTCTCAACTCACAAAGATTTTGCAGTTTGTCGAATAGATAGATGAGAATCTCAGGCACTTCATCCTTGGTCTTCAGAAAATAAACCCAAGAAAACCGCGAATAATCATCCATCACAACAAGACAATAAGAAGTACCTCCCAAACTCTTCTTTCTGACTGGCCCGAATAGATCCATGTGAAGCAGCTCCAAGGGCTTCTCAGTTGAATTGGCCAGCTTTGGTCTGTGAGACTTTTTGTGTTGCTTTCCTTTCTGACAATGGACGCAATGATCATTCAGTCCAAAGGATTGCTTAGGGACACCTCACACTAGATCATTCTTGATCAGGTAGTTCATCTTACGAAAGTGCAAGTGTCCCATACGTCTGTGCCATAATAACGATTCCTTCTCAGGAGCTTTAGAAAGAAGACAAGTGAGCTGTGTAGTTTCCACAGTACTCATGTCTAGAATATACGTGTCTCGCTCCCGAGGTGCCCTCAGTAGCACCCATTCTTCAGGGATCACAAATCCCGGCTTCAATATACAACATTCAGTGTCTGTAAAAGTAGTAGTGTACTTTTTATCGCACACTTGAGAGACACTGAGGAGATTGTGTTGTAATTGCTCCACAAAATTTACCTTCTCAAAGCTTACCATTCCATTGGTAAGCGTACCTTGACCAGAAATAACTCCTCCTTTATCACTAGCGAAGGCCACATAACCTCCATTGAAAGCATGAACTTCAGATAAAAGAGAAACATCACCGGTCATGTGCCGAGAACAACCGCTGTCGATATACCATTTACTATTTTTTACAGATTCAGGTTGCTGCGGCACCACAAACAAGGTAAATTAGTTAGAAATGGAGACCCAAGCCTTTATAGTCTTGGGTACTCCAGTAACATCATCAACAATGACCACATCAGTCAAAACTTTGTTTTCAAAAAGTTTAGAATGTTTTACTGATGAGGTATTGTTGGATGTAGAATCTTTGCAAGATTCTTTAATCTTCCAAACCTGCTTTGGTTTGAATGCTTGCGAGTCAACAACTTTGAGCTTCAAGTTTTGCAAAGTATTTTGCTCAACTTTGTTGATTTTGACGACTGGGACAGAAGTCTTTGAGCCTTTCATTGAAATAGGCTTCTTTGAAAGTTTTTTAAGTTTTGAAACTTGAGAAACCTGTTTCCCAGACTGTTTCTTTGCAAGCACATGACAATTATTTATCAAATGACCTTGCTTCTTGTAGTAGAAGCAAGATCGTTGCTCAAAACAAGATTGAGATTTAGGAACAAACCGATGAGCTCGACCAAAAGAAGCATGTGTTGAACAATCACACTTGTGTGAGCATTCAACAGCAGCAGATGCTTTAGTTGAAATTTTAGAAGATTTATGTAATTTAATCGTTTTAGAAACAATCTTCTTTTGAGGCTCAGCTGTGACTTTTCCGATTCTTTTAGTTATAGCCTGTTCATTTCTTTCGATAGTAATAATATGATTTTCAGGCTTCACAATTTTCTTAACTGGTCGAAACTCTTGATCAGTTATGTCCTCAATCTCAATTTCCTCTTCAACGATACAAGGAAGCACAGAAAGAGCCTTTCCTTTCTTAGGCTCAACAATATTCTCAGACTTAATAGGCTCAGTCTGAAGAATCTTATCCTTAACAATCTTAACTTTCTCAACCTTTTGAGTCTTAATTGTGTCAGACTCACTAGTATTAGTCCTAATAGGCTCGGGCTTACTAGTTTCAGGTTGTTCGCATGCAATGATGATATTTTCAGCCTTAACTAGCTCAGGCTTACTTATATTGAATCTAACAGCAGGTTTGATAGGTTTAACATCTATCTTGGTGAAGATAGGCATCATATCATTTACATTATCTCTAACAGGCATAGGAAGATAATCCTTAGGAGGGGGGACTTGGTGGAAACCAAGTCCAGCCTTACTCTTAGTATCAGTCCTCTGTGCCTGTAGGATTTCATCAAAGACTAGAGAGGATGTGGAAAAGTTTGAAAGCTTTTTCTTCAAATATAGAACTTCAGCTTGAGATTCAACAAGTTCCCTTTTAACAGATGATAACATATCCACATAGCTACCAATTTCATCTTGTTGTTCAAAATTTTTAGCTTTTAGTTCCTTTTTCTCTTCCAAAACAGCTTTTAACTTTTGACCACTGGCCTTATCACTGTCCCGTAACATATTATTTGTTTCAGTTAAATTTTCTATGACAGTGTTAAGGCGTGTGGTATCCTCTCTATACCTATTTAGCTGGTTAGTTAATTTAATGCATGATACATAAGATAAGGGTTCATCATGTACCTCATGCACTTCAGCCATTAGTGCCCGTTCTGTATCATCTTCATCTGGGTCAGACCATTCCCAAGCATTGTTGGAAAGCAGTAGCGCAGCGGAAACCATCGCTTTTTCATCAGATCTGGTCTTCTCAGATGAGGTGGACTGAGAGGGCTTGGACAAACCGGAAGGTGGATTCTTCTTTCTGTCACATTCACGAGCAAAGTGTCCATAGTTGTGACACTGGTAGCATTTTACCTTGCTCTTATTGAATCCCAGACCCTTCTCTTCCGGATCAGTGACGTTCTTCCTCCCAGTCTTCTTCAAGAAATTCTTGACACGTCTTGTGAGCATAGCCATGCTCCACTTCAAGTCCATTCTTTCAAGCTCTTCTTGATCAATTTGACTGAAATCTTCTTCAGTCATATTCACAGTGCTGTTCTTGTTGGATAGGAAGTCATCATACGCTGACAAGAAAGCGGTGAATACAGCTGCATGTTCCTCAGCAACTGCAGGAGATGCTCCTTTAAGATTGGAGTAAGTACCACCCCCACTAGCAGAGTTTGTGGTAGTATATCCAAAACCACCAGATAAATTAGGAGCACCAGAACCCCCAGAGAAGAATGCAGCCCCAGCAGCTTGAGTTGCTGCAGCAGGAACATCCACACCATATAACATGGGATTCTGAATATGTGCAGTAGCCTTGGTCTCCTTCTTCTGCATGTCCAGGAGGTCAGCAGCAATCTGTCCAATTAGATCATCAAGCTCCATATCCATTATATCCTCGTCTTTTTCCATTAGCAGCACTCGTGTATTCCATTTCTTTGGTAATGAACCCAGAAGCTTCTTGTTTACATCAGTTTTGTCGAGATTTACTCCTCCCTCAACCAATTCACTTATGAGCTGAGAATATCGACTACACATATCTTCCAGAGACTCAGTAGGTAACATGTCAAAGACCTCAAACTGTTTCTTAACCAGATCTAGTTTGTTTCGTTTGTACTGATCACTACCACCACATTTCTTCTCAAACCCCTTCCATAGATCATAAGCGGTCTTGTGATGGCGTAGTTGTCTCATTATCTGTTGAGGTAAGGCCATAGTAATCGCAGAATATGTTTTTCGTTCAGTATCGAAAGCCTTACGTTCTTCAGGAGTCATTGATTTAATGGACTTTTCAGGAATAGGTCCATTAAATATACCGGTTCGAACAGGGCGTTCATATCGTTCCGCAAGATAGATCAGCATCTCAGCATCGTTGAAAGATACAAACGCTTCAAACCGTTGACGCCAGTCTAAGTAGTTCATACCCGTAGTGTACATCGGTGGTATGTTTGTAGAGCCCACCTCACTAGAATGCTTTAGCATTGCCCCAACCTGTTGAAGTGATGTTGATGTAGAAGCAGACATGGTAATGGGCTCGAGAGACTTTTCAAAAATTTTGAAAAACTGAAAAATGCGACACAAATGATATGTCGTAGAGGTTATGTCGCAAGAAGACTAGCAGCGACACAATGATTATGTCGCAACTGAACAGACAGCGACACAGTGTTTATGTCGCAGTGATATGTCGCAAGATTAAGGTCGTTGAAACCTTATGTCGCAACACTATGTCGCAGAATTAAAGTCGCTGAAACCCTATAGCGACACAATATTATGTCGCACACTATGTCGCAAACACGGCGCTGTCAGTACGAACAAACCTCAAAAACGAAGATTTTCGAACCCTAAATGTTTTTTATAAAAAAAAAACAGTAAAAGTAAAGATTTCTAGGTTCAAAAACACCAAAAAGCAACTATATAATACTAATAAAGAAGATCAAACACCAATAAAAGGTCAAATGATCAAAAAAAAAAAAGTATTAAAAAGCTTAACCAAATGATTTGAAACCACTAACAATCATAGATTATGGCTCTAATACCAATTGTGGATCCCAATGGGTGATCTTTTAATCAAATCAAGAGGAGAAGAAGACAAGAACACAAGCAAAATGATATAAAGTTTGGACAAAATGATAAACAAATGAGATAAAACTTTATATTACTCAATCCCCAAAATATTCTCTCAAAGTGAGTGTAGCAGCCAAAATACAGAGAATAAAGTGAGTGCAAAATGTCTTGTTCTAAATATCTCTAACTTTGATATTTATACTAAACAAACTGGCCGTTCTGCGACACAGGCATTGTGTCGCAATACAACTAATGCGACACAAGCCTTGTGTCGCAGTACACAGAAAATGTAATTTTCACTAAGTCTATTTCATTTACAAACATAGTACAGACTAGACCAACTGACAGACACTCTAAGATGCATCAACAAACTCCAACGTGTCTTCAGCTTGGTCTTCAAGATCTTCATTTAAACCCAGCCTGCTGGAAATACACCCCTAGCGTGTATCCCATGTGTTACACACACATTGACAATCCTCTGAAATTGAAGTGCGAACTTCTTGTTCATCACATTCTTCTCATTGAAGCGAATCGGATTGTCAAATAGTTTTCTCAGATCTTTCTTAGAGAAATTTATTAAGCTCATCGGATCAAAAACTCTGAATTGAGTTTTCTTCAAGTTATAAAGTGAGCTCTTCTCTGGTTGCTCGGTTTCAGGCACAAATATCAAAACTGCCTCACCAGTATGAGCATCCAGTTCCCAGTAATGAAGTCTTCTTAGAAAGTCCAAGGGAACTGTCTCCAGAGGTATCTTCTTCAAGCACTCAGCCGGAGGATAACGCATTTTGATCAATGGCTGTTTGGTGACAGGATCTAACCGTTTCTTATATATAATTCTTGTTCCCAATGTCGGTTTGATGAAACTGTACCGTTTAGTGCGAATTTCACGTTGAAGCATAGATTGAATGAAGTTGGCACGATCGTCTTTCGAAGGACTAATCAAAGCAAGCTGAGCGAGACGATTGATTTCTCCTTTTGGCAAGGTGCTCACCTTTGAGAAAGATCTATTGAAATATTGGATACCATCAAGCCTTTTGATCATAAATAGTCCATTTGAGATCTTCCAACTCTTTATCAGTCCCGTATACACTCCAGTGACCTTGTATGATTTGCAGGTGACCGGCACTTGTTTCCCATCTTTTCTGTGCGGCCACCATTTAGCAAGTCTTTCATCTTTGGTCTCAATCGGTTCATCATCAGGAATAGGAGTCTCCGATGTTCCTTCATCTTGAGTCTCAGAAATATTATCAGTTTCATCTTCAGAAGAATCTGACTCAATAATTGGAGCATCATCATAGAACTCATCATCATCAAGCTCTTCCTCCTCAACCTCAACATCAGCATCTTCTTCAAAGTTATCGCTATCATTTTCCGAATTGACTTCGTTTATCATGCGTTGAATAAACGAGAGGTTTGCACAAGAATAATCAACTGCTAACGGTCTCGGTTGGCCAGGAATCCGATGCACAGGAAAGTACTCTAAAGAAGGTATTTCATTAGAAGGTTCAATTAGTACATCATCATCAGATACAAACTCTGACCCCGGTCCTATTGGTTCTATTGATGGACCGGCGGGAACAGACTCCCCCGGACCAATAGACCGGGTCTCAAACTCCCTAAACCTATCCTCTAATTGTGTGATTCTAGACGTTTGAGCTTCAATTAGGGCGGGTTGTGACTGAATGAGATTGGCTTGATCGTGCACAGTCTTTTGCATCTCCTCCATCCGATCCAAAAGTTGCTTTATAATATCAGGATGAGGATGTACGGGAGTCTGAACCTCCGAAGGCCCAGCAGTTGAAGAAGTGCGCGGTCGACTGGATGTAGGAATGTCGTCTGAGACAATGTAAGTGACATCCTCACGTGGCTTTTTGCCCGTCGACCTGGGAGGAGAGAGGCATATGTCATCAATATCCCTCATGAGATCTTCAAATTGAGGATCGGGATTGATAGCTTGTTGTTGTTGTTGTTGTTGGTGTGGAACCGGTGCCTGTGGCGGAGGTGACAGTGGCCTAGGAATAGGAGCCGGATCGGCGAATTCGTCACCCTCCGGAGGCACATAGGCCTCATCCACAATATGGCCAAAAAGTGGCACGTCAGGCGGGACCGGTGCACCCTTAGCGTATTGACCGGAAACCACGAAAATTTGAGTATTCATCGGTGTCGGGCGAAATTGGTGCTGTGGGGCCACCGGTAACCCTGGGAGTAAATGATTGATCAATAATTGGACAAAACGTGGGTACAAAGCCCATTGTCCCTCCCCAGCCTGTGCATTATCTACCATAATCCGAAAAATATACACCGAGAAGTTGTAGGACTTATTGTAGACTAGTGCCAGCATAGCGGATGCAGTAGATAAACTCATCCCATCAAAACCGGCTTTCCTGCCCGAGAGGCAGACGATCAAAATGTGCATCAGATATCGCCAGACCTTAGTGAGATAGGCCTTACGATATTGATCACGAGGAATAGTCGGATAGCCGAGGCGAGCCATTCCCCCGGCAATAAAAGCATGAGAATAAGCCACCGGCATCTCAGAGTCATCCGGAAGCTGAAAGAAATCCCGAATGATCAACTCAAAAAGTATAATCTCGCGATCTTGAATCCGAGAGGTGATCCGGGTGAACTCAAGATCCGAGTTGACACCTGCATTAGCCCAGAATTCTGAGACGTGATCGCGATAGATGGTGGTGGTGGCTGTGATTGCAGTATATATTCTCGAGCGTCTAAGAAACGCAATCATTGGGCGGTACGGCGCCGCCGATTCCTTGTCATCGTCTAAAAATGCGGTGACATTGTGGCGTGGTTCCCAAAATAGAGCATTTACATTTATATCTGCCATATCTGTAAGAACACGAGAAACTTGGAAGCCGTTAGTTTCAACAAATAACATTGACATTTTTGAATTAAAAATGTCTTGCGACACAAGCCTTGTGTCGCAGGAATAGGAGCGACATAACTCGTTATGTCGCAATTTTTCAATTAAATCAATTTAATGATTAATCAGCGACATAAGGCTTGTGTCGCACAATTACTATGGCGACATAGCCGTTGTGTCGCATAGAATCTAGCGTCATAAGGCGGCGACACAGCAATTATGTCGCAGCAGGAAGCAGCGTCATAAAACCAGCGACACAAGTGTTGTGTCGCAGAAATGAGCAGCGACATAAAGAGCACAGGCTGCGACACAACGCTTGTGTCGCAAAGATGAACACGATGAAACCCAGATTGTTCTGATGAACAAAAATTGGGGGTTTTGTGTTTTAATCATGTCCGAAGGTGTACCAATATAGCATAAACATAAAGACAACATAATTACGCACATTTAAATAGTTTTAAGGCATGTAATTGAAACAAATGATAAAACCTAAATATCCGAAACTTAGAAATCAAATGCAAGTTATAATATGCAATAAAAAATGTTAAAATTGGTACCTATAGTTGTGGAATGATAGGGAGAACACGAAAATGACGAAGAATCAAACAGAAAATGCCAAAGAATCACAGAAAAACTAAAAAAAAATCGAAGATTGCGTCAGAGGGCTTATGTCGCAGGATCCGCTTGTGTCCCAGTGTTGTGTCGCAGTAATTAAAACGAATTACAGCGACATGAGGGTATTTATACCCGGGACACAATGAGCGACACAAGGTTGCGACACAAGTGTTGTGTCGCTATGTTGGCAACACAATTAAGCGACACAAGGATTGTGTCGCTATATTAGCAACACAAATTATGCGACATAATAGGGCGACACAATTGTTGTGTCACTGGTCCACAAAGCATGCGACACAAGTCTTGTGTCGCAGTTTAGCAACACAAATATGCGACACAAGACTTGTGTCGCAGAAGTCAATCAAGGGTTCACTTTTTTTAAGATATTTTGTATTTGTGACACTTAGTGAACGAAGTAAATAAAAACCAAATATCATAATAACAAATAAACAGCAAAGAAACGCTTTGAGAAGTGTCGATTTAGGGATCATATTAGGAAGACAGATTCGCAAGACAATATCAAATTTTAATTCGATTATCAGTATAGTTGTCCAAATTTAAATTTATCAAGCAAAGTTAACAAGCCTGAGAAGCAATCTGTAACAAGACGATTATCGGTATTGTTTGTCCACTTAAACATGTAACACACTCAACTTCAAGCTTAGCAGTTATTATTAGAGTGAATAGATCTTCATGACTCCCACATAGATATACTCCTAGTATCAAGACATGCCCAAAACTTCAATTAGTTAGAGAAAGCGTTTGAATTCAACATTTTTAAGAATCAAGCCAGCGGTGACAGGTCTGTACTTACGTACAACAAAGCGACATAAACTTGATTCAGGTGTAAGCAAAACCAGACTTGGTCAAACCAGTTGGCGACCTGGTAAGTAATCTTTGATTTTATAAGATTTGAAAGTACTTTGACTTTTCTTTGCTTAATGTTTGAAAGTATACTGACTGAGACCAGGTCTGTACGGACGTACAACAGAGGAAACAGACAGCATAAATCCCCAAATGTTGTCAGATACAAACTCAAGTTAATTGAAGCATGGCAAGCTAATACATAAGAATTTAAGACACATTGTCATACATCATATGATAGTCATCACAAAATAGTAAACACGAATTAAAGTATTTCTTAGTTGCTCAAAGAAGAGTGTGAACATGTCTACCAATACATCGTGCAAGAAATCAGATGTTTATAAGAGCAAGTATAACAGATACAAGATAAACCTACTGATATATCGAGGATAAAACTTAAGATTGTCGTGTGAGAAGTGTCTCCTAATGTACTATCATATCCCTAGTTGTTTTGAGACACAACTTAAACGTCTTTTGCACATGTTGCAACGTTGCTTTTCTTTAATGCTAGTAAGCACAAAGAGTGGCTATTGCTTTACCCCACCCCCTTTTTTTTTTTTTTTTTAATAATAATAATAATAAGAACATAACAGACTAAGGTCACAAATATTACTTTTGAATGGGAAAGAAACGTAACCCTATCATGTTGACTAGCTCATCGAAACGAGCACGGGAAAAGGCTTTGGTGAACAGGTCGGCATTCTGCTTAAGGGTATCTATTTGGACCAGATCAATTAGGTGTTTCTTATAGCAATAACGAATGAAATGAAACCTAATTTCTATGTGTTTGGTCTTAGAATGTTGGACAGGATTACGTGTAATACATATAGCAGCAGTATTATCTATATGAATGGGAGTCATAGTTAAGAGTAAACCGTAATCGCGCAACTGGTGTTGTATCCAAACAACCTAGGAACAGCAACTGGCAGCAGCAATGTATTTAGCCTCTGCGGTTGAGGTAGAAACAATCGTTTGCTTTTTGCACTGCCATGATACGAGTCGTGGTCCAAGAAATTGACATCCACCAGAAGTGGACTTCTTATCCATATTGCATCCCCCATAATCCGAGTCCGAGTAAGCAGTGAGTGCGAAGGTTTTCTCATTGGAATACCATAGACCAAGAGTTGGTCTACATTTGAGATAACCAAAGATTCGTGTAACTGCCTTCATGTGAGACACCTTCGGTTTAGCCTGATACCTGGAACAGAGAGAGACTGCAAAGACAATGTCCGGACGCGATGCAGTGAGATACATCAGAGAACCAATCATAGATCGGTAATCTTTTTCCGGACAGTCCTCTTCATCTTCCGCTGGACCAAGGTGATGATTCAGCTCTAAAGGCGTCCCATAGGATTTACAGTCAGTCAAGTTATACCGCGTAAGCATATCATTGACGTACTTGGACTGATGAATGTAAATCCCTTTAGCAGATTGTTCGACTTGTACACCCAAGAAAAAGTTCAGCTCCCCCATTGCACTCATTTCAAATTCCGACTTCATGATCCGCTCGAAGTCGCGACACAGTTCATCCTTGGTGGAACCAAAGATGATGTCATCCACATAGAGATCACTAATGCGACATAGGCACTGTGTCGCAACTACAACTAATGCGACACAAGCCTTGTGTCGCAGTACACAGAAAATGTAATTTTCACTAAGTCTATTTCATTTACAAACACAGTACAGACTAGACCAACTAACAGACACTCTAAGATGCATCAACAACAAGTAAAAACAGCTAGAAATCAAGCAGAGAACCACAGAAAATCACGAAATAATCGATATTTGAAATAGTTTTGTTGTGTCGCAGGATTGAGTTTGTGTCGCAGAATTTCAAAATTTATGTCGCAGTGATTAAGGATAATTACAACGACATATTTGAAGGTATATATACCTAGGCCAGTATGCGAAATAAGATGCGACACAACTGTTGTGTCGCCGTGTGAACAACAATTTTTTGCGACACAAATGATGTGTCGCAGATGTCAAGCTAGGGTTTTTAAAATTTGAATTTTAAAAGAATATTTGTGACACTTATAAAATAAAATATTTAAAGTAATGACGGTTTGAGTGGTGTCTATGTAGGGATCATATTAGAAAAACAAGCTCGTATAGAAAATAGTAAATTTTAATTCGATTAGCAGTATAGATGTCCAAATTGAAATTTACCGAGCATAGTTGACATACCTGTAAAACAAACTGTAACAAGCTGATTATCGGTATTGTTTGTCCACTTAAACATACAGCATACGCATCATTGAGCTAAATAATTATTGTTAGAGTGATTATTCTTCTATGAAGCCCACAATAGATATACTCCGAGTGTCAAGACATGAACAACACTACTATTGTTTAAAGAAAGTATATGAAGTGAACATTTTTAAGAATCAAGCCAGCGGTGACAGGTCTGTACAAATGTACAACAAAGCGACTTAAACTTGATTTAGGTTTAAGCAAAACCATACTTGGTCAAGCCGTTTGGCGACCTTGTTAGGTATCTTTGATTTTATAAGACTTGGAAAGTGCATTGACTTTTGTTTGCTTAATTTTTGAAAGTATACTGTCAAATACCAGGTCTGTACTTTCTTACAACAGAGGAAACAATCAGCATAAGTCCCCAAATGTTTACATATAAAAACTCAGTGCAATAGAAGCATGGCTAGCTGACACTTAGGAATTAAGACATATTGTCATACATCATATGATGGACACCACAAGAAAATAAACACGTATTAGATATATTTCTTAGTAGCTCAAAGATTAGTATGTTAATGCCTACCAATACATCAGGTAATGATGCGAATGTTTGTAAGGACATGTATACCTTATGCTGGATAAACCTACTGATATATCAAGGATAAAACTTAAAATTTTCGTTTTAAGAGTGTTTCCTAATGTACTATCATATCCCTAGTTGTTTACAGACACAATTAAACGTCTTTTGAAAATGTTGCAACATTGCATTTCTTTAATGCTAGTAAACATAAAGAATGGCTGTTGCGTAAGGTCACAAATATTATTGTTTGATTTGAAAGAATCGTAACCCTATCATGTTGATAAGCTCATTGAACCGAGCACGAGAGAAGGCTTTTGTGAACAAGTCAGCATTCTGCTTAAGTGTATCTATTTGGACCAAATCAATTAGGTGTTTTTCATAACAGTCATGTATGAAGTGAAACCTAATTTCTATGTGTTTGGTCTTAGAGTGTTGGACAGGATTACGTGTAATAGAAATAGCAGCAGTATTATCTATATAAATAGGAGTCATGGTTAAGAGTAAACCATAATCGCGCAACTGATGTTGTATCCAAAGAACCTGTGAGCAACAACTAGCAGCAGCAATGTACTCGGCCTCAGCTGTTGAGGTAGAGACCGTCGTTTGCTTTTTGCACTGCCATGAAACTAACCTATTGCAACCACCGTAATCCGAGTCCGAGTAAGCAGTAAGAGCAAAGGTTTTCTCATTAGAATACCATAGACCAAGAGTTCGTCTATATTTGAGATAACCGAAGATCCGCTTGACAGCCTTCGTATGAGATAACTTTGGTTTCGCCTGATACCGTGAACATAGAGAAACCGCAAACACAATGTCTGGACGAGATGAAGTGAGATACATTAACGAACCAATCATAGATCGGTAATCTTTTTCCGGACAATCCTCTTCATCTTCTGCTGGACCAAGGTTATGATTGAGCTCTAAAGGCGTCCCATAATATTTACACTAAACCAAATTATACCTTGTTAGCATGTCATTTACATACTTTGATTGATGTATGTAAATCCCCTTAGTAGACTGTTCGACTTGTACGCCCAAGAAGAACTTAAGCTCCCCCATTGCACTCATTTCGAATTCCGACTTCATAATCTTCTTGAAGTCCCGACACATTTCATCTTTAGTGGATCCAAATATGATGTCATCCACATAGACCTGTACCAATAACAAGTCGTTGTCTTCATGCTTTGTGAAAAGAGTACTATCGATCTTTCCTCGTACAAAGCCATTCTTCAGCAGATGAGTTGCAAGCCGTTCATACCAAGCTCTAGGAGCTTGATGAATACCATACAACGCCTTGTCGAATTTACAGACATGATTCGGACCACCAGTCGTGCTTTGATTCTAATCACCACTCCCCGATCATCCTTTTTCACACGATATACCCAACGGGTGCCAATTGGATGAACACCCTTGGGTAAAGGCACTAGTGTCCACACTTGCAACTTTTTGAATTGTTGAAGCTCTTCTTGCATCGCCTCAACCCAGTATGGATCTTTCAAAGCATCAGCAGTCTTCTTCGGTTCAACTTGTGAAAGAAAACACTCTTTGTGAGTCACTAGATCTTGGTTCGATAACAACGTTATCTTAAAGTATTGAGGTGCGGAGTCCCTCAATACGTTTGATTAAAGTTTATATAACTTATCTATTAATTAAAGGGCTTTGTTTTGATAATTAACTAGTGTTAATCCTTCAAAACCTAGCCTTTAATATAATAAAATCTGGGCACAGAAAATGAGGTGTGTGTGTAATTAATGCTGAGAGCGATGTAAGGCACGGATACCAAGAAAATGACATAAGCATTTCCTTTTATATCTAGTTCAACTCGTAGGTCATGGGCCTTGCGAGTCCAGATGGGCTGCGAACCCAGATCTCAGCTCGCTAAGGAAAGTCTGCGAATCTAGATTCTCATCTCGCAGGTTTAATCCTGCAACTTGAGTTTGGCATTGCGAGTTGAGATCTCATCTCGCAAGTCTTATGACTTGCGACTTGAGTTCTCACTTTGCAATTCAGACTTTAATTCGTATTCGTCACTTGTCTAATATTATCATATTTAACAAATAATAATAACAAACTAATATCTTATATTTACAAATCTAAACCAATGTACAAACTTGATAATAATTACACCAGTCCTATTACAAGCTAGATCTGTTGTCACAACGCATGTCCCAACACTCTTTAATTTCAGAA
Source organism: Logfia minima (assembly GCA_963921325.1). Taxonomy (NCBI): domain Eukaryota; kingdom Viridiplantae; phylum Streptophyta; class Magnoliopsida; order Asterales; family Asteraceae; genus Logfia; species Logfia minima. The sequence continues at coordinate 23,759,873 of OY992769.1, forward strand.
GCAAGACAAACTGGATCAGTATCTTCATCCAGTGAAGACGTCAAACAGATTGTTCTGCAGCAGAAATCTGTCTTCTGGTTAACACTCCTTTTTCAAGATCACCAATAATAGCATCAACTGGATGTGACACATTGATGCTAGAGCTCGGAATTGTAGCTGGAACAATGATGTAATCAAGATTTGTAGAATCAGCTTCAAGTTCAAGTTCAAGTTCAAATGCAGGGAATGGTTCAAATTCAGATGCAGATGATTGGTCAGAAGCCTCAGGCATTTGTTCCTCATCATTTATAGAATCAAGAACTTCTTCAGTAACAAGCGGAGACGGAGATTCAAAAGAAACAGCTAGAGCAGTGGTGGGTGTTGTTGTAGGTGGTGGAGGAACAGAGATGGGTGGTGTATCAGAAGTGATATCCAGCCCATGAAGTAGTGTCACCATTTCCTCTTCTTCATGCTCCTCAGGAAGATTGAAAGAATCAAACATGGTTTGATAGTGAAATAAGTAATCAGGTCCCTTTCCTTGAGGGTTGTCAGTGTAATGGAAGAAAGTGACCTCAAAATGCTCTTCCACGCGCTTTGTCACCAGATTATACACTCTCTTGTTCGGTGAATTATTAGAGAATCCCAAGAAGACGCCTTCACAGGATTTTTCACCAAACTTAGCAATTCGTTCCTTGGTGTGCAAGATTGTGCATAAATAGCCGAACGATTCAAGAAATTGTAGATTTGGCTTTCTATTATTGAACAGCTCATACGATGTCTTGTTCTGTTTCTTAACCGTTAACACCCGATTGAGGACATAGCAGGCCGTATTAACAGCTTCGGCCCAAAAGGTGATTGGAAGCTTCGAGTCCGATAACATGGTTTGAGCAGCCTCAATCAATGTCCTATTCTTACGCTCTGCAACCCCATTCTGTTGTGGAGTCCTTACAGCACTGAATTGATGTTCAATGCCATTACTCAAATAGTACAGCTCCATAATCGAGTTTTTGAACTCTGTACCGTTATCACTTCTTATCTTTTTGATTCTCAACTCATAAAGATTTTGCAGTTTTTCAAATAGATAGATGAGAATCTCAGGCACCTCATCCTTAGTCTTCAGAAAATAAACCCATAAAAACCGCGAATACTCATCGGTTACAACGAGACAATACGAAGCTCCTCCCAAACTCTTCTTTCTAACTGGCCCAAACAAATCCATGTGGAAAAGTTCCAATGGCTTTTCAGTTGAATTCACCAGCTTCGGTTTGTGAGACTTCTTCTGTTGCTTTGCTTTCTGACAGGGAACACAATGATCATTCAGCCCAAAGGATTGCTTAGGAACACCTCGCACTAGATCATTCTTGATCAGGTAGTTCATCTTGCGAAAGTGCAAATGTCGCATACGCCTGTGCCAAAGTAATGATTCCTTTTCGGGAGCTTTGGATAGAAGACATGTGAACTGTTTGGTTTCCACAGTACTCATGTCAAGAATATATGTATCTCGCTCCCTAGGTGCCCTTAGTAACACCCATTCTTCAGGGATCACAAATCCTGGCTTCAAGATACAACACTCAGTGTCTGTGAAAGCAGTAATGTACTTTTTGTCGCACAATTGAGAGACACTGAGAAGATTGTGTTGTAACTGTTCAACAAAATTCACTTTTTCAAAGGTTACCATTCCATTGGTAAGCGTACCCTGACCAGAAATGACTCCCCCCTTATCACCAGCGAAAGCCACATAACCTCCATTGTAAGCATGAACTTCAGACAAAAGAGAAACATCACCGGTCATGTGCCGAGAACAACCGTTGTCGATGTACCATTTACTATTCTTTACAGATTCAGGTTGCTGCGGCACCACAAACAAAGTAAATTAGTTAGAAATGGAGACCCGAACCTTTACAGTCTCGGGTACTCCAGTAAAATCATCAACAACGACTACATCAGTCAAAATTTTATTTTCAAACATTTTATAATGTTTAACTGATGAGTTATTGCCGGATGGAGAATCTGTGCAAGATTCTTTAATCTTCCAAACCTGTTTTGGTTTGGATGCTTGCGAGTCAACAACTTTGAGCTTTAAATTTTGCGATTTATTTTGCTCAACTTTGTTGATTTTGACAGCTGGGAAGGAAGTCTTTGAACCTCTCATTGAAATAGGTTTCTTTGAAAGATTTTTAAATTAAGAGACTCGCGAAACTTGTTTCCCAAACCGTTTCTTTGCAAGCACAGGACAATCATTTATTAAATGACCTTGCTTCTTGCAGTAGAAGCAAGATCGATACTCAACACTTGATTGAGATTGAGGAATAAACCGATGAGCCCGACCAAAAGAAGCACTTGTTGAACAATCACATTGACGTGAGCATGCAACAGGGGATGCTTTAGAAGTATGTTTAGAAGATTTATTTTCTTTACCCATGTTAGTTTTAGAGACAATCTTCTTTTGAGGTTCGGCCGTGGCTTTACCTTTTCTTTTTAACACAGCCTATTCATTTCTTTCAGTAGTGATTATATGATTTTCAGGCTTAACATTTTTCTTGATTGGTCTAAACTCCTTATCCGTTATATCCTCAATTTCAATTTCCTCTTCTACAATACGAGGAAGCACAGAAAGAGTCTTATCTAACTTAGGTTCAACAACATTCTCAGACTTAGTAATATTAATTTGATTAATCTTAGCCTCAATAGGCTTGACTTTCTCAACCTTTTGAGTCTTACTATTTTCAGACTCACTAGTATTATCCCTAACTGGCTCGGGCCTACTAGTTTTAGGTTGTGAAGATGCAGTGATGACAGTTTCAGCCTTAACTAGCTCAGGCTTACTTATTTTGATACTCACAGCAGATTGAATAGGTTTAATATCTATCTTTGTAAAGATAGGCATTAATTCATTTATATTATCCTTGACAGGCATGGGAAGATAATCTTTTGGAGGTGGGACTTGATGGTAGCCAAGTCCTGCCTTACTTTTCGTATCAGTCCTCTATGCTTGTAAGATTTCGTCAAAGACTAGAGAGGAGGCTGAAAAGTTAGAAAGCTTTTTCTTTAAATTTAGAACCTCAGTTTGAGATTCAGTAAGTTCCTTTTTAACAGATGATAGCATATCAACATAACTACCAATTTCATCTTGTTGTTCAAAATTTTTAGCTTTTAATTCCTTTTTCTCCTCCAAAATAGCTTTTAACTTTTTGCCTCTAGCCTCATCACTGTCTCTTAATATGTCATTTGTTTTATTTAAGTTTGCAATAACAGTATTAAGGCGTGTGGTGTCCTTTCTATACCTATTAATCTAGTTAGTTAATTTAATGCAAGAAACACAGGATAAAGGTTCTTCATCTACCTCGTGCACATCAGCCATCGGTGCCTTCTCTTCTTCATCATCATCTGGATCAGACCATTCCCAAGCATTGTTTGAAAGCAGCAATATTGCGGAAACCATCGCCTTTTCATCAGTTTTGGTTTTGTCAGAAGAGTTGAACTAAGAAGGTTTAGATAAACCGGATGGTGGATACGATCACATTCACGAGCAAAGTGTCCATAGTTATGACACTGGTAGCATTTTACTTTGCTCTTGTTGAAACCCAGACCTTTCTTTTCCGGATCAGTCACATTCTTCCTACCAGTTTTCTTCAAGAAGTTCTTAACTCTTCTTGTGAGCATGGCCATACTCCACTTCAGATCCATGCGCTCAAGCTCTTCTTGATCGATTTGTCCAAAGTCTTCTTCAGTCAATTCCACTGTGTTGTTCTTGTTGGACAGAAAATCATCATATGCCAATAAGAAAGCTGTAAAAACAGCCGCATGTTCTTCAGCCACGGCAGGAGATGCGCCTTTGAAATTAGAATAAGTACCACCCCCACTTGAGGAGTTGGTATTTGTATATCCAAATCCGCGAGATCCACTTGGAGCACCAGAACTACCAAAACCCCCAGAAAAAAATGCAGAGCCAGCAGTTTGAGTTGCTGTAGCAGGAACATCAACACCGTATAATTTCGGATTTTGAAGGTGTGAAGTAGCCTTGTTCTGCATGTCTAGAAGATCAACAACAATTTGTCTAATTAATTCATTAAGCTCCATATCCATGATGTCTTCATCCTTCTCCATCCGTAGCACCCTGGTATTCCACTTTTTGGGTAATGAACCCAATAGCTTCTTATTGACATCAGTTTTGTCGAGAATGACACCTCCCTCGACCAATTCACTAACTAGCTGTGAATATCGACTGCACATATGTTGATACATCTTAGTGTGTCTGTCAGTTGGTCGAGTCTGTACTGTGATTGTTAATGTAATTGAGTTTAGTTTGAATTACATTTTCTGTGTTATGCGACACAAGTCTTGTGTCGCATTAGTTGTAATAGCGACATAGTTATTATGTCCCATTAGTGGTTATAGCGACATAGTGCATATGTCGCATTAGTCGGCCAAATTAGTATAAATACCCTAATTATTGTGTAATTAGGGTTAGACTTTTCATAATTAATTCTCTGAGTTTAACTTGCTGTAATCTGACATCTGAGAAATTGTTGAAGAAATATAAAGTGAATATTGCATTGTTATTAATTGTTTTAGCTTTATAATTAATTCAATCCAACGGATTCCGCACGTGGATTGTTTGTAACAGTTTGATAAAAAATCGTCTAGGGATCTACAACATATCTTCAACAGACTCATTAGGCAGCATGTCAAAAATTTCAAACTGTTTCTTGACTAGATCCAGTTTGTTCCGTTTGTACTGATCACTTCCGCCACACTTCTTTTCGAAAGCAGTCCATAGATCATATGCAACTTTGTGATGGCGTAGTTATCTCAAAATCTGTTGAGGTAAGCCCATGGTAATGGCAGAATGAGTTTTTCTCTCAGTATCAAAAGCCTTACGTTCTTAGGAGTCGTGGACTTAATGGACTTTTCATGTGCAGGTCCATTAAAGATACCAGTCCTCACAGGGCGTTCATATCTTTCTTCCAAATAAATTAACATTTCAGGATCGTTGAAAGATACAAACGCTTCAAACCTTTGACGCCAGTCCAAATAGTTCATTCCATTTGTATAAATAGGTGGTTTATTTGTTGAACCCACCTCACTGTTATGCTTTAGCATTGCCCCGACTTGTTGAATAGATGTTGAAGCAGAAGAAGTCATTTTAATGGGCTTGTCAGACTTTTCAAAAATTAGTTAAAACTGGAGTAAGCGACACTAAGGTTGTGTCGCAGATTATGTCGCAAATACACTAGTAGCGACACTAAGATTGTGTCGCAAGAGGTATCTGGGGCGCAAAACTTATGTCGCAACTTTATGTCGCAAATATTGATGTCGCAAAGAATAAGGTCGCTAAAACCTTGCAGCGACACTAAATTATGTCGCTAACTTATGTCGCAAAACGGCGCTGTTAGACCCCAAAAACCTCAAAAATGAAAAATTTCAAAACTTGATAATTTTTAACGAAAAACTTCATGAAACCTTCGAATTTTAGGCTTAAAAACTCCGATTTTTCAACTCCAAAATACCTAGATGAGAATCAAACACCAAAATATACGTTAACTACTCAAAATATGAATGAAAAACGTACCCAAAACGATTTGATACCACCAAAATCCTTAGATTATAGCTCTGATACCAATTGTAGATCCCTAGACGATCTTGAATCAAACCGTTACAAACAATCCACGTGCGGAATCCGTTGGATTGTAACAATCAAATAATATAAAGCTTGAATCAATTAAGAACAATGCAATATTGACTTTATATTTATTTAAGAATTTCTCAGATCAGATTACAGCAGATAAAACATAGAGAAAATATTAATCAAAAAGTCTAACCCTAATTACACAGTAATTAGGGTATTTATACTAATCTGGCCGACTAATGCGACATAAGCACTATGTCGCTACAATCACTAATGCGACACAAGCCTTGTGTCGCATAACACAGAAAATGCAATTCAAATTAAACTCAATTACATTATAACCAAAACATACAGACTCGACCAACTGACAGACACACTAACATGTATCAACACTTGGATAACATGCTTAGTGTTCAAAAACAGCCTGGTGATCACAGGGGGATGGGTTATGCAGAAAGCCCCCCTCCCTTTAATCACAATTACTCCTTTATTTCTGATGATGCTGAGATGTCTAATGTAGATGATTCTGCTAAACAATCAGTAGTTCCAGGTCTAATACAATTTGTTAGACCTGCGAAAGCTGAGATAGGTACTGAACCTAAATCAACATCAATCGACACTTCCATGCCACCCGTTTCCGAAATAAAAATGAATTCTGTAAAAGAGGGTGCGATTGAACAAGGAAGTGTCAAGGATGTAGATCCCTTTTGATGGATCTTTTAATTAAACCGAATGGTGGAGACAAACACAAACACAAAGAATATAAAGCTTAAAACAATGAAGTGCAAATTAAAATAATACTTTATATTTCTTTCTCAAATATTCTCTCAATAAATACAGCAGCCAAACAGAGAATAAGTCTCTTTCTAAAACCCTAACATTTGTGAAAACCCCCAAAAAGTCTCTTTCTAAAACCCTAACATTTGGGTATTTATAGTAAACAAACTGGCCGGATTATGCGACACAAGCCTTGTGTCGCATAGATCACTATTGCGACATAATACTTGAGTCGCAACTACAACTAATGCGACACAAGCGTTGTGTCGCATAACACAGAAAATGTAATTCTAACTAACTCAATTACATTAACAAACACATTACAGACTTGACCAACTGACAGACACACTAAGATGCATCAACAAACTCCCCCGTGTCTTCAGCTTGGTCTTCAAAATCTTCAATCAAACCCAGCCTGCTGGAAATACACCGCCAACGTGTATTCCATGTGTTACACAGACGTTGACAATCCTTTGAAATTGAAATGCGATCTTCTTATTCACTGCATTTCTCTCATTAAAGCGAATCGGATTGTCAAACAGCTTTCTCAAATCTTTCTCTGAGAAATTTATCAAGCTCATTGGATCAAATACTCGAAATTGAGTTTTCTTCAAATTATACAACGAGCTCTTCTCTGGTTGCTCTGTCTCAGGCACAAAAACAAGAACTGCCTCACCGGTGTGAGCATCCAATTCCCAGTAGTGAAATCTTCTTAGAAAGTCCAGGGGAACTATTTCCAGAGGAATCTTCTTTAAACAATCAGCCGGAGGATAACGCATTTTGATCAAAGGCTGATTGGTGACTGGATCAAACCGTTTCTTATAGATAATTCTGGTTCCCAGCGTCGGTTTGATAAACTTGTACCTTTTGGTACGAATCTCCCTTTGTAGAGTAGTCAAAATGAAATTGGCACGATCATCATTTGACGGGTTAATCAAAGAGAGCTGAGCAAGACGATTAACTTCTCCTTTTGGCAGTGTGCTCAGCTTGGTGAATGATCTTTTGAAATATTGTATACCATCTAATCTCTTGATCATAAACAACCCGTTCGATATCTTCCAACTCTTAATCAATCCTGTATATGCTCCACTGACTTTGTACGATTTGCAGGTAACCGGCACTTGTTTTCCATCTTTTCCGTGCGTCCACCAATTTGCAAGTCTCTTAGCTCTAGTTTCAATAACTTCAGTTTCAGGAGCATGAGCATCAGATGTTTCTTCCGCTTGAGCCTCAGATGCATTATCAGTTTCTTCTTCACTTTCATCCTCAGAAGAGTCAGTCTCAATGATCGGTGCATCATCATAAAACTCATCATCATTAAGTCCTTCTTCCTCAAACTCAACATCATCATCTTCTTCAAAATTTTCACTTTCATTACCAGAATTGACTTCATTTATCATGCGTTGTATAAATGAGAGGTCTGCACAAGAATAGTCTACAGCCAACGGTCTTGGCTGGCCTGGAATCCGGTGCACAGGAAAATACTCTAAAGTGGGCATTTCATTAGATTGTTCAATATGTACATCTTCAGTTACAGACTCAGACCCCGGTCCTCTTGGTTCTATAGTTGGACCAGAGGGAACAGACTCCCCCGGACCAATAGACCGGGTCTCAAACACCCTAAACTTATCCTCTAAGGTTGTAATTCTAGAAGTTTGAGCCTCGATAAGTGCAGCTTGAGACTGAATGATAATAGCCTGGTCGTGCACAGTCTTCTGCATTTCCTCCATCCGTTCCAAAAGTTGCTTTATAATATCTGGATGAGGTTGCACTGGAGTCTGAATTTCTGAAGGCCCTGCAGACGAAGAGGTGCGAGGTCGACTGGATGTTGGAATATCGTCAGAGACAAGGTAAGTGACATCCTCACGGGGCCTTTTTCGACCTGGGAGGAGAGGGGCATATGTCATCAATATCCCTCATGAGATCTTCAAATTGAGGATCGGGATTGATAGCTTGTTGTTGTTGTTGAGGAGGTGGTTGCTGGAGAGGGGCTTGAAGAGGCGGTTCTTGAACCGGTGCCTGTGGCAGAGGAGAAACTGGCCTAGGAATAGGAGCCGGATCAGCAAATTCGTCACCCTCCAGAGGCACGTAGGCCTCATTAACAATATGCCCAAACAATGGCACATCAGGCGGGACCGGTGCGCCCCGTGCATTGTGACCGGAAACCACGAAAATTCGGGTATTCATCGGTGTTTGGCGAAATTGGTGTTGCGGAGCCACCGGTAAACCCGGAAGCAGATGATTTATCAAAAGTTGGACAAAACGTGGGTATAAAGCCCACTGTCCCTCGCCAACCTGGACGTGATCTACCATTATGCGAAAATATACCCCGAGAAATTGTAGGGTTTGTTATAGACCAAAGCGAGCATAGCAGATGCCGTTAAATGGCTAATGCCATCAAAACCAGCCTTCCTACCCGACAGGCACACAATCATAATGTGCATCAGATAACGCCAGACCTTGGTGATAAAGGCCTTGCGGTACTGATCACGAGGGACACCCGGATATCCCATTCGAATCATGTCGCCAGCAATAAAGGCGTTGGCAAAAGTCACCGGCATGATTTTCAGGGGTTACATAAACATGCCAGGAACGTTATTTAACAAATAATACACGTTTTTGAACACGCTAAAACATGTAATTTTCAAAAATAACGCAAACCAAAAAAACGAAACTTAAAATGCGAATGTTATCATGAATACATAATGATATCGCTTAAAATGAGTACATGTGGATGCGTTGGAGTAAAGAGAACACGAAACGAGTGAAGAAAAGAACGGAAATCCATAGAAAAGTGCAAAAATTCGAATTTTTGAAAGTCCGTGAGTTGTGTCGCAGGTTCCACTTGTGTCGCAGGATTTCAAAATTTGTGTCGCTGATAATTAGAAACTAATTACAGCGACACGAGGGTATTTATACCCGGGACACAATGAGCGACACAAGGTTGCGACACAAGTCTTGTGTCGCTGGATGGTCAACACAATATGCGACACAAGCCTTGTGTCGCTGTGTTGGCAACACAATTATGCGACACAAGTATTGTGTCGCTGTGTTAGCAACACAAATATGCGACACAAGTCTTGTGTCGCTGAAGTCAATCAAGGGTTAAATTTTAATTTTTATTTGTGACACTTAGAAAAGAGATTGAACAAAAACAGATATATAATAATAAAATAACATAAAAGAACGTTTTGAGAGGTGTCTATTTAGGGATCATATTAGAAAGAAAGACTCGCAAGACAATGTCAAATTTTAATTCGATTATCAGTATAGTTGTCCAAATTTAAATTTATCAAGCAAAGTTAACAAGCCTGAGAAGCAATCTGTAACAAGGCGATTATCAGTATTGTTTGTCTACTTAAACATGTAACACACTCAACTTCAAGCTTAGCATTTATTGTGAGAGTGAGTATGTCTCCGTGAATCCCACACAGATGTACTCCTAGTATCAAGACATGCCCAAGACTTCGATTGTTTAGAGAAAGTATTTGAATTCAACATTTTTAAGAATCAAGCCAGCGGTGACAGGTCTGTACTGATGTACAACAAAGCGACTTAACTTGATTCAGGTTTAAGCAAAACCAGACTTGGTCAAACCGTTTGGCGACCTTGTGAGGTATCTTTGATTTTATAAGACTTTAAAGTGCTTTGACTTTTGTTTGCTTGGTTTTTGAAAGTATACTGACTGAAACCAGGTCTGTACGGGCGTACAACAAAGGAAACATACATCATAAATCCCCAAATGTTGCCAGATACAAGCTCAGGTTAATAAAAGCATGGAAAATTGATACATAGGAATTAAGACACATTGTCATACATCATATGTTGGTCATCACAAAAGAATAAACACAGATTAAAGGATTTCTTAGTTGCTCAAAGAAGAGTATGAAAATGCCTACCAATACATCGTGCAATGATTCAGGTGTTTATAAGGACATGTATAACATATACGAGATAAACCTACTGATACATCGAGGATAAAACTTAAGATTGACGTTTGAGGTGTGTCTCCTAATGTACTATCATTTCCCTAGTTGTTTACAGGCACAACTGAACGTCTTTTGCACATGTTGCAACGTTGCTTTTCTTTAATGCTAGTAAGCACAAAGAATGGCTATTGCATAACTTACCTTTTTTTTTTTTTTAAAGTTTTTAAAACATAACATAATAAGGTCACAAATATTACTTTTGAATGGGAAAGAAACGTAACCCTATCATGTTGACTAGCTCATCGAAACGACCACGGGAAAAGGCTTTGGTGAACAGGTCGGCATTTTGCTTAAGGGTATCTATTTGGACCAGATCAATTAGGTGTTTCTTATAGCAATCACGAATGAAATGAAACCTAATTTCTATGTGTTTGGTCTTAGAATGTTGGACAAGATTACGTGTAATACATATAGCAGCAGTATTATCTATATGAATGGGAGTCATAGTTAAGAGTAAACCGTAATCGCGCATTGGATTTACTGAATCTTTAAAACCAGGAGGCTGTTTTACATAAACCTCTTCAAGAACTTGACCATACAGAAATGCACTCTTAACGTCAAGCTGGTAAACCCGAAATCCTTTGAATGAAGCGTACGCCAGGAAAATGTGGATGGATTCCAAACGAGCAACCGGGGCAAATACTTCATCGTAGTCCAAACCTTCAATCTGAGTGAAGTCGTGGACCACTAGACGTGCTTTGTTGCGAATTACCATGCCCTGATCATCCTTCTTGACACGATATACCCAACGAGTGCCAATTGGATGAACACCCTTGGGTAAAGGCACCAAAATTCATACTTGCAGCTTTTTGAATTATTGAAGCTCTTCCTGCATAGCCTCAACCCAGTATGGATCCTTCAACGCATCAGCTGTCTTCTTCGGTTCTACTTGTGAGAGAAAGCATTCTTCAATTTCCGAAGCAAGACAAACAGGATCAGTGTCGGTAACAGGAGACGGTGTCAACACAGATTCTTCAGCAGCAGCAATCTGTCGTCTCGTTAAAACACCTTTGTTTAAATCACCAAGAATGACATCAACTGGATGTGACACATTGATCCGAGAACTCGGAATTGCAGCCGGAACGATGATATAATCAAGGTTTGTACAGTCAGCTTCAAGTTCGAGTTGAAGTGCAGGTAAATCTTCAAGGTCAGATGCAGGTGATTGAACAGAATCCTCAAACATTTGTTCCTCATCATTTGTAGGATCAGGAACATTCTCAGTAACGAGTGGAGGTGGAGTCTCACAAGTAGCAGCAGGAGCAGTTGCTGGTGTTGCTGTAGGTGGTGGAGGAACAGAGATGGGTGGAGATTCAGAAGCAATGTCCAGCCCGTGAAGTAGTGTCACTATATCCTCTTCTTCATTCTCCTCAGGAATATTGAAAGAATCAAACAGTGTTTGATAGTCAAACAAATATTCGGGTCCGTTCCCCTGGTTGTCAGTATAATGGAAAAAGGTGACTTCAAAATGTTCTTCCACACGCTTGGTCACTAAGTTATACACACGGTTGTTTGGTGAGTTATTAGAGAATCCTAGGAAAACACCTTCACAGGATTTCTCACCAAACTTAGCAATTCGTTCCTTGGTGTGCATAATAGTGCATAGGCAGCCAAACTGTTCAAGAAACTGTAGATTATTCTTTCTGTTGTTGAACAATTCATAGGATGTCTTGTTCTTTTTCTTAACCATTAACACCCGATTCAGAACGTAGCAGGCCGTATTCACAGCTTCGGCCCAAAATGTGATTGGAAGTTTAGAGTCAGATAACATTGTACGTGCAGCCTCAATCAAAGTCCTATTCTTACGTTCTGCAACCCCATTCTGTTGTGGAGTCCTTGCGGCACTAAATTGGTGTTCAATACTGTCACACCCCGATAAAATCGTTTAACGAGTAATATGTGCGGAAGCTCAGGGGCATGACGAGAACGATCAATAAGCGTATGATTATCGCAAACATATACTTAGAATGCCATAAATAGTTTAAATAACACGGTTACATGCTCATCGTGTTTACAAAACAATAGATGTTTAGCAAATCAATACGATTAACATTTTAATCCCCAATCATAATTTCAATATTTATCAAAAGGATGGCATCCTATTCATCGTGGTGAGCAAGGGTTCCAAAAGTATGCATACATGATCTTACATCGCTGCTAATTCCCTGAAAAACATAGTTAAAAGGATCAACAAAATTGTTGAGTGAAATTCACAGGTTTAAGGTATCGTCAATCAAACCAAAAGTTTAGTAAACATCTCACAAGTTGTTTGTGCCATCCATGGCAAATAGTACGATGATATACTGTTTAAAATAATAAATAGCTGACTGTGATCCCCCGGAAGGTTAGCTAGACCTCTCGAGTTAAAGTGACGACACCTAGGCCTATAACCAAACCACGACTTTAATTGTTTGTGCCTGGGACAATAAAATATACGCTCCTCGTCTCGACATACAGTCGGCAGTTAGCATGACTAACAAAAGTGGGAGGGATGTCATCCCAATAGTACTATTCGCATATTCGGTGGCTAGCGTCACCTACCTAATGGTTACAGTTTGTAGTCATGAGGACTTCTATGCACTACAACTGGTTTAACATAGGTTCGCACAAGGATTCGTTGTCAGGTTTTCAATCATCGCATGAAATCAGTTTGTATGTAAACAGTACATATGTTTTTCACCCCAAGTTTATAAAGCAGTAAAAAGCAGTAAAATAGGGGCTGTGAACTCACCTGGTGAGCAAGAGTGCTAGCGTTTCAAAATGTATCTTTTGCCCAAATAGAAATAGCCTCCTAACGCCCTATACGCATGAGGTCAATTATATAAGTAGACAGCTCTAATGGCTTGTCTATGCTAGTTGTTCACTCAACTAGTAGGAGTATTACTTGCCATTTAAACGTATGTACGACTCGTTGCTGATAGTTTCGTATGCATACTTGTATGTTTCTCGAAAACATAATTACTTTGCTATTACAGTGTACATTTAAGGTTTTTAAACCTAAAATGTATATCGTTAGTGAAAACGCGATTCTTAAATCGATTAAAAATTTTCATTATCATTTGTTCAAAACCGTGACGTTTAAATACATTTATCTATTTGTTCAAGATTGGAAATTGTTGGATTTACAGGGTTTAGTGTTGTTTTCGTTAATGTTGTTAGGCCAAAGTTAGTGTTGTTAACTCACAGTTAGTGCTGTTAGTGTTGTTAAGTCTGTTAGTGCTGTTAGTGCAGTTACCACTGTTAGTGGAGTTACCACTGTTAAGTCACAGTTACCACTGTTAGTGCAGTTACCACTGTTAGTGCAGTTAGTGATGTTAAGTCACAGTTAACACTGTTAGTGCAGTTACTACTGTTAGTGGAGTTACCACTGTTAGTGCAGTTACCACTATTAGTGCAGTTAGTGCTGTTAAGTCACAGTTAACACTGTTAGTGCAGTTACCACTGTTAGTGCAGTTACCACTGTCAGTGCAGTTAGTGCTGTTAAGTCATAGTTAACACTGTTAGTGCTATTTTCATTTTTGAACAGATTTTGCCCCTTTACGACCCTTCTTTGGCTACGGTTTTGACTAGTCAAATGGACTTATTATGTTATGAAATTTTTATCATATATTCCCCTATGTCTTAGGTTTACAGAAAAGTAAGATTCATAATTTTTGAACAAGTATAAGGGGTTCAAAACTATTTATTAGTACGCAAAGGTACATCAGCTATTTTTCTAGATAGTTGTTAAGAAAATCATTTGTTTACTAAGTTAGACTCATCTTCACAAAACGTGCCCATACTACTTTTAAAGCTAAGACAAAATGTGACCTTTAGGAAAAAGATTCATCTCTTTTGGATCTATGGATAAAAAGTTATGGTCTCTCAAAGTAGGACCAAATCTCGTCTCCTAAAGACAGATTAGACACATGTTTTTGTAAAATCAGTTTGGGGTATCAAAACTTGTCCAAATTGCATGAGATCACTTGGGTTGGAAACCTAACTCTTTAAACTAAATTTTAGACTCCAAAAACAATAAATTTGGTTAATTTTTGACCGAGTTATTTACTTCCAAAGTCAGTCAAAGTTTATGTCCAGTAAGTTTCTTTGAGTTTTGTGTTTATTTAGTTCTCTTTTAACGAGTTTTCGTCATTAGTAATACATATTTATGTGTATATTAGTTGATTTTAACATAGGAGTGAACATCTAGCATGTGAGTATTTAAAATGAATGAAATGAATAGATCAAGAAGAGTTTCCTTACAATGCTCTAGGATGAAATGGTAAAAAGAAGACAACTTGAAATCTTCAACCCAAATCTCCTTTTTTTTTTTTAAATACTTAATGATGATCAAGAGCTTGAAAGGAGGTGAAAAATGAGGTATAAAAGGTGGTGGTTCATGGTGGTTTGTGGTGGTTTGTGGTGGTTGTTCTTGAAGGAGGTGGTGAAAGTGGTGAAATGAGAGGGAAAATGAGAGAGAGAAATGTGCAGAATTTTTGAAATGAAATTGTGAAGTGTGTGTACGTAATGTTTTCTCTTGTTTAATGCCTTTCTTAAATGTGAAGCAAGAGGAGGTGGTGATGGGAGGTGCTTAGTCTTTCAATCAAATCAAGGGAGCAAGTGGCGTTGGATTATAAGCAAGCAAGTAAACATGTGAGTGTGAAATTAAGCAAGTAACCAAGTAGGAGAAAACATATGGTTGAGAAAGGAGCTTGCGAAGTGAGATCACGTAGAAAAGGAATCTGCATTTGAATTAAGTGACATGCTAGCTAGGTTGCTTGGATTTAATTAAAGCTATGTGCTAGCTTGCTTGGTTAAATTAGAGCTATGTGCTAGCTTGCTTGGAATTATTTTGACATGTTTAAGCTTCTAAATGATTAGTTTAAGTGGCATAACAATATAAGTAGTTAACTACTAATTATATTCAATAGTTTTATACCGTTCGGGAAAAAGTTATCACTAACGTTCGTGTTTATCGGAAATCATCCGATTTATATTGTGAAATTCTCAATAATTACTTAAACGAAATGCATCAAGCATTAAAGTAGTGTGAACCAAAACGTGCAACGTGGGCGTGTGCTAGACTTATCTCAGTTTAAAACACGTTTGATTTCATTAAAGGGAACTAGCGTAAGAATGCATGATTTTAAAGTGCACGGAAAGTACCGCTTTTCGAGGGTTGTCACATTCTCCCCTCGTTAAAGAAATTTCGTCCCGAAATTTAAGTAGTGTCACGAGCAACTGGTGCTTTATCAAAAAGGTGTGGGTACTTCTTCCGCATTTCATCTTCACGCTCCCAAGTAAACTCTGGGCCGCGTTTTGAGTTCCAACGAACTTTTACTAGTTTAATCCGACTGCGTCGGAGCTTTTGGACTCTCCCGTTCGATACTTCGATAGGTTCCTCCACAAAGTTGAGTTTGTTATCAACGTAGACTTCATCAGGAGGGATGATTAAGGATTCGTCGGAAAGACACTTCTTTAGATTACATACATGGAAGGTGTCGTGGATACTGCTCAATTCTTGAGGCAGTTTGAGTTTATAAGCCACAGGACCAATCCTCGGAAGGATTTCAAAAGGTCCTATGTACCTAGGATTTAGCTTCCCTCGTTTCCCGAAACGAGCTACCCCTTTCCAGGGCGATACTTTGAGTAGGACTTTGTCACCTACTTGAAATTCCAAAGGCTTACGGCGGTTGTCAGCGTAACTTTTCTGTCGGTCTCGGGCAGCTTTTAATCGATTAAGAACTTGAGATATCTTGTCCGTTGTCTCCTGGACAATCTCTGGACCAGAAATTTGTTTGTCACCCAACTCTGCCCAGCAGAGCGGTGATCGGCACTTGCGTCCATACAACGCTTCAAATGGTGCCATTCCAATGCTGGTGTGATAACTATTGTTGTAGGAGAACTCGGCTAGGGGTAAATGTGCATCCCAATTTCCTCCAAAGTCAATCACACATGCTCGTAATAAATCTTCAAGCGTTTGAATTGTCCGCTCACTCTGGCCATCGGTTTGAGGATGGTAGGCAGTACTCATATCAAGACGAGTACCCAATGCCTTTTGTAGTGATTGCCAGAAGTGAGAGGTAAATCGGCTATCTCTATCCGAGATAATGGATATAGGTACGCCGTGTCTAGAGACTACTTCTTTCAGGTAGACTCTAGTTAGCTTATCCATTTTATCGGTTTCCTTGATTGCTAGGAAATGGGCTGATTTTGTCAAACGATCAACAATGACCCATATCGTGTCAGCTCCAGTTGATGTTTTTGGCAGCTTAGTAATGAAGTCCATTGTTATTTGTTCCCATTTCCACTGTGGCATTTCAGGTTGTTGTAGAAGTCCTGACGGCTTTTGATATTCGGCTTTGACTTTTGAACACGTCAGACACTTGCTAACATAAGTGGCGATCTCTCTTTTCATGTTCGGCCACCAATAATATCCTTTGATATCTTGGTACATTTTGTCAGCTCCTGGGTGTATTGAGTAGTTGGACTTATGAGCTTCGTCCAATATTAACTTGCGCAATTCCTCAACACATGGTACCCAAATTCGGTTCATGTAATATAATGTATCATCCTCTTTGGTTTCCAGTTGCTTCTCCATTCCCCTCAGAGATTCTTCTTCAAGACGTTCGCCAGTGAGAGCTAGTTTTTGTGCATCGCGAATTCGTGTATTGAGATTTGTGTGAATGGTCATCTCCAATGGACGTACTCTACGAGGCTTAACTCTTTCCTTACGACTCAGAGCGTCAGCTACCACGTTAGCCTTGCCCGGGTGATACTTGATTTCACAGTCGTAATCGTTAAGTAATTCGACCCAACGTCGCTGTCTCATGTTGAGTTCTTTCTGGTCGAAGATGTGTTGGAGACTCTTGTGGTCGGTGTAAATTGTACTCTTGGTACCGTATAGATAATGTCTCCAGATTTTTAGCGCGAACACAACTGCTCCCAATTCTAGGTCGTGAGTAGTGTAATTCTTTTCGTGGATTTTTAGTTGACGAGAAGCATAAGCGATAACTTTTTCGTTTTGCATTAACACGCAGCCTAGTCCTTGGTGTGAAGCATCACAGTAGACAACAAAGTTGTCCACTCCTTCAGGTAATGATAGGATAGGCGCGGTACAAAGCTTTTGTTTCAACAATTGGAATGCGGCTTCTTGTTTCTCGCCCCAATCAAACTTCTTATCTTTCTGGGTTAACGAGGTAAGAGACTGGGCTATTTTGGAAAAGTTTTCAATGAATCGACGGTAATAGCCAGCTAGACCAAGAAATTGACGTACTTCAGTCGGGGTTTTCGGTGCTTCCCAATTTTTGATTGCCTCAATTTTAGATGGGTCCACATGTATTCCTTTTTCGTTTATCACGTGACCAAGGAAGTGAACTTCTCTCATCCAAAATTCGCACTTAGAGAACTTTGCATATAGCTTCTCTTTCTCCAGTAGCTCGAGGATTAACTTCAGGTGTTGTTTGTGATCTTCTTTCGTTTGGGAGTATATGAGAATGTCATCAATGAATACAATGACGAATTTGTCAAGATAGGGTTTGCAGACTCTATTCATAAGGTCCATGAACACAGCTGGTGCGTTTGTCAATCCGAAAGGCATGACCAAGAATTCGTAATGACCATAACGAGTTCTGAACGCGGTTTTTGGTACATCTTCTTCTTGAACTTTCAATTGGTGATAACCAGAACGTAGATCGATTTTTGAATAAAAGCTAGAACCTTGAAGTTGATCAAATAAATCGTCAATGCGCGGTAAAGGATATCGGTTTTTGATAGTGACCTTGTTTAGCTCCCGATAATCTATGCACATCCGCATGGATCCGTCTTTCTTCTTCACGAATAACACCGGAGCTCCCCAAGGTGAAAAGCTCGGTCGAATGAATCCTAAGTCTAGGAGTTCTTGTAACTGTGTAGACAACTCCTGCATTTCTGATGGAGCAAGACGGTATGGTGAGCGCGCAATCGGTGCGGCTCCGGGTATTAGATCAATTCGGAATTCGACTTGTCTCGGGGGTGGCAGTCCTGGTAAATCTTCAGGAAACACACCTGGGTGATCTCGTACTATAGGTATGTCGTCTATGCGTCGCTCCTCGGGTTTCTTTTCCACAACGTGTGCCAGAAATGCTTGATAACCTTTTCGAAGGTATTTATGAGCTTTCATGCAAGTAACCATTTTAAGAGTACTCCTTTTCTTTTCTCCTTGGATTATTAAGGTTTCGTCAGACGATAATGGAATTCGTACAACTTTCTCGAAACAAAGAATTTCGGCGCGATTTTGGGATAGCCAATCCATTCCGATTATGATATCAAAACTTCCTAGCTCTACAGGCAATAAATCAATTTCGAAAGGATGTCCCTCGAGAGTTAAGATACATCCTGGTACAGCTTCTTCTGACTCGATTAGTTTACCATTTGCTAATTCTATAGTGTACTTAGTGTCTAGTTTACGGGATTCGATTCCCAGTAGTGGTCTAAATTCAGCAGACACAAAGCTTAAATCGGCACCCGAATCAAATAATACAGAAGCATATTGTTGGTTTACAAGAAACGTACCAGTGACAGTGTTGGGGTCCTGGCGCGCTTCCTGTGCCCCAATGACAAATGCTCTTCCACGTGCAAGCTGGTTGTTGTTGTTGGCTCGGTTGTTGTTGTTGTTGTTGTTGTTGAGTTTGGGACACTTGTTTCGGTAGTGGTTCGGGTCTCCGCATTCGAAACATGCAGTGTTTCGTCGATCGTTGTTGGCTCGGTTGGGAGGGTTTAGTTTACATGTTAGGACCTGATGGCCCCACCGTTTGCATTTTCCACAAAACATACACCTTCCTTCATGGTGTCTTTCACACTTGCCGCACTTCGGCCTGTTTCCCTGATAACCACTTGTTGTCGCGGCAGTTGCTGCGAATACCCTCGGGTTTCCCTGGTGCCTGTTAAACTGTTGCCCCCGTCGGTCATTTCCTCCACTGTTCCACTTTCTCTTATCTGTCCCAACGCTTCTTCCTTCTACTCTGCTTGGTCCACTTGTACCCAAAACAGTCTTCTTTGGCAGTGTCCCCGTTCTCACTGCTGTGTCAGTCAACTTGTGCGCCAAACTTACTGCGCTCTTAAAGGTAGTTGGTTCAGATGTTGTCACCAGACTTAGAATCTCAGGTACCAATCCCCAGATGTACCTCTCAATGCGCTTGTACTCGGGAGTGACCATGTGAGGTACCAAGCGAGCTAACTCTTGAAATTTTGTAGTGTAAGAGGTAATGTCAGAACCAATCATCTTTATATCCCACAACTCAGTCTCGATCTTCTGAAGTTCATTGCGAGGGCAGAATTCTTCTAAGACCATCGTCTTCAGTTCTTCCCAAGAGATTGAATTGGCGGCTTCTCTTCCAAGTGTTTGAACTTGTGCATTCCACCAAGTTAATGCTTTGCCATCTAAAGTACATGTGGCATATTTGACCATGCAATCGGGTGAACACTTGCTGATATCGAGTACAGATTCCATCTTTTCAATCCAGTGAATGATTCCTATAGCGCCCTCATTACCATGAAAGTTTGTTGGCTTACAAGCCAAGAATGATTTATATGAACACCCACGTTGGGTATTCTCGGTTTCCCTAGTGACATTAGTCTGTTCTTCCACTTGGTTTATTCCTGCAACGTTTGGTGTTGTCCCGCTACCGTTGGGGGCATTTTCTCGAGTACGGCTTGCCTCATACTGGGCAATAGCATCCGCAACTCGTCGGGCAACAAGTTCTTCTACAGTCTCTGTGTTAGGGGTTGCTGCGCTCCTTCGGCTGTTCACAGTAGTTCGACCTTTTGGCGGCATGATTTTTGTTCTAATACACACAACAAGATGGGTAAGATATATGAATCAATGCCAACACAAAATAAGCGAAATGTAAACAACCATACACTATATCATACATAAGAGAAAACATACATACGCAAGGTTTATACAAAACATGATGGGTTCTTCTAACCCCATCATCTACATAAGTTTTATACAAAACAGGATGGGTTCTTCTAACCCCATCAAGCATAAGTTTTCAGTACAAAATAGTGTAGGCACAACCCGCCATACATAGGTCTATCTAAAATATGCTAAATACATCCCCATAGCTGCTGTCATCAATGTGGTCATCATCAAGCTAGCTCCAGCCACGATCTCTGCAATCCGTGCTCGACCCTCTAGTGTCTCTACACGTGCTAAGGTAGTGTGTGCTACCTCTCTGTCCTCAGTCACCTGGTCCTCGACGGTATCAAGGCGCTAGTAGGTAGAGATCATGTCTCCATCAAGTACTGAAGTGTCACTCTGAAGCTCCAAAATGTAGGCTTGCATCTCGGCGATGCGGCCCACATGTGTGTTGGTCACGGCGACCAGAGTAGGAATGGTATGCTCCATGGGCTCTCTAGTGAGTGGATGTGCTGGTAGTGCTCGCGAAGACTCTCCAATCTCATAGGTAGAGGGAATGCCCTCTAGTGTCCTCCAATGATCAAGTACGGCCGGCATCCAGGATAAATGCTCAAGCCTCTGCCTCTTGGGCGATGGTGCTGCAGGTGTATCCTCTGAACTATCAAACGTGTCATCGCGCGGTGCTAGGGGTCCGCGAGGAAATATTCCAGTCCTCTTCCTGGCTGTATTCTTCGTGTAAGGCCCGCTCCCCATTGCAGCGAATGTCCTCCAGGTCTCGGTCACGCCGTGTGCCGGACCGGGCATAGTCGGTGGTGATCTCGGTGGCGATCTAGGTGGCGGAAGGCTGCTATCATCGGATGTCATACGAGGATGATTCGGCTGGTTCTCATCCATCACCGATGTGTCATCGCTCTCGCTCTCAGAAACGTACTCCGAAGGATCCTCTTCGGAATCAATGATATGAACTGGATATTCTCTAGACATGCTGTGACAGTAGTGTTTTCCCGTATGATGAGGTGTAAATGATGCAAATGTATGAATGAATGAATGAATGAATGAATGTTTGAGTCCAAGGCTATAGTCTAGGTCTCTAAGACTTCTAGTTCGCTATAACCAATGGCTCTGATACCAATCTGTCACACCCCGATAAAATCGTTTAACGAGTAATATGTGCGGAAGCTCAGGGGCGTGACGAGAACGATCAATAAGCGTATGATTATCGCAAACATATACTTAGAATGCCATAAATAGTTTAAATAACACGGTTACATGCTCATCGTGTTTACAAAACAATAGATGTTTAGCAAATCAATACGATTAACATTTTAATCCCCAATCATAATTTCAATATTTATCAAAAGGATGGCATCCTATTCATCGTGGTGAGCAAGGGTTCCAAAAGTATGCATACATGATCTTACATCGCTGCTAATTCCCTGAAAAACATAGTTAAAAGGATCAACAAAATTGTTGAGTGAAATTCACAGGTTTAAGGTATCGTCAATCAAACCAAAAGTTTAGTAAACGTCTCACAAGTTGTTTGTGCCATCCATGGCAAATAGTACGATGATATACTGTTTAAAACAATAAATAGCTGACTGTGATCCCCCGGAAGGTTAGCTAGACCTCTCGAGTTAAAGTGACGACACCTAGGCCTATAACCAAACCACGACTTTAATTGTTTGTGCCTGGGACAATAAAATATACGCTCCTCGTCTCGACATACAGTCGGCAGTTAGCATGACTAACAAAAGTGGGAGGGATGTCATCCCAATAGTACTATTCGCATATTCGGTGGCTAGCGTCACCTACCTAATGGTTACAGTTTGTAGTCATGAGGACTTCTATGCACTACAACTGGTTTAACATAGGTTCGCACAAGGATTCGTTGTCAGGTTTTCAATCATCGCATGAAATCAGTTTGTATGTAAACAGTACATATGTTTTTCACCCCAAGTTTATAAAGCAGTAAAAAGCAGTAAAATAGGGGCTGTGAACTCACCTGGTGAGCAAGAGTGCTAGCGTTTCAAAATGTATCTTTTGCCCAAATAGAAATAGCCTCCTAACGCCCTATACGCATGAGGTCAATTATATAAGTAGACAGCTCTAATGGCTTGTCTATGCTAGTTGTTCACTCAACTAGTAGGAGTATTACTTGCCATTTAAACGTATGTACGACTCGTTGCTGATAGTTTCGTATGCATACTTGTATGTTTCTCGAAAACATAATTACTTTGCTATTACAGTGTACATTTAAGGTTTTTAAACCTAAAATGTATATCGTTAGTGAAAACGCGATTCTTAAATCGATTAAAAATTTTCATTATCATTTGTTCAAAACCGTGACGTTTAAATACATTTATCTATTTGTTCAAGATTGGAAATTGTTGGATTTACAGGGTTTAGTGTTGTTTTCGTTAATGTTGTTAGGCCAAAGTTAGTGTTGTTAACTCACAGTTAGTGCTGTTAGTGTTGTTAAGTCTGTTAGTGCTGTTAGTGCAGTTACCACTGTTAGTGGAGTTACCACTGTTAGTGCAGTTACCACTGTTAGTGCAGTTAGTGCTGTTAAGTCACAGTTAACACTGTTAGTGCAGTTACCACTGTTAGTGCAGTTACCACTGTTAGTGCAGTTACTACTGTTAGTGCAGTTATCACTGTTAGTGCAGTTAGTGCTGTTAAGTCACAGTTAACACTGTTAGTGCAGTTACTACTGTTAGTGCAGTTACCACTGTTAGTGCAGTTAGTGCTGTTAAGTCACAGTTAACACTGTTAGTGCAGTTACCACTGTTAGTGCAGTTACCACTGTTAGTGCAGTTAGTGCTGTTAAGTCACAGTTAACACTGTTAGTGCAGTTACCACTGTTAGTGCAGTTACCACTGTCAGTGCAGTTAGTGCTGTTAAGTCACAATTAACACTGTTAGTGCTATTTTCATTTTTGAACAGATTTTGCCCCTTTATGACCCTTCTTTGGCTACGGTTTTGACTAGTCAAATGGACTTATTATGTTATGAAATTTTTATCATATCTTCCCCTATGTCTTAGGTTTACAGAAAAGTAAGATTCATAATTTTTGAACAAGTATAAGGGGTTCAAAACTATTTATTAGTACGCAAAGGTACATCAGCTATTTTTCTAGATAGTTGTTAAGAAAATCATTTGTTTACTAAGTTAGACTCATCTTCACAAAACGTGCCCATACTACTTTTAAAGCTAAGACAAAATGTGACCTTTAGGAAAAAGATTCATCTCTTTTGGATCTATGGATAAAAAGTTATGGTCTCTCAAAGTATGACCAAATCTCGTCTCCTAAAGACAGATTAGACACATGTTTTTGTAAAATCAGTTTGGGGTATCAAAACTTGTCCAAATTGCATGAGACCACTTGGGTTGGAAACCTAACTCTTTAAACTAAATTTTAGACTCCAGAAACAATAAATTTGGTTAATTTTTGACCGAGTTATTTACTTCCAAAGTCAGTCAAAGTTTATGTCCAGTAAGTTTCTTTGAGTTTTGTGTTTATTTAGTTCTCTTTTAACGAGTTTTCGTCATTAGTAATACATATTTATGTGTATATTAGTTGATTTTAACATAGGAGTGAACATCTAGCATGTGAGTATTTAAAATGAATGAAATGAATAGATCAAGAAGAGTTTCCTTACAATGCTCTAGGATGAAATGGTAAAAAGAAGACAACTTGAAATCTTCAACCCAAATCTCCTTTTTTTTTTTTAAATACTTAATGATGATCAAGAGCTTGAAAGGAGGTGAAAAATGAGGTATAAAAGGTGGTGGTTCATGGTGGTTTGTGGTGGTTTGTGGTGGTTGTTCTTGAAGGAGGTGGTGAAAGTGGTGAAATGAGAGGGAAAATGAGAGAGAGAAATGTGCAGAATTTTTGAAATGAAATTGTGAAGTGTGTGTACGTAATGTTTTCTCTTGTTTAATGCCTTTCTTAAATGTGAAGCAAGAGGAGGTGGTGATGGGAGGTGCTTAGTCTTTCAATCAAATCAAGGGAGCAAGTGGCGTTGGATTATAAGCAAGCAAGTAAACATGTGAGTGTGAAATTAAGCAAGTAACCAAGTAGGAGAAAACATATGGTTGAGAAAGGAGCTTGCGAAGTGAGATCACGTAGAAAAGGAATCTGCATTTGAATTAAGTGACATGCTAGCTAGGTTGCTTGGATTTAATTAAAGCTATGTGCTAGCTTGCTTGGTTAAATTAGAGCTATGTGCTAGCTTGCTTGGAATTATTTTGACATGTTTAAGCTTCTAAATGATTAGTTTAAGTGGCATAACAATATAAGTAGTTAACTACTAATTATATTCAATAGTTTTATACCGTTCGGGAAAAAGTTATCACTAACGTTCGTGTTTATCGGAAATCATCCGATTTATATTGTGAAATTCTCAATAATTACTTAAACGAAA
The DNA here is from genome assembly GCA_963921325.1 of Logfia minima. Lineage (NCBI taxonomy): Eukaryota > Viridiplantae > Streptophyta > Magnoliopsida > Asterales > Asteraceae > Logfia > Logfia minima. The sequence goes on from OY992769.1 coordinate 23,784,551, forward strand.
TGCATCAAGCATTAAAGTAGTGTGAACCAAAACGTGCAACGTGGGCGTGTGCTAGACTTATCTCAGTTTAAAACACGTTTGATTTCATTAAAGGGAACTAGCGTAAGAATGCATGATTTTAAAGTGCACGGAAAGTACCGCTTTTCGAGGGTTGTCACAGGTGTCAAGGAGAGTTAAAAATTTCCTAAAGCGTACTGGTAGGAAAGTAGTGGGCAACAAACCGGGTTTTGATAAATCCAAAGTAAAGTGTTATAACTGTCAGGCTTATGGACACTTTGCTAGGGAATGTCAACGACCCAAGATTGAGCAATCTGCAAATCCTGTCAAACAAGGCACGTCCTTAGCATCCAAAGCCTTAGTGGTTCAGCAGCTTGATGGTTCTTATGACTGGAGTGCTTTATCTGAAGAAGCACTTATGGCTGAAATTGATGATCAAGATAAAACTGTTGGATCCACATCTTACATGCCAACTGTGGAAGAATCTCAAGTGAAGATACAGGAATCAAATGAGACAATAGTTGTTGATGATGTGCTAGACATGGGATCAACAGAAGATCTGTGTCCTGAAGACTTTGTGGCTCAAATGGCTGAACTCCAAACAGACAAAAAACGGGTATGTCTTGATATTCTCACTCTTACTGATGTATGTCAACTAGTTATTAGTTTGCAGTCCCAAGTGAATGTATATGCAGAATCATATAGGACTATTTCATCTTACTTATAACTATTGAAAAGTGATGTACATAGGCTAAGTGAGGATAAATTAGCTCTTAAAGAAAAGATTAAGTCTTATATGGCAGATAAGACCGTACTTAGAGATACTATTAATGAACAATCTATTCGAATATATGGTCTTTATCTAAACTTAAAAGACAAAGATATTGCTAATAAAGATCAAGAGCTGTCTAAGTCTAAGATGAAGTTGGTTGAGTTAAATCGTAAGTTTGAAAGTTATAGGACATCTTCCTTAACTATAGATCATATAATTAGTACTCAACGTAGTGTAAAGGATATGACTGGTTTGGGTTGTCATAATGTACCTCCTCCATTTAATTCTAATTATACTAATACTTATGTAGACTTAGAAATGAGTGATGTGCCTGTTAACGCTGAGAATAATCCAAATAAAAAGTCAGAGGTATCTGAGGCAGAGAAGCCTGTTATTAAAGATCCAACATCTAACAAGTGTAAAACTGAATTAGATGTTAGGGATATTAAGGAACAGAAATTTAAAACTTCAGTGATTGAGGAACATACTGACTTAGAAAAGGCAAAAGAAGTTAAATCTAGGAAGTTAATGTCGTGCTTCATATGCCACCAAAAAGGGCACGTGGCTTCTTGTTGTCCTAATAAGAAGTCAGAAGCAACGCATAGACCGGTAAACAGAGACATGTCACCGGGTACTTCTAAGATGAATGTAGACAGGTCGAGTCCTAAATCTGAGATGGGTAGTAACACCATAATTAAACCTGTAAACATTTTGAAAAGAAAAGAAACACAAAGTGTTTCTCCACTTATATCTACACCGGTTTTTAACTCAAAATGATAATACTTTCAATCATTCTAGAGATCACATACCGTCGAGATATAAGACCCTTAGTAGAAACCATAGTCATTATGAGAATGGTTCTACTTCACGTACACATGGGATTAACTACGGGTATACCTATAATCGTAACCAAGGACAAAAAATCCCAAGGTTATGTGTCAGGAAGGTTTGCATCTCATTCACATCATAGACCCAAGACCACAGTTCATCAACAAACTCAACCTCCTTCGAAAGTAATCAAGGCTCCTGATGGGAAAGAGGGTTACTTTAAAGAAGTTAAATTTGTTGATGATGAGGGACGATCTAAGCCTGTTATGGCTTGGGTCCCTCTTGATAATTAATTGTGTACAAATGTCATGTGCAGGAGCATACTGTGAACAAAGACAACTGGTGGTACGTAGACAGTGGTTGCTCAAGACACATGACAGGAGAGAGAAGTCTACTGATGGACTTCAAATGAGGATTGAAGCAGCGAGTAAATTTCGCTGGAGAGAAAGGAGGATTAATAACTGGGAAAGGAAAAGTTTCAAATGGCACTTTGACTATAGAGGATGTGAATTATGTTGAAGAACTAACGCACAACCTAGTGAGTGTTTCCTAAGTCTGTGATAAAGGTCATCATGTACATTTCAATGAGACAGAGGCCTTAGTCCTGAAGCCGGGTTTCATTATTCCCGAAAAATGGATATTGATGAGGGCTCCAAGGAAGAAGGACATTTATGCCATCAACATGGGTGTTCCTATTACTTCAATGGAGTCAACATGTTTTATATCCAAGGCTTCTGAAGCAGACTCACTTTTATGGAATAGGAAAATGGCACACCTGAATTTTAGAAAGATGAATTATATAACGAAAAATGAGTTGGTTATGGGTGTACCGGAGAAGAGTTTTGCATTTGAAGATGTCACACCCCAATAAAATCGTGTCACGTTTAGTAAAATCGTGTCACGTTTAGTGAATCTATATATATTAGCTGAATCTACCCGAAGTTCACCCAATACATTAGAAAGTTTGCCATTTTTCATCATCAATGCACCTGTGTACCCAAACACACACAAAATAGATTACATTACAAACAAGTAATAATCAGTTAAAAGTGTCCTTAATGATTCAGTATTTGTATGGAATTTGCAATTAAATAAACCGCCATAGATATAGATTCACATATAAATAAGAGAAAGAACATAGACCTACGTAGGTTATAGTGTCAACACTTGATGAGATCGGATGTGAATAATTCCAATTTGGCGATAGGCGGTGGTTAGGGTTTCTAACCGTGGTCTTGAAGATGCATAATCAAAAATCCGAAATTAAGAACAAACAGAACAAATTTAAATTCGAAATTAAAAAACGAACAATTGAACATAATCAAAAATCGAAATTAAAAACGGAAGCAAACCTTAAAGAAATACAGAGATGATCTTCTACATATTTCAGCCCGTCGATATATTGGCAAGAATCATAACCAATTGTTGAATACATTTATGAATGTGCGGCAGTTTTAGGAGGTTTCAGTTGTTTGTAAGGGTGTGTGGGTTTTGACTGAGTAATATCCTTGGCTAATTGTGTTGTAATCAAATAAACCTTTTTTTAATATTTGTTTTTTTTAACCCCACGTAAGGCCACACAAGAGTATAGACTTCCATTTTCTAATATATTATTATTATATTATTATTCTTATTATTATATTATTGTTGTTTTTATTACTATTATTATTATTATTAGTATTATTATTATTTTTATTATTATTATTATCCAATTTAAATATCATATAATTTTTAATACTTAGACTTTATTAAATTTTGGGTATTAAATTTTAGTGACGGTCGTAGAGGCTGTGATTGAGTTAACATCAATGCCAACTACGTCAATTTAACGTAGGCCGAATGTTTTCAAGAAGTTAATTTCGGTAGTGGAATTGGACGAAATTTGCATGGTTGATGGGAAACGACGAGACAAGCAAGACTCATCGTATTGCCATGAGCCCAACACTTGTCGGCTGTTCGACAACGTTTAGGGCTGAAAGTGACCTTTTTCTATTTTATAAGTTTTATTTTGAACTTTTGGATATGTTTCCTTTTTCTATTTGGGCGTTCGTTTAATCAATCTTGTTTAGTCCGTTTTCAAATCCGAGCTCCTTGACCTTCAATTTTGACAATTTACAGTTAAAATAATTGTAAATTAGAGTTAAAATAACTTTTAAACGCACTTTGACCACTAATAACTTGCTATAGAAAAAAATTGAATTTAAAATTTGTAAAATTTACAGTTAATATGAAGTGTCATTAAAGATTAACCCTCAATCAATTTTGATAAATAACATAGTCAACGTAAGTCAAAAAGGGAAGTCAACATAAGTTAAACAAAGGAAGTCAATGAATTGTCAAGTCAAAATAATCAAAGGAAGTTATCATAAGTAAAAAAAAAGGTCAAAAAATTTGATGGCACACACAAACCGCAACTGGGTACATGATATTAAATTTTTTTTGGTGTGTTTTTGATAAGTTCCCTTAATATAATGTGTGTAAAGTTAGAAGCAACATAAAAACTTATAATATCATACTCTAAAAGAGAATACTCTAATATCTAATCAAAAATGTGAAGTGCACAAAATTTTGTTATTGTTCAAGGTCGATGCTCATTTAGTTAGCCAAAATTTATTTAATAGCTAGCTCACTTATTCGGTAATTTGAGTTTAATCTACTCATTAGATAGCTCGTATAGTACTCTAGCACACATTAGCCCATTAATACATACTCTTAAGATCTTAGGTCCAAATCATATTATTTTCATCTATTTAAGTTTTAGGTCCAAATCATATTATCTTCATCTATTTAAATTTTAGAATGTGTAGTTGTTTTAAAAAATATAGTTCATTATAAAAAATATAATTTTTAAAACGTTAAATTAATATATTTGTAGTTATAAATAGTTTCGTCTCGAGATGAACTACTAATAGTGTTCACTGAACCTTCGTATTTTATAGACTTTTCGGCCTCTACAAAACCACTTTCTTATGTTTTATTTCTTAGCACACAGTTTAGCGAGTTTTATATATTCACTCAATTTCTTAATAGTTTATAATTTTTCAACGGAAATACTAAAATTCCGTTGCTAATGTAGGAGGAATATTCCTCTCCAAATAATCAACATTAGCCATGGAATTTATAGATTTACAGACGACCATATTACGTTGATAATTTCATATTTTTGATTTCCAATGGAAACTTCCCGTTGCTATTTATTATGACAATTTAGCAACTACAAATCATAAAAATCCCGTTGGTAGTTTTGGAGGGAAGTTTTCCCTCCATGTACACAAAAATTATCAATGGAAAACTATAAAAGATCCGTTGCTAAACCCATTGCTAAATCGTGGTGCAAAAATTCCGTAAAAAAAGAACAACCGTTATCAACGGAAAACTATAAAAATGTTGTTGCTAAAATTAGCGCCAAAATTCCCTCCAAAAAAGGATGTGTTTCCAACGGAAATATCAACGGGAAAGTACAAAAATCCCGTTGCAAACACATGGCATCAAATTTCCCTCCAAAAATCCACATTTTACAACGGTATCACCAACAGAACTTCATTGTTAAATTCTTAAAGTTTTTTTGGTGTTGTTCCGTTGTTAACTCCGTTGGTAATAACCAATATTACTAACATAATATTTAGTCGTTGAAAAAATCCCGTTGCTATTTGCATCTTTTCTAGTAGTGACCTAAGCCTATAACCAAACCACGGCTCTTAGTTGTTTTTGCCTGGGACCATTAAAATATACGCTCCTCGTCTCGACATACAGTCGGCAGTTAGCATGACTAACAAAAGTGGGAGGGATGTCATCCCAATAGTACTATTCGCATATTCGGTGGCTGGCGTCATCTAGCTAATGGTTACAATTTGTAGTCATGAGGACTTCTATGCACTACAACTAGTTTAACATAGGATCACACAAGGATTCGTTGTCAGGTTTTCAATCATCGCATGAAAATAGTTTGTATGTAAACAGTACATATGTTTTTCACCCCAAATTTAGAAAGCAGTAAAAAGCAGTAAAATAGAGGCTGTGAATGTCACCCCGCCTAGGCGGACACGCGAGGCGTGACGGAGAAGATCGTCATAACACATTGATATAAAATAATAGAGAATTCAATAAATGAAAAATCAATACAAAGTGTCATGACAACTCCCGACACAAGCGGCGACTTGTATCGTGGTCAGTCAATACCACCACAAACAATTCACGAGTCTTAAGTCTCACTAAAGCTATGTAAAGACTCTATCCTCCTTAAGCATTCTTATTGTTATAACCTGAAAATGAATACTCGAAAACTTCAACATAATGTTGGTGAGCTCGTAGGTTTAAGTAATAATTGCATTTTGTTGTGCATAGAATATGAGTAGGACAATAGTGTAAAATAATAGCGTAGCAGCATATAGTACATATGAATGTTCAACCCGAACATAATGAATGTTCAACCTGAACATAATCAACATAGTCATCAACACAATAGATTTCCAAACATGTCGCCTACCAGCTGGAGTTAAACAGTTGGCTTAATAGATATCATAGTCATGTACACCTCAACCACTAATGCTCGCATACGCAATTAAAAACAAACAAATTGTCCAAAGAAATATAATGATTATCACAACATAAGTATTTGAAATAGCATTTGAGTATCATTTTCCCCCAAGATATATAAAAAGAAAAAAAAAAGGGGGCCACGAAACTCACCTTGTTAGTAGATGAAACAATATGCACAATTATCCGAGCAGTTAATCTATAAATAAAGGAAACGTGTAAGTTACACATGGACAAGGCTTATAATCCTTTCCATTATAACTCATAATTGATGGAATGTTTATGACCAAGCCTTGTATTCCTAATGAACTATCCCTCAAGAATAATAATTTGTATGTCCTTAAGTCCTTGGTGTAAGTAATTGGTAATTTGCCCTTACTTTTATGGATTTGATTTTCTGTCCAAACTTTTAGGGTTACTTATGTATTTTTCAAGTACCTTAAAAAGTGAGTTAGGAATCCAAATTTAAATTACAGAACCTCAAATGTGTTAAGTTTTCTCGGAAATTTTTCCATAATTTTTGTTAACTCTTTCCTATTTTAATAAAATTCCATAACAATAACTAGTCATAAAAGTTTTCTGCTTGCGCAACAGAAAGTTTTATTTTTGTTAAAATACTTAAAAGTATCAAAACATTCTGAAATTTTTACAGGGATGAGTAGACATACAGAATTTATACCAGTAAAAATTTCATCACCTAATTCAAAATATTGAGTGAGTTATGATATCCCAAAGTCGACCAAAAATCTGATCAGCAAATACAGTTTCGACTAATTGTTTTGTAATAACCTTTTGAACAACCTAAACTTGTCCGTTTGACATGAAACCACTTGGAACAGAAAGAAGACTCATAGAACTTAAATCTAGACTCAAAATTCGTTTAAAAACTCCATGTTATGACCAAGATATGGCCTTCCAAAGTGGATACAAAATTCTGCCCAGATTCTGATTTAACCCAAACAATGTCTTTTAACCTAGAATATCATATTTATAATTATATATCGAATATAATGTCATCAAATTCGTTTTTAACATGTTATTTAGGTGTGTTTAATCATAATGAATTTCCATCAATTCAAGTCACATTAAAATCAAAAGAAAGATCAATTAAATGGTGAAATAAGAACACTTACCGAAAGCTTTAAAGAGAAAATTGATTAATCTTGTTTTTTGAGAGTTTGATGAAGAAAATTATTTGGAGGCTAGGGTTTAAAGAAGTTCACCAAAGAGAAGAGGGGAGAAAAAGTAAAAGAGGCTAGGGTTTTTAGAAAGGTTAGAATAGCATTTTTAGGTTAAATTTGAATAAAAGAGATTAAGGATTTAAATTTTTTTATTTTTTTCTTATTTGGGCCGGATTTAATATTAAAATAATAATAAAAAAAAAATTATATTTTTTTCTTTCATTTTTTTTTTTAAAAAAAAAGAAGTTATATTATGTTATATTCTTGCATTGTTATCATTATTATTATTAGAAAATAACACTTTTGACTTAATTTATTTATTTATGGGCTTAATCACCAATAATGTCTTATATAGATATCTACAATATCTAAGAATTAATTCAACGTTCTCGGATAAACGTAAGTACTTAGAGATTTCGTCTTGATCACAACAACTAGAGGGAATAATATAGATAGAACACTTAACTCCTAGAATTTATCATTTTCTATGTTTCAGGAGATCACGTAAGCACATAAGTTTAACTAAATAATGAGCATCGGTTTAATGGTCAAAGTTGTCTAACCTGATTTGGTGACGGTTGTCACAGTGAACTCACCTGGTGAGCTTATGTGAGTGCTAGCAATTTATATGGGTGTTTTGCCCAAGTAGCCTCCTAACGCCCTAAACGCATGAGGTCGTTTGTGTAAGTAGATAGCTAACCGCGTATCTAAGTTTGTAAGAGTAGATGGCTACTCGCACATCTAAGTTTGTATAGATAGCTACTCGCATATCTATGTTTGTTCAAGTAGATGGCTATCTGCACATCTAGGCTAGTTGTTCATTCGACTCGTAAGTCGAAAAAGTATTTCGTTTTCGAAAAGTGTACGACTCGTTGGTGATAGTTTTTATATGAATGTGTGTGTTTCTTGATGGTATCATGAGTTCGTTTCTATATCCTTATACTCTTCGTTTCACTCACAGCGTATCTATTAACCATTCCAAATCGTTTTCATGTCCGATTTTCCCTCCAAAAAATGTTCAGAAAATGGCTCGAGTAAAACTAAATTTTTCTCAAACTAAAGTTACTCGATGGAAAGCTTAAATTTAAATTTTGGTAATCGATAAATTTTCCCGCCAAAAGACTTTTAAAGCTTAAAAAAAACAGATTTAAAGCTTACCCGTCCGGGTAAGGCTTAAGCAGACCGGGTAGAATGTTACCCGTCCGTGTGACAAGTGGACAGAACTCAAGGTCTCTTAATTCACCCGTCCAGGTGAAGGCTCACCCGTCCGGGTAAGGCCAAAATCCGGCCTTTTCCCCTGTTTTTCAGAAAATGACTTCAAGTCCAATTTTTGACATCCCAAACCAAGTTTTTAGTATTTTAACAACAAGTAACATGTTTCTAATCCAAAATGTGACATTTTCGATTTTCGCTTCTCGTTTTAAACACTCGTTTCGTTACTCGTTTTGAAAGCCATTTCATGCTCTTTTATGGACTTGATTTGCATTTGAACTTCTATGTGCTTTTAACACTTTTTCAAATCATTCCGTTGGTGCATAGTTTCTCAAAATCAAATGTTTAACCAACCCATTTACCATTTTCATGTTAAGACATCTACCACAAACATCCTAGTACACAAGCATTATCAAGACAAACATGTTGGTACTCATTTTATCACCATTTAGTTCTTGATCATTTGAACACATTTTAACAGGTTTTAACATAGCATTTAGTTGATTTAAACTCAAGAGTGAACCTTTAGCATTTAGACATTTATAATGTAGGAAATGACAAGATCAAAAGGAAGGGATTTTCTTACAATGCTTTAGGATGGAAATGGTGAAAAAGAAAAGAAAAGAACTTGAATGCTTTCCAAAGATCTTCAACCTAAACTCCTTTTAAAAACCCAAATGAGCTAGTTTCCTTTAGATGTTTGATGTAAGGCTTAAATAATGGTGAAAAGGGACAAATAAAAGTGGTAGTTCATGGTGGTTTGTGGTGGTTGTATGGTGGTTCTAGGGTGGTTTGTGGTGGTGAGGTGGTGGTTGATCTTTAAAGAAGGATGAAGAAGGTGGTGAAAGGTGGTGAAATGAGAGGGAAATTGAGAGAGAATTCTGCAGAATTTTTGAAATGAAAAGTGAAGTGTGTGTGTACGTATGCTTGTGTTAGTCTTCCTAAGTAGCTCTCATTTCCTAAGGGTGAAGCAAGTGGACAATTTGATGTGAAGTGCTTAGTCAATCAAAAAAGAAAGCAAGCAAGTAGGAGGGTTATTGTGTGGTTGAAAAGAGGGCTACATAGCCAAGAAGATTGAAGAGAAGGGATGAAAAATTTGGCCATTTGAATTAATTGTCATACATGCTTGCATGAATTAATTTCCATCATTTAAGCTATGTGTTACCTTGCTTGTGGTTTTTGATGTTAAGCAAGCAAGTAGGTAGGTGTTTAATAAGCAAGAAGGCAAGGAGGAGGAGAAGGTTTTGACGTGGGATTTAAGTGACATGCTTGCTAAGAAGCTTGATTTAATTTGAGCTAGGTGCTAACTTGCTTGATTAAAATAGAGCTATGTGCTAGCTTGCTTGGGATTATTTTGACATGCTTGAGCTACTTAGATCCGAAACTTGGAGTTTAAGTGCTAGCAAGTTTTATTTTGGAGATTATAGTAGGTTGTAACATGGTTAGTAGAATTCCAATTCATTCGTAAGAATTTGTGTTTCGTTTAGTGAATCTCGTGTTACCTTTCTTCGTTGGTTTAACTTGAATCGTATAGGCTTGATATAAGCTTTTAGAAGGGTTGAGTCTTAAATCCTATTACAATAGTATAGGTAGGTAACCATTCTTAGTTAGCCTAACGTTATTTGGGAAACGCTTATCACCAACGTTTGTGTTTGTCGGAATCATTCCGATTTATATCGTGAAATTATCAATAATTGCTTAAACGTAATGCATCAAGCATTAAAGTAGTGTGCACCAAAATGTGCAACGTGGGCGTGTGCTAGACTTATCTCAGTTTAAAACACGTTTGATTTCATTAAAGGGAATTAGCGTAAGAATGCATGATTTTAAGGTGCACGGGAAGTACCGATTTTCGAGGGTTGTCACAGAAGACAAGTGTGTACCTTGCATGAAAGGAAAGCAGCACAAAAAATCACACAAATCTAAAACTGTAAACTCTATTTCCTCGACTTTTGAGTTGCTACATATTGATCTCTTTGGTCCCATAAGCAAGAGAAGCATATGCAGCAAATGGTATTGTTTGGCTGTCACATATTATTACTCTAGATTCTCATGGGTATTCTTTTTGGGATCTAAGGATGAAACTCCTGGTATTCTTATGGAGTTCTTAGGTCTAATAGAGAATGTCTATAGAACAAGAGTTAAGAGAATTCGTAGTGACAATGGAACAGAGTTCAAGAATTCAACGTTTAATGTCTATTGCTTAAGCAAAGGGATAGAGCATCAATTCAGTGCACCTTATGAACCTCAACAGAACAATGTTGCTGAAAGGAAAAACAGAACGTTGATTGAAGGAGCTAGAACAATGCTTGCAGATTCAAGGCTTCCGGTCATCTTTTGGGCAGAAGCTGTGAATACTGCATTTCATGTTCTAAATAGAGTTCTTACGGTTAAAATGCAGAACAAGACTTGTTATGAGCTTTTAAACAATAAGAAACCTAACTTAAAAGGGTTTGAACCCTTTGGAGTTTCATGCACTTTGTTGAAGACTAGCAATCGACCAAAATTTGGTGAGAAGGCTGACGAAGGATACTTCCTAGGTTATGTACCTAACTCACCAAACAAACGTATCTTCAATAAAGCTACGGGACGTGTGGAAATAGTTTATAGCATTGAAGTTACGAGCTACACACATGATTTACATAAGGGATTAGATTGGCAATTTGATTATTCAGATCTTTTTAAGTCATTTAAAGTCCCTATCAGTGACTATGTCAGTAATTCCGAGATACCCGAGCATTTATTGTTTGGAGATGAAGATCTTAGCCATTCTCCAACATCGAATGTTCAAACGTCTGGAATCAAGACTATTGTTGATCCTGATGAAACTTCAATAATTGAGTCACAACAACCTCCAGTTGATATACTTCTAGCGAACGAAGATCCTGAAATTGTTTACCAAAGGGTTGTGGATCATATTCTCACTCCCTTGCCACAATTAAGGATATCTACTACTAATGATGGTATACCACCATTGGAGGAAATAGGTACTAACTTACGAGATGATATATCAGTTGAACCGGTAACAACAACGAGATTGAATAGGAATCATCCGATTGAGAATATCATCGGTGATCCAAACACTTTTGTTCAAACTAGGAATCAATCTAAAACTAGTACATCCAATCACACAAGCTTGTATGCTGAAATGAAAGAGACAGGGATTACAAATCTATGTCTATATTCATGTTTTATCTCACAGGTTGAACCTAAAAATGTGCAAATGGCTCTAAAAGACAACTCATGGGTCGAAGCAATGCAGGAAGAACTGTCTCAGTTCTCCAAATTACAAGTTTCGGAGTTGGTTGATTTACCAGTTGGTGAATATCTAATTGGAACTAGATGGGTGTTTAAGTGCAAGAAAGACGATCGGGGAATCGTGACTCGCAATAAAGCTCGTTTAGTCGTTCAAGGTTTCAATCAGCAAGAGGGGATTGATTACAATGAAGTGTTTGCACCTGTGACTAGGCTTGAAGCAATAAGGTTGTTCTTAGCATTTGCAGCATCAAAGAAAATGAAAGTTTATCAGCTGGATGTTAAGAGTGCCTTCTTGTATGGCAAAGTCAAAGAAACGGTGTATGTCTCTCAGCCACCAGGATTTACAAATCCAAATTATCCAGATCGAGTATATCGTCTTGATAAGGCTCTATATGGATTACATCAAGTACCGAGAGCGTGGTATGAAACATTATCAACTTATCTTCTTGTGAATGGTTTTACAAGAGGAAGAATTGATAGTACACTTTTTGTAAAATGGAAGAAGAAAGACTTTTTACTTGTTCAAGTATATGTAGATGACATCATCTTTGGGTCATCTGACGAAAGGATGTGTAGTGAATTTAAACAAGTTATGAAGAACAAGTTTGAGATGTCTGTTATGGGAGAACTTACATTTTTCTTAGAATTGCAAGTTGATCAAAAGAAATATGGGTATTTCATTCATCAAACTAAGTATACAAATGAGTTACTAGAACGATTCAAGATGGATGAAGCTAGAATTTATCACACTCCTATTCCGGAAACCCATGGACGTGGTCCCGATACATCGAGTGATAAAGATGTGGATCCTACTCTTTATAGGGCCATGATTGGACCGCTAATGTATCTTACTGCATCGAGGCCTGATATAATGTTTGCAGTATGTGTCTGTGCAAGATATCAAGCTAATCCTAAAGAGTCTCATATGCAAGCCGTTAAACGAATTCTTCGTTCCCTCAAAGGGAAGCCGAAGCTGGGACTTTGGTATCCAACTGATGGAGATTTAGATTTTGTTGCTTACACGGATTCTGATTATGGAGGATGCAATCAGAATAGAAAGTCTACCACTGGTGGATGTCAATTCTTAGAAGGTAGACTAGTCTCTTGGCAGTGCAAGAAGCAAACCTCAGTCGCCATCTCTACATGTGAAGCTGAGTATGTTGCAGCTGGCAGCTGTTGTTCTCAAGTGTTATGGATACAATAGCAACTGCGAGATTATGGGTTAAATTTAACCAACACTTCGATAATGATTGATAATGAATCCACCATGTCAATTACCAACAATCCGGTAAAGCACAGCAAGACGAAGCACATTGATATTCGTCATCATTTCATTAGAGACTGTGCTGAGAAAAGGCTGATACAGTTAGTCAAAGTTCCCTCAACTGATAACTTGGCAGACTTCTACACTAAAGCCTTTGATAGTGCGTTTTGAGACATTGATTCAACTTAACGGGATGAGGAATCTAGAATAACTAGTCTTCCAAAGACGTTTGTATTAGTCAAAGTTTATGTGTTAATTTAAAAAAAAAAAAAAAAAACGGTAGTTTCTTTTAGAAATGTTTAAATTTTTCTCTGTTGGGAAATGATAGTAGATTAGAAGAATACGCTTAACAATAATAAGTAAAAGTCTTAAGTTAGATGTGTTAGTAGATTCTAGTAAGTTACATTAACGTCACATCTTTTAAAACCAGGACTTTACTTATATTTATTTTATTATACACCTTTCTCCACACGTTATAATTTCTTTCGAATAAATTAAATCTAGGCAGCTTCATTATATGATGTACTGGTAGGCAAATTCTGCTATGATTTCTGAGCATCTAATAAGCAATAATTCCAATGTATGTTATCTAGTGTGATCTGCTATATGATATATGACATAATTCTTAATTGTTGAATGATAGTATAACCATACATTGTTATATAGAGTCTATGAATATCTGTCTAGACAAACAGTCAGAAATATGGCTACTAGCAAAACTACTGGTGACTTTGTTGTACTAAGTACAGATCTGAAGCCTTTAGTTTTGCCACTAGTATCTTCAACATAGGTTTGATGTTTGTCAAATTTTAAAATACCTCAAGGGTATGTTATATGTTCAGAACATAGCATCATTTAGTAACCTCTACCTTGAATGTGAAAGATACAGTGTTATGTGTTCTACTTAATTTCTCAGTATGGCGTATTTTGGAACACACTAGTTAATATACATACCAACAATAAAGGTTTGCTTGGAAATCAGTGTATAATTTGTTTCTATGGATCATAATATCGGTAATCGTCTTGAACTGTCTATGAAACTTTTCATTTTGATGAATCATTCGTTCTAAATTACTGTAAAAGTATGGATAACGAACGTGTTATATCTTGTGGAGCAAGGTAACCAAGTTATACTTTCATAAATATAAGTTGATGAAAGGTTAAGTTGTACTTTTGGTGTAACTTATTGTGAATTTCATGAGGTTTGTATACTAACAATCTTCTTAGACTTATTAATAAATAATAAGGTACAACGTATTCTCTCTAATCTGATCCCTAGGCAGATAAACTTTTAACGCCTCAAATTTGTATTGTATATCTTATTTCATTAATAAAATGGTACTTGATACTACTAGTTAGTTTGCATATTCATTTGTGGTATTTACGTTATAGTTTTATCTAGTTTTCATTTTTCTACCTTTGACCATTTGGAATTAAGTTCAATTACAATTTATCATTCCGTGTTGATTAAATGTGACAAAATCGCAATGGAAAGTTCAAATGTTAGACTTGTAACAATATTAATAATTTCAGTTTATATTTAAAACTAAATTTGCATTTTTGGTCAAAATTGCGAAGTTGACTAGTCAACATTGCGAATTGAGTTTGGCGTATAAAAGGGGACAAGTCAACAAGTCAATCTCTCACTTTCCAAACACCTCTGCGAATCGACTTCTGCGAACCAAACCGAACCGCACACTTTCAATAATTATTTTTCGATTATTAAGCCAAAGGATCGGTTTTTCACTCCGTAGATCATTTACATCTTTCGATTACGCATCATTTGAAGTAAGTTTCACTCGATTACACCGTCTAATTTGTGTTTTATTGCTCGATTTATATGTTGAATGTTTTGGTTTCGTTTTTCACGGATTTCTTAATAATTAGTGAAAAATAAAGCATAAAACTCTTAGAAGATGTTGATTGGCCTATCCTGAACGTGTTTTTATCATTTAATTGCAAATAAACGGCTTCGATCCTCGGTTTCGAAATTTTTGTTCGTCCAGACGCTCCTGCGAACTAAGATCCAATCTCAGTTCGCAGCCCGTAGTTACGAACTGAAACTTTGACTTTCCTATCTCCGAAGCAAACCCAATATGTTTGACTTTGCTTGACTCTGCGAAGCGAACTGAAATGGTTGACTTTGCTTGACCCTGCGAAGCGAACTGAAACTGTTGACCTTCGTTGACTTTGCGAAACGAACTTAAACAGTTATTTATTGTTAGACTTGTTTTCGATTTGAGTACTTGATGTTTACAAATAAATTACAAGTTGGACCTTGTTAATTATTAGTTTTACGTTTAGACTTAAGAACTTACGTTTATAAGTTAAATACGTATAAAATATAATATCCGAATTCTATTTCTTCATATCGAAAGACTTCCGACTCATATGTAGTCGTGCGCCGTGTTCCGATTTCTATCGGCGGTATGATTTTTTAGATTCTCTCCTATGACTTACGAACTGTATATAATTTAGAGCATATAATTGAAAATTAAGTCGCGTATACTTAATCGTTCAATTAAGTTCAGTAAATTAAGTTATTATTTAATAGTAAACTTGGATGTTTGGTGAGCATTCTTGTTCACAATACATAAAAGTTTAAAATTAATTAATGTTTGATAAGTTTACCTTTATTGAGGTAATTGCCCTTTGTGTAATTCTTATGATTACGAATATGGCTGCTTGCTCTTTCACTCCTATTCACAATATTTTGGTGAATTTGGATGCCACTGAGCGTGGTGCTGAGAGATTTACTAAGATCCTGACGTATTTGGCATGATCGAGGATTCGATATGCCGTTATAGAGTCTCCACCATTGTCTCAAGCTTTACTGGAGCAATTTTGGACTAACATTGACTATGATGCTGTTGCAAATCCTCCCGTTATTCGTACTCAGATTAACCAACACCCCGTTATCTTCTCTGCTGATGATCTGAGACAGATTTTGCACCTGGGTACAGTCGAGCAGGAAGCTGGTCCCTCTGTGTACTCCTCTGATTTCATTGAGGGTGCACTAGGCCGCATGGGCTATTTTGGACCCAAGAGAGGTCGTCAATTTGTTAAGGCCTTTGTGCTTGGACAATGGAGATTCTTGTTCCACATTATTGTTACTATCTTCGGTAACAAGAAGGGTGGTTACGACGAGCTGAACCCTAAGCTTTTATCTAGATTATTGTCCCTGGTTTATAACAAACCATACAGTTTCTCTTCATATATCTTCAGCTCGTTCATTGGTTAGATCACTAGTGCAGTTCGATCCAAGTTTATGCTTTATCCGCGCTTTTGCATGATTCTCATTCTTCACCACATTCCTGGCTTACCGAATATTCAGCCAGATTTGCATGTCGATCGGATTGGGCTTCGAGGATACAATGCATGTTTTCTTCATTCATCTCGCCGTCCTGATCAGGTTAAGCCGGAAGCATGTGATCTGTTCGGTCATCTTCTTGATGACACCTATATCGCTCCACCAAATAACGGTTGGTTGGATGCTGGAGCCCACCCTCAAGTTCAACCACCAGTTCAACCTCAGCCAGTCGTTGTGGCTCAACATCCTGGGCCGCAAGAGCTTATTGAAGATATGTTACAGCAGGATGCTCACCCTGACATTGCTGCTCAAGTTTTGCATGACGTTCTAGTCCAGAATGATGATGCTACTGATCCACTCTTAAATGAGATAGATACCTTTCAGGCTCATGATTATGTCTGTCCAGAGGTCGTTAGACCTGAGAATACGCGTGCTAAGGGCAAGCTACCAGTTACTGAGACATCTTGTGGCTTCTATCAATCTGAACCTGAAGGTGTCACCGCGTCTGATTCAGATTCTGAGGATGATATGAATCGTCCATCTGGAATGATTCAACAAGGTTCCAAGTTGATTATGGATCCAGCTTTCAAACCCAAACGCAAACCTGCTGATCAGGATCCTGACTTCAATGTACTTGATGAAGAAGTTGAGGAAGACGATGAGCCACTTGTGCATCGACGTAGTAAGCGTGCTAGGTCGACTACTTCCCCGCTTACCTCTGGTCCGTGTTACTGTTCCGTTGATGCAGATAGACCGCAAGTCGAGGTGGTTTCACAAGTTGTGACTAAACCGATATCCGTACTTTCTGAGGAGGAGTTGGTTGTGGCTATGGTTCGTCCGGAGTCTCATCCGACGACAAAAGCAAGCCGGGTTGCGGCTAGGTTATTAAAGGGAGTAGCTACAGAGATAGCTAAGCAAATGCCTCAGCCTTCTACCATGCCTCCACAGACCACATCTGATGCTCCATCATCCCCGTCTATGACTGGTTCTGCACGTATTATCAGTTTGGAGTCTAGAGTTCGGGATTTGGAGGCTATCACCAGCTCCTTATCATCTCAAGTTATGTCTCTGTCCTAAAATTTGACTGAACAAACTAAAGCTTACTCACTGCTGCTCAAGATCAATACCACGTTGGTAGATGATGTCGCTGATAAGCAACGGCAGCTCGACAGACTTGATCGTCTAGTTACCACCTTCACAAGGACAAGCCATCTCAGGGGGAGATGTTCATATATACGGAATCCTGCAGAGAGGATAAACTGGCGAAGAAGAGACGAGATGATACAGACAATGATCCCATCGCTCCGAAAGATAGTGAGTTGGTTGGTCCTTCAACGACTGGTCAGCAGGCTGTTGTTCAGGGGGAGTCTGGTGCTGGTACTGGTGGAGGTACGAAGTCTGGTGCTGGTGCTGGTGGTAGAACTGAGTCTATTGGTGCTGATGAAGGTGAAGCTAGTATGGAAAAAGATTGATTGTAACTATTTAAAATTGTAACTTAGAATTATTTTGTTATATATTCGACTTGAGATTTATAATTACAAGTTAAATATGTTTTAAATAAGTTTTAAGTGATATACAATTAATAAAGGTTATGTAGAGTATTGATCGAAAGTCTTCCGACTTATACACAGTCGTGTGGCGTGTCCTGATTTAATATCGGCGGTCAAACAGTTACTATAACCTTTGCATTTTAGACTTGAGAATGTTAAGATTGACAAGTTAATTATGCAATGGAAATTAAGATATTAATTAATTATAAACTTGAATGTTTGGTGTTCATTATCGTTCACAATACATTAATGTTTAAATTTAATTAATGTTCCAATATTATAAGACTTTTGTAATCTTAGATTGATTATAATTTTATTTATGATCAATCAAAGATTTATAAGTTTATATAATGAGCAGTAGATACATCAAGGGATTAATAAGGAAATTCTTAGATTGATTCGGGAAAATCAATGAAAGGACTTATGTTATTCTCTTTGTGTGTGTGCTTTTATAGGTTTATTAATGTTCGATCTATCTGATTCTGAAAGCGATATGCTTGATGAGATAGATGAAGAAATCGATTTTGACTTAGAAGAAGGAGAGTTTGTACCTCCTGAAGATTGGACTTCTGTTCCTGAAGTTGGGTTAGACGAGGGTGTAGATCTCGATGCTAATATTGATGAACACATCGTGAGCCTATCAAAAACGAAAGTTATTATTCAGGATGAAGATGGAGAAAGAGTTATTGATTTAGATGAAAATCTAGATGAGTCAACTGATTCTGATTTTGAAGATGATCTTCCTAATAAACTTAAAGACAATCTGATGTTTAGGCCTTTAAAGAAAAAGAAAAAGGAAAAGACTAGGATTAGTGAAGTTGACATCACAGGAAAGCGTATACCGAGAAGAGGTATTATTGGATGGTACTACGACGCTGATTTGAAGCTTTTTGCTATAAAGAGATTTGACGGAGTTCAATACTTTGAGAAGAAGCTTGCAGTCTTCAGTTCTTTGCCTAGGTTTGAAATTCGAGACTTGGCTAGATTAGAACTAAATAACCCCAGTAATGATCCTTTTGGTAGATATGTAGAAAAGATTATCAAGACTGAGGGTTGGTCAATGAAATTTGAAAGAATTAAGCCAAGAGTTGGAAAGACTATCAAACTTGACGAAAGAAGCAAAAGAATAGGAAGGCGTCGAAGAAGGAAAATATATCCAGCTGTGAAATGCATACAACAGATTCCGTTAAAGACTATGCCTCAAGATATCTTAAGTAAGTTGAAGAGATGGTCTGTGGATTCCGTGACTGGTGAAGCTCTTATGTTTGAACACAATGATGAAGTTGAAGATGAAGAGAAAGAAATATTAAAGATTTATGATCGCCGACATCTAATGAACTTATCAAAGGCTGACCTATTGATGTTACACAAGAATAGGATCACTGCAATTGAAGGATGGGAAGATGTTGCTCGAGATTATCAGTCTATAGTGAAGACATGCATAAAGCTGAAGATATATGCAGGTAGCAAAATTTATAAGTGACTACCAAAGACAACTTCAAGACAAAGACGCTAGGAGCTATTGTCAAGGGGGAGCCTGTTGGGACATGTTTTGTGACAACAGATCTAGCTTGTAATAGGACTTCTGATAATTGTAATCAAGTTTGTACATTGGTTTTGAATTGTAATGAAAAATATTAGTTGGTAAACATTTTAGAGTAAAATATTAAAGTGCTGAAAAATGTTGACCATGTTTGACTGCAAACCGAGTCAGTTCGTTGGGCCAAGATGGGCTGCGAACTGAGTCAATTTGCTGAGCCCAAAACTCGCAAACCGAGACGATTATATATGAGAATTAGGTTTTAAACCTAATTAAGTTTTGCCAAAAAGATATACGAATTACCTGAGTTTTCTAGAGACATTCTAAACATTCTAAAGGCTGGGTATTGATCGTTTAATCCATTATAATCAATACAAAGCATATTAGTAATACGATTCGCTATATTTGCGAAACAAATCGTTATAGATCCTATAACTAGTATTGAGGGATTCCGCACCTTAATACCTTAGATAACTTCGTTATCGATCCTAATACATACGGACTTACATCACCCGAGTTGTCTTCAATCTTGATTCTGTTCAGCTCTTTTGACTTCATGCATACAACCCCTTTTCCACAAAATCTTCACTACTCTCTGACATCTTCAACCTTCATGTCTCCAACTATCTTTGTAGTTTCATGAAGCTTCAACAGATCATGTCATACACCCTTAACAACTCTTGTAGCTTCTGATTCACCTTCAGGAATTTCATCTTTTTAAGATCTTAACTCCTCTAGGTCTATCGTCTTTTTCTCGAGATTTCTGATTCACCTCCAGAAGTTTCATTATTTTTCTGAACTAAACTTTTCTAGGTCTATCACTTTTTTCTCCTTCCTCTAACTCAGACTCATCACTATTAAACTCGTCAGTTCAATAGTATTTGTCTCTGTTAGATTGACTAGACTCCCCCTTAACCTGTTCAAGCATACCAAGTCTTCCAGTTGAAGAGTTAGTCAGCTCACCATCATTTGGTCACTATTATTTGGTGCACTGGGATCATCATCTCTGTCTCTGTCTCTTTCTCAACACATCCTCTTTACAACCAGTCTTCTCCTTCTGCCAGCCTTCCCTCCCAGAGTTGTCGCGCTCTTCAACAATGGATTTATCTCCTCCTAAGGGATGGCTAGATCATATGGTGAAATAGTTGTTGTAATCGTGGGTGTGGTGGTGGTTGTGGATTGGGCAATTTGCTCACTAATGACATCCCCACTAGATCGTCTTTCTTTTGAACCTTCTAGTTAGTAACGAGGGATCATTATCAGAATCATCATTGTCACCTTGCAATGTATAATCATCGTCTTCATTTAACGTATGTTTGCCTTTATCCATAGTAAAACGAGACCCGGACTGAGATCCAAGTATTTTTAGATCGAGATTTATCCAACGAAGGAATATCATCTTCATCATCACTCTCGGTCTGTTCACACGCAAACCCCAATAGCATCCTCGATTTTAGATCTTCTGACTTCAATACTTAGTAATACCTAGGCTTTGAACTAATCGCGTTCTAGTTATTTCTCCAATCGTAGAGTAAAACAAACAAAAGTAATTATCTCCCCATCTAGTAAGAACTTAAATATGTACAAATTAAAACGTAATCTAATATAATTATTTTATTCATACTAACAAAAGGCAAATTCTTTTTGTGAGAGTCACTATTACGAAGATCATATTAGCCATAATGCGTACGATACACAGTTAGAAATTTAATTATTCCTATTTTATTATTCATGTAACTAATATTTCAAGACGATTATCGGTATTGTTATCCACTTAAGCAGACAACACTCAAAATTTTTAGCTACAATTTTAGTTATTATTCATGATTATCTGGGTGTCCCTCACGTTTGACATACTCTTAGGAACAAGATATGTCCATAATTCCATGTATTGGATATCCTTAAATTTTTTATAGTTTTTCAAACTAACTAAGAATACTAAAAAATAAAGATAGATAAAAGTTGTTAAGGAAGATACGTTACTCATGAATTGTCATTCTAGTGATTTGGACTAACAACTCAACGTGATTATCAAAAGCCTTCGCATAAAGATTAGCTAGATTATCGTATGAGGAATTTATCATCCCAGATTTGATTATGTCTCCCCCTCAGTCACAACATCTTCTGCTGAACTTGTAGCCCTCTAAAGAACTTGCCTCTCCCTGATCATGTGCCTTGAGCAATCGCTATCAACATACCATCAATTAATAGCCATTCTGGTCAACTCCTACACATGCATAAAACTAAAAAAGATTAGTTATTACGGGGGACCCAAGCCACCACGGACTTGGGTCGGCCATTCTCATCAACAAATGTAAATTCCATCAGATATCCATCTCTCTTATCAAGTGACTTGGATACTTTGGAATTCTCAAGTGTTGGTGAATGGGAAGTACAACCACTAGGCCTTATAACCGGAGACTTTTGGAAAAGTCTATGATTGACTGGCCTTCGGTTTGAAGTAGATCTAACCCTAGATTGATATTTATAATTGTTGGGAAATTCAGAGTCATTACAACTGTTGATGAGTAATTGCACAAGGCATTAACACTGTTAGTGTTAATGGTTTCCACTGTTTTATACAAGTATTAACACTGTTAGTGTTAATGGTTACCACTGTCTTCACAAGTTACAACTGTTGGTTCAAATCTTCAAAGATTACCACTGTTAGTGAAGTGATTACAACTGTTAGTGAAGACTGAAGTGAAGACATGAGTTACAACTGTTAGTAATGATTTACACTGTTAAAGATTTCCACTGTTAAGCTTGTTTGTAACAGTTAACACTGCTTAGGCTAGTTACCACTGTTGGTGTACTAGTTTAAGTAATACATACAAGTGTTAACACTGTTAGAGTAATTACCACTGTTTATATAAATATGGTAGTTAACACTGTTTATGTACAGAATAGGCGGGTAGATAAAGTTTGGATAATTATGGAATGTAACAGTTTCCATGATTATAGGAGATTGGTTAGCAGGACTCTATGTGTTATAAATAGAGATCCTAAACCTAAATTAGATAGAGATTTTTTTTGGTGTTCCGCTTCAAGGTTTTGTAACCCTAATACAAGTCAGTGTATTCGTCTTTTATAATTAATAAGATTGAAGCTTTTGATAGTAATTCTGTTTTCATTGATTTTGTTATTAATCTTCATTATATTACTAAGTGTTATTCCGCAAACTTCTTAGTAATTATTCAAAACTGTGTTAACCTAATAAGAGTATTAGATCGATCTTGGTTTGTCAATAATTCGAATTTTGAAAATTCCTATTACCACTACCCTGGTTAGAAAAACTTTTATTGGGGGTTTGAACATGTTGTGGAGTTTTTGACCGAATTGATTTTCCATTTGAGCTTCCTGTTTCAGGAGAAGTGCTCCTTGGACTATCATTTGTCGAAACTCCTGATTTCTTACTTGGACACACACTTGCTACGTGTCCCTTTTGATGGCACATGAAGGACGAACGTTTCTTCCAGACTTTCTTATGAGCCTTGAGATTTGTTTGGTGTTCCATTTTATGTGGACTTGACTCTTCTTTGATACTTGACTCAGCTCTTGTTGAACTAGTCTCGACCTGTACTTCCCTCTTTTCCTCATCAATTGAGGCTATGAATGCCTGAGGTTCTTCAACATGTGTACTCCAATCATATGAACCGTCTGGTGTTTGAACAATCAAGGCTCTAGAATGTGCATTATTCCCTGAGTTTTGATCTCTCGTAGACGTCCCTTGATATGAGTAGCTCTGTCTTCCCTAGTTTGAAGTTTGTTCCTTTCTTGGACTCTGACATTCACTGGCGAAGTGCCCGAAACCATTGCAGTTATAGCACTTAACCGTTGTCTTGTCAAACCCAACATTTCCTCCTACAAACTTCCTACCCGTTTGATTTATGAACCTCTGCACCCTTTTTGTAGCCATGGCCACACTGCAAGTCCATCTCTTCCAAATCATTAGGGTCAATTTGGTCATAATCCTCATTGATCATGGCAGAATCTGTGACCTTTCCCTGTATAAAGTTTTCATGAGATGCCACAAACGATGCTAGCATTGCCATCTGACATTCTGTTGACTTCATGCTCATAGACATCGATTTGAACCCATTAACATTTCCCAAAATGGTGAGTTCATATCCCTGCCTGAATCACCGGAAGATGTAACGTAACAGACCTTGTCTCGGACTTCCCAGTGAAAAATGTTGTGACTCCATTACTTGTGGATACACCAGAATCAGACTTTTTGCCATGATAAAGATTTGGATCTTGAACATGATCAGATCCCGTCTCTTTCTTCTGCATGTATAAGCCGTAGACCCGTAGCTTTCCAACAAGATAATCTTTGCTTTCTTTGATCATCAAAGTGTATATATCTCACTTTGGCGGTAACTCCTCTAGAAGCTTATTGTTTCTCACTGTGTTAGTAAATAAAAGTCCATTGTTGTCCATCTCAGTCATTAGATGACAATATCGAGTGATAATATCTTCCGCCCATCATGTGCTTAAAACGAACTTGAGAAAGTACAAACTTGACAGTTTGAAGAACTTGATAGTCCATTTTTTTTTTTTTTGGTAAGAGTTACGGGTAAGTTCGAAGATGGTCAAACGAACTTGAGAAAGTTCGAATACAATTAAGTTCGTACAAACTTAAGAATGTTCGAACACAAGTTAACAAAAGTCAAACGAACTTGAGGTAAGTACGAAGAATGTAAGTTCATTCGAACTTACAAAACACAAGTTTGTAAGAAACTGCACAAGTTCGTACGATTATCTAATCAACCGTAATTCGTAAAACTTCGAATCTGGGCTCTTCTAATTTTGAATATCAGTGAACTTTAACACCTTGAACGTAAAAATTTATGTTTTAACGTCAAAGTATTTCGTAATCTCTTATTCTTTATCGCGTATTACCCCGAACAGTAAACAAATTGTTGTTTAATGCTCTGATACCACTTGTAGGTTCCCCATGTGTTGGATCACGAGGTAATCAGTATACTTGAGTGCGGAATCCTCAAATAAACACAACGATAATCGACAAGTAAACACGAATATGTAAAGAACACAATTTATGCTTTATTAAACGTAAACTTTGATTACATTCAACCTAAGACAAAACAATAACAAGATATTTGAACTTGTTCTGCTCTGACTTATACGAATTACACCAAAACTGATTAGCTTCAAACATACGAAGCTATCTATATATAAGACCTAAGTTCGTACGGGTTGGACCCTACGAACTTGTCTAACCTGAGGCCCGCTAAGTTCGTATGTCCCTAAGTTCGTACCTACATGTAAGTTCGTGCGAACTTACACACTTAGTAAACACAAGTTAACAATTACAAAGATTATCAAAAATGACTATTACAAATTAGATGTTGTTGTCACACAAGATACACCAACATAAATAATTACTTAATAATAATATACTGTAACTATGATTTTCATTATTTAACAACCGTAACTTATTAAGGAAACTGCGGTTATATAACAACTATAACTGAGAATATAAATAAAATAGTGATGGATAGTAATACACCAAGAAAACATAAAAAAATAAACTTAATTAATAAATTTATAAATTACCATAAATGTATTTTTTTAATCAAAATTTAGTAATACACTAGAAACCGAAAATGAAAAGAGTTAGATTTATATATGACGATGCTTATGTATTACTGAATGTGGCTCCCAGATGTATTTCAATTTCTGGTGTCACGGATTCACTGTGTTTGACATTGTATTTGTAAAAGAATTTATAAGTGTAACATTTATATATGTATTGCTATTGCTATATACATTCAAAACATTTATTGAATTTAATGGATAACATTTATTTCTCCTTGTAAGTCACTTTAATTTTGTTTATCTTGTAAGAAAGTTCGTGTATCATGATTTTTTAAATAAAATTTAATAAAGTTTATATATGCGTGAACGTTTAAGATCATATCTATTACCAAGAGAATTTAGTTTTTATAATCTTGATCACATAACAAATAGTCTAAATTTAGTTGATCATAATCCATCGATCAAATACGAGCCGATCCATCCATCCACTTTATTATTAAACGAAAACATAGCCTAATTCGGCGAATAGCCCTTTTCCATTGACCATTCAATTTTCATTAAACGTACTCAATTCAATGAGTAGTAACTTTCAAAGTAAGTGATTTATTAAACCATGCCTTCCAACTGCCGGAGCTCTTCCTCGTTATCTCCGCCACGTCACCATTCTGTCGATCATCAGTTTTCTTGCATAACATAAAGTTCCTCACTCCATACGATCCAATCATCTCCCATGGACTCAAGGCTGCATGCATGCATAAAATCAAAAAATAATTAATATTCTTACTTAATTTTATATAAACTAAGAATGAATAAATATATTTAAATAACAATATTTAATGGACGATAATATAGTCATTTTTTGATAAAATACATCAAGAGGTTAAACTACTTAAGCCTGTTTATCGTACAACTTTAGTGTATTTATAAGAAAAGAAGTGTAAATATCATTGCCCGTATTTAATAGAGTTTGTCTAACTTGTTTCAGTAAGTAATGTACCTTCGGTTCCAGCAACCGGAGTGTAGAGAAAGAAATCACCAAGTTTATTTCCAAGAACAGGAAGACGACCCTCTCGTGCGTACGATATTAGAGCGATTTCGATAACAGCAGCCACCATCGCGTTCTCATTAACCACGAACCGCAGGGGTCCCGCACTTCCAACCACATTAATCTTAATCAAAATTCGATTACCACCGGCGGCCTGATTATCTTTTTTCTTCTTAATCAACGGCAACATGTCTGCTAATTAATTTGTTGGATCAAACAACGTAATTAACTAAACGAAAAGGCCGGAGGAGTTCAGGGATCGCCGGAACTCCTTGCAAAATAGGAACAAGGAACAAGGAGTAATTGAAAGTGAAGTGATCATTAACTGCAGTATCAAGGTTTCTAGCATTAACAAATTGACTGGTTTTTTGAAGGAGAAGAAGATTAAAAATTAGGGGTTATTTAATTTCGAATATGATATTGGATAGTAGAGAATATAGTAATGTGTGTGTATATATATCTCAATGATGACTGGAGTAGTGACGAAATCTGCCGACGAGTTCGCCACGTTTTGATAATTTTCGTTTTCCTCTCTCTTAGTTGTCAAATTCTTGTAAACTTTTGTGTAATTTCATTTCTTATTTTTTGTTAAATAGTTACGTACCTCTTTACTGTTTATCTTTTAGTCAATTAATTTGAGTGCTTTTTATCAAATATTTTATTATAAAGAGTTCGTACTCCCTTATAAAGAATTTGTTCATTTTTTTTAAAAGTTTAAATTTTTAAAAATGTAAAATGTCTATTATACTTTTATTGTTGACTTAATATATATAGATACTAATAAAACATTAAATAATAATATTTACACACATTATAATTGAACAATTGTTAAAACAATTCTATCATTATTTGATCACTACCAGCGACTATCACTATCTACCATTATTACGCTTTTATCATTTGTTACCGCTGCATTGCGCGGGTAATTTACTAGTAACTAATTAAGTTCAACTTACTTTTATCTCTTATAAAGAGTTTGTCCATTTTCTTTGAAAGTTTAAACTTTTAAAGATGCGAAATGTTTATTATACCCTTATTGTTAACTTAATATATATGGAAACTAATAAAACATTAAATAATAATATTTACACACATTATAATTGAACAATTGTTAAAATAATTCTATTATTATTCGACCACTACCAGCGATTATCCCCTTCTATCATTATTACGCTTTTGTGATTTATTACCGCTGCATTGCGTGGGTAATTCACTAGTAACTAATTAAGTTTAACTAATTAAGTTCAACTTACTTTTAAGTTTTATATTTGGATTGCATAACTTTGTTTTATACGACTCTATGATTAAATTTTCTTGACTTAATTGTTAATCGATGCCGTGACGGAGAAGTTAACTAGCTACAAACTCAAAGTTCAAGGGAACTTCGTAGATTTTTCTTATTTCGATTTCGAAATTAATTATTTGAATTATGTCCAGCCATTCAAAAACTAAAAGCATTTCTTAGCTTGAGAGAGTAGCGAGTGCTCTCAAAAATAGCTTTTAATTCAAGCACGATTAATCGGAATATAGTAGATAAATGATCTCACAGAGTAACACAATAAATATAATTAAATATATACATTTAAAATTAGATATGACTAATAATCCGTACATTGTTAGACTCGTAAAAATATTAATTTGAGCCGCCATTCAAACGAACTTGAATTCAATCTTGAATATAATTTGAAGTTCGTTTAATAAACAAATTTGAATTATTTATTTCGAGTTCCAACAAGCTTAAGAATCTAAACAAATTTTTCATTTTTATGCATTAATTACTTTTATATATAAAAATATAATAATCATAATAATAATATATAATACTTAATAGTAAGTCTTATTAATATACTTAAAATGCACACACAAAATAAATATAAATATTTTATTTATAAAGTAATAGGGTTTATTGATTCGTGATGCGTTTAACTTTCATGTTTTTATATTGTATGGGGTTAACTTTGAAATTTTCTATTGTATGAGGTAAACCTTCTAAACTCTTTAGTGTATGTAATTTTTCATTTTTTGGTCATTCTAAAAAAGGAAAATTCTAAAAAAGGAAAGTTTCCTTTTTTGTCTAGGTCAAGATAGGCAAATCAACATACAATAGAGAGTTTTTGAAAGTTTAACTTATAGAATAAAAAATTTCAAGTTTACCCCGTACAATATAAAAACGTAAAAGTTAAACTCATCACGAATCGATAAACCCAAAGTAATACTAATAAAATAAATAAGCTTATAAATATAAACGAGTCGAACTCGAGTTCGTATAGTACCAAACGAGCTGAACTTGAACATTATATATTAGAATCGAGACGAGCCGAGTTGAGACTTGAGTTAAGTGAATTTCAAAGTTAAATTTAAGTTTAGTTAAACTCAAACTCGACTCGTTTACACCCCTATTTGAAATTAAATATGAAAATTTATAATTTAAATATTAAACTTGCACAAGCTCACTCCTATCTAAACTATCTTGAAGAGGGTGATGTTTGCCGAAGAGAATTCACATGAGCAACATGAAGTAAAGGAGAGAAAGGAAAAGAGGAAAGTT
Organism: Logfia minima; assembly: GCA_963921325.1. Classification (NCBI taxonomy): domain Eukaryota; kingdom Viridiplantae; phylum Streptophyta; class Magnoliopsida; order Asterales; family Asteraceae; genus Logfia; species Logfia minima. The sequence goes on from OY992769.1 coordinate 23,813,154, forward strand.
ATTGTTTAATTGTTTATATATTTTTCTATTTGTTCTAAAAGTAAAATAGTCTATTCATATTAAATGACGTATTTAAACTAAAAGTTAATGCCTAAGGATCTTTCTTTTTTTTTTCTTTTTTTTTTTTGTGTCACTCGACCATATGTGATTTATATATTTTAAAATCATAGTTATCATATCATTTAATGATAATCATAAAAATAAAAAATTGATGTAATAAATCTCGTCTTTTGGGCAAGAAACTTTTCCCAAATATTCAATAAATTAGAAAAAGTCACATACTTCTTTACTTTGGTCCATACCTAAGCTGAAAAGGATTTAAAAAACTTAAATGATGATGTGAATGTCCTGTTACGTTACATAACAGGCACCTCTCAGCTCTTCAGTTTATTTTGCGTTTTAAAGATTTATTTCATAATTTACCAGGCAAAATACTTATGATTTGGTAAGCACAGCAAATACCGATTAGCATATATGGCCATATTATCTCTCTACTCACAAGTCTTATTGAGTTCCAGACTTAGCTATTTTAACCTTTAACGAACGAACGTCTTGGCTCTTTGTTTAACCCTCACGAGGCTGCTTCATTTAACCAGTTCATTGCGGATGGTGACTTCTGGGACGTCCCTCTTGGTGGGCACTCATTTACTAGGTTGACGAAACGAGGTGATAAACTTAGTAAACTTGACCGGTTCTTGATTTCAGAGAACTGTCGTTCATACTTCCTTGATCATCACGGCAGAGTTCTAGATGCGCATATCTCCAACCATCGTCCCATTTTGCTTCATCATGCCTAGCTTGATTTTGGTCCAATTCCATTCAAATTTTATAATTCATGGTTAAATGAAAGTTCTCTTTCTAGCATTGTTTCTTCTGCTTGGAATTCAAATGGATTTGTTAATCCAAATGCAATCATTCACCTCAAAAACAAATTGCAACATCTGAAAACGGTTATTAAGAGCTGGGCAAAATTAAATTCAGAAACAAAAGCTATGTCTAGGAATTTTCTTACTTCCTCCCTTAAAGATATAGACACCATCATTGAAGAAGGTAATGGGTCTGATGATACTTTCTCCCAGCGCTCAAACCTCATATCCTCCCTCAGAAAGCTTGATCACGATGATAATTAGATGCTATGCAAAAGGCTAAAGTCCATTGGGCAATCGACGCGGATGAAAACTCCAAATTTTTTCACGCAATCATAAACAAGAAGCGTAGACTCTTAGCTATTCAAGGGATTAAATCCGAAGGAAGGTGGATTACGGATCCAGCTGGTATTAAATCTACTTTTTATAACTTTTTCCAACAGAAGTTCCAGAAATTCGATGTTGTTAAAGTTATAAGACGTAGCCCGTCATATAAATCCCTTACGTCAGCCAATGTCTCGTTTCTGGACTCCTCGATCAGTGAATCTGAAATTCTCAAAGCAGTTCGTGATTGTGGCTCCGACAAGTCTCCCGGGCCTGACGGGTTCACTTTCGCTTTTATCAAGGATCATTGGGACATTATGAAAGCCGACTTTATTGCTGCCGTTTCTCATTTCTTCAATACTGGTTCAATTCCTCCTGGTTGCAACGCTTCTTTTATCACCCTCATTCCAAAGATTCAATGTCCCTTGTTAGTTACTGACTTCCGTCCTATCAGTTTAATAGGGGCCATCTACAAGATTATCGCTAAAATTCTTGCTAACCGATTAGCCTCTGTTATTGATAGCATTGTTAGTTGTGAATAAACGGCTTTTATCAAATCGCGTCAAATTCTGGATGGCCCGCTTGTTGTCAACGAAATTGTTGATTACTACAAACGTCGTAAAAAGAAAATGATGATTTTTAAAATCGATTTTGAAAAAGCTTTCGACTCGGTTTCTTAGGATTTTTTATTCCAAGTGATGGGTTTTACTGGTTTCTCTTCTAAATGGATCTCATGGATCCAAGGGAGTCTTTCATCGGCCAAAACTTCGGGTCTCGTTAACGGCAGCCCTACATCCGAATTCCTTTTATGTAGAGGTTTATGGCAAGGGGACCCCCTATCTCTGTTTTTGTTTATCCTCATTATGAAGGGCCTTCATGTGGCCATGAATGACGCTATTCAAGCCGGGTTATTTCTAGGAATTTCGATCGGCAACCATCTTATTTCACACCTCTTATTTGCAGACGAGGCTCTTTTTATTGGTGAATGGAATAAATCCAACGTTATTAATCTCGTTAATCTGCTTCAATGCTTCTATCGAGCTTCGGGTCTTAAGATTAATCTTCAAAAATAAAATCTTTATGGAATTAATGTTGAGTTTACCGATGTTCAATCTTTAGCTTCTCTTACAGGATGCAAGCCGCAAAAGCTGCCATTTATTTGTTTAGGCATTCCAATCGAAGAAGACATGAGCCGAAAACATGGTTGGAGTGCCATAGTAGATAAATTTAAATGTCGTCTTTCGAATTGGAAAGCTTCTATGCTTTCTTATGGTGGGCGGGCTACGCTTCTAACTGCTGTTTTGGGAGCTCTCGGCAATTACTACTTCTCGTTGTTCCCAGCCCCGAAATGTGTTGTTTCGACTCTTGAATCTCTCCGTTTAAAAAAATTTTGGGGTGGTGATAGTCAAAACAGGAAACTCCACTTGATCTCGTGGAATGCTACTATCGCGTCTCGTAAAAAAGGGGGTATCGGTATTGGTAGTTTACATTCCTTAAACCGGGCTCTCATTCAGAAATGGCGGTGGAGATTTGTTCATTCTCAAAACGATTTATGAGTTAAAATCGTCTCTGTCATTCATGGTCCTCTTAATAAAGGAACTGGTTTTCACTCGGCCGTCTCGGGAAATGGAGTTTGGGCCCGTATTGTTAAAGATATAAATGCTCTTCATGTCTCAGGTATCATTCCCCACACATTTCTTCAAAAACAGGTTAAAGATGGTAGAGATTCTCAATTTTGGCATGATCTTTGGATAGGAGATTCCAAGCTTATTTTTCTATTCCCAAGATTATACAGAATTGACTTGCTCTAAGATTGTTCGATTCGAGATAAGTGGTCAGACGGTTGGGTTTGGTCCTGGTCTCGTTCTATAACTGGTGGAGCTCTCCAAACTCAATTTAATGCTCTTTCTATGCTTTTGGACCACTTTGCTTTTCAAGAAGGTCAAGATACTTGGAAATGGACCCTGAATTCTTCTTACAAGTTTACTGTTAAAAAGGTTCGGGGCCACATTGATTCGGCTATTCTTCCTTCTCACTACGAAGAAACTTGATGGTGCTGGTATATTCCAAAAAAGATCAATATTTTTGTTTGGCGATCTATTCGGGACCGTTTACCCACCCGTTGGAATCTTGTGCACAAAGGAATTGATCTCGACTCTATCCTTTGCCCTTCATGCTCCTTGACTCCAGAGACCTCTTTTCATTTGCTTTGGTCTTGCATTCATGCTACCTCAATTTGGCTCAAAGTTTTTGCTTGGTTCAAGATGACGGCTCCGGCTCCTTATGCTATCGAGGATGTCTTCAGTTTTGCTGATAATCTTCAAATGCCTCAGCACCAAAGTCAGGCTCTCCAGGTTAGGTTATTATTGCTGTTTCATTCTGGTCGATCTGGTTTGCCCGCAACCAGGGTCTTTTTAATGGATCCAGAATCAACCATGAAGACATCTTCAACAAGATAAAAGATCTCTCTTTTTTATGGTTTTCTAGTAGGAATAAGAAGTTTTTTATTTCTTGGGACAATTGGGTTTCTAACCCATTGTCTCTAAACTCTTTGTAATTTTTTTTCCTAGCTTCTCGCTAGCTTTATAAATTTTCGCCGTTCAAAGAAAAAAAAAAACCTTTAACGAACGATCATGTAGGTCCCAATTCTATCTCGACAATAAAGTCGATCTGAGATATTTCATCCAAAACTGGAGGCTGAATCAGCAATCTGACTGGGTAGCATAGTTAGATGACCAACTCCATAGTTCTTCATGAATACCATCACAAACCATCTTACAAACATTAAAACCCCCCTGTATACATATCCTTTCTTGGAATCACTTTTTCTAACAGGCCTTGAGTACTCAATGTATCGAACAATAGGAATGTATTACAATCATTACCAACCCCATGGAAGAAAAAAATCTCTAAGCTCATCTTTCATTTGCAACACTTTCCTCCAACCTTAACTTGCATACTCTTTTATTGATATCTCGCAGAGATTTTGATCCTTAAACGATATGAATGAACCTACTTGCCCACAATGATTCTTTATAAGGTAAGATACTCCATATATGATTTGACATTAGAGTGACATTCCACTTTGTTAGACTTTTGAATCATATTCGGCTGATAATTTTGTCTCCATATTTTAAGAACACGAAACTTAACCTTCTATAATTCTCGATCAACATCAAGATTTTCAATATAACAGAAATTAAGACACTACATCAACCCTGTAAAAAAAATATTAAAAAATAAATTAAAATACAAAAAATAAATAAACATAAACAATGACATAATATTGGAGAAAAAAATGAAAGAAAACCTGCTTAAATACGTGTTTTACTGTAGTTAGATGACCAACACGTGTACAACAATAACAACAAAACAATAACACAAAATATGCCAAAACATACAAAATTTTAAAATATGCTAAAACGTACAAAAATACGGCGCACTAATATATTTAAAATACGTATACAATACCATGATGTCATATTTTATAGTTGAAACTCAAATTTGAATTTTATTCGCAAATGAAGTGTCACTCCATTAGCAAAAGTGGGCTAGATTATAACCCTAAGATGTATATATGTAGTCTGGAAATTAGGCAGCTTCAATTCGTCACCTAGTGGGCTCTGGCGCTCGGTTGGTCCCGCTCTGGCCTACGATTCAAGTCTTGTATCCATCTTTAATGTGACCACATGTTTTTTCATTTCAAAACATGCAAATGCCCTTGTTGATTTTATTGTTCTTTAATTATAATAATAATAATAATTATTATTATTATTATTATTAATTATTATTATTATTATTATTATTATTATTATCGATCCATGTTAATTTTTGGTTAATAACATTTTGCCCGGATGAAACTTCACCTACTATTTATTGATATGCCCTGAATCTTCAAAAAGAAATTATTTCCTTTTTTCTATTCAAGATCAGAAAGAATATATAAACCCAAATGAGACACATTTTATTAAAAATTAGACTCAGCCTCAGCAACTGACCGTTAAATCTGTGGACCGCTCTGATACCATAATGTACAATACAAATGTGAGTATCAAATAGAACCCTTGCAGACCCTAAGCTCATGATGCGATTGGGTTCGGGCCATTAACCTAATCGATAACTTAATAACCGTGTACACCACGTACGTACTACATTATAATTTAGGAAAGCAAATTACCAAGAGACCCTCAGAGATGGATTTGGAATTTTGCTTGGAGATATTTTAGGTGTATGGATATAACAATATATGAGGTTATGGTGTATATCATGTTAAAAAAATCTTATCATCTTACCTTATTTTTTGATTGGTCTAAACATCATCACTTACAAATCTTGAAAGCTTGAAGCATTTTCCTCACATTAACAACATACAATGTCTTACACTTTACCCCCCTCAACTTCTCTTAATAACAATACTCCCATTAATCACAACTTTCCAACTTCATTAGCACCCAAAACCCTTCTCAAAACCCTCACTTTTACATTATCCATCCCTTCAAAACTAACCCTTACTTCCATCAAATCTTCAACCACTGCAAACTACAATGACCTTGGGTTGGATGAGGAAATGGGTCGGATCAAAAGGCTACAAAACGGGTCGGATGTTCGTGGTGTGGCTGTGGAAGGAGAACCGGGTCGAAAGGTGGACCTTACGCCACCTGCAGTCGAAGCAATTGCCGAGAGTTTTGGAGAGTGGGTGACAAATGAGTTGGTGAAGGAGAAAGAAAGGCCCATGGAGGTTGTTCGGGTTTCACTCGGGAGAGACCCACGAATATCGGGCGGGTTGTTGAGTGTGGCGATATTTTCGGGGCTGGGTCGGGCTGGTTGTATTACGTATGATATGGGATTAGCGACTACACCAGCTTGTTTCATGAGCACAATGTTGCCACCCTTTTTATACGATGCTTCCATAATGGTGTGTTACCTTTTATCCGGGGGGAAAAATATTTTATATAAATTTGAATATTACTTGTAAAAATTGTTTAAAAAAATACTATATTGAAGAAACTCTGGTATATATATCATTTATTTTGTTGGTAAAATGGTCTTTTTGAGTGACCAACTGGCGCATATGTTCACGTTTTAATATTATATTGTTTGTCATAAAGATTAAGGAATCATATTCTACAGTACATTAATGTTTTAAAAATTAATATCAAATAAATGAGTTTCATCTTTTTTCAAAGACACCTATTTAACTTCTATAATTTCTTATAGTGCACAGAATTTATTTTTCTACAAAATAAAAGTTCTATTCAAAAAAGAAAGAGAAGAAACTATGTTAATTATCTGTGTTAACTATATAAACAAAATCAAATTAAATTATGAGCTTTTTTTTGCTGTTAAGGTTATTTTAAGTACTATATGATTTTCTTAAAGTTAGCTTTTAGATTATTAATTCTTCTTGTAGTTGACATATATAAAAAAGGTTATTTAATTAACTTAACTTTTTTTTTATTTTTGTGTACGTTTAGATGACTGCGTCTCACTTGCCTTACACACGAAATGGTCTAAAATTCTTTACAAAGAAAGGAGGGCTAACATCAGCAGAGGTTGAACAAATATGCAACAACGCTGCATTTAAATATGCGAATCGGGTCACAAAAGTGTCTGCATTACTCAAAACGACCCCTACACGAGTCGATTTCATGAGTGTTTATGCAAAACATCTCCGAGATATCATCAAAGAGCGAGTGAATCATCCACAACACTACGACACTCCTCTTGAAGGGTTTCAGGTACCTACTTGTAAACATTTCGTATAAGAACATATAGCAAGTATAGGAGTCCTTCATATAATGCCCGCTAACTCAATAATCTTTACTATATTTAAATCGTCTTTCATATTTGTCGGCTTATTTGTAGCTCAAATCAACTGCAATAGATATACAAAGGACTTTGGGCATGATGTCATGAAAATAATGTTTAACATATTACTTCACAAAAAAGTAGCTCCTTTTTTTTAATAGCTAGATTTGGGAGAATTTTTTCAATAGGTATCACAACTCAATTAAAAAGGTGCGATCTTCAAGTCACATATGAAGTTTGGGCTAATCATATTTGAACGTAGTTAGCTTTTTCTACATTGACTGATTATGTCAGTGAAATATGTGATCCATTCATTAATTTGTGTTTTGGATGGCCTGATCTTTTATTAGATCGGCCCGTTAATTTTGATGGCCAGTCCAGTCTCAATAACAAAAGAAATAATACAACAGGTTTTAAGATATGAATTTTGGTTTGGCCTTAAAATTAAAATCAAACTGAAAAAAACTGGGTCAAAAGAAATGATACCATCTACGACTGGGCTAACAATAACAATTACATGTAATGAAATAAATGGTCCTATAAAAAGTATGGCCCTTTGTAGTCAGGCTGCCGACACAGACCTATCAACGGGCTTGATTTACACTATAAATTTTATATTTATATATATAATTAAAAGAGAATACGATACAAGAATTTTAATCATTTATTATTTTTATTTATATACGATTTAACGATTGAAAATAATTGTTAATTAAGTAATTAATTTAATATAAATTTAAATTAAATATATTAATATTAATTAATATTTTATTAATGTGTTATCTTTTTAAATCTATCTAATTTTGATGATAATATCATTATCATCGTTATCATGTACGAAGGCAAGCGTCAAACGAAAATATATATTATATTAATCTATTATCTTTTTAAACCTATGTAAATTTGATAATATCATTATTATTATTATCATATACGAAGCAAGCGTCAAACGGAAACGGAAATTCACTATTAGTATGACTCTAATATTATTATCATATGATACAATTGTATCTCATTTCAAATTCTCAATTTCAATAGTTATTATTAATTAAAGGGATTATATATTTAGAGGCCACTCAAATATATCATTTTGTTTTTGTAGGTCACCTATATTTGAAAATAATTTTGTAGGCCACCCAAATATATCAGTTTATTTTTGTAGGCCACCCATATTTGAAAACGATTTTGTAGGCCACTCAAATTTATATATTGTTTCATGTATACCAAATTCGACTAAAAACTTATCAAAAAAAATATAAAGGGACACAAATACTCATGTATTTGTCAATTAATATTATTTATATTATTTTAGTTTTATTCAAATACATGGTTATTTGTGTCATTTTACACTTTTCCGATGAGTTTTTAGTCGAATTTGGTATATATGAAACAACATACAAATATGGGTGGCCTACAAGATCGTTTTCAAATATGGGTGGCCTACAAAAACAAAATGATATATTTAGGTGGCCTCCAAATATAATCCCTTAATTAAATAACATGATAATACATACATATAAATAATACCTTTTGACCTCACTTTATATTAATCAAAGTTTAAACAAAACAAGTTTCTAAACTATAAATAACAACAAAAGTTGACTTTTGCTCCTTTAAATATTTGATTTATTTATTTAAATTTAAAAAACCGTTTTTAATTTCTTTCGTATAATTACATTTTGGCCGCCTAAATATTTGATATATTTATTTAAATTAAAAAAATAGATCAAATAATTTATTATAAAAATTAAAGAGTGTATAAACTATATATAAAACAATCGGTTACGATATTATATTCATTTTATTAAAATTAAATTCGTACCACGTTATAGCGGGTCTGTAAACTATATAAATCAACCAAATAAAAATTACAAAAATCAGTTTCGATATTTTATTCATTCATAAAAATTAAATTTTTCTCACATTATCGCAGGTCTATAAACTATATAAAACAATCGATCAAATATTTTAAACATTTATAAAAGTTAAATTCGTCGCGTCTTATCGCAACTCTATAAACTATATAAAAAGAATTAGTCACAAATTATTACAATATTATATTTATTTATAAAAACTAATTTCATCCCACCTTATTCGCATGCTATAAGTTAAATATAATCAAAGTGTGTCTAACGTTTATTGTTTTGATAAGGCTTGCACACATTAGAAGTATCATGTTTTTCTTTACGCCTTCCAATCTCAACGGTGTGGTGATATATATGGGTCTATTTTGCTTCTTTGCTATTTTTATCGAGGTAATTGGACTTGTATAATTTTTTTAGTCAACAAACATGATTACATTATATGATTACTAATTTTTATATTCGTATATATATGGATCATTTGAAAAATATGAAATAATACAATTTGAATATTTTTGAAAATAATTGCAAGTGTAATTCGTGAAATATGATTAGTAATCTTAAATTTGAAACACTTCATATAACAAACAATATGAAACTATTAAAAACCTCAAAGAAACCGTTACGCAACCAAAAATATGAAGAAAAAAGAAAAGACAAATAGTAGAAGAAGGTGTGTTGCATATAGTTTAGGGTGATTTTAAACATGAACTTTTTGTAAGTTAAATAGTAATCACTTATGAGACTATTAATATAAATGTAAACAATTAATTTATAATCATATATCTTTTTTATATATCTTAAGGGTTAATAATTTTTTCAAAAAATAATAAAGTACTTAAAATACCCACTATACACACTGATATTGAATAAATAACCGTCTTTTATTTATTTGAACGTTAATTAAGTTTTATCTTTTTCCACTTGAATCTTATTATTAGATGATTTTTAAACTATGTTTTTGAAATGAAACTACCTAAAAACAATATTCATTACATAAAGTTATGATAATAGAGCCTCTAATCACAATGAAAATCATTTATACAACTTACTACACAAAATATGTCTTGTTCCATCCTAAAATAAAACATACTCCATACATTCATGAAAATACAAACAAATTGTAATATTAATATAGTTATTTGAATAAAAATTAATACAATATAGATCTTTAATAAATTATATTTTATTATATTAATCATAAGTCATAGACATGTTCATGAAACGTTGAAACCTTATTAATTAACTTGAAACCCAAAGCTACATACCTAAATAAATTTTACATAAATTGGACGATGGTTTTTTATTCGATTCCTTTTGTTCATGAATATACGTTTTTAATAAATATATAAAATATTAATTAATTAATTAATAGTATATAATTTAGATAATGTTAGTAGTATTATTTACTAATTATTTTGTTTACTATGTTTATCCTTAAAATAGTTATTTTTTTATTTTTTAAAATCATAATTTATGATGTCATCAAATACTTAATTACTCAATTTAAAAAATTTTATTTTAATTATATTATGGCTTCTGATTGGTTAATTAGATTCAAATGAAGATGATATTGTCATAAGTATGATTCTTTTATATTATTTAAAATAATTATTTTGATTACATTTTCTAGATGACACCCATATACATACAATAATAACTTTACTATTTTATGTCATCGTGTGGTAAAATACTGCTTTTTCCTGTCTCAATTAAAGTATATATTTTAAAAATGTACATGATTTTAAAAATGTTCATTAATTACTTTATTCACCAATAATATAGAATGTCAAAAGAACACTAACTACATTCTTCACCACTAAATTACTTTTTTAATCGGTTAAAATGTGAAAATTAACATTTATTTTGAAACAAATAGAAATAAAAAGGTGACACGAAGGAGATTATTTATATTCTTTTGGCATGCTATGTAAGAAAAACTTTCAGGTTAAAACTAGAGATGGTCAACCAAACTAGTTTCTGAATTAAGACCAGTTTTCAAACTGGAAACCAATTTGGCTCAAGCCGGTTTGATTTGTTTGAACCGGTTTAAATCGGTTCGAAACTGATTTGAATCGGTTTGCAGACCAGTTTAACTTTTTCCAGACCAAACCAATTTAAATCCAAACCGATTTCGATTGAGGTTGACCCAAACCAATTTAAATCTCCATTTTTCTATTTCGTTCGGTTGTGATTCATAAATATTTTTTATGCATGTGATGTTGAAGAATGATATACGAAGATTTATAATGCAATATATCTTAACTGATAGAAATATAATAATTATATAAAAATTATAAAAGATTTCATATACCGTAAAATATATATAGAAATTATAAAGTAATAAAATTGAAAAGTTTGTAAAAGATTATGTCAAAATAAAAGATTTATAAAAACAGAGGTATGTAAAATATAGGAAGGATAAATTTGACATTTATTAATGTTTACACTCCAATCCCTATGATGGATGCGAACCAAACGCGTTACAAATTTAATTCCCTTGCATTATAATTCTTTTGCTAAATTTCAATTGCATAAATTGTTTCAGCAAAGCAACGCAGAGAGAGTTTGATCAGTTAAATGTATGCAATTTTATTAGGTAGTTCTGTTCTCATTTGGGGAGAATTACTTATCTCATCATCTTTAATATGTCTACGAGTAATTTTCTAGGATTGGATCCTCTAATACTTTAGCATAACCAATAGTAATTTGTTTGTTTAAGAGAAAATGACCTCTCATGGTTCAGCATATATAAGAATTCAGATACTATCTTCTAAATGAAATTTGAAATGACAGATCATAGTAAATGCCGGAAATGGGTCAGGAGGGTTCTTTACCTACGAAGTACTAGACAAGTTAGGTGCAGACACATTCGGGTCGTTAAACCTTAAACCAGACGGCATGTTTCCAAACCATATCCCAAACCCTGAAGATAAAGTTGCCATGGCTGTAACACGAACCGCTGTTCTCCAAACTTCAGCGGATCTTGGCATTGTTTTTGACACTGATGTGGACCGAAGTGGAGTTGTTGACAAAGAGGGTAACCCAATAAATGGTGATAAGTTGATTGCACTTATGGCTGCTATAGTCCTAAAAGAACATCCTGGTTCAACCATTGTGACAGATGCTCGAACTAGTATGGCTCTAACTCGGTTCATCACTGATCATGGTGGTCAACATTGTTTGTACCGAGTTGGTTACCGAAATGTTATCGATAAGGGTGTTCAACTTAATGAAGATGGTGTTGATGCTCACCTTATGATGGAAACATCTGGTCATGGTGCTCTTAAAGAAAATTATTTTCTTGATGATGGTTAGTACTTTTACTTCATCTTAATTTATTCTTGAATTCGAATGATCATCATATTTATAAGATGCTCCAAGATTTTAAAGTATGATAAAACTGAAAAATGGAAGTAATGTTCCTTTGATTGGTTATTTGATGTGATAATCGGAACTCGATATGTAACACACTAATATTTGCAAGACTAATAATATGTAAGAAATTGTAGCATAAAATTAACATTTTGTTACATAGGTAACCGTTGTTAATTGAAAAGAAAAGAAAAATTCAATATTATCACGTGTTATTAGACTCTATTTGAAAAGGTTGATGTTTAGTCTTATTCGAATGATCATAGATCAGAAGAAAAAAAACATACTTTTTTGGATAGGTAATAAACGAGGGGAATCTGTCCCACATCTGAAACACGCATGAAGTGAGTAATGGTCTATATTCACTTATGACAAGAACCTTAATTATGTTCCTAAGAAGGAGAGATGGTAGGCATCTCCCCTGACAGGGACGGGAACAGCTTTCGAGCTTACCTGTTACCACACATCCAGTTTAAGGCTACTCTCTTCGGTGGATCTATAACCCAATTTAAAAAAAAAAAAAATATCTTATCAACTATTTTATTGAAGTAGAGCTGTTGTACTTGTAGTTATTCAACTTATTAGTTAAAATCTATTCAAATACAACTAATTATGATAGAAAACCAATGAATGGATAATGTGTACTTCATTGATGCAATAAAGATTATGTATTGTGAAGGTGCATATATGGTGGTTAAGATTATTATAGAAATGGTAAGAATGAAACTAGAGGGATCAAATGAAGGAATCGGAAGTTTGATAAAAGATCTCGAAGATCCATTAGAATCTATTGAGCTAAGGATGGACATCCTTTCCGAGCCTAAACATGCCAAGGCTAAAGCCATCGAGATCATTGAGACCTTCAAAACCTACATACAGGTACGTACATCCTAGCTGGAATCACATACCATGTTTGTACGACATTATATGATTATATGATTATTGATTGATTCATAAAGATGTAATTAATTAAACTATAGGAAGAGAGGCTAGAAGGCTGGGAGTTAGATGCTTGCGGAGATTGTTGGGTAAGTGATGGTTGCCTTGTTGATTCCAATGACGCTCCTGCTCCAGTAGATGCTCAAATGTACAGGTATATATGCGCCCCTACCTATATTAAACCTTTTTGTATAAAAAGATGTTTATCAACTTTGAAACAATTATACTCAGGGCTAAGGTTTCAAATGAAGAAAATGGACAGTATGGATGGGTACACATTAGACAAAGTATTCATAATCCAAATATAGCAGTCAATATGCAGTCAACCATGCTTGGTGGTTGCTTATCCATGGCTCGAGTTTTCTTAGATAAGTAAGTTTAGCAGCATTGATATATCCTAGATACACTGGTTTACACCTATTACTAATTTTACAAAGTTTTGAGCTTTATAGGTTTCTCATCGCTAGTGGAATGGATAGAGATCTCGACTTCTCTCAGTTCAAAAAATATGCAAAGAACTAAAACATCATCTAGTAATTGGTTTCTATTTTTGACAACTTTGCTCCGAATTTTGAGGACAAAAACCCAATGTTGAAGTATTTTTAATAAGAAAACCCAATGTCTGACATTTTGATACGTAGTACAACATACAATAAAATTTCTATATCACCCAAATATGATTCATATGATTCAACATGAAACAGATAGATAAATAACAAGACTCGTTTTGCCTGCGAGTTTGTTTTGGAACTGTGATGTTGCAAGTGAAGCTAAAGAAAGAATTGATCATCTATTGTACTAAAACACAATTGTTCTTTATTTTAAACAAACCATATGTAGACCGTAAAAATCAGAAATGGCCACAGGGTGATCATTTAGAGGATCAGTAAGAGGAAACAAACTAGCCCATATAATTACAATGCCAACATTAATTGGTACTATTTTTGTTCACCAACCAGGTTGTACCTTACAAATGCTCAGTAGTACAATTCTTCCCATATCATCTATAAAACTAGTACAGTCCTGCAATGCATTAAGTTTCTTACGTATTTGGTGCGAGTTTGTTTCGGATGGTCAAGTTGGTCAAAAAAATAAAGCCCGATAATGTTTGTTTTCCAAAAGGTTATAATCACTTATTATGAAATTTTTATTCTGTTCATCGTCATCATCATCATCATCCTAGATCTTTTTGGTGTTGTATTGAATACACATGATCTCAACTGAACAGAGGAATGGTCCGCATATTACATTTCCTATTGACCAATGTTTCCTTAAAGCTTCTGTACTGATTACTGAATCACAAATACATTCTCCAAGCTAAGAATCAATAAACGAAAAATTATTTGGCAGACAAGTATTTGCAGAAAATCCATATGATTATGATTATTTGTAAATTGTAATAACCGAAAGATAAATATGTTACATCATGTTCTCTATCTGCAAACATACAATCCAACTCATAATAGTGTTGGAATCATGTGGATAGTATAACGTTTATAACTATATTACTAATTATATTTGAACCTATTGAGTTACATATAAAGAGCATTAAGATGTCAATTGATAATATATATGTTGTATATATTATTCAAGTAATAAAACAAATTGATGATGTACTTCACTTTAAGCTTCCACATGACTTGACTCATGGACTTTTCTCATTGAGCTCAGCCCTCCCCATATATAAAGGGACAAACCCTAGATGGGGAGGAACATCTCGGATCACACATCTAGTATAACAACACACACAATATTGGTAGGAGTCTCCATGCTCTCCACTCCTCTCATAAACTCCGTCTTGTTAGATGGATGCTAGTGCTCTAATCTCACAAGCAACCCCATACACTTTTAATTACCTCCTTGAGTAATTTCAAGGGTTAATAGACAATTGGGTATTAAACTTTACCCAAATGTTCAGTTTCATGAACCATCTTCATTTCGATTCAATTGAATGAACAAACTTCTAAAATGTTCACTTAGATGATGAATTTCATTAAGATAGTTTATCTTGATGAATGGATTTCATTAGATGGATTATCTTGTTGAATAATTTTAGAAGTTTGTTCATCCAATCAAATCGAAATAAAGATGATTTATGAAAGTAAACATTTGAGTAAAATTTAATACAAAATCTATTTATTAACCCTAATTTCAAGGATTAATACTTTGACCACTTTCATTTAAGCTTAATTTCGAAACAAATTTACATGTTAATCAGAATGTCAAAAGTTAATCATTATACATATCGATTTTATACAAAGAAGTGGAAACCATTTATTAATTTGGAAGATCTGCAACGAACCAAATCTGATGGTTTCCAATAAGCATCTAGGTGCATATCGATCTTGTACGGTACAAGTTAACCTAACAAGCACATAGAAAATGAGAAAATTATTAATTTCTTTATCGTTTTTATATTGAGAGTACACCGCTGTGTTTACATCACAAATAAAGATAGTTGTTTTTTCAGACTAAATGAGTTCAAAAAAAGTTAAAAGAATAGAAGATTGTTTTATAAATTAATAGTAACTAAATCGTTAATTATGTTATTAATTAATGAATTATTATGAAAGAATATTTTAAGAGAAAATCACTAATTAGATCCTTTTGACCAATACTATTTGACACAATAATCCTTTGACTTAGTCTTTTAACAAATTAATCTATCAATTTGCACCCATATAAGCGATCAGGGTAATCATAAATTAAAATTTGCAAAGTAACAGCTTAAATACAAGGTCAAGTACTAATTAGTTATAAGTCAAAAGCTTAAAAAATAGGTTAATTGAAAAGAAAAATAAAATAAAGTAAGATCGAAAGTGGATCCTGGACGATCACCAATAACAGTAACCACTAAAGGTGCGACATGTTGCAGGCGATCATGCATGATCATTGTATTATATTTTAAAAGCAAATAGATGAGGGGCGATCATGAATAGGTGCACTTCTGGCTCATGTCTGTATATAAAGTGACTGAATAGAAAAATAAAATAAGAAAACAGTCGATGATGATTATGCATGATTGTTTGTCACGTGTTACACTTTTAGTGGTTACTGTGATTGGTGATCTCTTGGAGGTCCACTGTCGATTTTTGTTTTTTTTTATTAATTTTTACAATTAATTTATTATTTAAACTTTTGACATATAATTAATTAGTATAGTATTTGACCATGTATTAGAACGGTTACTTTTTAAATTTTAATTCATGATAGTCATGATCATTTATATATACGCAAATCAATAGATTAATTTGTTAAAAGACTTAACGAATAGATTATTATGTTAACCACTGTTCTTCGTAAAATGTCATTAGTGATTTTCTTTAATAATATTGTTTTCTTTGATCTACGTATGTCGCAACAGTTATAAGACTTTGCCACCGACTTTGTTGAAAACAATATATATATTGTTTGTTTAGAACATGTACGCCAAATAACAACAACGATTAATAACCAAAACTCTTTCGTTGACTTCCTAGTATGTGACGAATGACAAAGAAAAAGAAACAACAAAAAAAAACCCCCTTCTGTTATTTTGAGTGGTGCGAACGAAACAAGAAAAATTATTTCTTTTCGTGGTTTTTGCGACGAACACAGAAACATTTTTTTTCTGTTTTCAACCAAGTTTTGTATACAAAGTTAGTATTTTCTTTTCATTAAATAATCATACTTATTATTTGTAATTACTTGGACATTTGAAACTAATATTTTATTGAAGTGTTTATACGTAGTCAATCTAAAAGGTATTTTAATTTTGCTCTAAGAAAAATACCTTAAGTGATGACTTTCATTAACGTCACTAGGCACTCATCCTAGTGACAATAAATTCATGTCAAAACTAATTAGTGACGAAGCTATAAGTTGTCATTAATCAATCACTAACTGATTTACCAAATACATATAACTAAAGTTAGAGACAAAAATTAGTGGCGTGGATAAGTTTGGTTACAATTATATGATAACTTGTGATGAAATTAGTTGTCACAGAGTCTATAAATGTTAGTCATACAAAATTTACGTCATCGAATTTAAGTATAGAGCTGTTGGTTGCATGAGTAAACAAAAGGATGCAAAACTTAATGATTACTCTAATGTTGCCCATCGTTGGAATTTTAATCAATTAAAAATCATTACATGGTTATTAAAAGGGAGTAGTTCATGTAGAAAGTGAAAGTTAGTTGAGAAGGGGAAGAAGTTAATGAAAAGTTGACAACTGTCATCCTCATTTTTCTCTCATTTCTCCCCTATTTCTTTTCCATTCTTATTTCTTCACCCTCCATCTTTATTATTCATTTGTCCTTCATTCTTATTTCTCCAACTTTTCTTTTAACTTTTTTTTTTTTTAAATTTCGTTTTTTTAATTATTTTCTTTTAAATTATTTTTTTTTTTTCGTTTTTCTTTGTTTTTTTACATTGTTATCGTTTTTCTTCGTTTTTTTAACTTTTTTTTCGCTTTTCTTCGTTTTTGTTACATTTTTATCGTTTTCTTCGTTTTTTTTTTACATTTTTATCGTTTTTCTTTGTTCTTTTCATTTTTTTTTACATTTTTATCGTTTTTCTTTGTTTTTTTTCGTTTTTTTTCGTTTTTATCGTTTACTTCGTTTTTTTAACGTTTTCTTCGTTTTTTTTACGTTTTCTTCATTTTCTTCGTTTTTGTAAAGTTTGTATCGCTTTTTCTTTTTCTTTTTTTACGTTTCTATCGTTTTTCTTCGTTTTTTTACATTTTTTTCTTTTTTCTTTGTTCTTTTACGTTTTTTTTTTCATTTTCTTCGTCTTTTTGTAGGTTTTTTTTTGTTTTTCTTCGTTTTTTCTTTACTTTTATTTTTTTTCGTTTTTATAAGTTTTTTCGGTTTTCTTTGTTTTTTTTATATGTTTTTCGTTTTTTCCTTCAATTTTTTACGTTTTTTTGTTATTTTTCGTTTTTATCTTTTTTTTTTTTGCTTTTTTTTTCATTTTTTAAACGTTTTTTTTTTTTTTCCTTTTTCCCATTTTAACTATGATGCATCCATATTTTGAAACATATAATATAATTATGATGCACTTAAACTTTTATGATCATGATGTTTACTACATCATATTCTATGACTATGATGCACTTAGGCTTATGTGATAATGATATTGTATATTACTCGATTGCATGCATTTATAACTTATAAATATGATGCAATGAATTTAGAAAATTTATAGTACCATACTTTATAAATATGATGCACCTAGATTTTGAAACTTCAAAGTTTATAACTACGATAAATCGTAAAAGTATAAAGTTACTGCATCATATTCTATAACTATGATGCACTTAGACTTATATGATAATGATATTGTATATTTACTCGATCGCAAACATTTATATCTTATAAATATGATGCAATGAATTTTCAAAATTACTGTACCATATTTTTAAACTATGATGCAATCATACTTATATGATTACAATGTTTATCATATATCAAGAAATTAGAGTGACGTTTTTTTATTACCATGATACACCATATTTTATAATATGATGATTATCTTATTTAATAACTATACTTTATTGTATATTTTGAATAATCAACGCATCAAATTTGAAGTATGGGTGCATCATAAAAACGAAGAATAACGAAAAAAATGTTAAAAAATAAAGAAAAAGGGGGAAAAAACGTATATGAAACAAAGAAAAAGAGAAAAAACATTAAAGTAACAAAGAAAAACGAAAAAAACGTAAATAAATGTAAAAACATGAGAAAAACGAAAAAAATGTAAATACACGTAAAAACATGAAGAAAAACGAAAAAAACATAAACAAAAACGAAGAAGAACAAAGAAAATGTAAAAAAAAGGAAGAAAAAACGAAAAAAACGAAGAATAAACGAAGAAAAATGAAAAAGACGAAAAAAACATAAAAAACGAAAAAAAATGTTAAAAAATTGAAGAAAAACGTAAAAAAAAAAACAAGAAAAACGAAAAAAATGATTAAAAACGAAAAAGAACGTAAAGAAAAACAAAGAAAATGTAAAAAAAACGAAGAAAAAACGAAGAAAACGAAGAAAAAACAAAGAAAGACGGAAAAAACGTAAAAAATGAAAAAAACGTTAAAAAACGAAGAAAAACGATTTAATATTTTTTTTTAATTAAAATCAGAATTTTAAAAAAATTAAATAAAAGAAAGATGGAAATTTAAGAATGAAGGAGAAATGGAGAGGGAATGAAGGGGACACTTATTTCCTCTTCATTGACTTCTTTTTCTTCCGTCTAAATTGAACTTTTTCCTAGAATCCTACCGTTATTAAAAAATTTAAAGGATAAAACATAACGACCAAATTAAATAGTTTTGCATTATTTGTTTATTTGAGATTCAGATACTTAATTATAGGTACTCCCGTTCAAGAAACAACGACGCCGAACATCGTGAAGGGATCTAAAGTGACAATCCATTCTAAATGAAGTCCCTAAACTGTAATTATTTCTTTTTGTGAGAAAGCACTCAATTTGTTCAGTGTAATGATCATTAAACTCAATAAAAAAATACAGATGGCTCCAATTTGTTGAGACTTTAAAAACCTCCACCATCGTCGATAAAACCTCCAATGGTAATGATGCGTCCACCTGCGACGATGCCTCCACCGTTGAATATTCGAGAAATCTGCACAGTCGACCTCCTCTACAACGTAAAAACCCTAGTGAAAGCATTTTTACTATTAATTCGGACAATGAAAAAGTACATTTCTAATTATGTTACCTTTTTTCGTTCATATCTCAGTAAATTGAATTTGGGGAAATACGATGATTTGTCGACGTGTTTATTTTGATATTTGAGTTTCCATTATTCGATTGTGGTAAATTAGTGCCAATGAATCGAATAAAGTGATTGAAAATTTGGACCGATGTAAATGTAATTGAGGATGAGCATCAGGTGTTTAATAGAATGACGAGCTAACTGTAATTGATTCATTTCCAATTTCTACATAAATGATGCGTTAGTGATCACGATAGTAACTCATGTGATATGAAAAAAAATGTTCTTATTTTTCAGTTAAGAATTATGCTAGAATTTTGTTAAAGTACATGTCTACTAAAAAAGCATAAACAAATTGTCATTTGAAAAATAAGCAATTGGATATTAAATGGAGTAGTTTGAAGATATAAGCAATCCTAAGAACCTAAATTTATGAGCCTCGTAATAAATCAGTTTAATAATATGAAGGTGCTTGAATGTTGGAATTTACATTCATTCTTACACAGGTATTTTACTGCCTTTGTCTATCTAAGTGAACATTTTGTGCTAACATTCTAAATGTATATATTGTACTGTCAGAGTGTGACGCTTAACCTGTCTTTAGGTGGGGAGGTATTCTGGGCTGGCCAGCATTTGAAGTCTGGTCTTGGTTATGCTCTCCGATACGTGACAGATAAAATGGTACCTCCTTGTGCTTATACGTGTGGAGAAATTAGTTTTCGTTTATGAATAAATTATATTAAATGTTGGGTGTTGGTAGATGATATGTGATAACACCTTCATATTTGTAATAGTTAGTTTGTAATTTGTTTATGTTGTTTAATGTAATTGAATATTTTGTTTAGTATATTTGTAGGTTCGTACGAACTTAGAGTAGGTACGAACTTACAGTTAAATATAAGTTCGAAAATATTCATTTGTAAGCTTTTGGAACTGAGTTTTAAGTTCGAATACATTGTAAAACTTTGCTTAGTTCGTAGACATTCGAAGTTACCTTACTAAAAGCTATTAAACACTTTCGTTACACTCGTTTTATTGTCGTTTAAGTGTATTAAAGGATTCCGCACTATAATACACGTTGTAATCCCGTTTGGATCCGTTCAAGGGGACTTTCAATTAGTATCAGAGCTTAACAAGTTGCTTGTTTGGTTCGGGATTAGAAAACGCAAAGTAAACTAGTGTACAAGTGATTTGGGAAACAAGTTTCGCGAGGCTCTCAATTTAAAAATCTTTCAAAGAAACCTATTTCAATGAGAGGTTCAAAGTCTCCCTTTCCAGCTGTTAAAATCAACAAAGTTGAGTAAAATAAATCGCAAGACTTAAAGCTCAAAGTTGTTGACTCGCAAGCATCCAAACCTAAACAAGTTTGGAAGATTAAAGAATCTTGCCAAGATTCTCCATCTAGCAATAACTCATCAGTCAAAAATTCCAAATTGTTTGAAAATAAAATTTTGACTGATGTGGTCGTTGTTGATGATGTTACTAGAGTACCCTAGACTGTAAAGGCTTTGGTCTTCATTTCTAACTAATTTACTTTGTTTGTGGTGCCGCAACAACCTGAAGCTGTAAAGAATTGTAAATGGTACATAGACAGCGGTTGTTCTCGGCACATGACTGGTGATGTTTCTCTTTTATCTGAAGTTCATGCTTACAATGGAGGTTATGTGGCCTTCGCTGGTGATAAGGGGGGAGTCATTTATGGTCAGGGTACGCTCACTAATGGAATGGTAAGCTTTGAAAAAGTAAATTTTGTTGAACAGTTACAACACAATCTTCTCAGTGTCTCTCAAGTGTGCGACAAAAAGTACACTACTGTTTTCACAGACACTAAGTGTTGTATCTTGAAGCCGGGATTTGTGATCCCTGAAGAATGGGTGTTACTGAGGGCACCTAGGGAGAGAGATACGTATATTCTTGACATGAGTACTGTGGAAACCAAACAGTTCACATGTCTTCTATCAAAAGCACCCGAAAAGGAATCATTACTGTGGCACAAGCGAATGGGACATTTGCACTTTCGCAAAATGAACTATCTAATCAAGAATGATCTAGTGCGAGGTGTTCCTAAGCAATCCTTTGGGCTGAATGATCATTGCGTTCCTTGTCAGAAAGGAAAGCAACACAAGAAGTCCCACAAACCGAAGCTGGTGAATTCAACTGAAAAGCCATTGGAGCTTTTCCACATGGATTTGTTTGGGCCAGTTAGAAAGAAGAGTTTGGGAGGAGCTCCATATTGTCTAGTTGTAACTGATGATTATTTGCGTTTTTCATGGGTATATTTTCTGAAGATTAAGGATGAGGTGCCTGAGATTCTCATCTATCTGTTTGACAAACTGCAAAACCTTTGCGATTTGAGGATCAAAAAGATAAGAAGTGATAACGGTACAGAGTTCAAGAACTCTATTATGCAGCTGTACTGTTTGAGTAATGGCATTGAACATCAATTCAGTGCTGCAAGGACTCCGCAACAGAATGGGGTTGCGGAGCGTAAGAATAGGACATTGATTGAGGCTGCTCGAACCATTTTATCGGATTCGAAGCTTCCAATCACTTTTTGGGCCGAAGCTGTCAATACGGCCTGCTATGTCCTTAATCGGGTGTTAACGGTTAAGAAACAGAACAAGACATCGTATGAGTTGTTCAACAATAGAAAGCCAAATTTACAATTTCTTGAACCGTTATGCACAATCTTGCACACCAAGGAACAAATTGCTAAGTTTGGTGAAAAATCCTGTGAAGGTGTCTTCTTGGGATTCTCTAATAATTCACCGAACAAGAGAGTGTATAATTTGATGACAAAGCAAGTGGAAGAGCATTTTGAGGTCACCTTCTTCCATTACACTGACAACCCTCAAGGAAAGGGACCCGAATACTTGTTTGACTATCAAACAATGTTCGATTCTTTCAATCTTCCTGATGAGAATGAAGAAGAGGAACTGGTGACACTACTTCATGGGTTGGATATCATTATGATACACCAACCATCTCTGTTCCTCCACCACCTACAGCAACACCCACCACTGCTCCAGCTGCTACTTATGAAACTCCGCCTCCGCTTGTTACTGAAGAAGTTCCTGAATCTGCAAATGATGAGGAACAAATGCCTGAGGCTTCTGAAGAATCACCTAAATCTGAACTTGAAGCTGATTCAACAAATCTTGATTCCATCATTGTTTCGAATGCGATTCCAAGCTCTCGTATCAATGTGTCACATCCAGTTGACACTATTATTGGTGATTTTGAAAAAGGAGTTTTAACTAGAAGTCAGATTGTTGCTGCTAAAAAATCTGCTTCGACGTCTTCACCCGATGAAGATGATGATCCTGTTTTTCTTTCTTCCGAAATTGAAGAGTGTTTTCTATCAAAAATTGAACCGAAGAAGACTGCTGATGCAATGAAAGATCCATATTGGGTTGAGGCGATGCAAGAAGATCTTCAACAATTCAAAAAGTTGCAAGTTTGGACACTGGTGCCTTTACCCAAGGGTGTTTATCCAATTGGCACCCGTTGGGTATATCGTGTGAAAAAGGATGACAGGGAGTGGTGATTAGAAACAAAGCACGATTGGTGGGCCAGGGCTTTACTCAAGTTGAAGGCTTGGATTATGATGAAGTCTTTGCCCCGGTTGCCCGCTTGGAATCCATTCGCATTTTTCTGGCTTATGCATCCTTCAAGGATTTCGAGTATATCAACTTGACGTTAAAAGTGCATTTCTGTATGGTCAAGTGATTGAAGAAGTATAAGTAAACAGCCTCCAGGTTTTGAAGATTCCGTACATCCGAATTTCGTCTGCAAATTGGACAAGGCGTTGTATGGTCTTCATCAAGCTCCTAGAGCTTGGTATGAGCGGCTTGCGACTCATTTGCTGAAGAATAGGTTTGAACGAGGAAAGATCGATAGTACACTCTTCACAAAGTAAGAAGAGAATGACTTGTTATTGGTACAGGGCTATGTGGATGACATCATCTTTGGATCCACTAAAGATGATATGTGTTGGGACTTCGAGAAGATTATGAAGTCGGAATTCGAAATGAGTACAATGGGGAAGCTTAAATTCTTCTTGGGCGTACAAGTCGAACAATCTGCTAATGGGACTTACATACATCAGTCAAAGTATGTAAATGATATGCTTACAAGGTATAATTTGGTTTACTGTAAACCTTATGGGACGCCTTTAGAGCTCAATCATAACCTTGGTCCAGCAGAAGATGAAGAGGATTGTCCGGAGAAAGATTACCGATCTATGATTGGTTCATTGATGTATCTCACTGCATCACGTCCGGACATTGTGTTTGCGGTTTCTCTACGTTCAAGGTATCAGGCGAAACCGAAGTTATCTCATATGAAGGCTGTCAAGCGGATCTTTGGTTATCTCAAATATAGACCAACTCTTGGTCTATGGTATTCTAATGAGAAAACTTTTGCTCTTACTGCTTACTCGGACTCGGATTACGGTGGTTGCAATATGGATAAGAAGTCTACATTTGGGGGCTGTCAGTTTCTTGGACCCAGGTTAGTTTCATGGCAGTGCAAAAAGCAAACGACGGTTTCTACCTCAACAGCAGAGGCCGAGTACATTGCTGCTACTAGTTGCTGCTCACAGGTTCTTTGGATACAACATCAGTTGCGCGATTACGGTTTACTTTTAACCATGACTCCTATTCATATAGATAATACTGCTGCTATTTCTATTACATGTAATCCTGTCCAACACTCTAAGACCAAACACATAGAAATTAGGTTTCATTTCATTCATGACTGTTATGAAAAACACCTAATTGATCTGGTCCAAAAAGATTCACTTAAGCATAATGCCGACCTGTTCACAAAAGCCTTCTCTCGTGCTCGTTTCAATGAGTTTGTCAACATGATAGGGTTACGATTATTTCAAATCAAACAGTAATATTTGTGACCTTATATTTTTCTTAAATTAAATATTACGCAACAACCATTCTTTATGTTTTCTAGCATTAAAGAAATGCACGGTTGCAACATTTGAAAAAGACGTTTAGTTGTGTCTATAAACAACTAGAGATATGATAGTACATTAGGAGACATTCTTACAACGAAAATCTTAAGTTTTATCCTTGATATATCAGTAGGTTTATCTAGCATATGTTTTAAATGTCCGTACAGACATTCGTATCATTACATGATGTATTGGTAGGCATTAACATACTAATCTTTGAGCTACTAAGAAATACATCTAATACGTCTTTATTATCTTGTGGTGTCCATCATATGATGTATGACAATATGTCTTAATTCCTAAGTGTCAGCTTGCCATGCTTCTATTGCACTGAGTTTTTATATGAAAACATTTGGGGACTTATGCTGACTGTTTCCTCTGTTGTACGTAAGTACAGACCTGGTCTTTGTCAGTATACTTTTAAAAATTAAGCAAACAAAAGCCAATGCACTTTCAAAGTCTTATAAACTCAAAGATACTTAACAAGGTCGCCAAACGGCTTGACCAAGTATGGTTTTGCTTAAACCTGAATCAAGTTTAAGTCGCTTTGTTATACGTTCGTACAGACCTGTCACTGCTGGCTTGATTCTTAAAAATGTTCAATTCATATACTTTCTCTAAACAATAGAAGTTCTCTTCATGTCTTACTAGGAGTATATCTATTGTGGGATTTACAGAGAAATATTCACTCTAACAATAATTACTTAGCTTGAAGATGCGTATGTTACATGTTTAAGTGACCAAACAATACTGATAATCGGCTTGTTACAAATTGTTTTAAAGGTATGTTAACTATGCCCGGTGAATTTAAATTTTGACATCTATACTGATAATCGAATTAAAATTTAATATTTTCTATGAGACCTTGTTTTTCTAATATGATCCCTACATAGACAACAATTAACCCGTCGCCAAAAATATTGTGTACTTTCAATATTTGTTAATCTTTATTTTCTTCTAGTTTATTTTAATTTCATTTAATGTTATTTAATTTAATTTTTATTTTTATTTTTTAAAGTGTCACAAATATTATTTTAAAATTAAAATTTCAACACCCTAGATTGACATTTGCGACACCACATCTGTGTCGCAATCAATGTCGCCACCTGTGTCGCTCTCTCAATCCTTGTACATTTTAATGACATTACCTGCGACACAACACTTGTGTCGCACCTTATGTCGCAAATTGGTCAAGGTATATATCCCCTAACATGTGTCGCTGTCATTACGCCTAATCTTCTGCGACACAAATTTAAATCCCTGCAACACAAACCATTTCCTGCGACACAACAAACCCGTTTGGATTTTCGATTCACTTGCGATTTTCCGTTGTTCTCCGTTCGGTTCATTGATTTTCCCTTGTTCTTCTTCATCATACGCACCTATAAGTATTGATTTTACTCTCCATTACCTAGTATTTTGTGTTTAATTCGTTTTTAAGGTTTTGGGTTTTAGGGTTTAATCGTATTCGTAAAAATTAGGTATCTTTTAGGGCTTAATTAGGGTTATGATAAGTTGTGTTAGTTTTGTGCCTTGTTGTTGTACCCTAGGGTACGGCTAAAACACGAAAACCCTAAAAAAAAAAATTAAGTCCGCAAATTTCTGGGTTCGTTGTGTTCATCATTGCGACATATCATGCAACACAACTGTTGTGTCGCTTGATGTCCCTAATTTTACGTTGCATCTCTGTTGCGACATAACTCTCTGTGTCGCTTCTCTTTTTGCGACATTAACGTGCAACACACGTCTTATGTCGTTCCATAAAGCTGCGACACAAACATTATGTCACTACAAATCATTAAATTGATTATATTGCTAAATGCGACGTACCTCGTCAAGTCGCACTTATGAACTGCGACACAAGGCTTGTGTCGCCTGTTATTACGTCGCATTACGTTTTATTTCCAAAAATGTCACTTCTTTCAATTTTTTCTAATGGCTTCCAAATTTTTGTTTTGGTGTTACAGTTATGGCTGAAATCAACGTGGATGCATACTTTTGGGAGCCGAGACACAATGTCACGGCATTTTTAGAGGGTGACAAAGAATCTGCGGTGCCTTATCGTCCAATGATTGCCTTTCTGCGACGTTCTCGTATTTACACAGCAATCACGGCGACCATGAGTATCTATCGCGATCATGTGTAGGATTTTTGGACACATGCCATTGTCAATTCGGATCTTCCTCTTACACGGATTCTTTCTCGGGTTTACGATCGAGAGATTATTATCACCAAGCAGCTGATTCGAGACTTCTTTCAGTTTCCTGATGACTCGGATATGCCGATCACATTCTCCAACACTTTTATTGCGGGTGCGATGGTGCGGATGGGCTACCCGGGAGTTCCTCGTGATCAGTATCGCAAGGCCTATCTCACCAAGGTCTAGCGATATCTGATGCACATTATGATAGTATGCCTGTCAAGCAGGAAGGCAGGATTGGATGGGTTGAGCCACTCGACGGCTTTGGCTATGCTCGCTCTGGTCTACAACAAAGCCTTCAATTTCTCCGGTTATATATTTCGGGCTATGGTGGACAAAGCCCAGGCCGGTGCTGGTAAGTGGGCTTTATACCCTCGCTTTGTTCAATTATTGATTGACCACTTGCTTCCTGGATTACCGGTGGTTCAGAACTACCGGTTTTGACAGACGTCCATGAATACTCGCATATTCGTGGTTTTGGGTCAGTATGCGAGGGGTGCGGAGGTCCCGCCGGATGTGCGTTTGTTTGGGCACGTTGTAGACGAAGCGTACGTGCCCCCGGCAGGTGATGCTTTTCAGGATCCCCCTTCGGTTTCACGACCGATTTCACCACCAGTACAAGCACCGCAACTGACTCAGCTACCTAGGTCTTCAGAGGTGGTGTCGACGGGCAAGAGGCCCAGGGATGACGTGACTTACACTGTTTATGAGGATATTCCTACGTCACGTCGTCCACGCACTTCTTCTTCCACCGGGCCTTCGGAGATGCCGATTCCAGTGCAAGCACATCCAGATATTATTCAACAGCTGTTAGATATGATTGAGGCTATGTAGAAGACTGTTGAAGATCAAACTTTGCTTATCCAGTCTCAAGCTGCGGTGATCGAGACTCAGACTTCCCGGATTACGGTTTTAGAGGATAGGTTTAGGGAGTTTGAGACCTGGTCGTTTGGTCCGAGGGAGTCTGTTCCTTCGGGACCATCTGTAGAACCAATCGGACCGGGGTCTGGGTCTGTAAATGATGACGATGTAATTATTGATGAAGGTAATGAAATAGCTCGTTTAGATTATTTCCCTGTACAAGATATACCAGGCCAGCCGAGACCATTGGCTGTTGATTATTCATGTGCAGACCTCTCGTACATACAACTTATGGTAAATCAAGTCAGTTCGGATTCTGAGGATGAAGACTTTGAGGTAAATGATGATGTTGAGGTTGAAGAGGAAGGGTTAAATGAAGATGAGTTCTATGATGATGCTCATATCATTGAATCAGATTCTTCCGAAGATGAAGCAGAATTTGCTCATGATTCTCCAGCACCAGAAATGTCAGAGACACCAGCTGAAGGAACATCAGAGACTCCGGTTCTGGAAGCTGAAACTTCTTGTGCACGAGCTGCTAAACATGCGCAATGGCGGCCTCATGGAAAAACCGTTGAGCATGTACCTGTTACGTGCAAATCATACAAGGTTAGTGGTGTTTATACTGGATTGATAAAGAGCTGGAAGGTATCTAAGGCTCTGTTTATGATCAAGAGATTAGACGGTATTCAGTATTTTAAGAGATCATTGAACAAGCTGAGCACATTGCCAAAAGGAGATTTTAATCGTCTTGCTCAGCTCACACTGATTAATCCGTTTAAAGATGACCATGCTGATTTCATTCAAACTACTTTGAAACGAGAAATTCGAACGAAAAGGTACAATTTCATTAAACCAACTTTGGGAACTAGATATATCTTCAAGAGAAAGATAGATCCAGTCACCAAACAACCGATATACAAAATGCACTATCCTCTGGCTGATTGTTTGAAGAGAATTCCTTTGGAAGCTGTTCCCCTTGACTTGACTTGACTTTAAAGATGACATAAAATCAAAAATATTTGATAGATGATATTCTGGACTTTCTAGATTCTAAGGGTATATCAAATGTAAGATACATAGCAAATCGTGAACAATAATCAAGTATGTACTTGAGAATTCTACATGTCAAATGCTTAAATGGACAACAATACTGATAATCGTAGTGTTCTATAATTTACAACAATAATAACAAAAGGAATCAATTAAAATTCCTAACTGTGTATTGTGCTCCTCATTGCTAATTCGATTTTTGTATCAATGAGACTCTAAAAAAGAATGTATTTTTTAAAAAATATGAACAAATTCATATTCGCATTTTAAATTTTAAGTTATTTTATGTTTTTTAATAAAAGTTATCCGTTTACGGGAAATAGTTACATTTATTACGATTAATTGCTCAAACCTTGATCAATTAAGTGTTTACGTATTTAGGTTATCGCAAAATGATTTTCAACTTGAAAATTTTAAGTTTGTGGGATATAAAATTCTAAGTTCGTACGAACTTAGAATGTCAGTTCGAAGTCTAAGTTCGTACGAACTTAGATGTGTGGGTATAAATAGGTCAGACTTGGTCAAACCCTTCACTTTTCCAAAACCCTTCGAACTTATCCAGTGCCTGCGAACTTACCATTCGAACTTGCACTGTTTCATCATTTTCCAATCGAAATCGAATTTTTGGACTGTTTTTAAAACTTCCAATCCATTAAACTTCATCACAATCACATTCCTAGACATAGTAAGTAACTAATATGTATTTTGAACCGTTAAACATAATCAAAATTGGAATTTATTTGGGTTTTATTCAAAACTGACTTAAATTCAAAATCTGGAAAGTGTTTTTGGTTAAAACTTGCTTATTTTTGTTCCTTGTACTAAACTGCAGATAGGCACACCATTTTCTATGACCTGATAATGTTTTACTTGCAAAATTTTTTGAAATTGCCTTTTCAGTTCTTGCGTTCGAACTTACAGGTTCTGACGAACCTGTAAGTTCGTACGAACCTAGCCAAGTGTAAGTTCGTACGAATTTAAACTTGACTTAGTCAGATAGTAAGTTCGTACGAACCTACACAGGGTAGTAAGTTCGTACGAACCTATTTTGTTCGAACAACAAACTTTAATAGTTTAATCTATAATGTTCTTATTTCTTGTATCGATTGTAGACTCTTTGTTGCAGGATTCTAATTTGATAAATGTTTATAACTAACATTATTATTATTATCTATTTTTGGTTTATCTTGTGTTTTGTGTGCAGATACAACAAACACAACTTGGCGATCTCTTTTGATCTTGCCAATCGAGCCACCAAGCAGTTCCGAGGCATGCTGACATTCTTAATGCGCTCGAGGGTCTACTTTGCTGTCACACACTCGCCGATCTTGAGGTTTGAATACTTCCGTCAGTTTTGGGCGACGGCAGTTCATGATTGTGAACCTCAGCCACCGGTGATTCGAGCTACTGTGAATAGCGTAAATATAGAGTTCATTGCAGCGTTTCTGAGACAGGTTTTGCAGTTGGGCACTGAAGTTGAGGAGAATGGCCCTACATCATTTCCTTTAGAGACGCGTGCTGGCGCTTTTCAGTGCATGGGTTATGTTGGGGATGTTACCCATTCCCAATACACCAAGAGTTTAGTGTTCGACCAGTGGAGCTATCTAATGCACATTTTGTTGGTATCTTTTGGCCCGAAGAAAGCCGGTTTCGACACCATGAATCATAAGATGCAGTCAGGGATGATTTCATTGGTGTATAACAAGCCTTTCTGCTTCTCACAATTCGTTTTTGACGAGACGGTGCAACATATCAAGGGGAATGTCAAAGATAGATTTATTCTATATCCGCGTGTCATAATGATGATTCTTAACGCGTTGATTCCGAATGTTCCGGCAGTGGATCTAGTAGTGCATCTGGCTACTGTTGATAAGAAGATCTTTGGTCACTGCCTTAGTCATAGTAGCCGTCGAGCTTTTGCTGATCGGCCCGGCTGTGGCGTTATTTGGGGCGGTAATCGATGCTGCTTATCAAGCACCACCTAATGATGGATGGTGGGATGTGCTCCCGCCCCAGGCTGCCGCTGAAGTTCCGGTTCCCGAACCTGCACCGGCCCAAGTACAAGCTCAAGTGGCTGCTGCTGAGCCACAGCAGGATGTAGTCGAAGAGATCCTGCACCAGATCGAGCACCCGGCCGAGGGAGAGTGCGTTGACGCTAATATTGCTTAGACATTGGTCAGAGATGTTCTTCAAGGCGGTGTGAGTTCAAGTGGTGCCGCCACTGGTTCACGACCTGACTTTGACGATGTTCTCCGGGAGATTGACACATATCTCTCCGAGGATGCAGCAAGGTCTCCGCCTGCTGATGAGGCTGGAAAAAGAGTACAGCCCATGATTCTAAAGCCACCGTGAGTGACTTTGATGATGATGATGATGATGCTGGTGAGGACCGTCCCACTTTAGGGGTTCAAGGGTCAAGAGTTATTCTGATTAAACCCGGGGCGGCCTCAGAACAGGATAAAGGGAAAAGAAAAGTCCAGGAAGATGAGGACTATGTTCCCGGGGGAGATGACAATGAAGATTTCGGGGATGAACGCTTTGTTATGAGGGTTCGTAAACGCCAACGCCCAACTGGAGTAGTTATCGGAGAGGGTGGTCCACCTCCTCAAATCATAACTCCAACACCACCACCCGTCACTCCACCCACTGTACATCCACCACCCATTCCAGAACCACCCACAACTACTGCAGCAGCCGAACCAACCGCACCCACTGTCACACCAACCGAACCACCTATTACTTCAACATCTACACAACCACCAACTACCACTCCACCTCCAACTCAAACTATCCCGTCAGTCTCCAACCCGGCTGCACTTCTCTCTGATCCGGAAAAATTTACCTATCTTAAGGGCAAGATCATGAGCCTAGCTGATATGGTCGCTTCCCTGATTGCTGTCGTTGCAAGTCAAGAGATCCGGGTTAAGAATTTAACGGAGATCAATCAAAGATTAGAGACGAAGAATGAGAAATTAACTGAGATCGTTCATGATAATGAGTTCCTTCTCTATCAGTTGAAGCGTAAGGTAGCTCAGGGGGAGATGACGAGCTGTAGAGAAGATGAGTTGAGGCGAAAAAGAGATGATGACTGAGACGATGATCCCAATGCTCCAAAAGAAGGTGAGATGCCTAGCTCTTCAACTGGAAGACTAGTGCCACAGGCTTAGGGGGAGTCAAGTCAGAAGCAAGGGGGCAGTGGGACTGAGGAAACTCCAGTGAATCTGACCGAGACCGATACTATCGAGGCGTTGTTTGGACTGGACGATTATGATAGCGATGGGTCGGAGTTAGAGAAAGGAGAGATCTTGTGTAAAGAGGTTGCAGATTGGGAGTCCGATGATGAGGTCATACTTGATACTGATGCAGATATTGACGAACATATCGTGTTTAAACAACCTATTACCGAGACAGTGTATGAAGATGAAGCTGGCATGAGAATGTGATCGATCGAAAGGGATTAGAGTCTGAGAATGATGAAGTCCCTGAAGATGATTCAGATGCTGACAAAGAACCATCTAGAGCTGAATTGAAAGACTTATGGTTTAAAAAGATGAAAAAGGAACCAGAGATCAAATATAAAGGTGCTGCTAAGGGTGTATGACAGTTTACACTTGGTAAACTTGTCCAAGGATGATCTAATGAAGCTTCATGCAAATAAAATCCTGTACAGAGATAGTTGAAGGCATGAAGGCCGAAGATACTAGAAGGTGGTGAAGGTCTGTATAGAGAAAGGGATATGGGCTGGAAGTCGACAGAGCTGATCAAGAATCAAGATCGACTGCAACAACGAAGACAGAAGACAAATAGAGCTATTGTCAAGGGGGAGTCTGTTGGTACATGATATGTGACAACAGCTTCATATTTGTAATAGTTAGTTTGTATTTTTTTTTATGTTGTTTAATGTAATTGAATATTTTGTTTAGTATGTTTATAGGTTCGTACGAACTTGTAGGTTCGTACGAACTTAGAGTAGGTACGAACTTACAGTTAAGTTCGTACGAACTTAGGAGAAGCTAAGTTCATACAAACTTGGCTGTCTATAAATATAAGTTCGAATATATTCATTTGTAAGCTTTTGGAACTGAGTTTTAAGTTCGAATACATTGTAAAACTTTGCTTAGTTCGTAGACATTCGAAGTTACCTTACTAAAAGCTATTAAACACTTTCGTTACACTCGTTTTATTGTCGTTTAAGTGTATTAAAGGATTCTGCACTATAATACACGTTGTAATCCCGTTTGGATCCGTTCAAGGGGACTTTCATTGGGTTTAATCTTAATAATCGTTATTGAGTTTGTTTAACACGAAAAGGTAAGGTTAAATCATACAGTCTTAGGATTTATAGATATATGTGCTTCTATTACTCAAGTTATTAAATCTTGTGCTAATCTAGTTAGATCTTTATTGCCCAAAGTTTCAGCTATGATCTAATTGAAGGGAAACATTTTCCACTTCTTAATAAGCAACTGGATAAACTTGTTATGGGGGTTAACTTCTTTCTTTGTTTTGATCACTCGTTGTAGACTTCCTGTATATGACACTATCCAAGAGACGGGATTGGGTGTATAAATAAAGAAGTGTCTGTAAGCATTGAGTGGTCCATACTTTTTGCTTTTATAAGTTTTGGTCCACACTTTTTACCTGTATAAGGTTACTCTTTATGCAGGTTGTGACATATGAACAACATTGTGTGTGATTATTAGTTATTTATACAACAATTCATCTCGAGAAGTT
Source organism: Logfia minima (assembly GCA_963921325.1). NCBI lineage: Eukaryota > Viridiplantae > Streptophyta > Magnoliopsida > Asterales > Asteraceae > Logfia > Logfia minima. The sequence continues at coordinate 23,846,863 of OY992769.1, forward strand.
TGGAAGTAGAAAACTTACAATGTTAATGGAGGATATTGTTAGACTAAAAGCTGCAACAAAGGTCTAAGTAAATCCGAGTTACGGAGATTGATAACTGATAGTGGTAGTAGATCACAAGTTATATAGATTGATGGAGGACATTTGCAATTGAGGTGACTGAATGTATAAATTCAATCGGAAACTTCACCAGCACAATACAGGTACATACTTTTTGATTTGTAACGTGCAACATTTCACATGTTATTAATCTCCGTTCCTGTTTGCATATTCTCTTTGGTAGCTATCTATCGAACTTCCTAAATTTCATAGGTACAAAAATTTCATCATTTCTTGTGTTTTTAGGAAACTATCTATCGGACCACCAAAATTTCCCAGTTTTCGAATCGTATACAAGTCAAGTTATTTTAGAGATTTATTGCTTCATCATCATTTTAATTAGTTAATTTGGATTTTTTTTCTTGTTTTTAGTCTTCGACTTGTTTTTTCTTATTGATCTTTAACGATTAGTGATAGAAATCGAGTATAAGGGACATACTTCAAGCGGGTGGGGGCAGCGACTCGTATTACAATCTCATTAAAGATTGCACCAGCGTAATCAATATTGATCATTTTGTTGAAGTTCAACAACTAATGCATTGGAAATCTTTTGGGTTCCCAGATTAGCCCTAATGTGATCATTTTGATTGGCTTATACCTCTGATTGTTGCCAATTTAATAACATTCTATAGACTTGTGTTAGGTTCAGAATTGGATAGTCATTTCTCTGCTTAGTACAGGTGACTATTGTACTCCAAATTTTCCTAGGTAATATGTCTAGGAATTTCTCAACAATGAACCTCTGTCCTTTACCAATACCAGCCTTTTCCATTTTGTTCATTAGTGACTGGTATCTAGTATTAGTGGAAGAGAGTGTTTCAATTTTTTCAATTCCAAATAGCTCATATTGCTTAATTAGATACACTTCTCTGCAGTCACCTATATCTGGAGTGCCAATATAAATGTTCTTCAGTGTGTCTCACATTTGTTTAGCAGTGGAACACAATCCGACATTTTCAAACACCTCATCAGGCAGAGCCATGCCAATTACGTTTTTGGCTTGCTTACCATGATTAACTAATTTTTGATCCTCATCTAACAACTGCATTAAAAGCTTTGGTACTAACAACTCTGATGATCTAGAGTAGTAGCTGTAGCAGTAGCAGTAGTAGCAACTGCTGGAACAATGGTCATAGGGACGAATGGACCATTAGTTATGATATCACACAACCTATCATTGGTTAAATCAAAGAACATCATCATCCGGGACATCCAGGTTTCAATCCACGAGGGATCAAACATTGGAGGTTTGGTTGTTGAACCATTTCCTTTTTGATATGATGAATCAACACAACTATACTTAATTGACTCCATTACATATCTTGTTATGTATATCTGTTGGGTATAAATCAGTTTAGATTGCTTGTAGGAGTAAGTACTGAACTTAGTTTCTACTGATTGAAGACTTTGTGTTGATTCAGAGTTAGTACTGCTTCAATATTTATACTGCTTCAAAGTTTCTACTGATCGACATAGTTTGTACTGCTATGAAGACTTAGTACTGCTGAGTGACAAAAGTTAATACTGATTGAACTTTGTACTGTCTTCTAGTGGTTAATACTGTTAGTATTAGTTTGTACTGTTACATAGTTAATATTGTTTACGTATATTGTAATTACGGTAATAGATAAACTTGTATAATAGATAGTTTCCTAGTTTAGTGGAAATCTTTGTTGGTGCACGTTTTGTGACAACAACTCTTATTTTGTAATAGTTAGTTTTGTGATTAGTTTTATAGTTAATTTGTAGTTTGTTTAATTAACTTAGCCTTTTTGTAAGTTGTATTGTAAGTTCGTACGAACCTAGGAAGTTCGTACGAACATGTAAGTTCGTACGAACCTAGGACCAGCTAAGTTCGTACAAACTTGCTGGGTATAAATATTAACTTGTAATGTTTTATTTGTACGCTTTTGAAACTGATATATTCGAATATACAGAGGTATCTTCGAATACATACGAACATATACTTAAACACTTGCATTTCACTTGTTTTGTTGTTGTTTCTTGTGTATTATACCATTCCGTAAACTAATACACATTACAATCTCATTTGGATCCATTCAAAGGGACTTTCAATTGGTATCAGAGCTTCAACAAGTCTTTGTTGGGTTTGGGATTGCTTAAAACACAAAGAAAACAAGATTTAGAGTGTTTTGGAAGATAAAAGTTGTACTTTCGGCTTTCTTGAGTGTTTGTGATTCATATTCCTTAAGTTTCATTTGATTTCAACGGTTGAATCTTTCTAGATCTGAGTTTTTGCTCAGATTTGAATTTGAACATCAAGTTCGTATGTTTTAGAAAGTGTCGTACAAACCTACCCAAAATAGCCTTCGAACCTAGCCAACTGTAAGTTCGTACGAACCTACAGCTTCGAACCTACCTAAGTTTGAACGTTTGAAAATTTGAAAAGTTTGACCAGAAGGTTGACTTATACGAACCTAGATAGTCTTCGAACCTGTAAGTTCGAATTAATCTAAGTTCGTACGAACCTAGTGCTGTTGACTTTAGTTGACTTTTCAGTTTGACCTATTTAACTTTTAGTGCTCGATTTGTGTTGACTTTTAGTAAAATGTCGAACTTAAGTAAGATGATTGAGATGGACCATGAGGTTGGTAAATCCGCCTCTCCACCGAAACTTCTCAAGGGAGAAGACTACTTTTGGTGGAAGGATAGGTTTGAGTCATTTGCCAAGTATAATGACGTGCGTATGTGGATCTGTATTAAAGATGGGTATGAGGCACCGACTTACGAGTTTGAGGGTAAACATAGAGTAATGCAATATTCATCATTAAAGGAGGAGGAACGCAAGATGTACGAAGCAGAGAATAAAGCATTGTCTGCTCTTACTATGTGTTTGCCTCAAGAAATCAAGCACACGTTTAAAAAATATGACCTATCTAGAGAGCTATGGTTAGCTCTGGAGAAGAGGTTTGAGGGTAATGAGCAGATTAAGGAGGGTCGTGCGGAGCTGCTCACAAAACAATTCTATGTGTTTAAACACATGAATGATGAGTCATTAGAAGAGATTATCACACGATATTATCATCTAATGACGGAAATGGAAGGCACTGGCCTTAAATTTTCAGACACCATGAAGAATAATAAGCTTCTCGAAGCCTTACCTACTAAGTGGGACATCTACACTTTAATGGTGAGGGAGAGTAAAGACTATAAGACTCTCTCGCTTGATGAAGAACTTGGTAAACTTCATGTGAATAGTATGCAAAGGAAGGAAACTGGATCCGATCAGGTTTAGGATCCAAGTGTTTACCACGGTAAACGATCTGATTCAGTTGCATCTACTAGCAATGGTGTCACAACATTCTTCACTGGAAATGCTAAAACAGACTCGGTTGTCAGAAATTCTGGCAGCAATGTCTGCTATAATGCCTCATCTGAGGACTCAGGAATTGATAGGAGACCAAAATCTGGGACAACAAGTGGTCTCAAATCGATGTCTATGAGTGTCAAATCAGCTGAAGGTGAAGTAGCCCTGCTTATATCCTTTATTACAACAGCTAAAAACTTTATTAAGGGCAAGGTCACTGATCCTATTTTGATTAATGATGATTATGACCAGTTAGATCCTGAGGATTTAGAGGAAATGGATGTTCAGTGGCAAATGGACATGATAACCAGGAGGGCTCAGCGGTTCATGAACCGTACTGGAAGAAAGTTCATTGGCGGTAAAGTTGGATTTGATAAATCTAAAGTAAAGTGCTATAACTGTGATTGGGCACTTTGCTCGAGAATGTCAAAGACCTAAAAGAGATCAACTTCTGGTCAAAACGGGCCAAGAAACTTCAATCAAGGCTCCTCAGTTAACAACCAGAACTCAGGAAGTCATCAGACTTCAAGAGCTCTGGTAGTTCAGTCACTAGAGGGAGCATATGATTGGAGCACAAAAGCTGAGGAACCGCAAGCATTTATGGCCTCTATTACTAAAGAGAAGGAGGAAAACACTGCGGGGTCTGATTCAGAGAAGGAACTTAAGGGTGATGACAAATCTGAGTCAGATGTTGGAGAAAGCTCAGAGGACAAGATGAAGATTGATGTTCCTGCTTAAGAGACTAGAATGGTACAATTGAAGTCAACGGAAAACATGAGCTAGCAAGACTTCATAGCCTACATGGCCAATCTAGATGCTGCGAAGAAAGAAGGTATTTCTTGATTTAGACTTAGTAGTTAAAACATGCGTTTTGTGTACTAACTTTCAGGTACAGGCTGAGGAATTGATCGAGGCATCTAACTCGATAACGGCTCAGTTAAACTCTTTAAAAGAAGAAAATGCATTTTTAAAACTAAGAAATTATGAGCTTGTAAATAAGGTTAAGTCTAACAAAGAAGACTTAAGAGTTTTAAAAGAAAAAGTTAATGAGCAGAGTCAAATTATTGACTTAGCTCATGAACATGTTTTTGATATAACAAAACAATTTTCCGAAAAGGAAAAAGAGCTAGCAGACGCTAAAGTTAGGATTGCGGATTTAAACAGAAAATTGGAATTACGAAAATTCTCAATCAAAACTTTGGACAATATGCTTAGCTTACAAAAACAGCCAGGAGACCATCGGGGGATGGGTTATACTGAAACCCCTCCTCCATTTAATCAAAACTATACCTCTACATCTGATGAACCTGAGTTGTTACCTGTTAGTGATCCTGTCATTCATTCAGCTGTTCCTGGGTTTATACAGTTTGTCAGACCTGAGAAAGCTGAGACAAATGATAAGATTGAATCAAAAATTTCTGAAACTTCCAAGGCATCTTCATCCATTCTTAAAAAGAAAATAACTTTTGTCAAAGGTGATATGGAAGTTAAAACCAGTAATGAGGAACCAAGTGAACCGATTAAACCAGTTTTACCTAACTCTGAAAATGTAAATGAAAATTTCAAAAAAGATAAGGGTAAACAAGTAGAAATGGTCTCCTCTACACCTTTACTTGTGTTGGACAATCCAACGGATCACAAGGCACCTAAAAAGGCCTAGGTGAAACGTTCATGCTTCGTGTGTCACCAAAAGGGACACGTGGCAAGTATTTGCCCAACAAAAGGGAAAGATGGTAAACCTACTCAGGTGAATAAAGACAAATCACCTACTAAAATTGGATCGTCTCAGGATAAGAAAATTGTGATGCCTGAGAAACCTAGTGTACATCAAAGAATTACACATGTTTCTAATTAATCAAGAGAACATGTTGTTAATTCTAGAAGAAACGGGTTAAGATTTAAGAGAACTTTGAGCTCTCAAAGATCCCAACCGATTTCTAAAACTGGGAAGTTAACGACTGGTGAGTGTTCAAGGAATGTTACTCCCGCAAGAGGGTACCATCATGGACAATCATCTCGGTCGAAAACCCCCCAACGTTTTCAAACACCAAATCGAAGTTTCTCTAACCAACACAGTAATAATCAGAATTATCAAAGTTCTAGTTATAAATATCCAACTTCGGCAAGACCTACTTCAAACCCAAGGCCTGTAAATCCTAGACTTTTTCAGAAGTCTCCGGACCGAAAGCCTAGTAGTAGCTCCACCCATGCTCAGACAAGTGCGACTCCCAAAGCATCCAGCTTTACTGAAAAGAGTAATGGATACTTGAAGGAGTTTACATTTGTTGATGAGAATGGCCGACCCAAGACCGTCGTGGCTTGGGTCCCCCTAGACGACTAATTATTTTCATTTAATGTGCATGAGTTAATCAGACGTGTCGCAAACTTGTGGTATGTTGATAGCGGTTGCTCAAGGCACATGATGTGGGAAAGACATCTTCTTGTGGACTTCATACACAAAAAGGGAAGGTATGTCAACTTTGCTGGAGCAAAAGGTGGTCAAATTACTGGATTGGGAAATGTAACAAATGGTAAACTAATGCTAAAGCAAGTCAACTATGTTGAGGAACTGAAGCACAATCTTATGAGTGTATCTCAGATTTGCGATAAAGGATATCCGGTCCATTTCACACATAGAGAAGCACTTATATTAAAACCTGGTTTTGTCATTCGAGAAGAATGGATAATCATGAGGGCCCCTAGAAAGAATGACACCTATGTTATGGACATGAGTGTTACTGAATCTATTCAGGAGTCGACATGTCTTCTATCCAAGGCATCTGAGAATGATTCTCAATTGTGGCACCGGAAAATGGCGCACCTGCACTTTAGAAAGATGAACTATATAGTTAGAAACGGACTAGTGTTAGGTGTACCAGTACAGAAGTTTGGATTTGAGGACAAATGTGTACCTTGTCAGAAAGGAAAACAGCACAAGAAACCTCATAAGTCTCAAAATTCCATTGCCTCAACTTTTGACCTTCTTCACATGGATTTATTTGGTCCTGTGAATGCAAGGAGTATAGGAGGTAAACACTACTGCTTAGTTATCACTGATGACTTCTTGCGCTTCTCTTGGGTATTCTTTTTGGGAACCAAAGATGAGACAACAGAATTGCTGATGACATTCTTTACCCAAATTGAACATCAATATGGGCGAGGAGTTAAGAGAATAAGAAGCGACAACGGCTTAGAGTTCAAGAACGTGGTAATAAATGTCTTTTGCTTAAGCAAAGGAATTCAACACCAGTTTAATGCACCCTATGAGCCACAACAAAATGGTGTCGCTGAAAGGAAAAATAGAACCTTGATTGAAGCAGCAAGAACAATGATGGCTGATTCAAAGCTTCCCGTCATTTTTTGGGGAGAAGCAGTGAACACAGCCTGTCATGTACTCAATAGAGTTTTAACCGTTAAGAAGCATAACAAAACGTGTTATGAGCTTCTAAATGGTCGAAAACCAAACCTGACTTGTCTTGAACCCTTCAGTGTTCATTGTACCTTATTAAAGACCAAACATCAATCTAAATTTGGTGAGAAGGCTGACGAAGGATTTTTCCTAGGTTATAAAGCCGGATCTCTAAACAAAAGGGTCTATAATAAGACATCTGGAAGAGTTGAGATTGTATATAACATACAAGTCATATCCTATACTCCAGCTGAACAAACAGGACCAGATTGGTTATTTAATTATGACGCCGTTTTCAAGACATTTAATCTTCCGATCCTGAGTGAAGTTGAGACTTTAGGATTAGAATACGTTATACTAGATGATGGTGAAGATAATATATTTGCACCAAGATCTAGTGTTCCAAGTTCAGAAGATGCAAATGATAAAGGTAAAGAAGTCATTGCTGAACCGACTGTAGACTTAGACCCCACATCAATCGATATCCCATCCTCATCTGAGGTTACAGATTCTGTGCAAGAAACTGCTGCAGGAGAAGCAACACCAGTAAGGGCGATTGGATCAAATCTTGGGTCTGACCTACCGGTTGATTCTACGATCTCAACTCGTGTGAACAAGTATCATCCAATTGATAATATCATTGGTGATCCGAGTTCTGGAGTAAAGACTCGTAGAGAGATATCTGAAAGCACCAGTCTATATGTAACGATCCAAGATACTGAGATCATGCATAAGTGCCTGTATAGCTGTTTTATATCTCAAATAGAGCCGAAAAATGTTCAAATGGCTCTCAAGGATAACTCCTGGGTAGAGGCTATGCAAGAAGAACTTGCTCAATTCATAAAGCTCAAAGTATGGGAGCTAGTTGACCTACCCAAGGGAAAATATGCAATATGCACCAAATGGGTGTTTAACTGCAAACGTGATGACAAGGGATATTGGGACATGTTATTGTGACAACAGATCTAGCTTGTAATAGGACTAGTGTATTTATAGTCAAATTGGTATATTGGTTTAGACTCGTAAATATATGATATTAATTTGTTATTATTATTTGTTAAATGTTATTAGACAAGTATCAATTTCAAGTTAAAGTCAAAATCACGAAATGAGAAGTCAACTCGCAGGACTAATGACCTGCGAGATGAGATCTCACTTCGCAGTCTAATCTGGATTTGCAGCCCATCTGGACTCGCAAGGCCCATGGGCTGCGAGTTGAGTCAACTCGCAAAGCCCATGGCCTGCGAGTTGAACCAGATATAAATAAAATAATGATGTTCATTTTTTGATAGGCGTGCCATTTATTACACACAACATTAAAATATTCACCACCTCATTTTTCGTGCAAATATATTTATTATAGTATTAAAGGCTCGGTTTTGAGTGATTAACTTAGTTAATAATCAAAACGAAGCCCTTTAATTGATAATAAAGTTATATAAGCTTAACCTTAACGTATTGAGGGATTCCGCACCTCAATACTTAAAGATAATCCGTTATCGAACCAAGATCTAGTGACCTTACAATTGGTATAAGAGCTTTCGGGCTTAGAAACGTTGTGGTTTCAAGGTTTTTGGTTATATAACATCTTTGGGGTTGTTTTGCGAACGAAATCTACTGATTTATTCGTAAAAATACCAAAAAGTTTCAGTTCCCAGATTTCGAGGCGCCGTTTTGCGAGTTGAGATTTCTTTGCGAGTTAAGATTCTCTGCGAGTTGAGATTTGACTTGCGAACTGAGGTTCACTTGCGAGTTGAGATTTGGCTTACGAGTTGAGATTCAGTTGTGAGTTGAGTTTTCCTCTGCGAGTTGAGTTTTTCTTTGCGAGTTGAGATCAGTTGCGAGTTGAGAATTACTTGCTAGTTGAAGTCCTTTGCGAACTGAAACTAGCTGCGAGTTGAGTTTTACCTGCAAACTGAACTTGCAAAATTTTGTAATTTGACAACTTTTAAGACTTGTCAATATGTCTAATTTGAGTAGAATGATATAAATGGAACACGAGGTCGGTAAATCTAATGTTCCACCGAAATTGCTCAGACTCGAGGACTATTATGGATGGAAAGACAGATTCGAAAGTTACTGTAGATTCCATGACATAACTATTTGGCTGTGCATTAAGAACGGATATGTTGCACCTACTGCTGTGGTAGAGAATGCAACTGTGATTGTGCCTTACGACAGGATGAATGACAATCAAAAGAAAGAATTTACGATTGATAATAAGGCACATTCATCGATAAAGATGAGCCTTCCCAAGGAGATCAATCACCAATTGAAGTCCTTTCACACAGCTAAAGAGATCTGGGAAGCTCTAGAGAAAAGGTGTGAGGGAAGCCCTCAGGTGAAGGCTGGAAAGAGAAACCTTCTAAAAAAACAGTTTATGGTATTTAAAGCTTTTAGAGAAGAGGACCTTGAAGCCTACACTACCAGATTTTATCATCTATTGAGTGAGCTTGACGACCACGAAATTTTCTCCAATGACAAGGAAAAAACCAACAAATTTATTGAGGGTTTGCCTTCAAAGTGGGAAATGTATGGTATCATGCTCAAAGATAATGATGAAAGGTACGCCACTATGACCCTAGAGCAGGCAATTGACAAGCTCAAGGGTTATGATTTCTCCAAGAAAACTAGAGATACAGATTCTGATCATCTACAGAATCCAGGTTTATACCATGGAAAGACTAGTATCTCAAATGCTTCATCCAATTCGACCACTACACTATTTGCTGGTGAAATTGATGAACTTGGTGAAATGTTGACCGAGGATCTATGCTTTATAGCTTCAGATGGAAGCGAGAAACGAAGTAAGAATACTTCTTTTGAGAAGTCAACTCAAGGGCATCATAAAATGCCAATGAGTGTGAAATCAGCAGAACAACAACTTTCTGTGCTGGCTTCGTTTGTTGCTTCCTATGAAAATTACATACAAGGGAAGATTAATGATCCTACACAATTTGATGAGGATTATGATCAAGTAGACCCGGATGACTTAGAGGAAATGGACCTCCAGTGGTAGCTTGCTATGGTGTCAAGGAGGGTTAAGAATTTCCTAAAACGTACGGGTATAAGAGTTGTTGGAAATCGACCTGGGTTCAACAAATCCAAGGTCAAGTGTTATAACTGTCAAGGTTACGGACACTTTTCCTGGGAATGTCAACGACTGAAGGTTGATACTGGCGCTGCAAAACAAGACTTGGGAAGTACTTTGACTTCCAAAGTCTTAGTGGTTCAACAAATCGATGGTTCCTATGATTGGTCCACTCATCCTGAGCAAGCTCTCATGGCTGAGATAGACGATCAAGAGAAACCAATTGAATCAACTTCATACATGCCAACTGCTAAGAAACCTCAAGCTAATGTGCCATACATGGAAGTCAAGGGGAGGGATGAAGATGTGCTCTACATCAACTGAACTGAAGAGATGAGTCCCGATGACTTCGTTACATACATGGCTGATGTTCAAACAGATAAGAAAAAGGAGCAGACTGTGAACAACGACAATTGGTGGTATGTTGACAGTGGATGTTCTAGGCACATGACAGGAACCAGAAGTCTACTGACAGACTTCAGAGGTGGATTGAGACAGGGAGTACATTTCGCTGGAGATAAAGGAGGAGTCATTACTGGAAAAGGAAAAGTGTCAAATGGAACTTTAACTCTGGAGAATGTGAGTTATGTTGAAGAACTAACGCACAACCTGGTGAGTGTTTCCCAAGTCTGTGATAAAGGTCACCCTGTTCTTTTCAATGAGAAAAAGGCCTTGATCCTGAAGTCGGGTTTTATCCTTCCCGAAAAATGGATACTGATGAAAGCTCCAAGGAAGAAGGACATTTATGCTATCAACATGAATGCTCCTATTACTTCAATGGAGTCTACATGTCTTTTATCCAAGGCTTCAGAATCAGACTCACTTCTATGGCATAGGAAAATGGCACACCTAAATTTTCAAAAAATGAACTATATAACCAAACATGGGTTAGTTCTGGGTGTACCACTGAAGAGTTTTGCATTTGAAGACAAGTGTATATCTTGATTGAAAGGAAAACAGCATAAGAAACCACACAAGTCTAAAACTGTGAACTCTATTTCCTCGTCTTTTGAGTTGCTACATATGGATCTCTTTGACCCCATAAGCAAGAGAAGCATAGGTGGCAAATGGTATTGTTTGGTTGTCACAAACGATTACTCTAGATTCTCTTGGGTGTTCTTTTTGGGATCTAAGGATGAAACTCCAGGCATTCTTATGGAGTTTCTAGATCTAATAGAGAATATCTATAGAAAAAGAGTTAAGAGAATTCGTAGTGACAATGGAACAGAATTCAAGAACTCAACGATCAATATCTATTGTTTAAGCAAAGGGATACAACATCAATTCAGCGCATCTTATGAACCTCAATAGAATGGTGTTGCTGAAAGGAAGAACAGAACGTTGATCGAAGGGGCTAGAACAATGCTTGCAGATTCAAAGCTTCCGGTCATCTTTTGGGCAGAAGCGGTGAATACTGCATGTCATGTTCTCAATAGGGTTCTTACGGTTAAAAGGCTGAACAAAACTTGTTATGAGCTTTGAAACAATAAGAAACCTAACTTAAAAGGGTTTGAACCCTTTGGAGTTTCATGTACCTTGTTGAAGACTAGCCATCAACCTAAATTTGTTGAGAAGGCTGACGAAGGATATTTCCTAGGTTATGTGCCTAACTCACCAAACAAACGTGTCTTCAATAAAACTATAGGACGTGTTGAAATAGTTTATAACATTGAAGTTACGAGCTATACACATGACTTAAATAAAGGATTAGATTGGCAATTTGATTATTCAGATCTCTTCAATTCATTTAAAGTCCCTATCAGTGACAATGTCATTAATTCAGAGATTCCTGAGCATTTATTGTCTGGAGATGAACTTCCTACTCCTTCTTCGACATCGAATGTTCAAACGTCTGGAATTAGGACTATTGTTGATTCTGATGAAGTCTCACCTATTGAGTCACAACAATCTCAAGTGGATATACCTCAAGAGCGTGAAGATCGTGAAATTGCTTATCAAAGGATTGTGGATGATATTCTCACTCCTCTGAGACAATTAAGGATATCTACTACTAATGACGGTATTCTACCATTGGAGGAAATTGGTGCTAACCTACAAGATGATATTCCAGTTGAACCTATAACCTCAACTAGATTAAATAGGAATCATCCGATCGATAATATCATCGGTGATCCAAATTCTCCTGTTCTAACTCGGAATCAATCAAAAGCTAGTACATCAACTCAGTCAAGCTTGTATGCTGAGATGAACGAGACAGGGATTACAAATCTATGTCTATATTCATGCTTTATCTCACAAATTGAACCTAAGAATGTTCAGATAGCTTTGAAGGAAAATTCGTGGGTCGAGGCAATGCAGGAAGAATTGTCTCAGTTCACAAAATTGCAAGTTTGGGAGTTGGTTGATTTACCCGTTGGAGAATATCCAATTGGAACTAGATGGGTATTTAAGTGCAAGAAAGACGATCGGGGAATCGTGATTCGCAATAAAGCTCGTCTAGTTGTTCAAGGTTTCAATCAACAAGAGGGGATTGACTACAATGAAGTGTTTGCACCTGTGGCTAGGCTTGAAGCAATTAGGTTATTCTTGGCATTTGCAGCTTCAAAGAAAATGAAAGTTTTTTAGCTGGATGTTAAGAGTGCCTTCTTGTATGGAAAAGTCAAGGAAACGGTGTATGTTTCTCAACCACCGGGATTTACTAATCCAAAGTATCAAGATAGAGTATATCGTCTTGATAAGGCTCTATATAGATTACATCAAGCTCCTAGAGCGTGGTATGAAACGCTATCTACTTATCTTCTTGAGAATGGTTTTACAAGAGGAAGAATAGATAGTACACTCTTTGTCAAACGGAAAAAGAGAGACTTTCTACTTGTTCAAGTATATGCTGATGATATCATCTTTAGGTCATTTGATGAAAAGATGTGTAGTGAATTTGAACACGTCATGAAGAACAAGTTTGAGATGTCCACTATGGGAGAAATGACATTTTTCTTAGGATTGCAAGTTGATCAGAAGAAAGATGGGTATTTCATTCATCAAACTAAGTATACATATGAGCTACTTGAACGATTCAAGATGGATGAAACTAAAATTTATCACACTCCTATTCCGGAAGCTCATGGAATTGGTCCAGATACATCGAGTGATAGAGACGTGGATCCTACTCTTTATAGGGCCATGATTGGATCATTAATGTATCAGACTGCATCGAGGCCTGATATAATGTTTGCAGTATGTGTCTGCGCAAGATATCAAGCTACTCCTAAAGAGTCTCATAGGCAAGCCATTAAACGAATTCTACGTTACCTCAAAGGGAAGCCTAAGCTGGGACTTTGGTATCCAACTAATGGAGACTTGGATTTTGTGGCTTACACTGATTTTGATTATGGAGGATGCAATCAGAATAGAAAGTCTACAACTGGTGGATGTCAATTCCTAGGAGGTAGACTAGTATCTTGGCAGTGCAAGAAGCAAACCTCAGTCGCCATTTCTACATGTGAAGCTGAGTATGTTGCTGCTGGCAGCTGTTGCTCTCAAGTATTGTGGATTCAACAGCAACTACGGGATTGTGGGTTGAGTATTACCAATACTCCAATGATGATTGATAATGAATCAACGATCTCTATAACCAATAATCCAGTCAAGCATAGCAAGACAAAGCACATTGATATTCGTCATCATTTTATCAGAGATTGTGCTGAGAAGAACCTGATAAAGTTAGCTAAGGTTCCATCCGTGGATAAATTAGCAGACTTATACACCAAAGCATTCGATAGAGCTCGATTTGAGAAATTGGTGCAACTGAATGGAATGAGAAATCCAGAGTGATTAGTCTTCCATAGGGATCTTATATGTAATAGTTAGTAGTTTTCTTTTATTTAAATAAAAATGGGGGCAGGCATATGGCATTCATTTGCTTGTTACCTAAGGGGAATTGCCTCCGATAAAAGAGTTAAGTCTTTATCTGCTGGGAAATGATAGTAAATTAGAGGAATCGGCTTAATAATTGTAGATAAATGTCTTAAGTTAGATGTGTTAGTAGATTCCAGTTAGTTACATTAACTCTACATCTTTACAACCAGGTCTTTACTTATCTTTATTTGAGTATACACCCTTCTCCACACTTTATAATTACTTCGAAAACTTTAGATCAAGACAGCTTCATTATATGATGTATTGGTAGGCAAATTCTGCTTTGATTTTTGAGCACATAATAAGCTATCAATCTTCTGTGTGTTATCTCGTGTGATTTGTTATATGACGTATGACATAAGTCTTAATTGATGAAAGATAGTCTGACTATACACTGTTATCAAGAATCTTTGAATATATGTCAAGACAAATAATAAGAATTATGGCTGTTAGTGAAACTACTGGTGTCTTTATTGTACTAAGTACAGACCTAACTCCTTTAGTTTTGCCAATGGTTTCAAGCTTGTTTTGTCTATACTAAGGGATCTTATGTTGTACTAAGTACAGAACTAGAACCACTAGTATCTACAAAACAGGTTTGATGTTTGTCACATTTTAAATTCACTCAAGGGTATGTTATATGCTTCAAAAAGAACATCATTTAGTGACCTCTACCTTGAAGGTGAAAGATACAGTGTTATGTGTTCTACTTGATTTCTCAGTATGTCGTATTTTGGATCACATTAGGTAATATGCATACCAACAATTAAAGTTTTCTTGGAAATCAGTGTAGACTTTGTTTATATGGATTATAATACCGGTAATCGTCTTGAACTGTTTGTGGTAATTAATCGTTTCATTTTGATGAAAAGGTTATATTCTGTGGAGATAGGTAACCAAGTTATACTTTTATAAATATAAGTTGATAAATGGTTAAGTTGTGAGTTTTTCTGTAACTTATTGTGAATTTCATGAGGTATGCATACTAACAATCTTCGTAGACTTTTTACTCAACATTTGGTTTAGTTGTTTCCTTCTAATATGATCCTACTGTCGATAATTTCTTAACGCCCTCGATTAGGATGTATTTATTTTATTGTACTTTATTTTTCGTCTATCTGTTTCATTAATACAAGGGTACTTGATACCAATGTTTATTATGAATCCTTGTCGTTTTATTTTATTTTATTTTCTCTTATGCATTTATTCGTACTTTTATTATTTTAGTTAATCTTATTTAATTTTATTTTATGTTTATGTTATTGTCGCTCGATTTATAGCATGATTACATAACAAGTGAAAAATAATAAAATTTTAGACTTGTATGAAACGTGCACGCTATTCTAAGAAAGACAAGTGAAAAATACTTTAATTTTAGACTTGTTTATTTTTGACTTAAAATTTACATTTTTTAATTAAAATGTATTTTTTGGACAAAATCTGCGAAGTGAGCTGGTCCTGCGAGTTGACTTAGTCTTGCGAACTGAACTAGGACTTGCAAGTTGAACTAGACTTGCGAGTTGAGTTCTTTTGCGAACCGAGTCAACAGGTATAAAAAGTTGCGAGCCCGCAAGTCAAAAACACTCTTGCGAGTTGAAAATTCTGTTGCGAATTGACTCTTTGCGAACCGAGCCTACTTCCTTTCATTTTCGAGATTTTTGTTTGGATATCGAACCTTTGACTCCATAAATCATATCCACCTTTGCATTTCGAACTTTTTGAGGTATATATCAAGGATTTTCACTGTGTAATTAACTCTAAATCGACATTTTTCATAAAATGAGGGTTCTTGGTTTTAAAATTACACAAATCACTATATTGTACTCAAATGGACAAGAAACCTTAGGGTTTATGTTAATCGGAGTATATTGAACACAATGGCATAATTTAATTGCATTAAAACTCGCCAAAATTAATTTTTTAAATCTGATGTCACTTTGCAGTTCATCCTGCGAGTTGAGATCCAACTCAACTCGCAGGTCAACAAGTCAAATCTTCCTTGCGAGTTGAACTCCAAGTTTGACTTGCGAGTCAAACCTGCGAATTGACTTACTCTGCGAGTTGACTTGCTCTGCGAGATGACTTGCTCTGCGAGTTGACATGCTCTGCGAGATGACTTGCTCTGCGAGTTGACTTGTTCTGCGAGCTGACATTGTCTGCGAACTGAGTTTTCTGCTTGCGAGTTGACTATGTTGACTTGTTTGACTTATTATGCAAATTGACTATTTTATTTTAATTTAATTTAAGAACTTTAGATTAATTAACATTAAGAGTTATAAATTAAATTAATAAATGGTTCGTCGTGTCGACTTCAATGTGAACACGAAAAATTCCATACCTTTAATTTATAAGACTTATGACCTATTGTAATAAGTTATATACTTTTAACAGATTAAAAAGAGAGTTAGACTTATTGATTCTATATATGTTTAACAACTATATTTGTTAATTAAGTTTCACGACTTAATAGTTCAATTATGAGTTGTAGATCATATAAGTTTATCAATATATGTTCAAACTAATTGTCTGACATTTGTGTGATTCTTATATTGCAGATATGGCTAGACAGTTTGCTGCACATCATAATGTTCTGGTTGACTTGGACATTAATGCACGAGGTGCTGCTCGTGTAGCTAAGATTCTTACGTTTCTGGCTCGTTCAAGGATACATTATGCCATCACGAAGTCCCCCGCGCTATCACAGGATCTATTAACCCAATTCTGGGCTAATATTCAGTTTGATACTGTTGTCAATCCACCGGTGATTCGCACACGGGTGAATGATCGACTCGTTGTTTTCTCTTCCTCCGATCTACGGAACATTCTACTGTTGGGGACTGTTGATTAGGAAGCCGGACCCACAGTGTTTTCCACAGATTTCATCGAAGGAGCACTTGAACGTATGGGCTACGTAGGGCCAATGCGTGGACATCAATTCCTAAAGGCGTTAGTCTTCGGAGAATGGAGATTCTTGTGGCATGTCCTTGTCACTGTTTTTGGTCTGGAAAAGGGCGGTTATGATGAGTTGAGCCCTTCTTTGCTTTCGGCTGTACTGTCCCTGGTTTATAATAAACCATACAGTTTCTCGGACTATGTTTTTGGGGAACTCACTCGACAAATCTTTGGAAGTGTTAGATCCCAATTTTTAATCTATCTACGGTTCTGCATGTTAATCATTAGAGCTTCTATCCCTGATCTGCCGGCCTTTCAAGCAGATCTTCATGTAGAGACTATTGGGCTGCGGGCATATAATGCAATGTTTATGCATACGTCCAGACGTTTTGACATGCAGCCCCAAGTGACTGAGTTATTTGGGTCTCTGATCGATCCTCTCTATATAGCGCCACCGAATAATGGTTGGCTTGATGTTGATGTGGTCGAGGCTGTGCCTGAGCCACAAGAGCTTTTAGAGGATGTGTTAGATCAAGCTCACCAAACTGAAGTTGCTACCGAAGTGGTGCAGCAGGTGTTGGGAGAGAATGATGATGCTACTGACCCGCTCTTCAGAGTGGTAGATCAATATGTGGCTGAGGGTCCACATACTTTTGGACCAACTCCACTTTCTGAGCCATCTACAACTTTTTTTTGAACGGCAAAAGTAGACGGAAAAGAGCTCCGGCAATGCCATCACCCATTCCAACCCACACATTAGATTAATAATCTTAAAATACCTAGCAAGGTGCTAGAAATACAACACGAGTTTACATCAAAAGAAATCTAACGGACTTACACACCAAACCGACCAAATTAACTTCTTACAATTTGCTCGATATTTAATCCAAGTGTATAATTTACAATCTAACGGAGTTTACAGAAGCTGCTTCTGCTTCTGATTCTGATTCAGATGATGATGATGAGACTGGACCATCTGGGTCTGTCTCCAGGATTCCAGCTGGAATGATTCGTCAGGGATCAAAGTTGATTATGGATCCGGCACTAAAGTTAAAAAGAAAAGCCGCTGACCAAGATCCTGACTTTGTCCTTATTGAAGAAGATGAAGATGAAGATGAAGAGGAGGAGTCACTTATCACTCGCCCCCGCAAGCAGGCTAAGCAAACTGCTTCAACCTCTGCAGCACCTACACAATTACGTTCTACGCCCTCTGAGGCTGAAATGATTGCTGCTTTGGTTCGCCCGTCTTCGCATCCAACCACCAAGTCCAGCAGGGTTGCCGCTCGCCTTCTGACGGATGTAGCTACTGAGATAGCTATGAAAATGCAACCGCCTACTGGTGCTCCATCCACCTCACCTATGACTGATTCTGATTGTATAACCAGTTTAGAGTCCAGAGTTCGAGAGTTAGAAGATACCGTCAACTTCTTGGTATCTCAAGTTCTGTCACTGTCTGAGAGTGTGACTGACCAAAATAAAGCTTATTCACTGCTCATCAAGACCAATAGCAATTTGATAGATGATGTAGTTGACAAGCAATGGCAGATTGATAGACTTGATCGCTTGGTTACCAGCTTCCTGAAGGACAAGCCATCTCAGGGGGAGACATTGATATATCAGGAGTCCTGCAGAGAAGATGAGCTGCCGAAGAAACGAAGAGATGATACAGACGATGATCCCACTGCTCAGAAGGATAGTAAGTTGGCTGGTCCTTCAACGACTGGTCAACAGACTATTATTTAGGGGGAGTCTGCAGGAGCAAGTGGAAGTGGAGCTGGTGCTGGTGCTGGTCCTGATACTGGTACTGAAGAAGGTGGTGCTGATGAAGGTGAAGCTATTTGAAACAGTACAACACTTGTATTTGTAATATAATTCTGTAATTAAGATCTTTGAACTTGAATGTGTAATACATTACTGTTTAAATGTTATAATTTATGAATGTTTGTATGTTATAAGACTTTTGTAATTTTAGATTGACTATGATCGATAAAAGATGTATAAGTATATATAATATATTTTTCAAATACACAAAGAATTTATAATATTAATTATTATTGATTAATAAGGAAATCCCTAGGTCGATTCAGGGAAATCGATGAAAGGATTTATGATATTAATGATTACTTGTATATATATTTCTATAGGTCTGGAAATGTTGAACTTATCCGTTTCTAAAGGCGATATGCCAGATGAAATAGATGAGGACATTGATTTTGACCTAGAAGAAGGAGAGTTTGTGCCTCCTGAATACTGGACTTCCAGTATTGATGTTGGACTAGACGATGGTGTAGATCCTGATGCAAATATCGATGAACACATCGTAAGCCCATCAACAACTAAGGTGATTATTCAGGACAAAGATGGAGAAAGAGTTGTTGATTTAGATGAAAATCTAGATGAATTAACTAGTTCTGAATCTGAAGGTGAGCTTCCTGAAAGACTCAGAAACAATACAATGTTTAGACATTTGAAAAGGAAAAAGCAAAAGATTGGGATGTCTGAGGTTGATATTACTGGAAAGAAAGTACCAAGAAAAGGAATAATCAGATGGTTCTATGACTCTGATCTGAAGCTTTTTGCTATCAAAAGGTTTGACGGAGTTCAATATTTTGATAAAAAGCTTAAAGTCTTCAGTTCTCTTCCTCGATTTGAAGTCCAAGACTTAACACGCTTAGAATTGAAGAACCCCAGTAATGATCCATATGCAAGATATGTTGAAAGAATAATCAAGACTAAGGGTCGTTCAATGAAGTTTGAAAAGATAAAGCCAAGAGTTGGAAAGACGATCAAATTACAGGAACGCAGTCAAAGAACTAGAAGAAGATTAAGGAAAAAGACTTATCCAGCTGTCAAGTGTATACAGCAAATACTACTGAAGACAATGCCACAGAATATTCTGGGAAATCTTCTGAATTGGCACGTGGACTCAGAGACTGGTGAAGCTGTCATGGTTGAAGCTGATGATGAAGTTGAAAGAGGAGAAAGAGTAATTGTGGATCCCTTAATGGTGATCTTTACTCAAATCATATGGCTAATGAAGACAAAACAATAGATATAAAGTTTGTATTGAATGCAAATCAAGTGAAAACAAAACTTTATAATCACTAATCCCCAAAATATTCCCTTACAATCAGTGAAGCAGCCAAAACAGAGAATAAAAATGATTATGAAATATGTCTTACCCTAAATATCTCTAACAAGGGTATTTATACTAAACTGTCTGGCCGTTCTGCGACACAAGCCTTGTGTCGCAGAGATCACTATTGCGACACAAGCACTGTGTCGCAACTACAACTAGTGCGACACAAGCACTGTGTCGCAGTACACAGAAAATGTAATTATTCTAAGTCTATTACATATACAGACACAGTACAGACTTGACCAACTGACAGACACTCTAATATGTATCAACAAACTCCCCCGTGTCTTCAGCTTGGTCTTCAAGATCTTCGTTCAAACCCAGCCTGCTGGGAATACACCGCCAGCGTGTATCCCATGTGTCACACAAACATTGACAATCCTCTGATATTGAAGTGCGATCTTCTTGTTCACAGCATTCTTCTCGTTAAAGCGAATCGGATTGTCAAACAATTTTCTCAAGTCCTTTGATGACATGTTTATCAAGCTCATATGATCAAACACTCTAAACTGAGCTTTCTTCAAACCATAAAGCGAGTTCCTCTCTGGTTGCTCTGTCTCAGGAACAAAAACCAAAACCGCTTCACCGGTATGAGCATCCAGTTCCCAGTAATGAAATCTTCTCAGAAAGTCTAGGGGAATTATTTCCAGAGGAATATTCTTCAAACAATCAGCCGGAGGATAACGCATTCTGCATATTGGCTGTTTGGTCACCGGGTCTATCCTTTTCTTATAGATATACCTAATTCCCAAAGTCGGTTTGATGAAGTTATATCTCTTTGTGCGTATCTCTCGCTGTAGAGTGGTTTGGATATAATTTGCACGATCATCTTTGGACGGATTTATCAAAGAGAGTTGAGCAAGACGATTTACTTCTCCTTTTGGTAAAGTGCTCAACTTGGTGAATGATCTTTTGAAATATTGGATACCATCAAGTCTCTTGATCATGAAAACACCATTGGATACCTTCCAACTCTTTATCAACCCCGTATACACCCCACTAACCTTGTATGATTTACAAGTTACGGGTACCTGAATTCCAGCCTTACCATGAGGCCACCATTTAGCAATTTTCTCAGCTCTTGTTTTAGTAGTTTCAGTTTCAGGAGCCTGAGCATCAGATGCATTATCAGTTTCTTCTTCACTTTCATCCTCAGAAGAATCAGTCTCAATGGTCGGTGCATCATCATAGAATTCATCATCATCAAGTCCTTCCTCCTCAATATCAACATCATCAGAATCCTCAAAGTTTTCACTTTCATTTTCAGAATTGACTTCGTTTATCATTTGTTGAATAAACGAGAGGTCAGCACACGAATAATCAACCGCTAGAGGTCTCGGTTGACCTGGAACTCTGTGAACAGGGAAGTACTCTAAAGTAGGTATTTCATTAGATGGTTCAATAAGTACATCATCTGTTACAGATTCAGAACCCGGTCCTATTGGTTCTCTTGATGGACCGGTGGGAACAGACTCCCCCGGACCAATAGACCGGTTCTCTAACTCCCTAAACCTATCCTCTAATTGATTGATTCTACAAGTCTGAGCGTCAATTAGGGCGGCTTGTGACTGAATGAGATTGGCTTGATCGTGCACAGTCTTTTGCATCTCCTCCATCCGATCTAGAAGTTGCTTTATAATATCAGGATGAGGATGCACGGGAGTCTGAACCTCGACTGGATGTAGGAATGTCGTCTGAGACAATGTAAGTGACATCCTCACGTGGCCTTTTGCCCGTCGACCTGGGAGGAGAGGGACAGATCT